>CM057348.1:35692755-36343817 GCA_030015575.1 Agapanthus africanus | reverse complement strand
TGTAATTCGTTACGAGTTTACTTTAGGGTTGCCATTTCTTTTCTTTGTATTAAACATTTAGGGTTTTTAAATGTTTAATATTGTTGTGATGAAGAGTGTGAGTGCAAGTCTTGGCATTTAGTATTGAATGATGCTTGTGACTCATGGTGTTGGGTCTTGTGTGGGTTTGGTGAGATGTGATTGTGAGATGGCAGATCTTTACTTGTGCTGGATATTTTTTCTTTAGTTGCTGACAATATTTCTCACAACACTCACAAGAAAAGGCAGAACATTATTTCTTCACTTTCCTTTTCTTTTGTGCCAAGTCTTGAGCTCACACTTCACTGCAATGGCTTCTTCTTCAACCTCTACCCATTCCATCTCATGTGTTGAGAATTTTTGGGTGTTTTGAGATAGTATTCACACACTCTCTCTACTTCATCTTGGGTATCTAGGCTAGCAAACTGGATGTCCGAGTTGCTTCGGTTTTGAGGCGGGAGCCCGCATTACTAATTCTCGACGTGGATCGTCTTCGACGAGGGAGACCGGAGACCGAACTTCATCGAGGCAGCCGCGAGGAGCTTGGGCAGAGGTTGAAGACCGAAGGACACGGATCGATCGGTATAATCTCTTCAAACTCTTTTTATAGAACTAGTATTGGGTTAATGGTACGATCCGTCGATTAGGGTTCCGTTAGCACCGGGTTTTAAAAGTTTTTTGTTCCGCGTTTGGCCACGGATTGATGGCCGGGACGCTGCCGTAACCCAACACTCTGATTCCCTCATCTGAATACCTCATCTGCACCTTCTCCTTCCCCGATCGACTCCACCGCCGACAACGCCCTCCAACACTATCTCCAGACCACTACCATCTCCACCCCTTCAACCAACAACCTTGTCTTCGTCGCAGTAACCCACAACCCTAGCCGAACCCCAACAGCCAATCAACTTCATCTCGTTGCCGATCAACTTCAATCATCGCCAAAGCCATAACCGAGCCAAGTACGGTAGCCGAGCTGTGATTCAATCTTGGATTTTTGTGTCGTATCATTGTGTTTTATCCGTCGTTCCGTTTATCACATCCGTCTCCGAGGCAAGTACTCTTGCTCTTTTCAGCCGATGCAATATCGACAAATATCGCAATAAATTCTTAGTCTATAATATTTGAATGAAAATTGTATTATTGTGCAATTTCACTAAAATACCACATAATTATTATATGCAAAATGAAAGCTCTAGTTTTATACCGCTCACATAAATTTGCATGCCACTCATACATACATAGCTTATATTTAGATTTTTTTGCATAGTTGATATAAATTTTAATTTGTAGATGTGAGTTATCATTTCATTAATTTAAATAATCAATTCAGTTTTATTTTTGTTGAATTTTTGTAGAATATGACTTACATAATATAGTGCTTAGTGAATAATAGTTCAAGGTAATTAAATTATATATATATATATATATATATATATATATATATATATATATATATATATATATATATATATATATATATATATATAAGATCATTGTAACAGCAAGAAAATAAATATACAATATATAATAAAATGAAGAATTTACTCATTGGTACTAATAGTATGAAACAGAACGCTTAAATGCATTTATATAAGATAACTATATTGAATGTGTTTTAATACCCTTTGTATTGGTTTTATATATTTAACTTTGTGTTTTTATTAATAATCAAACCATATACTATTAAATGAAACCTTATGTTCATCTTGTATGAAATGAAAATCCTAAGATTCTTAGAGTATCCATTAATCATATTAATTCTTTAAAACTATATTTTAGTTTATTATTCTTTCCAATAATAAATCCGGATATTAAATGGAGATGCTTGCAAATTCATGTAGATTCTTATTTACATTATTGATACTATCATATTATATCGACTGTACTTGACATACTGCTTGAGACTGTTATCGACTTGCTTGACATGGCATGCCTGTTCACGATTACTGTTTTCTTACATTAAAACGAGACCACTAATTAGAATGCTGAACATTCATGCCATGAAACAATTACTCGTGCTTACATGTTTACCATACCGTACTATTATCGTGACTTATCATGTTTTTCTGTCTAGTCAGCATTCTATATTGTGATTGAATTTATTATCATATTAGTTATAGATACGCGGGGGGTTGGGATAGTTTGAGTGTGCGTTCGTTCAACAAGATCTCAGGAGTCCAATTGCCGGCAGCTCGTAACGGATTATATCGGTCACTTGTTCATATAGCTTGTACCAGGTTATATCAGTCAGATGTTCATTAGTTGGTACCGGGCTTTAAACGGTCATATGTTACTATTGCCGATGCCGCGGTTTATACGGTCACTTATTCATTCCATAGTTGGGCCTGTGTTTTCTTGCCCCTGGGGCCCTGCCCCTAGGGCCCTACCCTTGGGTTGGGAATACTCCTGCAGAGATTGACGTACACACACGAACTCACGATAGCATAGACTACCATTTTAGTGACCAATTAGGATATGACTTGACCGACTTGACCTGTTTGTATGGTTGATTCATAATTTTGCCATATCCATATTTACTTGTGCACGCGGGTTTCGCTACATTCATATACTCTTGCTATCATACACAAACACACACTATTACGATTGAGTACTTGCCGAATGTTCCGACATCTCTGGAATTTTCCATCTCAGATTTAGAGACCGATTCACAGGCAGAACATGATCATAGTGACTATCAAGAGTTTGCCGAAAATCAGTGATATTAGTAGGTTTATTTCTATTTTTATTTCAGTTAGTACTTTGCATGTCGCGAGACGTTATGAGTGATATATCTTTATTTTGGATCTTGTATTTTATTTATTCGGATCTTTTATCTTCCAGGAATATTTTATTAGATTTATCATCATCTTGTGATTTCATTTTTGATATTACTCGTTATTCTTGCAGTATGGTATTAGTATTATATTTTGGATATTATCGTACATATTTTGCTAGAGCCTTAGCTATGACTATGGCAAGACGATTTCCCCTTGTCTAGGAGTACTGGCAGTTTCAGTTTATATTTCAGTATTCCGGGAATTGGGGCGTTATATGTTGGTATCAGAGCCAGATTGACATCGAAATTAGTCTTAGTTCTACCGACCTTTTAGGTTAGAATCATATGTCCAGGTTTTTCTCAGTGTGTCATGCTGCATATTTCTTTGCCTCTGATTGTAAAATTCAGGTAACTAAAATAGAATTACGTTATTGTACCCATGTGCTGCGGCATGGTGACAATGCATCATTCTATTTGAGTAATTTAAAGTTCTAAACTTAATTTGTTTCCACTGATTTGATTTCTTTGCACACATCGATTTCTCGAGCTAAGACCGTGACTCTTCGTACGCTCATTTTTTTTCTTGATCCATGATTTTTTCAAACCCTTCTATTTTCCTTGATCCTTGTAATTAGTTCGTGATTTCGTGTTTTCGTTTTTCTAATTTCGAGAACGAAATTTCTTGTAAGGTGGGTAGAATGTAACACCCTATAACTTTGGTACAGTATAATAATAGTATCAATTTAATTTTTTTATTATTATTGGAGTATAATATTTTTAGTTAAGATAAAACATATAATTATGGTTTTCTAAGTTTTTTAATTAAATGATAATTAGTATGTAGAAATTGTTTTCTAATCTAGCAGTATCATATTTTAATATGCACATAATATTTATTTGTCTAACATTAGTTTCGTAACTAAATAGATAATATCAGTATGGTTATTTTAACAAAAGATATTTAGTAATATCTTATTTTAATTCGAATCTAATATATATTTAAATTCTAGATATGTAACCAAATATATTATGATTATCTAAATTAGTAAGTATATGAGATTTAACTTTTAAAGTTTTGTTTTGTTAGATCTAATAATATCTTATTTATATTCTTGTACAATATTTTGTCTACCATAGATATATAGTAGTTAGTGTTTTGTTATGATAAAATATTTGAAACTCCCTTTTTAAAACATTTTAAAACAATTTTGGGAATTATTATCCTAACCCCCCCTCCCACACACACTTTATATCTATCTCCAAATAGATATTTATCTACCCTAACAACTTAACCCTACACCAATCTTAACTATTGTAGGGCGTTTTTCGTCACCCCATTGAGATGGGAATACGCGCTTGCTTATCAGGCGCATACAGATTTCCCCTGCGTAGGGTAGGCTGGGGTTTATTGATTGTGGGGATCCGAATTTCCGGCAGCCGCGGACTAAGCTGTTGTTAATTACCCCTCGCATTTGGAGCGAGAGAACCTCCGATTAACGGGTCAAACAGGTCATGCGAACTCAATGTGCAGTGTACGTGTGTTGTGTTTTGAAAGGGGTTTTGGGTATATCGGGGGCCCCGCATAGTTTTTTACGGGGGTCCCGCTACCCGGATAGCGGGCTGGGGGTCAAGGGGGCTAGCAGCCTCCTTGCGGGGTGCGGGGCATCTCCCCGTTAGAAATTTTTTCTAACGGGAGAGGTGTTTTTAGTGTGAAGTACATGTAAAATGAGGGGGAAAAGGCGTCCGAAGGAAGCGTCAGCGCTAGGCGCTCGAGCGCTGGCGCTAGCGCTTTGGACGCTAGCGCCTCACGTGCCCGGCACGCGGGCGCTCGAGCGCTAGCGCAATGGGTGCTCGGGCTCTAGCGCTTTAGGCGCTAGCGCCTCACGTGCCCGACACGTGGGCATTAGCGCTTTGGGCTTTCGGGCGCTAGCGCCTCACGTGCCCGGCACGTGGGCACTCGGGCGCTAGCGCTCTGGGCGCTAGCGCTTTGGACGCTAGCGCCTCATGTGCCCGGCACGTAGGCGCTCGGGCGCTAGCGAAAGGAGGGGGTTTACCCCAGAATTAGGAGTTAAACTCCAAAAAGTGGATTTTGAGTGGAGTTAAACTCCTTTGAGGATTTGGGTCTTGGAGTTGAACTCCCTAAAAATCTTCAGAGGTTCTTCTCTCTTAAGCCTGGGATCTTCTCTTGAGCCTTAGAGCTTTTCCAAAGTGGGATTTTCGGAGATGGGTCTCCTTCTTCCTCCTCTTTGTTGGCCGGTTCTTGAACAACAAGAGGGGTGAGGTTTTAAAAATCTTCCTTTTTTGGGTTTTATGGTGAAAAACTATTTAGTTTTGGAAAAGAAAGAGTAAAACTCTTGATTTAATTCAAAAGAAAGAAGAAGGTTTAGAACCCTGAGGAAGGAGAAGGAGACACAGACCTTGATTTTTTTAGAGAGAGAAAAAGATCTTGAGATATTTTCATTATCTTTGCCTTTATAGGCTATTCACTTTACATATAGCCCCTTGGGCTTTACAAAATGCCATTTTGCCCATCCCATGCCTCATATGCTATTTATTTTTGCACATAAGCCATGGGCTTTACAAAAATTTGGCTTTATGCCCATTTTCCTTACATTTATTCATAGAAATAAAAAAAAAGAAATACACCAAAAATTATTTATTACAAAAATTTTATTTCGGCATGGGGGGAGGCCGGCCGCTTCATGTTCGGGCTCGACCGGGCATTGGCCCACTTGGTTTGGGGTTGACTTTGATTTTGACTTAGCCAACTGGGGTGTAAATTTTGACCCCAACAAATTGCCCCCCCATCAATAAATGCACACCATATATGTGGGTTGTGTGCATGAAATTGATGGATCTTCTTTCGTGTGGAGGTCGACTCCATTTTGACGACGTGGAGGTCGATGCTGCCCTTTTTGGGACTTTGATGGTCGGTTCTGCCCTTTTTGCGACTTGGACGGTCGGTGCTGCCATTTCAGCGACTTGGACGGTCGGTTCTGCCATTTTAGCGACTTGGACGGTCGGTTCTGCCCTTTTTGCGACTTGGACGGTCGGTGCAGCCCTTTTAGCGACTTGGACGGACGGTGCTGCCTTTTTAGCGACTTGGACGGTCGGTGCTGCCCTTTTTGCGACTTGGACGGTCGGTTCTGCCATTTTTGTAACTTGGACGGTCGGTGCTGCCCTTTTTGCGACTTGGACGGTCGGTGCTGCCATTTTTGCGACTTGGACGGTCGGTTCTGCCATTTTAGCGACTTGGACGGTCGGTGCTGCCCTTTTAGCGACTTGGACGATCGGTGCTGCCCTTTTTGCGACTTGGACGGTCGGTGCTGCCAGGTGGGACTTTGAATTTGGTTGTTGAGTCGGCATCAGTATTGCTGCACTGGAATAATGCCAGGAGCAACTCATTATTTGCCATGAGGGGATTTCCCTCGTTCCCAGTTTAACGACTTAGGGGGTTATCTGTTCCCAGTTTAACGACTTAGAGGTCATCTATTCCCAGTTTAAAGACTTAGGGGTCTATTGGATTGGAGTTTGGAATTCTGGGGTTAGGGTAGGCATCAGCGTTGCTAACACTGAAGCACATGTGCCAGGAGCAATTCATCATTTTGCCTTTTTCTGTTGGGGAGAGATGGCTTAGGAGACAGGTTTAGGCTCCAATTGCCTAAGGCTTTTCAATTTTATGAGCCGTAAGGGTCCCATAAAAAGCATTTTCTCCCTACGAGTCGAAAGGATCTCGTAGGTGTACTTTCTCCTTAGGAGTCGTGGGGACTCCCAAGTGCGTTTTTCCTTTGTGAGTCGTAAGAATCCCACGAAGGTGTTTTCTTACGAGTCGTGAGGATCCCGTAAGTTTATTCTCCTCATGTATCGTGAGGACACATGAGTGGGTCTTCCTAAATGGAGCATAATTCCAAGGGCGGAGACCAGCCGCGTAACTGGTCGTTGCGGTGGGGCATGGGTATGATGAGAATTATTTGAGCTCGTGGATTGTATACGGTAGCCAGTTTGGGGACCAATCGTAGGGCTGGGAGAATTTTGAGAAATTGGATTTTGGTTGGCGTCTGCATCGCTACACTGGAATATGGTACCAGAAGCGACTCATCATTCGCCGTTTGGGGACTTGGAATTTGGATCTTGTTTGGCATCAGTATTGCTGCACTGGAATAATGCCAGGAGCAACTCATCATTTGCCCCGGGAGGACTTGCGATTTGGTTTTTGGGTTGGCATCAGCACTGCTAACACTGAAGCAATGCCAGAAGCGACTCATCATTTGCCGTTGGGAAAACTTAGGATTTGGGTTTTTGGTCGGCATCAACACCGCTAACACTGAAGCGAAATGCTAGGAGCGACTCATCATTTGCCGTTGCCCGTTGGGGAGCGATGGCTCAGGAGACAGGTTTAGATCCCTATCACCTAAGGCTTTTCAATTTTATGAGCCGTAAGGATCTCATAAAAGTATTTTCTCCCTACGAGTCGAGAGGATCTCGTAGGTGTATGTTCTCCTTAGGAATCGTAGGGATCCCTAAGTGTGTTGCTCCTTTATGAGTCGTAAGGATCTCACGCAGGGATTTTTTCCTCACAAGGTCGAGAGGACTTTGCGAGTGTATTTTATCTCTTTTCACGAGTTTGCACCCTTTCGGGTTTTCACAAACTCGCCGGCAGTCCTGCTGTTTTTACTCACGGAGCCCTTTCGGGTTTTCATCCGTGCCTGTTTTGCTTGTGGACATACCGTTTTTTTGTGTCGCTGGTGGGGATTTAAAAGTAGTCTTACCGGCAGGACTTGGGAGAGATAGGGGTCGTTTACGCCCGTGGATTGTATACGATTTTACATGATGTATGATCTAGACCGTGGGGCTGGTGTGCTCAATTCACCTATGACTTGGAGAATTCACGCGTAGTATTTCTTAAGATATCGGCCATTGATGTGTGGCATGGGCCTTTCTCCCTCGGCATTTATCAGTTGGTAGGATCTTCCGTCAAACACTTTCTCGATGACGTATGGTCCTTCCCAATTTGGCTCGAATTTTCCCTTGGCGTGTCGATTAGGGATGATCGGTCTTTTGAGGACCAACACCAATTCACCTTTCTTGAAAGCGCGGAGACGGGTTATATTGTCATAGACCCTTGACATTTGGGCTCGGTATAGCTCCAGATTTTGCTGCACCGCGAGCCTTTTTTCTTCGAGGGCGTCGAGCTCTTCAAGCCGAAGGAGCACGTTTTCCTCCTCCTTCAACTTGTGCTGAACGACCATTCTTAAGCTTGGAAGTTCGACTTCGAGGGGGAGGACCGCCTCCACTCCGACGAGCAATGAGTATGAAGTGGACTAAGTTGGAGTACGGTGCGTGGTACGATATGCCTACAATGCCTCGTGAAGTTTGAGATTCCAGTCTCTCTTGTTGGCTGAAGCATTTTTCCTCAGAAGCTTGCATAGAGTCTTATTGAAGGTTTCGGCTAGCCCATTGGCTCTTGGATTATAGATGGAGGAACATCTCTAGTCTATCTTGTGCTGAGTAGAAAACCTTGAGACTTTGAAGTTCTTGAAAGAATGCCCGTTGTCAGAAATAATTATTCTTGGCGTACCGAAGCGGTATAGAATATTATGCTGAAAGAATGTCAGAATATCTTCTGTCGTGACTTCTTTTAGCGGGACAGTTTCAGCCCATCTGGAGAAGTAGTCTGTTGCAGCCAGTATGAACCGGTGGTCTTTGGATGACGGAAGATCAATTGGACCAACTATGTCGGTGCCCCAAACTTCGAAGGGCCACGATGCCACCGTAGGATGCAACGGATTGAGATGCTTGTGAATGAAATCACCATGGATTTGGCAAACATGGCATTTCTTTGCATGCTCTTCGTAATCCCTTATCATGGTGGGCCAGTAATATCCAAACCGTTTGATCTGAAGCCGCATTTTTGGGCTGGACTGGTGAGCCCCGCAGACGCCTGAGTGAATTTCTTTCATGATCTTTTGGGCTTCGGCCAATGACAAACATCTGAGCCAGAGTTGGTCATATGGCCTGCGGTATAGCGTGTCATTTACAAACACGTATCGGAGAGCTCTCTTCTTCAACTGAATCCTCGTAGATTTTCCTTTGGGCAGCTTGTCGTATCGGAGGTACTCTATGAAGGGTTCTCTCCAATCGGGCTTGTGTTGGATGATCGAAGCTTCTTCGGCAGGAGTGTTCTCTTATTCTACGCTTTCTTCTTCACACAAAGTGGCTGGAGGCAGAATTTGCCGGCTTTTGACTGTGATTAGAATTTCGTCCATGTCAGGATCAGCCAACTCTTTAGCTAGGCGAGCGAGTATGTCGGCTTTTCTGTTCAACGCTCTAGGGACTCACATTAGTTCAATATGAGTGAACCGTTTCATGAGTTCCACTACTCGGCTTCTGTACCAAGCTAACTCAGGTTTGTATATCTTATAGTCGCCGCTTACTTGGTTGACGACAAGCTGGGAATCACCGTAGGCTCGTAGTTGAAGGATTTCCATTTTTATGGTGAACTCCAAACCAGCCATCAGAGCTTTATACTTGGCCTCATTGTTTGTGCGAGACTCGGTGAGAGCAAAAGAACTCCGTAGGGTTCCCATTGATGGCGTGATGAACACCAATCCTATCCCTGCTTTTATCTCCGGGAAGCTTGATTTGCTGGAGGTCCTCATTGATGAGGCTCCATTGAAGTAGAGCTCCCAACATGGCTTATCTTTCTCGAGGTGCAGCACTTGTTCGTCGGGTAGCTCGCAATTAAGCAGTGACCCCTCTGATACGGGATGAGCAGCAAGGAAGTCTACGAGAGCTTGCCCTTTTACTGCTTTCTGAGGAGTATAAACTATGTCAAACTCAAGCAGCATGACAGCCCATCTTGACATTCTACCGGCTAGGCTTTCTTTGGTCATTAAGTGTTTGAGCGGGTCGACCCAAGAGATCAGCATAACCCGATGAGCGAGCAGATAGTGCCTCAGCTTCTTCACAGCGAACATCAAAGCTAGGCATTACTTTTCGATCAGGGAATAGTTGTGTTCCGCCCCGACTAAAGTTCGACTGAGATAGTAGAGGGCATTCTCTTTTCCTTCCTCGTTGTTCTGGGCAAGGAGCGCACTGAGCGACTCATCTAGCGCGGCAGTGTAGAGAATCAGTGGTTTATTTGGAATGGGAGCGGCCAGCACTGGAGGGTGCAACAAGTAGTGTTTGATGCTTTTGAACGCTTCTTGACATTCGGCATCCCAGACAAAAGGAGCTCCTTTCTTCATGAGCTTTGAGAAGGGCCTACATCTCCCCGATAAATTTGAGATAAACCTTTGTATATAAGCAAGCTTGCCTTGAAAAGATCTTAGCTGCGTCAGATTCTTCGGAGGGGGCATCTCCATAATGGCCTTTATCTTGGATGGGTCAACTTCAATCTCTCAATGTCGGACTATGAAGCCCAGGAATTTTCCAGATGACACGCCAAAAGCGCACTTCAAAGGATTCATTTTCAGATCGTACTCCTTCAGTCTGGTGAGAACGGTCCAAAGATCTTGGATGTGATCGGCCTTGGTTTTAGTCTTGACGACCAGATCATCAACATAACATTCGACGACCTTATGAATTAGGTCATCAAAGATATTGGTCATTGCCCTTTGATATGTAGTAACTGCATTCTTCATTCTGAACGGCATCACTTTGTAGCAGTATATTCCGATCGGGGTTCGAAATGCTGTGTGCTTCTCATCCTTAGGCGACATCTTGATATGATTATACCCAGAAGAGCCATCCATAAAGGTGAACAACTCGTAATTTGAGGTGTCATCGACCATCATTTCCATGACCGGTAGCGGGAAGTCATCTTTAGGACATGCCTTGTTGAAGTCCCTGAAATCGACACAAACTCGGATCTGCCCATTTTTCTTCTTCACTGGGACTATGCATGCAATCCAGTCCGCATATTTCTCTTCCCTGATGAAGCCGGCATCGATGAGCTTCGTGGTTTCCTCGATGACCTTTTCTTCTATTTCCCTTCTCATTCTTCGAGGAGCTTATTTGACTGGCTTAGCATCAGGAGATATAGCCAGTTTATGCACGACCACTTCAGGGGAAAGGCCATGCATTTCTTTGTATGTCCACGCGAAGCAGTCGACGAACTCATGCAGCAGGACAATTATCTGCTCTTTCATTTCTTCTGACAAGAGTGAGTTATGTAGGTCGGCCTTGGATTATCGGGCGTTCCTAAGTCAATCTCGGTTAGCTCGTCAAAGGTTGCTTGTTCTCCATCTTCGAGCTCTTGAGGAGTTTCTTCTGGCTCGGCTATCTCGTCGTCATCATTTGATCTTTCGCTGGCTTCACCAACATGGATCATGTAGCATGCTTTGGAATCAGGTTGAATGAAGCCTATGCCCCGTCTATCTAGAATTCGTCCATCGATGAGTGCTCAGACTTGGGGCGGATGCCATAGCCCTTTATAAAACTTTGCTTCGGACTCCGTTTGATATAACCGGCATCCGCATCTTTTGAAATATTCCCGCATCTTGGGTGCATAGTATCTGGGACTGAGGACGGCTCTTATGCCTCTCTCATAGGGAAGGCACGTGGCAGACAAATCGTCCGGGTGTACAACGGGGTTTGACCCATAAAACAGGATGCCTTTCTGTCCACTTTTCCTCCCGGGAACGTAGAAAGTTTTCAGCTGGTCCACGGTAGAGACTGACAATGCATCGAGCTCTTTGCACATCCTTTCTAGCACCCTTGTGATAGCCAGGGACCCTTCTGCAATTTCGAAGGTCTCTCGTAGTTTCGCTTGCTGCATGGGGGTCCAATCTGCACAGCTGTTGCACGGCAGGTCCTCTTCCTCCGACTCTTCAGTGTCGCCGCCAAGATGAGGGCGGACTTTGCTGCTAGATGGGCTTTCAGTATCGGAATCGTCCGTATCGCTATCGAAACGAGGGCGAGTTTTACGAAAGGACGGACTTCCAGCGTCGGACTCATCAGTGTCGTTACCGAAATGCGGGCGCACTTGGGCGTTTTTGCTTTTGAAAGTGACAGCCGGCTCAGATTTGCTTTTGAGTCTTGGGGCCGCTCTATCCTCAGTCAGTTGTGGCTTAGCATTTTGGTGGTTCATGAAGTATCGAGAATCTTCATATCGGACTTCATGCACACCGAACGGCTGGATGTCTCCGTCAATGCGTCTTTCTTCGCCATTTCTAGTATACTTCATGCATTGATGGAGAGTTGACGGAATGATGCCGTAATTGTAGAGCTATGGCCGTCCCAAGAGAATTTTATAAGACGTGTCAACGTTGATCACGTATATCTTAGTTTCAGTTTGCAGATCCCCAAATTTGATTGGCAAAGCTATAGACCCCAGAACTTGCTGGCAGTTTTGATTGAAGCCTTGAATGACAATCCTTTCCCTTGACAGGTGTCGGACGTCCATTGACAAACTCTTCAGAGTTCACAAGTTCATGATGTTCACTGAGGATCCCGGATCAATCAATATGCGATTAATCCGATCTCCTTCGCTGCACCCGGTCACGTAAAGCGGCCGATTATGCTCAGCCGTTCCCAGTAGTAAGTCTTCATCCTTAAACGTGATTGCGGCGGCATGTAGAGCGTACTGGGCTTCTTTCATATTAATTTCTGCAAAGCGAGTCTGATACCGCTCGGGGTTTTGTAGAGCGTGAATGAGAACATCTCTAATCTCCTTAGATAGGACCAAGGCATCGTAGATGCTCAGGAGAGACGGAAGCTTCCGGAGATGAGTCAAGATATTGTAGTCTACTGAGGAAAGACTTGAGTTTTCATTAGCCGGCTTTCCGCCATCTTCTTCATTAGTGACTTGTTTTTCCTTCCCTTTTAGGGCGTTGCCTTGATTCGGCGGTAGAGTCCTGCCGCTTCTGAGCTGGATTTGGTTGGCCCTTGTGGCGAGCTCCTCGTCCTCTTCGAGAAAACATAGCTCCTCCTCAGAGTCACTGCCCAGATGGATGGTGTAGCAGGTCACTATAGGGATCTCTTCATTGGAGTCTTCTTCTAACTCCTCCAGAATTTCAGCCGCCTCTATAGGGAGGAACTCCTTCAAATGAATCAGAGTTCTTTCCTTCTGTTCATAGTCTTCGAGGGAATCGATATATTTTTGAATGGTCGATCTCCCTGCAGACTCTTTTTCGCGCCGATCTTCACTTTTCTTTTTCTTGAGCTTTTTGGATTTTGAGCTTGATGGAGCCGCATTGGCGGCTGGAATAGTAGGCTTCTTCTGCCCTTTCCATTCCGTCCTGGGCTCTTTCTGAAGTAGCTTTAGTATCTTCCTCGTCTTATTAGATATGTGCTCACTCCAAGGGGGCCGCGGCGAGTCGGGTTCATTTCTCGAGGCAGCGGGTTCAGCTGTCTGCTCCCAGAAGGCTTCAGCTTCCGTTTGTATATGTAGGGTTGCTAGGCACACGCACAAGGGTCTATGAGGCATCTACCATGCCCGATTAAAATTTTAGCCGTGCCGAACAACCTGAATACGGATCTTTAAACTAGGGTTTAGGCGAAAACATGCATGTTAAACTCTTTAACACTAAGTGAGAGGGATTACAACCTTTGTAGATCCGGTCCTTCACTTCTAAAGCTCCGTGTTGAGGTTCCTTTGCTGCGATCATCGTGTTCCCGACTCTCGAGAGGCTTCACGAAGAGAATGATGCAACCTTTGCTTCCGATCTTCGATACAAAGATGATCTACCTTGAAGTTTCGTTAACACAAGCTAACACTCATAATATGAAGTGAACACCCTCATCTAAATGGCAAGGATAGATGAGGATGATGAAGTAGGATTTTTGCTCTCATTTATTATCTTTTTCTCACTCACTTTCATCACAAAAGAAAGCTTTTTCATGAAGGAACTCAAGGAAGAAGAAGAAGAATGAAGATGATAACCTTAATCCTTTTGTGATGAACAATGAATTATTGTAGTGGTTACAAATCTAACCAAGGGTTAAGCATGAGAAGAGTTAACCCTTGTAGAGAGTTAACTAGAGTTAATGGTTTGGATTGGGTTAACATAATATCTCACAAAAATATCAAGCAACCACAAACTCAAAGCTTCATGAAGCTTCATGGAAGCTTCATGCAAAAGCTAACCCTAATCCAAATCCTAACCAAGTTTAAACCCTAATCCATTGTTAAATTTGTAACCCTAACATGTTACAATATTATATATCATATATACAATATATTTTGTAACATTAGAAAATAATACAATTAACATATATCATATATATATCAATGTATTATCCCGTGAGAAAATGAATCTTTTAGTGAGCTAATATTAGTTAATGTAATTTAATATATCATATATATTATTATACATTAAATTATCGAATCAACACTTGATCCGATAATCCGGCTATTTCACAAATAACCGACTAATACGATGACCCAACTATATCACATATACCCGGTTGATATCTCATATCGTGAGAATCCAATATGGTATCACATACCGCATTATCCTCGGTCCCGCACATATCACATATGTGCTCCTACTCCGTTTTTCCTGAGTCAAGAAACCTCTGTGTAGGACTCTAAAGAATCGTCAATACGCCGGCAATAGGTGATGATCATATCAAACACCCACAAGTTGCAAGCGGTCAGCTAAACGTAACAGCTACCCAGGTATTGAGCGCTCAGAAGATCAACAAGTAAGCCTGTACATTCTCCTGTGAATCCAATCAATAACACTCCCGTACAGTCCGGTCTCGTCGTCTGATATGTCGCATATCTCGCCTAAGGGTGGTAAACGTCAGACCCCGGTAGTTCGATAAGTCGTGTCGATATGAGGTCTATAACAGTTCGAGAAACTACTGATAACACTTACCAGTAAATCTCAGCAACCCTGGCCAGGGATTTCCGGTTATAGCCAATCGAACACAGCGCAACATCAACTCCCTATACCGGGAGAGACGAATCCCCTCCTATCGCTCATTTCCTCCATATGATTCGGGACTGTACCCAAAAGGCACCTTTTTGCACGCCCTCTTGGACGTGGTATGATGGAAATCAAAGCACAGTGGGAATCACACAAGACTCTATGACGATTTCGGGTCAACAGACTACTCTGTACCAGTGTCACTGGAGAACTGCCATCTGACGTGAGGTATAATACCATCTGGGAGTTCTCGGCGAGTCCGTACAGTGTACCCAGTCTCCACTGAGCACCCGTACACCATCCTTGATGTCAAACACCGATGGATATGGGATCATCCATCGCCCATCATATGGGTCAAGATGCGTATACGCTAGTCTACTCTGGTGTATCGATGCCCTGTCTCGATACACCCTCGACTAGGAACAGTTATAGGATGTACTCGTCGACTACCATGGCCCCACTAGTATGATCTCATCATAGTCCTAGTAGTCGAGTACATATCCTAAGGGCTTTATCAACATGTAACATAGAGACAGTCAGAGTACATGTTAAGATAAAGTACAACCAGATAGCATACTATCATGTCGAGCAAGAAAGTCCTCCCTATATATGTCCTAGCATCCACTACAATATACATCGTATGTATAGTAATGGCCTTTAGGGCATACATATAACTAACAATCTCCCACTTGCACTAGGGCCATCTGTTGTGGTATCACATACCCAACAATTAGCTGCGGTTGAAGTATCTCATACTCAACCATCCCATAAAAGTCTCTACTGGGAAAAAAACCTTTGTGAGTGGATCCGCGCTGTCGTCCTCTGTGTCTACTCTCCTAACCTCGATCTCCCTGGAGATCAACTATCTTCATGATCAGGTGATACTGCCTAAGAATTATAACTGAATTTCTGATGGGACGGTAGTTCCTTGGCTAAAACCACAACTCCATTGTCACATAATGGTAGGAACGAATTTCATCTCATGAACTTATATATATCCAGACTGCCTCTTTGGTAGTATCCTTGGTAACGATGTATCTTGCCTTTAATCGTCTAGTATGTCACATTATCTAGCTTGGAACTCTTCCAACATACCGTCCCTCCACTGAGGGTAAAGACAATGCCTGCGACCGACATTCAGTCGTCCTTATCACCCTGGAACCTTTCCAGTGATTCTCCTCAGGATCGATTGATACCATCTCACTACAACTAGTGTGAATCCTAACATCCAATTACATCTATCTCATAGATTCAAAACGCAGGATTTAGGAGGTATCACTTTGATCCTATATTGAGAATCCTTGTGATAAGCGGAGATTGACCGAGCGTAGCATAGGAAACTCCTTCCCTATCAAGAGTATGTCATCCATGTACTCTACGAGGATCGCCACCATACTCCCTACTACCTTTTTGTATATACAAGGTTCATCTACCATTTTGATGAAGTCAAACTCTTTGACTACCACATCAAAACAGATGTTCCAACTCCGCGATGCTTGCTTTATCACATAAAATATCTTGCACACGTTTTCGCTGCTCCCACTGTCTATGAAGCCCTCTGGATGTATACTTATAGACGCTCTCTTCTAAAACATCATTTAGAAAAGCAGTCATGACACTCAACCACCAGATATCGTAGTCATGGTTGTAGCCGTGGCAAGTAGGATCTGGATGGACTTAAGCATAGCTTTGAAAGTCTCAACTTTTCCATATACACCAAGTAATTTTCTCAAGATATACTTTCTCCTGATGGGGATTTAACCCTTCAGATAAAGCAACCAAAGTCCATACTTTGTTGGTGTATAAGGATTCCATCTCAGATCGATAAGCATCCAGCCATTCTTACAGAGTCTCACTCCTGATGGCCAGCTCGAAACTAGTTGGGTCATCATCTCTGTTGGGGTAAAAATTTACACCCCCGTTGACCGAGTCAAAGTCAAGGTCAACCCCAAGCCGGGTGGGCCCAAGCCCAGGTCAAGCGGGCCCATGCCCAAGTCGAGGCCGCGGCCAGCCTCCTCCATGCTAAAATATAGATCATGTAATAAATAATTTTCATGTAATTTTTTATACATGAATGTGTGCAAAATGGGCATAAAGCCAAATTTTTGTAAGCCCATGGCTTATGTGTAAAAATGAAATGGCACATGAGCCACGGGATAGGCAAAAATGCCATTTTTGTAAAGCCCAAAGGGCTATATATAAATATGTAAACCTATATAAGGCAAAATGATGATGAATAAAAAACACTTTTCATTCTCCCCACAAAAAATTTAGATCTGAGATCTTTTGTGCCTCCTGCTCCTTCTCCAAAGTTCTAAACCTTCTCATTTCTTTTGAATTAAATCAAGAGTTTTACTCTTTCTTTTCAAAAACTAAGAAGTCTTCCACCACAAAACCCACAAAGAGGAACTTGGATCTACCATTAGATTTCAGAAAGGAGAGATTTTTAGATCTCACATCTCTTGATCATCAAGATCCAGCCAACAGAGGAGGAAGAGGAAGAACCCCTTTCATCAACCAAAACATTTTAGGAGTTTAACTCCATATATTTACACACACACACACACATATATATATATATAATAATAATAAATATTTCCTTTCTGAAGCATAGCTTCTGGTTCTGGGACTAAAAGCCCCTTTGTCTCGCCAGCGCCTAGCGCTCGAGCGCAAAACGCCCACATGCCGACACGTGGCGCGCTGCGCTCAGGCGCACAGCGCTCGAGCGCAAAGCGCCCACGTGCCGACACGTGGCGCGCTGCGCTCAGGCGCACTGCGCTCGAGCGCAAAGAGCCCGCGTGCCGACACGTGGCCCGCTTGCGCTCAGGCACACTGCGCTCGAGCGCAAAGCGCCCTCGTGCCGACACGTGGCGCTTCGCTCAGGCGCACTGCGCTCGAGCGCAAAGCGCCCACGTGCCGACACGTGGCCCGCTTGCGCTCAGGCGCACTGCGCTCGAGCGCAAAGCGCCCACGTGCCGACACGTGGCGCGCACTGCGCTCAAGCGCAAAACGCCCACGTGTCGACACGTGGCGCGCTTGCGCCTGAGCGCACAGCATCTAAGCGCACAGTGCTCAAGGCGCTGGCTCCACGCATCCTTTGGATGCCTTTCCCCCCTCTTTCTTATATATATATACATATATACATATATATATACACACACACACACATATGTATACATATTTACACTCACACATATTTACACTCACACATACTCCACGACCCCCGTAAAAACTCTGCGTGGCTCCTCACGATTCTAAAGAAGAACTTACACCTATAGGGTCCTCTCGACCCATGGGGAGAAAAAACTCTTTATGAGACCCTCGTGGCTCATAAAGCGCAAAGTCTTAGGAAGCCGACTTTAACCCTGAATCCTAAGCCATCGCTGTCCTGCAAGTAGGCCAAGATAAATTGTCCACAGAATACATTCAATAAAAGAGACACATCATTGAGAAGAAAAATGTATCTTTTATTCATAAACCAAAATGGATACAAAGTACAATTCATGAAAGAACAAAAGAAAATACTCTCATTCAGAAGTATATACAAAAAGGAAGGAAAAGATGCAAGTCTTCAAGCCGGCGGGTGATGTAGCAATTTTACCAGCTCATCTTTCTGTTGCTGAGTCACGGCTTCATGATTCAGGATCGCCTGAAGACGAGCCTCCGCCTGAGCCTGCTGGGCCTGATACGAAGCAAGCCGAACTTCAAGCTCTTTCTCGATGGCTTTATGGGCCTCAACCCTTTCACGAGTGAACGTGGCAGCTTTATCGAGAGCCACTACCTCCCGGATAGACTCTTGAAGCACCCGCCAAAGTTCGTATGCTTTGTTGGCCTTGGCGGTAAGAGTAGCGCGAAGCTCGCTCAGCGCCTTGGAAGCTAGCTCCCTCTCCGAGAATTTGCGGCCAAGCCTCTTCTCGTATTACGTCATATTGGCCGCGCATCGTGCTATCAGACCCCGCAACTCCGCTTTTGTAGCCACGGCTTCCGAGGAAAGGCGAGAACATTCAAGGGCGTGCAAGCGAGCCTCCACCTGCCGACAGAACTCCACCCAGACTCGCACCACTTCTTCGCTATGGTAGGTGGCAAGAAAAGGAAGAGAACCGTTAGCTTCGGCGGCAAACGCTTCAGCTGTGGTCGCGCTGCCAGCACGGAGCTCCCCAATCAAAGATGATAAGGAGACATGGCTTAATTGGGCCAAGCGTTCTGAAGCCCGCAAGGCATAAGGGTCGGGCGGCATTACGATGCGCGACTCCAACGCCGTGGAGACTGGCAGAGCTGTTCAAATTTGAAAGATGTCAGTAAAATTCTTAAGCAAAGAACGAATGAGAGTATGATGAAATGTCGCTTACCGACAGTCGTGCAAGTAGGAGCTGAAGGTTCCCCTGGCCCTTCGAGAACCTCAACCTCATCATCGGCCTCCAAAACTGTAGAGAACATTAATGTCAATACGCCAAATAACAATGATGCTATGAGAAGTGATGAACAACACTCGCCTTGTCCAGACGAGAGGACGATACGTTGAGGAGATATCGCCTGCGGAGCGGCCATTTCCAAAAGACGCTGGAAGGACTGCCGAGGAGATAGATCGGCAATGGAGGTAGCCAGTCCACGCGATTCTGAAAAGACAAAAGAGTTCAGCTAACAGAAAGATTACTAGCTCAAAACGTGGAAGGTTACCTTCGACACTCCTCCCATTCTGAGCCGGGGGGATAGCAGCTTCAGCGGCCTCTGTCATAACTTCAGGCTCCAACAAAGGGAGGGTAGTCCCGACTACCTCCATCTCAGCCTCTGGGCCGCCTTTGGGAAGAGCCGTTGGAGCGGTAGCTTCCAAAGGAGCCTCCCCCAAAGGGGCAAGCACACCCTGATCAAGAACCGCCGCTGGAGGCTCTACCATAAGAGGAGCAGCCTCATCAGCCCCCTCCACATCGAGCAATGCTTCATCGGGAATTTCGGCAGGCTTCAGCTTCAATGAACCCGTAGGGACCTCCCCCATCGTCGAAGATTCTGCACAATTCACATAAGAATAAAGATACATGCATGCAGGCGTAAACAATCTGAAATGCTATAAAGAAGTATAAAGGCATACATGCGTAACGAAGCCTTCAATATGGCTTCTTCAAGCCGCTGCTCCTTCTCAAGGAGGCGTGCTCGCCGGGGTTCGAGAGTGGACTCATGGCCGCCGGTCCATAAAGAAAGCGCGTCCGCCGCGTCCTCTGAAACAGCCTGCTTCAAGGCCCTTTCCCTCCATTCCTCCAAAGGGCCTATAAACCGCCGACGAATCCACGAGGGGTCTTCGTAAAAGATTACAGCAGGATAGGGCTTCTTCGGAACCCTGGCGTTCTGAGACGCGTCTTTGGAACGCCTTATAGTCTCAGCCAACTGTGCAGCTTCCTCGGCGGCTGAACTGGGAAAAAGTAGTTCAGCATTTGATTCCGGTAAGGCCAACGGCTCATTTTCAAGGATGGTCTCAGACTCCGTTAAAGAGTCGAGCAAATTAGTAGCCACCTTCCTTCGACGCTTGGAACCAGAACCAGTCGTCGAGGACGACCGTTTCTTTCCCTTCGAAGCCTTAGTGCGGCGTTGGCCCACGTCGCCCTCAACACCCTCTCCCCGGGCCACAACTGGAGATGACACTGCCATCGTCGATGACATGGAGGGTGGTGCTGCCTCGGGTGGGGGTACTGTTACCGGAGCCCGTTTACCCCGCGACCGAGTACCCAGGGGCATACCAACTATTGGAGTAAGATCTACTCCCGACTCTCCAGGAATAAGCGCAGTGCCGATATCCCTCAGGGGAAAGCGGACTGGGGCATGTGGTCGCAGCATGGCTCCCGGGGCCGGAACCTGAATAGGGGCGCCATGGCCAAGAAGCACCCTTCTCTCCTCAATAATGACTGGGTTCACCCGATGGAGATACCAGCCCGTGAACGACCCCACGCATCGGGGAATGTAATCACCATCGGGGATCATGAACTGAGAACCGGTGTTCAGCCTCACAAAGTGGTGGGCGGCATCCCGGACGGCCTCGAGCGAAGGAACCGGCACGATTATGAAAGCTTCAAACGGGACGCCCTGATCATAGCCAAACTGCCGGGCAAAGCGATGCGGATTGTACCGCATAAAGAGAGCTGCACTCTCCTGACGAAACACCAGGTAACCCGGTCTGATTGCATATAAGCCCGCGGCCTCCCGGGGCTTCAAAATGGGCGCGTCATCTTTCGACCGGTCCCAAAGCAGCTGGGCCGAACCCGTGGAAGAAGATAAGACCCGATCATTAAATATTAATCCGCCGGCAGTAGCGTAAGGAGAAATCAATGCCCGAATAGCCCCGAATTGAGTTGGGTCAGCGGCAGAAGCATCCACCAATCGCATAAGCCGAGGGAAAGTGTAGGCGTCGTAGAATGCAGGCCTCTGATGCATAGCGAAAGCCCCCAACACATGCATTTCGATCCAAGACGTGAACTAATGAAGCAAAAAGTTCACTACATCCACGCCAGGAGTAGAAGTATTAGCTGCGGTGCCCAACCCGTGATAAAGATGTGCCAACGCCGGGATACCGACGGCCAACCGCGCCCCCTCAGCGATACAATGAGCCGGATAGACAACCGAAGCCCTCATAAAGCGACGATGCATGGGGATGACAAACCAACTAAGCCAGACACTAACAAACCCCACGAAGAACGTCTCCTCATCCATGCCGGGAGCAGCAATGGATTCAAAAGACGTCGGCGACATAATAGGGATGTAGTACTGTGGTAGATCCGATTCAGTGGTCGGCAGCTTCTTCGGACCAAACCGAAAGGGGTCTCTAATGTTGGCGAACTTCGGGGCTGTCTTCGACAAGACGTCCTCGCGAAGGAAACGAGCAATGAAGCTCTTGAAAGTAACACCCTGCTCTTCGGATTCGGTGAATAATCGGTCGAAGATGCCTAGCGCCTTGATCAAACTGGGACGCTTATGGTGAACGACATTCTCAGCAGACATGTCGTCAACCGGGGCGGGCTCGGGCTCAAAGATGTACTCGTCAGGAGGCAAAAACTCCTCATACAGTGCACCCCTGATTGGCAATCCCGAGATTTCATAAAATTCTGCCAGAGAAATCGAAACCTCGCGATCTCCTAAAATAAAAGTGTTGGTGGGGAGATTCCATTGGGTCAAGAACGCCTTAACCCACCAAACATGCGGAGATTGGTAGTGAAAAAGCGACACATATATCGCCTGGTAAAGCCCGACCTTCTGCAGTCGCGCACGATGGGCAGAAAGGATGAAGCGTACCCAGAGAAGGTAGCCCGTAGGGTGTCGAGGAGTGAGCCCTATCTTATAAATTTGCCCCCACGGGTGGGCCTCACCCTGGCAAATACGCCGCCCCAAGATATCTATGGCCGGGATCGAATGGTTCGGGATACCGGTCGTCGAAGGATCGAGCCTCCCCGTTGGAGTCCAGTTGGGCATCTCCACAGCAAAAACCGTTCTCGGAGGGTCCATCAGCAAGAATGTGAAAGTAGGCTCTGTTGGTATTGCCCAGAGGAAACTCCGGCGACCCCGGATAATATGACTGTACCAAGTTCCCCATATAAGCAAGTTGGTGCAGTTCGGGTCATGAGCCCGGATCATCGCCATCGCTTCCTCATCGGACGGTGATTGAGGAAAAGCGGCCTCCGAACGAGTAAAGGGAAAACACGGAGCAGAAGCCATCGCACCTGAAATCGAATGAAAGAAGACCGTTAGAAGCAAAGTCAGCAATATATATCCATGCATGAACATGAAGACTAGTTGAAGAAAACAACAGTAGACTTTTTTTTGGGACCATTGGCTACAAAACACATGGGCCCCACAGAATCAAGATGACGGCTCGTTAATAATGAGACCAAACAGTTGCAATAAGACAAAAGGGATACCCTCATTAAGTAAAAAGTAGGTTTCAAGTGGCCCTGCACATCCCCTAGAAGACAAATCTACCTCGGACTCTACAACAAATCAAACGGGATCAAGGGAATTAAATTCCCACAGAAGATATCATTGCAAACTTCCGTTCCATTAATTGCAGAAGGGCAATCTCGGGCCAAGAGACCCTAAGAAGCCTCCATGTGAAGAAACCAAGTTCTTCATAGGAATTAAATTCCTTATTAAGAAAAGGGAATTAAATTCACAAAAGCATTTTTTCTGTGAACGGGGTTAAGCTCGATGGATTATCACCATTATTTCCCTAAAGATCATCTAAACCCTAAGAGATCTACTTTTGAAGGCTAAAATGGTTTCATACTTTGGTTAAAAAGCTTGAAGAAAAATGGGTTCTTTGTTACAAAAGGGTAAAAACCCTTGTTTTGGATTTAAAATCCAGAGGAATGTGAAAGTTCATCGTTTGCTCAAGGACATTACCTGAGAAAAAGAATTCTTTTCGAACAGAGTTAAACTCTGAAAATTGTTTCAAGGCAGAGAACTAAGCTCTGGAAGAAGAGAATTAAATTCTCAGAAAAAGTTTGCAAGGAGGAAGATAAGCAAAGTGGAGGCTCTTCTGAAATGACCCCAATATTTATAGGAGGTGATGGAAACGCTTCATCTTCCCAAATCCCTAGAGGAATCCAACGGTCGCTAAAGGTGACAGCGTTGCACTCACGTGCAGACACGTGAGAATAACGCTGTGGGGGCATTTGTTTCCTGATTTAAAATCAAGAAAGCCTACAGAAGAGGCATCACGTGCTAACACGTGACCAGCAGTCACGTGTTGGCACGTGACATTTAAAAGCGGCTTCAAAGGCACATCAGTTCCCTGATCAAATCAAGGAAAAGGCTTCAGAAGAGGTCACGTGCTCACACGTGGACAGGGGTCACGTGTTGGCACGTGACATTTAAAAGCAGCGGACTCATTCTCTGATTAAATCAAGAAAAAAGCTCCAGATGAGGGTCACGTGCTCACACGTGACCAGGGGTCACGTGGTGGCACGTGACGGCTAAGCAGCGGCCAGAAGGCAGAGCGCAAAAAGAAGAAGATGGCTCGTTCTAAGGGGGTCACGTGCCCACACGTGACCAGGAGTCACGTGCCCATACGTGACCAGAGGTCACGTGGCCACACGTGACCGGCTTTCAAAGCCTATCTGTTAACAGAATTAAATTCTGAGAAAAGATCTCTCAAATCTTTCCAAAGGAAAATGATTATTTGGAACCGATTGAATTAAAAATTTAAAGGTGATTAAATATCACCTATCTATGGAAAAATCTTGAATTTGGAAAGATTTCCCCTTAAAATCTAACCGAAATAACAAAGGAAAATCTCTGGATTTAAAATCCAATGGTGAATAAAATTCACCTAATAATCCAAAGGTCCAAACGAATGGTGAATACAAATCAAATCTCTCAATGAAAGATTCAACAAAAACTAATTGATTCGGCTGCTTCTCCTATAAATAGGAGCCAAGAGACACACAGGGAGATATAGAGAGGGATCGATACATAGAGAAAAGATAGAGCCTTGATACTTTGGAGGAATTTGGATCTTCTGCAAAAGAAAAGCTTAGGTAAGAAAGGGAAGGCCTTAAAAGAGAATTTAATTCTCAACAGAGTTTAACTCTGATATTAAACAAAAGAACATAGTTCTCTCTTTAGTGGAGGATTTGTGATGTGCACATCTCCCCTTGAATTGAGAATTTAATTCTCATTGGGTTGAGATCCTGCCATGCAGATCCAAAGCATAGAGAGGGAATGGAACCTTGAGAATTTAATTGTCACAGAACTATAGGAATTTAATTCCTTTAAAATAAAATTAGAGTTTGACCCTATGTTATGGGAATTTAATTCCTTCAGAATGAACAGAATCAGGGTTTAACCCTAGTTAAGAACTTAGTTCTGTTAAAATAACAGGAATTTAATTCCCTTAAGAAAGAAGAAATTAGGGTTTCACCCTATGACAGAATCTCATTCCTCAGAATAATTCTCTAAAAGAGAGTGGGAACTTAATTCCTTAAAGCTGTTATTAGGGTTTAACCCTATGATAGAATGCGGTTCTTCACATATATGAGGAATTTAATTCCTACAGAAAATTCAGAGTTCAACTCTATCCCAGAATATAAATCTTCAGAAGGAAATAAGAATTTGATTCCTCAAAAAAATTATTGTTAGGGTTCAACCCTGCGAAGAATTTAATTCTTAAAGGGATTAACAGATCTTCCAAAAAACATACAAAGAGGCAGGGTCACGTGCTACCACGTGACCCCCGAAAAGATCCACAGAAAAGGCCCTTTGAGGCAGTGCCTCACGTGACCCACGTGACCCTTGGCAGAAGCTTTAACATACAAGCACCAAGATGCCCATCACGTGACAGCACGTGATGCTCCAAAGTATTCAATGCTTTTGACAGAATAAAATAAAGGGAGGGTGCCTTCACGTGTTACCACGTGACCCCTCTTGTCTTATTGTTTAACACTAAATTGGAACCCCTGAGCCCAGTGTTAAACACTGTTTTGCCTTAGTGTTCAACACTAATTAAAGAGCTTTCTTGCAGTGTTTAACACTGAATTTCTTAGTGTTTAACACTAAATTAAATCTCTGCTGACAGAGTTTAACATTAATTTTCTTAGTGTTCGACACCAAATTAAAATCTCTGCCACCAGTGTTTAGCATTGATTATCTTAGTGTTTAACACTAATTTGAGATCCCTGTTGCTAGTGTCTAACATTGGCTTGCCCTAGTGTTTAACACTAATTTGAACCCCCTGTTGCTAGCGTTTAACACTAATTTCAGCCCAATTGGCTAAATATCCAGAGGCAAAGCCTCTCCTCTAATGGACCAACAGAGGGCCAATATCCTAAACATGATTGGACTTAGCCCAAGCTGGCCATAAGTCCTCAATTCAAATTCAACTGAGCCAACGGGCTCATAATATAATTAATTGGTTTTGGTTCCAAATTGGGCCAAAGATTATTTAATCTACCTCGGTTCAAGGGTATATCTCTTCACTCCTTTGATACGTGGCGTTGTAATTCCTCAACGTCTTCAAAGAGGTGACGGGTCCCGATGACCACATATTGATACGGACTGTGGAGTCCCTAAATCCACGGACTATGAGGTCCTTAACCTTGACCGTGATGTCTTAAAACTAACATCGGACTGTGGAGTCCTTAAATCCACGGACTATGAGGTCCTTAACCTTGACCGTGATGTCTTAAAACTAACATCGGACTGTGGAGTCCCTAAATCCATGGACTATGAGGTCCTTAACCTTGACCGTGATGTCTTAAAACTAACATCGGACTGTGGAGTCCCTAAATCCACGGACTATGAGGTCCTTAACCTTGACCGGGATGTCTTAAAACTAACTACGGACTGTGGAGTCCTTAAATCCACGGACTATGAGGTCCTTAACCTTGACCGCAACGTCTTAAAACTAAAATTGGACCGCAATGTCCTTAAACTACCCATGGACCGCAATGTCCTTAAACTACCTACCGACCGTAATGTCACTAAACTAAACAACAGAGCCCCCTTTTATTTTTCTTTTGTTGGATCTAAACGATCCCGTTAAGTTGATCTTAGTCTAAAAACTAGACTAACGTATCCTTAACAAACGTTTAAGTCGATCTTAGTCTCAAATGAGGCTAACGTATCCTTAAACCCAAACCCCCAAACCCAAATCTAAGATAATACGGATTTGGACTAGTTCACGTCCTATGGGCGACGATGTAACTCAGTCTCCGTATACAATCCACGGGCAACTAAACATAAAATAAACACATACGACACGAAGTGACCATCTGGAGAAGGAGAAAGTGGTTACCGTGATGCGGTAGCGTAATTAACTTCAGGGGCTTGCGCCTGCAGGGAAGAGCGTCCCCACAATCAAAAACCCCTCAAGCGAGGGGGAATCTGACGAAGTCTGCTACATCGGACGCATCCGTTTAAACCTTCGATATACGGTGCCATGAATCAACTTGGTATCTTCGAAGAGGTAGACGGATAGCACCAATTAGCATCTGCCCCGAGCCTCAGGCGAGACGACCACGCGTCTCGGCCGCCGTTCGGAGGGGAACATATTCTGGCACGCCCGGTGGGGCCTTTTCCTCTTTCCACTCCACACTTCGTGTGTCGTGATTCGCGAACCAATTGCGGTTCGCTAATGGTTGCTCTTGGGTTTCAAGGTACTAAGACTTGGTGTCTTGCTTATTGCAGAAAGCAAAGAATCGATGGCTTCTATTTGTGCGAAATGCTTCAATTTCTCGGACTGCAATTGCAACCAACGCTCTGCCTCGCCAGGAGGTATAGCTTATGGACCCCAAGCTGCTTCGCTATTCATAATGCCGTGGAACAAGTCACGCGAGCCACCATAGGATTGTTTTTTGGGACCATGCTCCCGCCGACAAGCTTCACCGCTCTGGTACTGACAAAGGAAGCTCTCAAGAAGTCGGTCTTTGATCGTCTTACCCCTGCCGCGGCCCCTCTCAACGGGTCGCCCAACACCAGCGCCTCGGTCTTCTCTAGATTGGGCCAGAACTCCTGTGGACCCGCAATGGGGCCTACAATCCCAGAGAAGGCTGCTTCTAAGAAAGTGACCAGTCCTGCTCCTGAAGTCGTCAAGGCGGCTTCCCCTGCCAAAAAGTCGGTCTTTACAAGATTGACGGCTCCAGCTCCCGCTCATGCTACCCAAAGGACATCGGTCTTTGACAGGCTGACACCAGCAGCGACCCCCCACCTACACAGGGGGCAAGACGAGGTTATCGCCCTCACGAAGCCGGTTCCATCAGCACGACGCGCTCGACGTCGTTACTGGCGCCGAATGAGGAAGGCCGGGGGCAACTCTCCCTCTGGGCTAACTCCACCCGTCCCGATGGCAGAAGTTAATGCTGCTGTTCCGACTGGGAACAGCTTTGAGATGTTAAATAAGGTGCGTAGGAATTCTCCTACCGCGGCGCTAAAGAAATCTCCCCATCCGCTGAAAAGAGCTATAGAAGTAAAAACAGAACATCCCCAATCTCCTCAACGGCTGTCCTCCCGAATCTATAAAGTCTGGCGGCAGGCCCGAGACTCGATGATCGATCCAAATTTCTCCCGCCAGCACAAGAAGCTGAAAATCCAATAGGAAGCCAGTCACCAGGCTAAGCCACGAAAAGCTGTCTGGGTGCCCGCCTCAACGGCCCCCTCAACTTCCACTGCTCATAAAAATAGGAGGCCGGAGAAGATCCCCGGGCCTGCAACGAGAGCTAAAAGCGCTGAACCCAGACGCCCTAAGGCTGGGGGCAGGATGGTCCATACTGTATACATGGCGTCGGGGAAGGAAGACAGCCGTGCGTCTACAGGCCATAGACCGCTTACACGGTCAGTAACCAAAGCTCAGGAGCAACAGCAAAAGCTCCAGGAAATGATGATTGCAATGGCCGCGCTTACTGGGCCGAAAGAAAGCCCCGAGGCTTCCTCGGATCAGCAACAAGAACAGGAAACCGACGCCGAGTTCCTCCGGAGGATGTTGGAAAAGAAGGATAAAGAGACTGCGGAACAAGCAGCCAATATAAAGAAGATAGCCCACTTATTCCAAGACATGGTAGGAATGATGATCCAACAAGATCCTCCTGCTGAAGATCCCCCGACCATACTTGAAGACGATAGGGGAGAAACGTCGAATCCTCCGCCGGCCCTCTCAACGGCCAAGGAGGAGACAATCTCTAAGGCTGACTTGGACGACTATATAGCCCAGCAAATCCGGGTTCATCATGCGACTGAGGCAGCTGGTCAAGTCGTCGGGGCGGTCGTATCCAAGCTGGTACGACCAAATCAAATATCCGCCGGGTTATACAATACCAAAATTCCACGTGTATAAGGGGACCGGCAATCCCCATCAACATGTTGCCCAGTTCAGGGCCCTTTGCGGTAACACCGGCGGTGATGATAAACTGTTGCTTCGCCAGTTCGTGGGCAGCTTATCAGAAACAGCGTTCGAATGGTATTCGGAACTCCCGAACGATTCTATCAAGACGTTCGCTGAAATGGAGTTGCTATTCACTCAGCGGTTCGCGAGCGCTAGCGAACGCACTCCAATAACGGCATTGATTAATGCCACGGTGAAACCAGGCAAAACATGGGTCCAGTATGCTATACGCTGGCGAAATTTGTGGTCGAAAGGCGAGCACCGCATTAAGGAAGCGCCCGCGGTGGGCATGTTCGTGGGAACCCTAGACCCTCACGCAACTATCTCCCAGTTTATGATGTTCTTTAAGCCAACCACATTCCAGGCTCTAATCGACAAGTTGGCCCAGATGGACCAAATGGGTCATAGACCGTCTCCCCCGAAGCCCGAGCCTCGGAGTGACAAGGGTAAAGGAAAGGCAACCTTCATCGCGAATGCCCACCAGCAACCCAATGCCCCAAAGCTGGCGGATCAATTGGAAGAAAGACGTCGGTATTATAATGAGAAGATGAAGCATCCCTACTCGTTCCCACGGGACAAGACGAAAAGGTTATTCGAGCTGGCAGTACGCAACAGACTTATAAACCTGCCAAATCCAAGGCGACCGCCACAACCCACTGAGGTGAATAACCCTAACTATTGCCCTTACCATCAAACGGTAGGTCATCCGATTGAGGATTGCTTCGTCTTCAAAGGATGGATTGAAGATCAATACCTCCAGAGGAAGTTTGCGCTGTCCGAAAAGTGGAAGGTGAACCCACCACAGCCGCATACTCCTAAGAAAGCAGATACACCGGGGGCAACCTGTTCCTTTATTGAGGAAGCTCCATGGGAGGTCGTGCTGTCAACTAAAACCAAAAGAATGCTGAAGGACCTTCATGCGTGCTCGGCATTCGAATGGAAGGACCCGCTGGAACCCCAGATCATTGAAGGAATGCTGAGGCCGCGCCCAACTACAAAAAGCGGTGGTGATGGCCCAAGTACTCATGCCCTACTGTCAAAATCTTCGAAGAAAAAGAAGAAGAAATCTAAGAAGCCCGTGAAGCTTGGAGACAAGTGCACGAACTTGCAGAAGCAAATCGACGCGCTGGAAGAGTACAATCAAAAGGCGCGAACTCCTGTCACGCTGCAAGAGTTCCTCAACCACATCTTTCAAGAGGAAGATGATGGAGAGAGTTCGTCGGATGAATCCGAGGGATATGTGGCAAGTTGTAACGTAATCTCCCACTTGTTTACCGACGATGAAAAAACTCCTAGCACTAAGAAACTGGGGACAGAGCCTGAACCAGAGCTTGTGTGGCCAACAGATGAAATGATCGACGCCTTTCTAGACGAGATTCGTCTGAAGAGTAAAGCGGATCAGGAGCGTGAGATGGCCGCATCGGAAGGAGCCAAACGCAGGCGACTAAACGAAAGAGTTGAAGTACTCCCGCCAAATCAAAAGACACCCGATGTGGATAAAAATATATTCAAGACGAGGAAAAGGTTTGCCAAAGCCATGTCAATGGGAATGAAGCTACTGTAAGTGCACGGCGGCGCCCCGTCCGTCAATCCGACGGCCAAATGTGGAAGCGGTGATAAACTTTAATTTTGCGAACTTAGCAAACCGGCACCACCGCGCACTAAACACCCGGATCGAACCATTAACTAGTCTAAGCTAACTACAAGAAGGGGAAGAGATATACCGAATGATCTGAGTCCTCCGGTCTTCTCCTCGTCGTCCCGATCTCCTGTGGAAACTCCGGTCGTCGCCTCCTCGCCGGAAGGGCACCACATCGCCTGTATCTTTTACGGGCTCCCACCTCAATACCGAGGCAACTCGGGCGCGAAGTAGGCTAGCCGACGCGTCCAAGATTTGCTGTAGAATGTGTAGGGTTGAAGCTATGTCTCATTTGGGTTTGTTGCCATTTGAAGATGATGGAGGAAACAAGATAAGAAAAATGGTGCTTGCATTTTTCTTAACATGAAAAGAGATCAAAATGCTACCCTCTCAAAATGAAGCTCTCATCTTCTCTTCTCTCAAATGTGTTCAACCATTTCCAAAAGAGAATGGAGGAGGAATGAATACCAAAATCAAGAGGGAGGTGAGTGTAGTAAAAGGTAAGAGGTGATCATATCCTAAACATCATCATAACAATCTCACATCAACTCCAAATCACTTCTAATCTCAATTTAATGCAAAAGGTTGATGTAAAGAGAATCAAATGATGGTTGAAAAGAAAAGATGCCATCATAATCAATACATTTGCAAGAAAATCCTCTACAATGTGTTATTTGCAAATTTGCAAATAACCCCCTCCATCGGAAAAGTCCGGCCGGGAAAGAACAAAGGAAAACCGGCCGGAACGGAATGCAAACTGGCAACTCCAGAAAACTGGTCCCGTAATAAATTACAGGAAAACCCCCATACTGTGCATACACACCCGCATCTGTATTCCGACCGGATACAAATGCAATGAGATAAAATCTACACCGTACTATACTAGGATCCGGCTTAAACCAAAGCCGGCTAGTAATATCCGTTCGATCCTGATCCGTGCAATACTGCACGTATCCGATCGAACCTTGCCATATATCTATACGGCCTCTAGAACTAACTGTCCGATCCTGATCCGTGCAATACCGCACGTATCTGATCGGACCCTGCCATATCTCCATACGGCCTCTACAGCGTTTCGCCCGAAAGCTTGAGTAACTGTAAGTGTGGTGGACTCTAAAGACTCGTCAATACTATGGTTGTGGATTTAACCACTAGCACGTCAGAGGTATAAGCCAATACGTGACGGGCCACCAGCTATTGACCAAAAGGGACGTCGATGAGCGAACTCATCCTGACACCCTACTGAGCCTGTCAGTGACAATATCCGTACAGTCCGGTCCGTTCGTCTATGAGCATCGCATGTCGGGCCTAGGGGGTTGGTAAAAGTCAGACCCCCAAAAGCGGTACAAGTCGTGTCGGAGTGTAGCCCAGAACACCCTGAGATACTACTGGAATACCTACCAGTAAATCTCCTGCCTTGGCCAAGGACTTCGTGTAATGGCTCTCCTAGACACAGCGCGACCTCACCCCCAATACCGGGAGAGACGAACCCCCGAAGATCCGCTCACTGCCTCCATGTGGCTCGGGACTGTACCCAACTAAAACCTGTTTGCACGACTCTTTTGAGCCGTGGTAGGGTAGTAATCAAAGCACAGTGGGAACTCACACGAGACAAATGACGATCCCCAGGTCGATGAACTAACCTGTACACATGTCACCTGGGAACTGCTATCTGACGTCAGGTATAAGACCAACTAGCATATTCCCGGCGAGTCCTGTCCGGTGTACTCATAACCCAATGAGCACCTGTATACATCTTAGGTGAACCAACTGACACCAGTGGCTTGTGAGACCGGCCACCGCCCCTCGTCGGGGTCTCGACTGTATACACTAGTCTACTCTGGAGAATTGATGCCCTGTCTCGAGACTCCTATGACTAGGGACCTTTTAAGGATGTACTTATAGACTCCAGCTCTCACTTATATGATCTCCCTCATACTGCTGGCAGTCAAGCAAGAATCCTAGGGGCTCTATCAACGTGCAATAGCGACATGTCAGGTCACCTAAAGCAGTACACGATGATAAAGGTAAACCAGATAGCGTACTATCATCTCGAGTTAGACTGTCCTCCCGGGATAGGTCCTCCCTTAATCATTGCAATCACGTGCCTGTGACCCAATAATTGACTCTGAGGGCACTATCTCCAACAATCTCCCACTTGCACTCAAGGCTAATTATTGCGATGTCGTATACTCACAGCCCGTGTGATACCGAACACCCAACTCCCCTACTAGTCAGTCTCACAAAATCCATTTGTGAAACTATTGCGTTCGAGGAATAGCCTCAGTGAGTGGATCCGCCTAGAAGTTTCTTTCTATGTCTCTCTATGTCTCAAGTTCGCGGAGAAAGCCATCTCCCGAAAAGAGCAATACCTGTCTTAGAATGTCTGGATGTCTGATGGGACCTAGCTCATAAATGAACTCCAAATCCAAACTTCTTAGACTGTATCGTCAACTGAACTTAATCAGTATCCTGCGCCATGCCACCCTCAGTATTCCCTTGGACCACCTGTCCAAAATACTGCCCCTCGTCAGAAGGATAACTATAACTCTGACGATCACCCTGTCGTCCATGTCACCTTGGAAGCCTGGAATGATAACTGCCTCCCGAATGAGGCTGTCGTTATCATATCCTTAGAATATCCACTTATGTTCTAAAACTGCTTCCGACTGTTTCTCCAGGATTGGATCAATGTCAACTTATTGCATCTAGTGCAAGAACAACATCTGGTGTGGTACTTGACATCTCATGATTGACTCAATTGCCTAAGCAAGTGATCTTCCAATCATGAACATCCCTCTCCCCTTTAGTCTGTAAGACACCTTTAGAGAGGGTGACTCCATTACCTGCAGGTACACTACCATGCCAGGAGTCGTCCATTCTAAATACTCTTAGAATGCTGTCTAAGTACCCAGATTGGGAAACCACCCAAATCTAGATCTAAAACCATAGATCTAGTAACCAGTATGTCTGATATAATGTCCAAGTCCTTTGTGGAGAAACCACTGTGTGACGACCAAAGTATAACCGATCGTAGTATAGGAGTTTCTTTTCCTACTCTGTGTATGTCATCCAAATACCAGGATATCACACCCTACTACCTTCTCAACAGATCCATCCCCTATTCTGATGACGTCAAACCTATGACTGTCACATCAGAAACAGATGATCTATCTCCGCTACATCTGCTTTAGTCTATAAATAGACATAAGCCTGATGTCCACCAATGCTTCCGCTGCTCCCATTGACTACGACAACCCTCTGGCAGAGTCATATATATGTGCATTTCTAAAGCTAGTTTAGAACGACGCTATACTCATCCTCCTGCCGGGTCTCGCAGCCTGGAACAACAACAATGGCAAGTGTGGGTAAACAAGAACTTCCCTGTCACCGTCCTTGAGGCTACCGGAGTACCTCTCGGGTGCCTGAAGTTACCCATCTTATCTGCGGAGTGGCCAATGGAATGTCAAATCAGATTGAATCTTTAGGTTCCTTATCAAATCTTCAGTAATCGTTTGCGGTTCTGGAATCACTTCCAGTTCTACCATACTCCCACTACTGTTTTTGAAAAAATCCATTTTTAATAAAACTGTGGCGAGTCTAGAACAATATTTCTATTGATCTGCCAGATGGTAGAAAGTCAACCCTCGTCATAGCCTGGGTCAACCCACAAACAGCCATTACAGAAACGTGCCTTGAGTTATCCAGTGTCTGGTTTTAATCATAAGCCGGACAACTCCCCGTACCTTAACAACGTTAAGATATGAACTGTTCTATATCCAATATAGAACCAGAGGCACTGATTTAATTTAACCAGATTCAAATTATGCAGCTGTCTCCAGTGCATGTCAACTAAATGGAGAGAGGCCGATCAGCGTTACTCAACTTAGGAATGCTTCCAATTATCAGTAACCTGAAAGAGAAGCAGTTTCTCTTTATCATTACTATCAACTGAATACCATACACAAGTATCTACATCTTCGATCACTTTGAAGAATCCCGATACTTGCTATACCTGGTTCTCTACTCTATTCAAATACCTATAACTCCTCAAAACTTAGACCCTGTGTTTCTACGAAACACATGTCTAAGAACTAGAGAAGTTAAAAGTAAACAGAATATAGTAAGAGGACCAACCCCTCTGTCCTAATGGACACTGGACAACATACAATACTCTGTATAAGTCCGCTGAGTCTAACAACTCTTTCACTGTGTGTCGTAGGTTGAAAACTGTACTTATGGTTAAGAAGAATTACACCGCTGTTTAATGCTCCTTACCTAACCATCCACTGATATAGGTAAATGTCATCGACATAATATCAAAAGGTATATCTCACTCTATGAAAATAGACGTACAGATATATCAATTTGAAATTGGTGCACAACAGTGGATATTCAAAACCAAATATTTGCCGACCGGCAAACAGCCCAGATGATCTCCTCAAATATCACCGATTACAACGAATCCCGATATAATGAGGATGATCACCCAATTCCCAATAACTTACTCCCACTCATCATCTGTAAAACCATACAGATGTGAGAATCAAACCTGGTAAATACATACCCTGGAGCAAGTGTCTAATCGGGAAATCAGTTTTCTTTTAACAGTACACAGTTGAACTGAAACATTGAAATGTTTCGATAGGGTATCCTGGTATTCCTAGTAATGCCTCTACCATTATCCAGATTCACAACTATAACCGTATAATTCTTTGCCACCTCTCCAAATCCCTTTATATGTCTTTAGTCATTACCTTCTGCACACCCCTTAGGCCAAATGGTTTTCTTCCTTCCCTACCGTTCGGCACCAACCTATGGTTTGGAAGAAGACTATCCAATAAGCATAAAGGGTGTACTGTCCTAATCCTAGGAGCACTCGCAACGCGAGAGAAGGTGAAGATAAAAGACACCTGAATGTACTTTATTCCTATTTCTCCTGAACCAGGATCCATCCCCGAACTGGAACAAGTTCCTTTCGAGTTCGTATATAACCATACAATGGATTATCCAATAAATTGGGATCTTCGTAGTGATACGGAGTGTCCTGGAGAAATACAAAGGTGATTTAGGATTGGCGAAGAAATACTTGGTTTGGTCGTGAATATCAGTCGCAATTTTCTTTGCCCTCTTACTAATCCCTTTCTTTGTCTTAACTTAATACCTTCTGTACACCGTTTAGGCTAATTGGTTTTCTTCATTCCCTACCGGTCGGCACCAGCCTAAGGTTTGGAAGAAGACTATCCAATTTGCGTAATAGGTGTACTACTCCTAAACCAAGGAGTACTCGCAACCTGAGAGAAGGTGAAAAGAAAAGACAACTGAATAGTCCTATTCGTTTTCTCCAGAACCGGAAACCATCCTCGAATAAATTCCTTCGAGTTCGTATCTATCCATACGATGGTTTTGTCCAATGGAAGTGGACGTTCGTAGTAATACGGGGTGTCCTGGAGAAAAGGGTAAAAGTAGGAGTGGCAAATGAGGTTAGCGACTCTGACAATCCAAAAGCCAGTGTTAAGAAGGTTCGGTCAACTTGGTCACTGAGTCATAGTCTAGGGTCGGGTCATTGGTCGCTGCCAGAGAGAGAGAGAAAAGAAACACTCAGCGTGCACTCTAACCTAGATCAGAATGGTTACCAATTTATCTAATCAGGAAACCTCCCACTGTACCTCAAAATCTCCTCCAAACCTAAAAGGAGATTTAGTCGGGGTCACCCGAGGAGTAAACTAACTCATCAGTGGGAATCGGGATCCAACTATCATCGCATGACAACGTGACGGAATCCGCTCACGGTATCACACTCCAGAAGGTATGCGCATATCTGGCAAGTTTCAGTTCTTTTGAAACTCCCGATGTGGATTTTTACCCCATGCTCTTATGACCTTGACTTTGGCCAACATATCATAAGTCACATGTCAAGTTCTACCCGTCATTTTCCAGGTTAATTTGAACCCACCCGTACATACCCTTGACTTTGGCCAAAATGGCAGTACGACTGTCCCAAACCAACGCATCTATCTATGCTGCATATGAATACCCCAATAGCTACCAATCACTGTGCCTTGACTTTGGCCAACATACACAGCTTGAATACTATTGACTACCCATATGAAACGACGGAGGGCTACGAATGGTTTCTGGCGAAAACCTTTAACGTAATGAACTTGATATCGTTGAAGGAACGGATAGCTTTTTAGAAAATAGAGTGACGAAAACCTTTACTAAAGAGGTCACTCCCGGTGAAGGGATCTCGGCTCTTTCCCCGTAGAATGGGGTGCAGGATATTCCAAATGAACACCACGATGCAAAGCAAAAGTAATCGGCTATAGTGAAGTTAATGCCCTGACGCAAACTTCTGTCCAAGGGGTCACTCCCGGTGAAAGGATCTCGGCCCTTGCCTCGTCGACTGAGGAGCAGGATATTCCAAATGAATACCACGATGCAAAACAAAAGTGAACGTCTTTGCAATAACAGCTTTTTGAAAAAGTGTTCCAACAACATCAGAATAGGTTTGTTTTAACTTGCATTGATCCGAATCAACGTAGTCCCATCAATTGATCACACCACAAAGAACGAAAATATACTGATGTACGTATATGCCATCCGCATTCGCCACTGGGTCCCGTCATTACCCGTTAGGTTAGCTAACTAACGACAGAGCGGGGACTGGACTAGCGCGGATGTAAAACATATACAACATCTACTAATATATATACCAATATATTATATTCGCTCAAGGCGTGATAAGAAATGCAACATCACAGAAATGTACAGCATCACAGAACAATACAGATATCTGGGATCCCCGGGTTTCACAGAGCCACTACTGAAACCCGACGTTCCCCTGGTCGTGTGGATAGCCTGTGCAATGAAATCCTAGACCCCTATGAGTGCGAAAAGTTACCCGCCAAAACCTGAAGCGAGGCAGCCCCCTTCAGCTCCGTGAATGGACCACCCGGCACTTCACGGAATCCGGTAACTTGGGCACCCCTCCTGGGTCAACCTGTACCCCCTACGAGTGCGGCGAATAGCCCGCCAATCCTAGAGTGAAGCCCCCTTTGTCTCAATGCCATGAGATGCGGGCTTGTTGCCCTCTAGAACCTGGCTATCCGTGCAACCCTCCGCGGGGTAATCCTAGTACAGAAAGTAAAATATACATACAACGGGTACATCGACCGCAACCAGGTCGTGCCCCAAAATAATAATACAAACTGGCAGTGACGGCAGTCCACATGTCGGACGCTCGCCCCGCAATAACAAAAGTACATAATACAACCACAACTGTACTAGCATTGCATCCAGGCTATCCCCCACGACCGATCCGCAACATCACAGCAAAAACACAAAACATCAACGTGAAAGTCACGTTCGCAAATCCGTCTAACCGGGCTATAGCAGTTAGACTGGATTTACCGATCAAGTGACATTCACAGTCGCAGATATAATGTAAATACTGTGAAAAATGTGTTTAAAATATCCGATCGATCAAATAATTAACAAGTGGGCCCCCAAGCAATACTGTAGCACTCACAGAAATTCTGGGCCCAATTTTAATATTCCAAAACCCCTAAAATTAGCCCTGAAGCCCACTGGAAAAATATGATGCAGTGAGGACACCAATGTGCGGCGGAACCGCGGCCCGGGGGGGGGGGGTTTGGCCGCGGTTCCGTGCTTCAGTGGTCGACTCACTGTGTCGAACTTTTCCAGTATTCTTAGAATTTCTTGTACATCAGTTTTCTACAACCTGAAAAATTTTTGGAGCAAGGAAAAAATTGACAGAAAACTGATGTGAGGAAAAAAGTGAGTTTTTGGAATTTTGGTCGATCTGAAATGCAAACACATCAAACAAAGCTAGACGAAGTTAATGGCGAGGCTCTGATACTACTGTAAGTGCACGGCGGTGCCCCGGCCGTCAATCCGACGGCCAAATGCGGAAGCGGTGATAAACTTTAATCTTGCGAACTTAGCAAACCGGTACCACCGCGCACTAAACACCCGGATCGAACCATTAACTAGTCTAAGCTAACTACAAGAAGGGGAAGAGATATACCGAATGATCCGAGTCCTTCGGTCTTCTCCTCGTCGTCCCGATCTCCTGCGGAAACTCCGGTCGTCACCTCCTCGCCGGAAGGGCACCACATCGCCTGTATCTTTTACGGGCTCCCACCTCAATACCGAGGCAACTCGGGCGCGAAGTAGGCTAGCCGACGCGTCCAAGATTTGCTGTAGAATGTGTAGGGTTGAAGCTATGTCTCATTTGGGTTTGTTGCCATTTGAAGATGATGGAGGAAACAAGATAAGAAAAATGGTGCTTGCATTTTTCTTAACATGAAAAGAGATCAAATGCTACCCTCTCAAAATGAAGCTCTCATCTTCTCTTCTCTCAAATGTGTTCAACCATTTCCAAAAGAGAATGGTGGAGGAATGAATACCAAAATCAAGAGGGAGGTGAGTGTAGTAAAAGGTAAGAGGTGATCATATCCTGAACATCATCATAACAATCTCACATCAACTCCAAATCACTTCTAATCTCAATTTAATGCAAAAGGTTGATGTAAAGAGAATCAAATGATGGTTGAAAAGAAAAGATGCCATCATAATCAATACATTTGCAAGAAAATCCTCCACAATGTGTTATTTGCAAATTTGCAAATAACCCCCTCCATCGGAAAAGTCCGGCCGGGAAAGAACAAAGGAAAACCGGCCGGAACGGAATGCAAACTGGCAACTCCAGAAAACTGGTCCCGTAATAAATTACAGGAAAACCCCCATACTGTGCATACACACCCGCATCTGTATTCCGACCGGATACAAATGCAATGAGACAAAATCTACACTGTACTATACTAGGATCCGGCTTAAACCAAAGCCGGCTAGTAATATCCGTTCGATCCTGATCCGTGCAATACCGCACGTATCCGATCAAACCTTGCCATATATCTATACGGCCTCTAGAACTAACTGTCCGATCCTGATCTGTGCAATACCGCACGTATCTGATCGGACCCTGCCATATCTCCATACGGCCTCTACAGCGTTTCGCCCGAAAGCTTGAGTAACTGTAAGTGTGGTGGACTCTAAAGACTCGTCAATACTATGGTTGTGGATTTAACCACTAGCACGTCAGAGGTATAAGCCAATACGTGACGGGCCACCTGCTATTGACCAAAAGGGACGTCGGTGAGCGAACTCATCCTGACACCCTACTGAGCCTGTCAGTGACAATATCCGTACAGTCCGGTCCGTTCGTCTATGAGCATCGCATGTCGGGCCTAGCGGGTTGGTAAAAGTCAGACCCCTAAAAGCGGTACAAGTCGTGTCGGAGTGTAGCCCAGAACACCCTGAGATACTACTGGAATACTTACCAGTAAATCTCCTGCCTTGGCCAAGGACTTCGTGTAATGGCTCTCCTAGACACAGCGCGACCTCACCCCCAATACCGGGAGAGACGAACCCCCGAAGATCCGCTCACTGCCTCCATGTGGCTCAGGACTGTACCCAACTAAAACCTGATTGCACGACTCCTTTGAGCCGTGGTAGGGTAGTAATCAAAGCACAGTGGGAACTCACACGAGACAAATGACGATCCCCAGGTCGATGAACTAACCTGTACACATGTCACCTGGGAACTGCTATCTAACGTCAGGTATAAGACCAACTAGCATATTCCCGGCGAGTCCTGTCCGGTGTACTCATAACCCAATGAGCACCTGTATACATCTTAGGTGAACCAACTGACACCAGTGGCTTGTGAGACCGGCCACCGCCCCTCGTCGGGGTCTCGACTGTATACACTAGTCTACTCTGGAGAATCGATGCCCTGTCTCGAGACTCCTACGACTAGGGACCTTTTAAGGATGTGCTTATAGACTCCAGCTCTCACTTATATGATCGCCCTCATACTGCTGGCAGTCAAGCAAGAATCCTAGGGGCTCTATCAACGTGCAATAGCGACATGTCAGGTCACCTAAAGCAGTACACGATGATAAAGGTAAACCAGATAGCGTACTATCATCTCGAGTAAGACTGTCCTCCCGGGATAGGTCCTCCCTCAATCATTGCAATCACGTGCCTGTGACCCAATAATTGACTCTGAGGGCACTATCTCCAACAGCTACCACCCTCGGAAGAAAACACGCTCAATGGGGCGGAAAGGCACCCTAATTACTGCTCATATCATCGGAAGATTTCATACCCCACTGAGGAGTGTGACGCTTTTAAGACATGGTGGCAGGGATATGTTGCTCACCGGCAACATTTTAAGCGCATGAAACGCAGAACTCGTTGGGAGCAGGGAGGAACTACCGACGTGCATAAAAGAACTACCGGCAACTGTCGCACGGTTAACGCCGGAGGATCACAGGTTCTCACCTTTGGGAGCGACTCTGAGGAGGAAATGGCTCTGGGCCCTCTCTTTAAGGAATCCGTCTTAGGGAAGAAGGAAGAACCAGAGGCCTGCGAGAACATTCAGCTGCGCAATCGCACACTCCCAGAAAAGAATCTCGGACCCGCAAATAGAAAAGATAAGGGAAAGGAAATAGTCACTGAGGATATCGCCTTAGATGACCAAGTCATGAAAGAGCTGACTGCCAAGGACCCTCCCAGGAAAGGTAAGGTGGACTACAACATCCTAGCGCACCTAAGGAAGCTACCTTCTCAACTCAGCATTCTCGAGGCCCTCCTATTATCAAAAGAAGCGTGAGATTCGATAATTAAGGCGTTACAAGAACCCGAGCAATTCCAAGCCTTCCTCGCCACGGAAAGGATGAAGGATGAACTGGAAGAAGTGCATACGGCCGACATCACTTTCGGTGACGAAGACCTTCTCCTCGGGACATGCGACCACAATCGTCTCCTATATGTCTCTGGATACTGCCATGATATCAAGATAGGCAAGATCCTGGTAGATAATGGATCCTCCGTCAATCTCCTTAACGTTCGGGGGTTAAAGGAAATTTGCATGAGCGTGCAGCACCTCGCTCGTGACAAAATTACCATATCTGGTTTCGACTCCCAATCGTCACGGACTCTCGGATCCGTGATATTGACATTACGCTTCGGAATGCTTGTCACGGACATCAAGTTTCACGTCATTGACGCCAAGACCTGCTACAACGCCTTGCTCGGTCGTCCTTGGTTACACGAGTACAACATCATCCCTTCTACACAGCATCAGTGTATGAAGTACTTTAAGGACGGTTTCGAGTATACCGTAACAGGTGAGCTGAACCCATTCTCCGTGAACGAAGTCCGCAAGTACGAAGATGCAAAGTATTTTTTGCCAGACTTCGAGGATACAGAAAAGAGTCGCAAGCCGGAGAACAAAGTCGCCGCCACCATCCCTGTTTTCGGGAGCGATATCGAAGAAGAAGAAGAGATAGTTTATGCTGGGCCGTCTCGACGCATCAACCCGGGACCGTCCGCCCCCATGTTGATCTTCGGAAGTGACTCGGAAGATGAAGTTAATGCCGTGTTCTCCAGTCGGCCGTCAATACAGGCATCCCCTAGTGATGATCAGAGTTTGCAAATCACCATGGTGCCGCGGAAACACTACAAGGATCTTGACGCACTTCAAGCTCACAATGTGCAGGACCTGCAGACATTTTACGTCCCTCCCAGGCGAAAGGGTGAAAAGGTGATCCTATTCTACCAATCCACAGAGACGAGAATAGAGAAAGAGATATGGCATGGCGCGGACGCTACACTCGACAGGCTCCAACCCATCCGTTTGCCCCGATATTACACAAATGGACTAAAGAGGCTATTGAAGCGCCAAGGAGTACCCTTAAAACAGACTGTTCGACAAGCTCGGTTCTACAACAAGATTTGGAATGTCCCCGGGACTCGGCGTAAATTGCCCAACAGGAGAATGGAAACGCTTGGGCTTGGATATGTGAGATCCGAGAAACGGGAGCAAGCCCACGGCAGCTACGCCATATATAACTTCGATGAGGAGGAAAACGCCCTGTCCAGCAATGCCAACCCCTCATCAAAACTGGATCCCTCGAGCGAAGTGCCGAGTCCGCCGTTTGAAGAACGAATGGACAAGCTTATCAGGAAAGCGGGTCAAAAGGCTCAGGAAGACCATAATCGCGAGATGGCCATCTACGAGAAGGCCAGGACGCAACGTCTGTTTCAACAGGCTACAAAAGACGAAGATGCTCCTCCCTGTCAACCCATTGTACAAAAGGCCCGACGCAGAGGCAGAAGTAAGTCAAGAAGCGGAAAAAGGAACCGATAACAACGACGCAGGATTAGAGAGTCATGTGATCGGGCATTGCACGGTCCGGATTTGTCCCTCATAAAGAAGATGAGTCGAGCGTATTCCTTCCCCCGAGACAAGACGAAGATTACTCGAGCTCGCTATAAAACATCAAATGATCGCACTTCCGGAGTCTAAGCACCCTGAGCAAGCTAACAAAGTTTCTCATACGGGCTATTGCTCTTATCACCGAGCCATAGGACACCCTATCGAAGACTGCTTCACCTTCAAGAATTGGGTCGAAGATCAGTATCAGCTTGGCAAATTCACTCTGTCTGACAACTGGAGGATAACGCCGTCACAAAAGCACGAACCCAAGGCCACGAAAGAAGAACCAGATCTACATCGGTCTTGGAAGCAGGTTCGCACCTGTTACACGATTACAATATTAAAAGAAGAGCCCGAGGACATAGATGAGCTCCCTTGGTGCTTCGAAAACAATGACAATGAGGTAATCTCAGAATTTCCATCGGCTCCGAAAGAACTGGAAGATGGCATACATACCACTGCAGATAACCTCAAGAAGATTGAGTTGGGATCGGCAGATGATCCGCGACCGACATTCGTTAGCGAGCTGCTATCTGAAGAAAGGGTGGCTGCGTTAAAGGACGTGCTTCTACAGCATAAAGATTGCTTCGCGTGGAACCATTCCGAGATGCCGGGATTAGATCCGGAGATTGCTGTGCATAAATTAGCAATATCCCCGGATATCAAGCCAGTTAAGCAGGCGCCGAGAAGGATGCGGCTCGAGTTTGAGATGAGCATCAACACCGAAGTCAAGAAGCTGATCGATTCTGGATTTATCCAAGAAGTCCAATATCCTGACTGGATTACCAACATTGTCCCGGTAATGAAGAAAAATGGGACGGTACGCATATGCGTGGATTTCAGGGATCTCAATAAAGCCTGCCCGAAGGACGATTTCCCAGTACCGGTAACCGAGCTAATGATAGATAACACGTCCACTCACGAGGTTTTCTCCTTTATGGACAGTTCATCAGGGTACAATCAGATAAAGATGCATCCCGAAGACCAGAAGCACACCGCTTTCCGGACCCCTTTGGGTATATTCTGCTACAAGGTTATACCCTTTGGTCTAAAGAACGCCGGTGCTACCTATCAAAGGGCCATGACAATGATCTTCGATGATCTCATACATGACATCGTCGAGTGCTATATTGATGACCTCGTAGTGAAGAGCATGTCATACGAAGAGCATTTAGAGCATCTGAAGACTGCATTTCAACACCTTCGGCAATATAATTTGAAGATGAATCCCCTCAAATGCGCGTTCGGAGTCTCCTCGGGTAAATTCCTGGGATTCATCATCCGACACCGAGGTATCGAAATAGATCCATCTAAGATCAAGGCGATCATGGAAATGCCTCCGCCAAGAACCCTCAAACAGTTGCGGTCTCTCCAAGGGAAGCTCGCATACATCCGGCGGTTTATCGCCAATCTTTCAGGCAAGTGCCGTCCTTACAGCCACCTGATGAAGAAGGGAACTCCATTCGTTTGGGATCACAAATGCCAAGGCGCACTGGACGAGATCAAGCAGTACCTGCAGAACCCTTCAGTGTTGGCTGCGCCGGTCAAGGGAAAGCCTCTCATTCTTTATACAACTGCCCTAGAAGGTTCTTTAGGCGCATTATGGGCGCAAGAGAATGACCGGGGAAAAGAAAGGGCACTCTACTACTTAAGTCGAGTTCTGCTGGGGGCAGAAAGCAATTACTCTCCCACTGAAAAATACTGCCTGGCGTTGATCTTTGCGATAACAAAGCTCAGGCATTATGCATTGGCGCACGAAGTCCGTCTCATCTCGAAGGTGGACCCCCTTAAATATTTGATGTTGTTCATAACAGAATACTACATTTTATACCGCCCATTCTTATGCTCATGTGTTTATAGGTAAGTGCTTTTAATCTGTGTTTGTTACATATTTACAGAGTACAGGTTTCCAGTACAAATATTGCAAATCAAGACAAAATCTCCACAGTTACGCCAAATACAGAACATCTGTTGACAGCAGATAAAAGCCGGGTTTCGGTCATCCATATCCGTCCAGTGCCGAGTACCAGTTCCAGAGACAAGACATATGACAGTGGTCATTCGTGTCTCGGACAAGCACAAAGCACGATGGGGGCTGCACAAGAATCAATGGGTGCGCGGAGCTCGAGGGAGATAAATTCAAATGTGTTGAAAAATGATGCCATCATTGTCGACTTCTGGAAACTGAAGAAATCAAGGAAGGATATTGATAATCTGCATATGCTAAACAAAAGAAAATGCAAACACAAGACCCCAAAAGAAGCCCAACCCCCTAAAGCCTCCACATGGCCGTGGATCCGCGGCCAACATGGGGTCTAGGCCGCGGATCCGCGGCCGTACTACCTCCTCTCAGTGTCGTTTTCTGGGGGCATTTTGGTACATTCATTTAGGGGCAGATTCTTGCCCTAGGTTTCCAGTTCCCCTCCTATAAATACCCCAGTTCTGAGCAAAGCCAAGGTGTCCATTCTTTGTGCCTCTTTTTTTGGTAGGATTTAGTTTAGCTTCTCTTTCTTCTTCATCTTTCCTCCATGAAAATGTAGTGAGAGTATTGAGTGGATGATCAATGAAGATGAGGGTTTTTGTATCATTCTCTTTTGTTTAACTTCCCCTCGAGATCCTTGCTTTTTCTTGATCTTTCAACCTCTTCATTGAGCTTGAAAGGTTAAGGGTTTGTTATTAATCTCAAGGGTCGTATTTTCTTATGGAATTAGTTCTTCACTTCACATGAGTTCTTTACCCTTCTCTTGATCTTGCAACCTTTTGATTGAGCTTGCAAGTTTAAGAGTTGGCTATTGATCCATACTTGTCTTGAGTTCTAGTTTCTAGTTTTCTTTCTTGCTTTTTATTACTTGCTTTTTATTACCTTGCTTTACTTTCTTGCAATTTAAATTCATGCACTTACTTACTTGTAATCTTTTCTTTTCTTTGTTCTTTTTGTTCTCTCTTTTTGGTTCTTTTTGTGAATGAATGTAATTACCGTTGTTAAGAATAAATACGGTATTGTAAGTTAATATCACCTTGCTCATTTCCTTTTCCCGTTATTTTCCATTGAACTCCGCCCAAACGATACGCAAGCGCTCCGTTAGGCACCCTACCCTAACAAGGTAACGGTGATTCCTAACCGCGACCGATTGCGTTCGGTTTGGCCGGAGGCGAAAGCAAGAGACAAGAACGGAAGGACAAGGGTAAATAAGCCGGATTCCACGAATACCGTGCTTAAATCCCCTAATCCACGTTGTTGCCAATTGCTCTAGCTTCAATTGGTCAAGATTCCGCTCAAAGGTTTTGAGTACGGATATCTTTAGCTTACACTTTCGTATATTTTCTTAACAACTTTATACTTGCAAATAATACACATAGGTTAGATTGAACAAACTCATACAAATTCTTTATTGACTCGTCTAAGACAAGAACGGAAATACAACCATCTCCCTGTGGATCGACCCGTGCTCAACCGGCTAGCTGCATAGCGACACCGTCCTGATCGCGGTAAACTTTAGAACTTTGAACATCCGACACGCCAAAAGCGTGCGATCAAATGGCGCCGTTGCCCGGGAGACGGTAGCGTATTTTCTTTCTTGTTATTCGGGTTAATATTCTTTTTGTATATATTTATAAATAAATAAAAAAAACTTTTTGTTATTTTTTATCATTTTTGTGGGCAAGTGTGCAGATTTTTGCGGATTTGCAAACGGCGATTGTGGGGAGCAAAGTGTGCATTCAAGGCTAAGGTGATTGCAAAGTACAGTGCCAAAGATCCGGGTAGTTTGACCCGCGCAGGCGAACTTTTCAAGCTTACCGGATTTGATTCAACGGGGGTTTCCTAACCCAAAAACTTAACGGTACGTACTTTACTAACACCTTCTTCTCAAATCCGACGCATCCAATATACTATTCTTTGCAGGATTCTTTGCAAGTTCGCTAGCAAACGCTAAAAATTGACTAACCCGTATTTGTTGCAGTGTCGTGCTTAAACTAAAAAACGATTGTTTGATTCTTTATAGAATTTTTTGAATTGCGCATTGCATACATTAATACGGACTTAAGGGCAAGCGAACCCCATAACATACGGTAAAGAATTTCATCACCTTTTCCGTGACCCATAAATCACGAACTTGAGCATAACGATTACCCGCACAAATTTTAAAAGAAATTAGACTTTAAGCCTTAAGGACTTCGTGCTCACTAGGAGAAGTTAACTGTGTTTAGAACCACGCTTAACGGTATATTGTTTACGGGGTGTCTAGGAAAGTGTTAACGGCGAAACCACCAAAAGAGAAAGGGTTATTTAATTAAGGAACTTCGCGAAAGCGTTGGAAAACCTCCCCTTATCTCTGCACTTACCTGGCCTCGTGATCAGTGTATCTTAAGCCCGTTTCTCGACACAGTTTTATTTCGACAATCAAGTTCTGGAGCATGTCTAGTTGACCTAGGTGAACCCTAGAACGATTAGGTGTGTGGTATTTTTGTGTCGTGATTGTTTTTGTCCATATTCTTTTTGTGTGTATATTTCATTCTTTTGTTAATAACTAACTAAATTTTTTTTTTTTAAAAATAAAAATAAAAAAATTCACATTCTTTTTCCCCTCCTTTTCTCTTCCTTCCTTTCTTCCTCTCTTCATATTATGGGTACCCCACCGCGCAAAACTCTTGCCGAACTTTGGTACCCACAACCAGACATAACTTCTTACGGTTCTTGCTTTGGCCGAACTTCGAACGATCCATCCATGCCAAAAATTTCACTGAAAGATCGCATAGAAGCGTCTAGGACAAACACTTGCACTCCGCATTCCACTATGTATCAACCTTTTCAACCCCCCGCACCCGCTTATGTTGATACCCTTTTGCAAGTCGTCCTTTGTCCATTGCAGAACGTATTGAACAATCTCGTAGCCGATCTTTAACTCCTGTCACCACTTTAAATTCTTGGGATCAACAATTCCATTCACCTTCGTATCCAAATGTTGATCCTACCCCTGTCCAGCCATTCAATTCCTACCAATCCTACCCTACTTTTGCACCTTCCCTAGACATTGCTTCAGAACCGCCATTTGGGAGTTTTCAGTATCCAAACAACTTTGAATCTTTTACTGAAACCCCTTCACAACCCATGTCTAGTCTGGAACAGTCTTTGGAAGACTTTAGGGTAGCGTCGTATCAACAGATGATGGATTTGAATGCGTCCATGGCCGCCCTCATACAACCTAGTGACCCGGTAGCTAGTTTTCAACTAGCTCCAAATTTTCCAATGTATGAAGAGGCGGTAGGACAGGTTGAGAATTTGAGTGGAGAGAGTGAGATGTACCCCCTTCCGAATCAAGCCTACCCGTTTCAACTTGAATCCCACAACTCTGGTTTTGAATGTCTATCTAGTATTCCAAACGATTCATTGATTAAAGATAGAACAGATAATGAGTTGTGTGACTTCGTAGTGTTTGATTTGCCCGATTGTGAAGGGTTCCTTTTGAGTGAAACCGTACCCAATCCTTTTGACCTCTACACCTCCACTCTAGAACCTGAATTGATTACTATCCATGCTTTGGTTGAGGTGTCTGAGAAAATTGACTTTCACTTGATTAAGGATATTGACGCTGGGAATATTTTGGATGATGAACCTATAGATTTGGCTGCGTTTTTCTCTTCAAATCATCATCCCGAGTCATTAAATGTTTTTCCCGAACCCTATATGCGTCTGGATTTTGAAGAAAAGTGCATGGATGTGCTAAATTTTGAGGAGAATATTGAGGATAGTTTTGAGGATGAACCAGTTTTAATTGATGAGTCGGATTTTCCAATTCATCCTGTTCCTTTCACTGACTGTGTACACCCTCCAGAACCTTTAACCGATACCCTTCCTCAACCACTTCCCTCCATCCTTTCCATCGTTCCGACCTTGCAAGAAACCGTTTCACTTTCATTTCATATGTCTGGTTTACCAAGTTCGGCGTACCCATGGTTTCTTACGAATCTTGAGGGATTTGACCCCATTTCTCGACGGGTTAATAGATTAGCACAATCGCTTTTTACACATCGGTCATCACAAATTGTGCTAATCTATTCACTCCATTTTCACCCTCAAGTTCGTACTCCACTTTTTTTTCCCTTCTGCCATTCTTCTTCTTATATACCGAGACCGTATACCACTTCTATCTCCTTACGGTCTCGCGTATTCTCCATTTCTTTCCTCTTCACCTTCTTTCACCAACCCGCATCTTACAGAGATAGAATTTTTGAATGGTTGGTGTTAACTTTTGGCCTGTGTACGGCCTTGTATAGCTTGATACTGTTCTCCTTCCCCCCTAATCCTGAACTTCAACGCTTAACAGTGGAAACACTGTTTTACTTAAGTTTGGGGAGGACATTTTTTTTTGTATATATTTTTGTTTTCCTTTTTGTTTTGTATATAATTTGTTTTTAGGGAGAGCGCCGACAATTTTGACCCTCTTGGTATAGCCTGACAGTGAGGGCACTGTCAAGTTTAAGTTTGGGGGTGTGCTCGGTAAGCTTTCTTCCTTCGCATTCATTTGTATATTTTGCATTTGCATACCTTATTAAAACCCACAAAAAATTGAAAATTTTCCAAAAAATATAAAAACTTTGTCGTCAAGTTAGCTAATAGGGTAACTTAGATCTTTATTCCGAAAGTTTAGTTGATATATTAGAAATAACTAAATTCTAGGCTTAGGAATTGAAAACCCTAAAAATAACCCTCATTCTGTCTAACTTTGGTAAGTATACGTCCTTACAGTTTTTTGAGTTCAGTTCTTGAGTTAAGTCAAGATGAAGGGAAAGTATTGAAGCTTTACTGGAGGATAAGTCTGAAAAATAGTTTCTTTTCTTGAGTTCAAATTTAGAAAGTATATACCCTACAAAACTGCACATACACGCACCTTGAAACTTGGGATAGTAGAGGATACCTAGAAATACTCTTGCCTGAAAGCCTAGTATGAAAGAAAAAACGGTATTTAAAGCTAAACACCAAAAGAGCATGTTGAAAAATATATCCGGTCTTGAAAAAGAAAAAAGAAAAAGAAAAAGAAAAAGAAAAAGAAAAAATAGAATAAAGTCAAGACCTACACTTTAAAATTCACACATTCAGTAATCGGTCATTAGTGCCTCAAGAAGCATTAATAGTCGCATGAAAGGTGTGTGAGCAAATCCGTCCATCCTTAATGAAAAGAAGTAGTATTTGGTATTAGGGCAAGGATATTATAGCTTGAATTGAATTCTTGAGTGTAGGGGTGCAAATATACACACACGTAGGGGTATACAATCGATGTTTGGATAAAAGATAGAAATAAAGAATAAGACTTGTGTTTTCTGTAAAGTCGATAAAAATCCCTGATTTGAGGCCGCACTTTAGAAGGAAAACTCAGGTGAACCAAGGTTAAATAGATAGGAGGTGTGAAACATAAGGGTTAGATAATTCTAAACTTAGGATGATAGAGTTTCTAACGTAAATACTAAACTGTAGAAGTAGAATCGATGTTAACTTATGACACTAGCTTGACTGGATTTTGTGGGTGTAATCCGCTGAAAACCCTCAGGAGACAACACTCCTCATACTAGGGACACCTAGAGGTTTAACGGCTTGTTGCACACGCTCAGTGCAATCGCGTTCCCTGCGAAAGTGCGGTTAGGATTTTATTTTTGTGAATAATTGGTTTTGCTCGGGACGAGCAAAAGTTAAGTTTGGGGGTATTTGTTCATAACAGAATACTACATTTTATACCGCCCATTCTTATGCTCGTGTGTTTATAGGTAGGTGCTTTTAATCCGTGTTTGTTATATATTTACAGAGTACAGGTTTCCAGTACAAATATTGCAAATCAAGACAAAATCTCCACAGTTACGCCAAATACAGAACATCTGTTGACAGCAGATAAAAGCCGGGTTCCGGTCATCCATATCCGTCCAGTGCCGAGTACCAGTTCCAGAGACAAGACATATGACAGTGGTCATTCGTGTCTCGGACAAGCACAGAGCACGAGGGGGGCTGCACAAGAATCAATGGGTGCGCGGAGCTCGAGGGAGATAAATTCAAATGTGTTGAAAATGAAGCCATCATTGTCGACTTCTGGAAACTGAAGAAATCAAGGAAGGATATTGATAATCTGCATATGTTAAACAAAAGAAAATGCAAACACAAGACCCCAAAAGAAGCCCAACCCCCTAAAGCCTCCACATGGCCGCGGATCCGCGGCCAACATGGGGTCTAGGCCGCGGATCCACGACCGTACTACCTCCTCTCAGTGTCGTTTTCTGGGGGCATTTTGGTACATTCATTTAGGGGCAGATTCTTGCTCTAGGTTTACAGTTCCCCTCCTATAAATACCCCAGTTCTGAGCAAAGCCAAGGTGTCCATTCTTTGTGCCTCTTTTTTTGGTAGGATTTAGTTTAGCTTCTCTTTCTTCTTCTTCTTTCCTTCATGAAAATGTAGTGAGAGCATTGAGTGGATGATCAATGAAGATGAGGGTTTTTGTATCATTCTCTTTTGTTTAACTTCCCCTTGAGATCTTTGCTTTCTCTTGATCTTTCAACCTCTTCATTGAGCTTGAAAGGTTAAGGGTTTGTTATTAATCTCAAGGGTCGTATTTTCTTATGGAATTAGTTCTTCACTTCACATGAGTTCTTTACCCTTCTCTTGATCTTGCAACCTCTTGATTGAGCTTGCAAGTTTAAGGGTTGGCTATTGATCCCATGCTTATCTTGAGTTCTAGTTTCTAGTTTTCTTTCTTGCTTTTTATTACTTGCTTTTTATTACCTTGCTTTACTTTCTTGCAATTTAAATTCATGCACTTACTTACTTGTAATCTTTTCTTTTCTTTGTTCTTTTTGTTCTCTCTTTTTGGTTCTTTTTGTGAATGAATGTAATTACCGTTGTTAAGAATAAATACGGTATTGTAAGTTAATATCACCTTGCTCATTTCCTTTTCCCGTTATTTTCCATTGAACTCCGTCCAAACGATACGCAAGCGCTCCGTTAGGCACCTTACCATAACAAGGTAACGGTGATTCCTAACCGCGACCGATTGCGTTCGGTTTGGCCGGAGGCGAAAGCAAGAGACAAGAACGGAAGGACAAGGGTAAATAAGCCGGATTCCACGAATACCGCGCTTAAATCCCCTAATCCACGTTGTTGCCAATTGCTCTAGCTTTAATTGGTCAAGACTCGGCTCAAAGGTTTTGAGTACGGATATCTTTAGCTTACACTTTCGTATATTTTCTTAACAACTTTATACTTGGAAATAATACACATAGGTTAGATTGAACAAACTCATACAAATTCTTTATTGACTCGTCTAAGACAAGAACGAAAATACAACCATCTCCCTGTGGATCTACCCGTGCTCAACTGGCTAGCTGCATAGCGACACCGTCCTGATCGTGGTAAACTTTAGAACTTTGAACATCCGACACGCCAAAAGCGTGCGATCAGATGTCGAAGGCTATATTGACGGGTCGACTCGCTAAATGGGCTCTGCTCTTGATGGAGTTCTCGATAACGTATCGACCTCTCAAGGCAGTGAAAGGCCAGGCCATCGCCGACTTCCTCGCTGAACATCCGATACTTGCTGATTCTCCTCTGAACTGCGATTTGCCGGACGAACATGCATTTGATGCGATCGGCGGCGGTGATACCCGATGGGAACTCTATTTTGATGGGGCATCTTCCATGAAGAAGCGCAAACAATGTACCCCCATAATCAAATCGGGAGTAGGCCTTATCTTCGTAACCCCACAGGGAGGGATAATGCGCTTTGCTTTCTCCTTAACGGAATCGAGGACGAACAATGAAGCCGAATACGAAGCTTTGATAGCGGGCCTCGAGATCGCCATTGACATGGGAATTGAAGACCTCCTTATATACGGGGATTCTCAACTGGTCGTTAGTCAAGTAAATAGTGACTACCAAACGTGCAAACCGGAGTTGGTGAAGTACGGCGAAAAGGTGTAACAACTGTTGACCCAAATTCCCTCGTATACTTTGGAAAGCATACCACGCGCGGAAAATAGCAAAGCAGACACACTAGCTAAGCTCGCTAAAGAACTGGCTGGCGAGAACCTCGATGACGTCAAAATCATGGTACAAAGCCGCCGAGTGCTCGCCCCAGTAGAAATATCTCCCGAATCATACGAAGAAAAAGGAGCGACTGAGCAGACGACCCTACAAATAAAAGACCGTGAGAAGGCTGAGGACTGGAGGGAAGTCTTCATAGACTACTTTAAGTCCCACCGAATCCCCGAAGAAGCGTCCTCAAGACATCAGCTCATGAAACGAGCTCTATCTTTCGCTTTCGTCAATGATACTCTGTATAAGAGGTCGTTTGATTCTCTGTGGCTGAGATGTTTAGGACCTGACGAAGCAGAAAGAGTCGTTCAAGAGGTGCATGACGGAATCTGTGGTTCTCATCAAGCAGGCCCGAAGATGAAGTTGAAAATTAAACGGATGGGTTACTACTGGCCCACGATGATCCAGGACTGCCTCGAATATGCGAAGCAATGCCACTCATGCCAAATCCACGGGGATTTCATCCACCAGCATCCGAATCCACTACATCCGACGGTGGCTAGCTGGCCATTCGAAATGTGGGGGACTGACATAGTCGGCCCTATCGAACCAGCATCGTCCCGGGGACATCGTTTCATCCTGGCGACAACTGATTACTTCTCCAAATGGGCAGAAGTAGTACCGCTGAGGGAAGTGAAGACGGAGAATATCCTCCACTTCTTCAAGACGCACGTCATCTATCGGTTCGGAACTCCACGGCGGATTATCTCCGATAACGGGCCAGCCTACAGAAGCCATAAGATTAGCCGCTTCGCGCAGCAGCACAATATAGACTGGAGATATTCTTCAGTTTACAATCCACGAGCTAACGGTCTGGCCGAGGCCTTCAATAAGACCTTGACAAAGATCATAAAAAAGACGGTGTCCCGAAATAAGAAAGACTGGCACGAGAGGCTGCAAGAGGCCCTTTGGGCCTATCGAACTACGTTCAAGACGGCCACGAACACAACGCCGTACGCGTTGGTATTTAGGACGGAAGCAGTACTCCCTCTCGAGATAGAGTTACCCTCCCTACGAGTGGCAGTCCACTACGAGCTGACGGACGAAGAAAATGCTCACCTTCGGCTTGAGGAGCTTGATGCCCTCGATGAAACCCGGCTCATAGAGCAACAAAATCTAGAGGCCTACAAAGCAAAGATGACGCGCTCATACGAAAGATTGACCAGGCCGAGGACATTCCGCCAAGGCGAACTCGTACTAGTGGTCAAAAGACCTATGATCCCTAATCGTGCCAAACGGGGAAAATTTGAGCCGAACTATGAAGGCACGTACATCATAGACAAGGTCTACCAGGGTGGATCATATCTACTCATGGACATGCACGGTGAAAGGCCTTTCAGGCCAATAAACGGCCGCTTCCTAAAGAAATACTACGCTTAATGAGCCACAGCCTAGGTCAATGATAGATGACGACGACTATGTCCGCTCGCTATCTTCCTAAACTTAGACTTTATAAGCAGTAGCCGGCCTTCCCCTAAATGGACCGAAACGTCCTTAAACTAACGACGGACCGAAACGTCCTTAAACTAACGACGGACCGAAACGTCCTTAAACTAACGACTGACCGAAACGTCCCTAAACTATTACCACAGCATCCTTAGGCTGACGAGATGAATAAAAAAAAAATAAAGAAAGAAAAAAATATATAAATAAAAAAATAAAATAAAATAAAAAAACGGTATGTCCATAAGCAAAATGGGCACGGATGAAAACCTGAAAGGGCTCCGTGAGTAAAAACAGCAGGGCTACCGGCAAGTGTTCGTGAAAACCCGAAAGGGCGCGGCCTTGTAAAAAAAAAGAGAGAGAAAAAGAATAAAAAAACGGTATGTCCATAAGCAAAAGGGGCACGGATGAAAACCCGAAAGGGCTCCGTGAGTAAAAACAGCAGGACTACCGGCGAGTGTTTGTGAAAACCCGAAAGGGCGCAACCTCGTTAAAGGACACTTCCAGGGTCCTCACGACCTTGTAAGGAGAAACCACCTGCGTGAGATCCTTACGACTCACAAGGGAGCAACACACTTAGGAGTCCTTACGATTCCTAGGGAGAAATTACACTTGCGAGATCCTCACGACTCGTAAGGAGAACTCTCTTATGGGACCCTCACGGCTCATAAGATTTGAAAGTCTTAAGTTACAGAGACCTAAACCTGTTCTTAAGCAAACCCCCCACAACCTTCGATATTGCCCTACAAGCGGCTCAATACTGACCCTTGTATACAATCCACGGGCGCGAATAAACAATTCCCCAGCAAAGTCCCACCCGTGACTAGGGATATGTCCATATGGTGAGCAACCCTTGTAAGTCCTCTCGACCTATAAGGAGAAAGCCCTCTTGTAGGATCCTTACTGTTTCATGATTTAAAATCAGAAAAGCTTATGAAAAAAGCTTTAGAAGAGGGTCACATGCTTACGCGTGACCAGCAGTCACGTGTTGGCACGGGACATCTAAAAGCATCATCAAGGCAGATTCGGCTTCCTGACTACATCAAAGAAAAGGGCTTCAGAAAGGGTCACGTGCTCCCACGTGACCAGGGTCACGTGTTGGCACGTGACATTTTAAAGCGGATTCAAAGGCACATCGGTTCCCTGATCAAATCAAGGAAAAAGCTTCAAAAGAGGTCACGTGCTCCCACGTGATCAGGGGTCACGTGTTGGCACGTGACGATCAAAACATCAGAATTGTTCTCCTGATAAATTAAGGAAAAAGAGTCCAGACAAGGATCACGTGCTCACACGTGACCAAGGGTCACGTGGTGGCACGTGATGGTTAAGCAGCAACCAGAAGACAGCGCAAAAGGAAAGAGGAGGGCTCATTCCAAAGAGGGTCACGTGCCCACACGTGACCGGCTTTCAAAGCCCGTTTTGTTAACAGAATTAAATTCTGAAAGAGATTTAAATCTTTCCAAAGGAAAGCGATTACTTGGAATCAATCGAATTAAAGATTTAAAGATGATTAAATATCATCTATCTATGGGAAAATCTCGAGTTTGGAAAGATTTCCCCTTTAAATCTAACAGAAATAACAAAGGAGAATCCCTGGATTTAAAATCCAATGGTGAATAAAATTCACCCAATAATCCAAAGGTCCAAAACGAATAATGGATGCAAATCAAATCTCTCAATGAAGATTCGTCAAAAACTAATTGACTCGGCTGCTTCTCCTATAAATAGGAGCCAAGAGACACAAAAAATATATAGGCAGAGGGAAGAAAGGGAGAGAGAGCCTTGATACTTCGAGGAATTTGGATCTTCTGCAAAAGAAAACCCTAGGTAAGAAAGAGAAGGCTCCTTGAAAGAAAGGAGAATTTAATTCTCGACAGAGTTTAACTCTGATATATATATAAAACAGAAGAATATATTTCTTCTCTCTTTGATAGAGGATCTGCAAAGTGCACATCTCCCCTTGAATTTGAGAATTTAATTCTCAATGGGTTGAGATCCTGCCATGTAGATCCAAAACATAGAGAGGGAATGGAAGCACGAGAATTTAATTCTACAGAACTATAGGAATTTAATTCCTTTAAAACAAAACTAGGGCTTGACCCTGTGTTATGGGAATTTAATTCCTTCAGAACAGAAAGAAACAGGGTTTAACCCTAATTAAGAACCTAGTTCTGTTGGAACAGCGGGGATTTAATTCCCTTAATCATAATTTAACAGAGAATGGGAATTTAATCCCTTAAAAGCTTTTATCAGGGTTTAACCCTATTTAGTTCTTCACATGTATGAGGAATTTAACTCCTACAGAAAATTCAGAGTCTAACTCTATTCAGAATATAAATCTTCAAAAGGAAGTAGGAATTTAATTCCTCTGAAATTACTGTCAGGGTTTAACCCTACGAGGAATTTAATTCCTGGAAAAGATTAACAGATCCTCTAAACAACATACATTGAGGCAGGGTCACGTGTCACCACGTGACCCCCCCAAGAGATCTACAGAAAACCCCTTTGAGGTAGCACCCCACGTGACCCTCGGCAGAAGCTTTAACATATAAGCATTTAAATGCCCTTCACATGAGGGCACGTGATGCGATAATCTCAGCAGAATAAATGAAGGGAGGGCGCTCTCACGTGTTGCCACGTGACCCCTCTTGCCTTAGTGTTTAACACTAAATTGGAACTCTTGAATACAGTATTGAAACACTATTGGGCTTTAGTGTTCAACACTAATCAAAGAACTTTATTCGCAGTGTTCAACACTGATTACCTTAGTATTTAACACTAATCTGAGATCTCCATTACCAGTGTTCAACACTGATCTGTTTTAGTGTTTATGATAATTTGAAAGCCTTTTTGCTAGTGTTTAACACCAATTATCTTTTAGTGTTAAACACTAACTTGTCAACCTCATTCCCAGTGTTCAACACTGATTGCTCTGTAGTGTTTAACACTAGGCTTTGGCCCAATTGGCTAAAGGGATAGAGGCAAAGCCTCTCCTTCAATGGACCAACAAGAAGCCAATATTCCAGACATGATGGGACTTAGCTCAAGCTAGGCCATGAGTCTTCAATTCGTAATTAACTGGGCTAATGGGCTCATAACATAATTAATCGGTCTTGATCCCAAATTGGGCCAAGGACTACTTAAGCCATTCCGGTTCTAGGGTACATCTCTTCACTCCTTCGATACTTGGCATTGTAATCCCTCAATGTCTTCAAAGAGGTGACGGGTCCCGACGACCACACATTGATATAGACTGTGGGGTCCTTAAACCCGTATCTAATGCAAAATTCCTGCTTACGTGGAATGCGGATAACGTCACTCTTTGACCCCGCGGAAAACGCCCAGAGCGGAGCCTAGTCCTCGCCGAGCACGGTACTGAACCCGTGTGAAGCATCTAGTGCAAAATTCCTGGTTACGTGAAACGCGGATAATGTCACTCTTTGACCCCACGGAGAACGTCCAGAGTAGAGCCTGGTCCTCGCCAAGCACGGCAGTGAACCCGTGTGAAGCATCCAAAGCACATACCGGACTGTGGAGTCCTTAAACCCATGGACTACGACGTCCTTAATCTTGACCGAGATGTCTTAAAACTAACAATGGACTGTGGGGTCCTTAAACCCACGGACTACGACGTCCTTAACCTTGACCGAGATGTCTTAAAACTAACAATGGACCGCAATGTCCTTAAACTACCCATGGACCGCAATGTCCTTAAACTACCCATGGACCGTAATGTCCTTAAACTACCCATGGACCGTAATGTCCTTAAACTATCCATGGACCGCAATGTCCTTAAACTAGAACAATAGAGCCCCACATGCTCTTTTGCCGGATCTAAACGGTCCCGTTTAAGTTGATCTTAGCCTCAAAGATGGCTAACGTATCCTTAAACCTTCAAACAGACTGGACTACGAATCCCCCCAATTAACTCTGGCTCGAGGGTACATCTCTGAACTCCTCTGACATCCGTCGTTGTAATCCTTCAACGTCGTCAGAGAGGTGACGGGTCCTGACGGCCATACATACGATGGACCACTATGTCCCTAAACTGGAACAATGGAGCCCAAACGCTCCTTTGTCGGATCTAAACGATCCCGTTAAGTTGATCTTAATCCCAAACTAGACTAACGTATCCTTAACAAACGTTTGAGTTGATCTTAGCCTCAAGTATGGCTAATGTATCCTCAAACCAAACCCCTCCAAACCCAAATCTAAGATAACACGGATTTGGACTAGTCCACGCCCTACGGGCGACGACATAACTCGGTCTCCTTAAACAATCCACGGGCAACAAAACATAAAATAAACACACACGACACGAAATGACCATCTGGAGAAGGAGAAAGTTGTTACCGCGATGCGGTAGCGTAATTAACTGCAGGGGCTTGCTCCTGCAGGGAAGAGCGTCCCCACAATCAAAACCCCCTCAAATGAGGGGGAATCTGACGAAGTCTGCTACATCGGCCGCATCCGTTTAAACCTTCGATACATGGTGCCATAAATCAACTTGGTATCTTCGGAGAGGTGGACGGATAGCACCAATTAGCATCTGCCCCGAACCCTAGGCCCAGACGCCGCCCACGCGTCCCGGCCGCCGTTCGAAGGGGAACAGATTCTGGCACGCCCGGTGGGACCTTTTCCTCTTTCCACTCCACACTTCGTGTGTCGTGATTCGCGAACCAATCGCGGTTCGCTAATGATTGCCCTTGGGTTTCAAGATACTAAGAATTGGCGTCTTGCTTATTGCAGAAAGCAAAGGATCGATGGATTCTACTTCTGCGAAATCCTCCAACCGCTCAGACTGCAATTGCGACCAACGTTCTGCCTCGCCAGGAGGTATAGCCTACGGACCCCAAGCTGCTTCGTTATTCACAATGCCGGTGGGCCAGGTGACTCAGGCCACTACCGAATTGTTCTTTGGGACTATACTCCCACCAACAAGCTTCGCGGCGCCGGTGCTGACAAAGGAAGCTCTCAAGAAATCGGTCTTTGATCGTCTTACCCCTGCCGCGGCTCCTCTCAACGAGTCGCCCAACGTCAACGCCTCGGTCTTCTCTAGATCGGGCCAGAAATCCTGCGAACTCATCATGGGGCCTACAATCTCAGAGAAGGCTGCTTCTAAGAAAGTGGCCGCTCCTGCTCCCGAAATCGCCAAGGCGGCTTCTCCGGCCAAAAAGTCGGTCTTTACAAGATTGACGGCTTCAGCTCCCGCTCCTGCTGCCCAAAGGACATCGGTCTTTGACAGGCTAACACCAACAGCGACCCCCCACCCACACAGGGGGCAAGACGAAACCATTCTTACCGCTGACCCAACGCCGTCCGCTCGACACGCTCGACGTCGTCATTGGCGCCGAGTAAGGAAGGCTGGGGGCAACTCCCCCTCTGGGTTGACTCCATCAGCCCCGGTGGTAGAAGTTAATGCTGCTGTTCCAACTGGGAACAGCTTGCTGCTATTCCAACTGGGAACAGCTTCGAAATGCTAAATAAGGTGCGAAGGAATTCTTCTACCGCAGTGCTGAAGAGGTCTCCTCCCCCATTAAAAAAGGTTGTGGAAATAAAACCAGAACAGCCCCGATCTCCTCAACGGCTATCTTCCAAAATCTATAAGGTTTGGCGGCAGACCCGAGACTCGATCATCGATTCAAACTTCTCCCGCCAGCACAAGAAGCTGAAAATCCAACCGGAGGCTGGTCACCAGGTTAAACCCCAAAAGGCTGTCTGGACGCCCACCTCAACGGCCCCCTCAACCTCCATGGCTCATAAAAGGAGGAGGCCAGAGAAGATCCCCCAGCCTGCAACAACGGTTAAAAGCACTAAGTCCAGACGCCCGAAGTCTGGGGGCATGGTGGTGCACACTGTTTACATGGCTTCTGGAAAGGAGGAAAGCCGCACTTCTACGGGCCACCGACCGCTAACCCGATCCGTGACGAAAGCCCAGGAGCATCAACAAAAGCTCCAAGAATTGATGAATGCTATGGCCGCACTTATCGGGCCAAAAGAAAGTCCAGAAACGTCTTCAGACGCGCGCTAGGAGGAAGAAACCGACGCTGAATTCCTTCGCCGGATACTGGAGAAAAAGGACAGAGAGGCTGCTGAACAAGCGGCCAACATACAACGTATGGGCCTTCTCTTCCAAGATATGATAGGAATGATGATCCAGCAGGACTTACCCGCTGAGGATCCCCCAATCGTTCTTGAAGACGACCGAGGAGAAACGTCAAATCCACCGCCAGCTCTCTCAACGGCCAAGGAGGAGGCAATCTCTAAGGCTGACTTGGTTGACTACATAGCCCAGCAAATCTGGGTTCATCATGCGACTGAGGCAGCTGGTCAAGTCGTGAAAACGGGGCGGCCGTATCCAAGCTGGTACGACCAAATCAAATACCCGCAAGGCTATACGATACCAAAATTCCACGTGTACAAGGGGACCGGCAATCCCCATCAACATGTCGCCCAGTTCCGGGCCCTCTGTGGTAACACCGGCGGTGATGATAAAATGTTGCTCCGCCAGTTCGTGGGCAGCTTATCAGAAACAGCGTTCGAATGATATTCGGAACTCCCGAACGATTCTATCAAAACGTTCACTGAAATGGAGTTGTTATTCACTCAGCGATTCGCAAGTGCCAGCGAACGCACTCCAATAACTGCATTGATTAACGCCAGGGTAAAACCAGGCGAAACCTGGGTCTAGTATGCTATACGCTGGCGGAACTTGTGGTCGAGATGTGAACAACGCATTGAGGAGGCACCCGCAGTGGGCATGTTCGTGGGAACGCTAGACCCCCACGCAACTATCTCCCAGTTTATCATGTTCTTTAAACCAACCACATTCCAGGCTTTAATCGACAAGTTGGATCAGATGGACCAGATGGGTCATAGACCACCTGCCCCGAAGTCAGAACCTCGGAATGACAAGGGTAAAGGAAGGGCAACCTTTGTCGCGAATGCCCAGCAGCAACCTAACGCCCCGAAACCGGCAGATCAACTGGAAGAAAGACGCCGGTATTATAATGAGAAAATGAAACGTCCCTACTCGTTCCCACGAGACAAAACGAAACGGTTATTCGAGTTGGCAATACGCAACAGACTTATAAGCCTGCCAAATCCAAGGCGACTGCCGCAACCCACCGAGATGAATAACGCTAACTATTGCCCTTACCATCAAACGGTAAGCCATCCGATTGAAGATTGCTTCGTCTTCAAAGGATGGATTGAAGATCAATACCTCCAGGGGAAGTTTGTACTGTCCGAAAGTGGAAGGTGAACCCGCCACAACCGCATACTCCTAAGAAAGCAGATACACCGGGGGCAACCTGCTCCTTTATTGAAGAAGCTCCATGGAAGATCGTGCTATCGACTAAAACCAAAAGAATGCTGGGAGACCTTCATGCGTGCCCTGCGATCGAATGGAAGGACCCTCTTGAACCTCAAATTATCGAAGAGATGTTGAAGCCCCACACAACTACGAAGACTCGTGATAAGGGCCCAGATACTCAAGCCCAACCGTCAAAATCTTCGAAGAAAAAGAAGAAGAAATCCAAGAAGCCCGCGAAGCTTGGAGACGAGCACACGAACTTACAGAAGCAAATCGACGCGCTGGAAGAATACAATCAAAAGGCACGAACTCCTGTCACACTGCAAGAGTTTCTCAGCCACATCTTTCAAGAGAGAGATGATGGAGAGAGCTCGTCGGATGAACCCGAAGGGTATGTGGCAAGTTGTAATGTAATCTCCCACTCGTTTACCGATGATGAGAAAACTCCAGGCACTAAGAAGCTGGAGGCAAAGCCTGAACCAGAGCGTGCGGGGCCGACAAATGAAATGATCAGTGCCTTTCTAGACGAGATTCGTCTAAAAAGTAAGGCGGATCAGGAGCGTGAGATGGCAGCATCAGAAGGAACCAAATGCAGGCGACTGAACGGAAGGGTTGAACTACCTCTGCCAGAGTGAAAGGCATCCGAAGTAGACAAGAGGATAGTCAAAACGAGGAAAAGGTTTGCCAAAGCCATGTCAATGGGGATGAGGCTACCGCCTTCGGAAGGAAACACACATGATGGGGTGGAGAGGCACCCTGATTATTGCGCATATCATCGGAAAATCTCACACCCCACGGAGGAGTGCGACGCCTTTAAGATATGGTGGCAAGGATATGTTGATCGTCGGCAACATCTTAAGCGCATGAAACGCAAGATCCGTCGGGAACGAAGAAGTACCGCCGATGGGCACAACAGAACTACTGGCAACTGCTACACGGTTAACGCCAGGGAGTCACAAGTTCTCACCTTTGGGAGCGACTCTGATAAAGAAATGGCTCTGGGCCCTCTCTTTAAAGAATCCGTTTTAGGGAAAGAGGAGAAACCGGAGACCTGCGAGAACATTCAGCTGCGCAATCGCACACTCCCAGAAAAGAATCTCGGGCCCGTGAGTAGAAAGGATAAGGGAAAGGAAAAGGTCACTGAAGATATCACTTTAGATGACCAAGTCATGAGAGAGCTGGCTGCCAAAGACCCTCCTAAGAAGGATAAGGTGGACTATAACATCCTCGCGCACCTAAGGAAGCTTCCTTCTCAGCTTAGCATTCTCGATGCCCTCCTATTATCAAAGGAAGCGCGAGACTCACTAATTAAGGCGTTACAGGAACCTGAGCAATTCCAAGCCTTCCTCACCACTGAAAAGATGAAGGATGAACTGGAGGAAGTGCATACGGCCGACATCACTTTTGGTGATGAAGACCTCCTTCTCGGGACGTGCGACCACAACCGTCCCCTATATGTCTCCGGATACTGCCATGATATCAAGATAGGCAAGATCCTAGTGGATAATGGATCCTCCGTCAATCTCCTTAATGTTCGGGTGTTGAAGGAAATCTGCATGAGTGTGCAACACCTCGCTCGTGACAAAATTACTATCTCCGGTTTCGATTCACAATCGTCACGGACTCTCGGATCTGTGATACTAACATTACGCTTTGGACTTCTCATCACAGACATCAAATTCCATGTCATCGACGCCAAGACCTGCTACAACGCCTTGCTCGGCCGTCCTTGGCTACACGAGTACAATATCATCCCTTCTACACAACATCAGTGTATGAAGTACTTTAAGGATGGTTTCGAGTATACTGTAACAGGTGAGTTGAACCCATTTTTCGTGAACGAAGTCTGCAAATACGAAGATGCGAAGTACTTTTTGCCAGATTTCGAGGATACAGAAAGGTGTCACAATCCGGGGAACAAAACCGCCGCCACCATCCCTGTTTTCGGGAGCGATACCGAAGAAGAGGAAGAGATAGTTTATGCAGGGCCATCTCAACGCAACAACCTGGGGATGCCCGCCCCCATGTTGGTCTTCGGAAGTGATTCAGAGGATGAAGTTAATGCCGTGTTCTCCAATCGGCCGTCAATACAAGCACCCCTTGGCGATGACCATAGTTTGCAAATCACCATGGTACCGCGAGAACACTACAAGGAGCTCGACACGCTTCAAGCTCACAATGTGCAGGACCTGCAAACATTTTACGTCCCCCTAGGCAAAAGGGTGAGAAGGTGATCCTATTCTACCGATCCTCAGAGTCGAAAGTAGAGAAAGAGATCTGGCATGGCGCGGATGCTACACTTGACAGGCTTCAACCCATCCGTCTGCCCAGATACTATACAAATGGATTAAAGAAGCTATTGAAGCGCCAAGGAGTACCCTTAAAACAGACTGTTCGACAAGCTCGGTTCTACAACAGGATTTGGGACGTCCCTGGGACTCAACGCAAATTGCCCAACGGGAAAATGGAAACACTTGGGCTTGGATACGCGAGAGCCGGAAAACGGGAACGGGCCCACAGTAGCTACGCCATATATACCTTTGATGAAGAAGAGGACGCCCTGTCAGGAGATGCCAACCCCTCATCAAAACTAGACCCTGCGATTGAAGCGCCGAGTCCGTCGTTTGAAGAATGAATGGACAAGCCTATCAGGAAAGTGGGTCAGAAAGGCCGGGAAGACCACAACCGCGAAATGGCCATCTACGAGAAGGCCAGGACGCAACGTCTATTTCAACAGGCTGCAAAAGACAAAGATGCTCATCCTTATCAACCCGTTGTACGAAAGGCCCGAAGCAGAGACGAAAATAAATCAAGAAGCGGAAAGAGGAGCCGACAACAACGACGCAGGATTAGAGAGTTACGTGGTCGGGTGTTGCGCGGCTCGGATTTGTCCCTCATGAAGAAGATGAGTCGAGCGTACTCCTTCCCCCGAGACAAGACGGAGAAGTTACTCAAGCTCGCTATAAAACATCAAATGATCGCGCTTCCAGAGTCTAGACATACTGAGCAAGCTGACAAGGCTTCTCATCTGAGCTATTGCTCTTATCACCGAGCCATAGGACATCCTACCGAAGACTGCTTCACCTTCAAGAACTGGGTCGAGGACCAGTACCGACGGGGCAGATTCGCTTTATCCGACGGCTGGAGGGTAACGCCGCCACAAAAGCATGAACCCAAGGCCGCAAGAGCAGAACCGGATCCACCTCAGTCCTGGGAGAGGATTCGCACCTGTTATATGATTACGATATTGAAAGAAGAGCCCGAGAACATAGATGACCTTCCCCGGTGCTTTGAGAACAGCGATGATGAGGTGATCTCAGAATTTCCGCCCGCTCCGAAAGAACTGGAAGATGGTATACACACTACTGTAGATAACTTCAAGAAGATTGAGTTAGGATCGGCAGACGACCCGCGACCGACATTTATCAGCGAGCTGCTGTCTGAAGAAAGGGTGGCTGCATTAAAGAGCGTGCTTCTACGGCATAAAGACTGCTTCGCGTGGAACTACTCCGAGATGCCAGGATTAGATCCGGAGATTGCTGTGCATAAATTAGCAATATCCCCAGATATCAAGCCAGTCAAGCAGGCGCCAAGAAGGATGCGACTCGAGCTTGAGATGAGCATCAACGCCGAAGTCAAGAAGCTGATCGATTCTGGATTTATCCAAGAAGTCCAATATCCCGATTGGATCGCCAATATCGTCCCGGTAATGAAGAAGAATGGGACGGTACGCATATGCGTAGATTTCAGGGATCTCAATAAAGCCTGTCCGAAGGATGATTTCCCAGTACCAGTAACCGAGCTAATGATAGATAACACGTCCACTCACGAGGTTTTCTCCTTTATGGACGGTTTGTCAGGATACAATCAGATAAAGATGCATCCCGAAGACCAGAAGCACACTGCTTTCCGGACCCCTTTGGGTATATTCTGCTACAGGGTTATGCCCTTTGGTCTAAAGAACGCTGGCGCTACCTATCAAAGGGCCATGACGAAGATCTTCGACGACCTCATACATGACATCGTCGAGTGCTATATCGATGACCTCGTAGTAAAGAGCATGTCATACGAAGATCACTTAAAGCATCTGGAGACTGTATTTCAACGCCTTCGGCAATATAATTTGAAAATGAATCCCATCAAATGTGCATTTGGAGTCTCCTCGGGCAAATTCCTGGGATTCATCGTTCGATACCGAGGTATTGAAATAGACCCGCCAAAGATTAAAGCGATCATGGAAATACCTCCGCCGAGAACTCTTAAACAGTTGCGGTCCCTCCAAGGGAAGCTCGCATACATCCGGCGGTTTATCACTAATCTTTCAGGCAAATGCCGTCCTTACAGCCACCTGATGAAAAAGGGAACTCCATTCGTTTGGGATCATAAATGCCAAGGTGCACTAGACGAGATCAAGCAGTACCTACAGAACCCTCCGGTGTTGGCTGCACCGGTCAAGGGAAAACCCCTCATTCTTTATACGACCGCCCTCGAAGGTTCCTTGGGCGCATTATGGGCACAAGAGAACAATCAGGGGAAAGAGAGGGCACTCTACTACTTAAGTCGAGTTCTACTGGGGGCAGAAAGCAACTACTCCCCCATTGAAAAACATTGCTTGGCGTTAATCTTCGCGATAACAAAGCTCAGGCACTATGCGTTGGCGCATGAGGTCCGTCTCATTTCAAAGGTGGATCCCCTTAAATACTTGATGTCGAAAGCCATATTGACAGGACGAATCGCTAAGTGGGCCCTGCTCTTGATGGAGTTCTCGATAACGTATCAACCTCTCAAGGCAGTGAAAGGCCAGGCCATTGCCGATTTCCTCGCTGAGCATCCGATACCGGCCGATTCTCCTCTGAGCTGTGATTTGCCGGACTAGCATGCATTTGATGCGATTAGCGGCGGAAGCACCCAATGGGAACTCTATTTCGATGGAGCGTCCTCCGTAAAGAAACAGAAACAAGATACCCCAATGATCAAATCGGGGATAGGCCTCGTCTTTGCAACTCCACAAGGAGGGATAATGCGCTTCGCCTTTTCCTTAACAGAGCCGAGGACAAACAATGAAGCTGAATACGAAGCTCTGATAGCAGGCCTCGAAATCGCCATCGACCTGGGAGTTGAAGACCTTCTTATATACGGGGATTCTCAACTGGTCGTTAGTCAAGTAAATGGCGACTACCAAACGTGCAAACCGGAGTTGATGAAGTATGGCGAAAAGGTACAGCAACTACTGACCCAAATTCCCTCCTATATTCTGGAGAACATACCGCGCGCGGAAAACAGCATAGCAGACGCGTTGGCCAAACTTGCTAAAGAACTGGCTGACGAGAACCTCGATGACGTCAGAATCGCGGTACAAAGCCGTCGAGTGCTCACCCCGGTAGAAATACCTCCGGAATTATATAAAGAAAAGGGAGCGACTGAGCAGACGACCCTACAAATAAAAGACCATGAGAAGGCCGAAGACTGGAGGGAAGTCTTTATAGACTACTTTAAGTCCCACCGAATGCCCAAAGAAGCGTCCTCAAGACATTAGCTCATGAAACGAGCTCTGTCTTTCGCTTTCGTCAACAACACTCTATATAAGAGATCGTTTGATTCTCTATGGCTAAGATGTTTAGGACCAGACGAAGCAGAAAGAGTCGTTCAAGAGGTTCATGACGGAATCTGTGGTTCTCATCAAGCAGGCCCGAAGATGAAGTTAAAAATTAAACGGATGGGTTACTACTGGCCCACGATGATCCAGGATTGCCTCGAGTATGCGAAGCAATGCCACTCGTGCCAGATTCATGGAGACTTTATCCACCAACATCCGAATCCACTACACCCAACGGTGGCTAGCTGGCCATTCGAAATGTGGGGGACTGACATAGTCGGCCCCATCGAGCCAGCATCATCTCGGGGACATTGTTTTATCCTGGCGACGACTGATTACTTCTCCAAATGGGCAGAAGCAATACCACTGAGGGAAGTGAAGACGGAGAATATCCTCCATTTCTTCAAGACGCACGTCATCTATCGGTTTGGAACCCCACGGCGGATTATCTCCGATAATGGGCCGGCCTACCGAAGCTATAAGATTAGCCGCTTCGCACAGCAGCACAATATAGACTGGAGATATTCTTCAGTTTACAACTCACGAGCTAACGGTCTGGCCGAGGCCTTCAACAAGACCTTGACGAAGATCATAAAAAAGACCGTTTCCCGGAATAAGAGAGACTGGCACGAGAGGCTGCAAGAAGCCCTTTGGGCTTATCGAACTACATTCAAGACGGCCACGAACACAACGCCGTAGGCGTTGGTATTTGGGACGGAAGCAGTGCTCCCCCTCGAGATAGAGTTACCTTCTCTACGAGTGGCAGTCCACCACGAGCTGACGAACGAAGTAACTGCTCACCTTCGGCTTGAGGAGCTTGATGCCCTCGACGAAACCCGGCTCATAGCGCAACAACATCTAGAAGCCTACAAAGCAAAGATGACGCGCTCGTACGAAAGATTGACCAGGCCGAGGACATTCCACCAAGGCGAACTCGTACTAGTGGTCAAAAGACCTATGATCCCCAATCGTGCCAAGCGGGGAAAATTTGAGCCAAACTATGAAGGCCCGTACATCATAGACAAGGTCTACCAGGGTGGAGCCTACCTACTCATGGACATGCACGGTGAAAGGCCTTTCAGGCCAATAAACGGCCGCTTCTTAAAGAAATACTATGCTTAATGAGCCACAGCCTGGGTCAATGATAGATGACGATGACTATGTCCGCTCGCTATCTTCCTAAGCTCAGACTTTACAAGCAGCAGCCGGCCTTCCTATAGCGATGGACCGAAACGTCCTTAAACTAACGACGGACCGAAACGTCCTTAAACTAACGACGGACCGAAACGTCATTAACCTAACGACGGACCGAAACGTCCTTAACCTAACGACGGACCGAAACGTCCTTAAACTATCGACAGACCGAAACGTCCTTAAACTAACGACGGACCGAAACGCCCTTAAACTAACGACGGACCGAAACGTCCTTAAACTAATGACGGACCGAAATGTCCTTAAACTAACGACGGATCGAAACGTCCTTAAACTATCGACGGACCGAAATGTTTTTAAACTAACGACGGACCGAAACGTCCTTAAACTATCGACTGACCGAAATGTCCTTAAACTAACGACGGACCGAAACGTCCCTAAACTACTACCGCAGCATCCTTAGGCTGACGAGATATAAAAAAAAGGGAAGAAAAATAAAAAATAAAAAAAAACCAAAAAAAAACGGTATGTCCATAAGCAAAATGGGCACGGATGAAAACCCGAAAGGGCTCCGTGAGTAAAAACAGCAAGACTATCGGTGAGTGTTTGTGAAAACCCGAAAGGGCGCAACCTCGTTAAAAGACACTTGTAGGGTCCTCTCGACCTTGTAAGGAGAAACCACCTGCGTGAGATCCTTACGACTCACAAAGGAGCAACACACTTAGGGATCCTCACGATTCCTAAGGAGAAAATACACTTACGAGATCCTCACGACTCGTAAGGAGAACTCTCTTATGGGACCCTCACGGCTCATAAGATTTGAAAGTCTTAAGTTACAAAAACCTAAACCTGTTCTTAAGCAAATCCTCCGCAACCTTCGATATTGCCCTACAAGGGACTTAATACTGACCTTTGTATACAATCCACGGGCGTGAATAAACATTTCCCCAGCAAAGTCCAACCCTCGTAGGTCCTCTCGACCCATAAGGAGAGAGCCCTCTTGTAGGATCCTTACGACTTACAGAGGAGCACACACTTAGGAATCCACACGATCCCTAAGGAGAAAATACACCTGCAAGATCCACACGACTTGTAGGGAGAAATACCTTTGTGAGACCCTTACGGCTCATGAAGTCAAAAACCTTGGTCGACAGGACCCTTAACCCTGTTTGCTGAGCCACCTTTGTTCATCATCGACAAAGGCAAATGATGATCCGCTCCTGGCAACATTCCAGTTGTAGCGGTGCTGATGTCGAAATCGGTGTCTAAAATCCAAGCTTGCGGCGAAAAAGCTAGCAAGCCACGCATACATACGAAATAGCCGAAATGATGGGGCAACTTACAATAAAAAGCAGCAAGTAAAGATGTATGCATGAAAAATAGCCGAAATGATGGGGTAACTCGCAATAAAAAGCAGCGAGTAGGGAATAAATAAATAGCCGAAATGATTGGGCACCGCGAAAAATAGCCGAAATGATGGGGCAATCGCGACCTTCGCGATATAAAAGCTGAAATGATAGAGCATCGCGGAAAAAGAAATAAAATAAAAGTAAAATCTTCGCCCTGCAGGTGATGTTACATCTATCCCTGTATACAATCCAGGGGCGCAATCAAAGAAAGGATCATGCTCCTTCCCCAGGTTTCATCATAAGAAGAAGCCAAATCTCGACGGTTCACCAATAGCCTAGAGATCATCTCGACGTTCGTCTCATGGCAGCAGACACAACATCAAGCGAAACGGAACAGCGGCAACCCCCAGTTCCATGGCTCGGCGATATACATATCACCAAGAGTCAAACCCCCATTCCGTGAAATGCGGATATATTCAGCAAAATTCCTGGTTACGTGGAACGCGGATAATGTCACTCTTTGACCCCGTGGAAAACGTCCAGAGCGGATCCTGGTCCTCGCAGAGCACGGCAGTGAACCCGTGTGAAGCATCCAGAGCGGAGCCTAGTCCTCGTCGAGCACGGCAGTGAACCCGTGTGAAGCATCTAGTGCAAAATTCCTGGTTACGTAGAATGCGGATAATGTCACTCTTTGACCCCGTGGAAAACGTCCAGAGCAGATCCTGGTCCTCTCAGAGCACGGCAGTGAACCCGTGTGAAGCATCCAGAGCGGAGCCTAGTCCTCGCCGAGCACGGCAGTGAACCCGTGTGAAGCATCCAGAGCGGAGCCTAGTCCTCGCCGAGCACGGCAGTGAACCCGTGTGAAGCATCTAGTGCAAAATTCCTGGTTACGTGGAACGCGGATAATGTCACTCTTTGACCCCGTGGAAAACGTCCAGAGCGGATCCTGGTCCTCGCAGAGCACGGCAGTGAACCCATGTGAAGCATCCAGAGCGGAGCCTAGTTCTCGCCGAGCACGGCAGTGAACCCGTGTGAAGCATCAAGAGCGGAGCCCAGTCCTCGCCGAGCACGGCAGTGAACCCGTGTGAAGCATCTAGTGCAAAATTCCTGGTTACGTGGAACGCGGATAATGTCACTCTTTGACCTCGTGGAAAACGTCCAGAGCGGATCCTGGTCCTCGCAGAGCACGGCAGTGAACCCGTGTGAAGCATCCAGAGCGGAGCCTAGTCCTCGCCGAGCACGGCAGTGAACCCGTGTGAAGCATCTAGTGCAAAATTCCTGATTACGTGGAACGCGGATAATGTCACTCTTTGACCCCGTGGAAAACGTCCAGAGCGGATCCTGGTCCTCGCAGAGCACGGCAGTGAACCCGAGTGAAGCATCCAGAGCGGAGCCTGGTCCTCGCCAAGCACGGCAGTGAACCCGTGTGAAGCATCCAGAGCAAATACCGGACTGTGGAGTCCTTAAAATCCACGGACTATGACGTCCTTAACCTCGACCGTGATGTCTTAAAACTAACGATCAACTACCCTGATTCCCTACGGATTCTGCCTTGGTTTAAGGGTACATCTCTTCACTCCTTTGATACCTGGCGTTGTAATTCCTCAACGTCTTCAAAGAGGTGACGGGTCCCTGCAACCAAACACCAGACTGTGGAGTCCCTAAATCCACGGACTATGAGGTCCTTAACCTTTGACCGCGATGTCTTAAAACTAACATCGGACTGTGGAGTCCCTAAATCCACGGACTATGAGGTCCTTAACCTTGACCGCGATGTTTTAAAACTAACATCGGACTGTGGAGTCCCTAAATCCACGGACTATGAGGTCCTTAACCTTGACCGTGATGTCTTAAAACTAATAGCGGACGGTGGAGTCCCTAAATCCACGGACTATGAGGTCCTTAACCTTGACCGTGATGTCTTAAAACTAACAGCGGACGGTGGAGTCCCTAAATCCACGGACTATGAGGTCCTTAACCTTGACCGCGACGTCTTTAAACTACGATACCTGGAGCAGCCTCTGACCCCGTGAAACACGGATAAGGGTGACCACATCTAGCACTTGCAGATCCTCACGACCTGTAAGGAAGAAAAAACTCTCTTGTAAGATCCTTACGACTCTCAAGGGAAAACCCGCTTAATAATCCTCACGATTTTTAAGAAGAACTTACACCTATGGGATCCTCTCGACCTATAGGGAGAAAAACTCTTTAAGAGACCCTCGTGGCTCATAAAATGCAAAAGCCTTAGGAAGCAGATCCTAACCCTGAATCCTAAGCCATCGCTGTCTTGCAAAGAGATCAAGATAGAATATCCGCAGAACACATTCAATAGAAAGGGGACACACCATCGAAGAGAAGAATATGTCTTCATTTATAAACCTCCCTTCGACAACAATACTCGATCTAAAGCCAGCGCAAACCACCCGATACGGGAGATAACGTGGCAAGTTTCTGATCTGTATCCTATCAGGCACGCATTTGCAACTGTACGAATGTTTAAAAGGAAATGTTGCCCGAGGCACTGATGTGCATGCAACGTAGCGATGGTGCTCGTAATTAAAGAAAAACAGACAGCTCATTTACGCAAGCAAGACACACGTACGATTGTCTGACAAGCATGAAAATTCAACAGAAAGCATGCAAATCACCAATGATTAAAGGAATACATTGATTCAAACATACTACATTGGTGGAAAAAGATCACCAAACAAGGGATCAGAAATACAAGGGTTAACAAAGCAAAACACAAAATTCTCCAACTCCCTCTCCGCCTTCTCCAGCACGTCAAAATGGCGGTTTTCGCGAGGAGTCGCTCCCCACCGGTTGGAGCCGTGCTCATCAGCAAAATCAGACATGACGGCCCGACGAGCTCTTATCTGACTCAGTAAATGAACTGAGTGATCCTTCAGAGCTTGAGTGATTAGACAAGCCTCATGAAAACACTCAAGCTTGTCCTCCGCTGCGTCAAGGATCGCCGAAGTCATCTCCGCCGGATGAGGGGGTATATCGGTAAGCACAGACAGGAGGATCATCCGGAGCCAAATGGAGCCCATGGGAAGAGGAGAGCCCCGACGGGTCAGTAGCTCGTACATCACCGTGTCACATTGAGCGTCGGTGAGAAGGGGATCCGCCAGCCGCGCAGCGAAGCGAGGAATTATCTCCTCAAGGGGCACCTCCCATGGTTGCCGACGAGCATGGGGACGATTGCAAGCCATGGCGATTGATCGGGTTCTCAAAGATGACCACCTTAAGGTATGAATGGGTTTCTCTGTGAAGAAAAGAAGTAAGGCATAGGGTTCAGGTTATAAAGGGGAGCATTTAATGCTATGCACGAAAAATGTTGTGCATGGTGGGACTATTCTCAAAGCCCGGAAAGAAGGGGAGAGCGTTGGAAATCAAATCCAACGACGCATTGGAATTAGGTTAGGGAAATGAAACGTCCCCATCAAGCAGATCCCTGCATATGCAATACATGAGCACTAGCCTTTGATTGGAAAATGAGGCGGCGCTGCATAGGCACAACAGAGAACTAAGCTCTGAAAACGAGAATCAAATTCTTAAAAGAAAGGTTTGAAAGGAAGGACATGAAAAAGTGAAGGCGCTTCTGAAAGAACGTTTCATCTCCCCAAATCCCTAGAGGAATCCAACGGTCACAAAAGGTGACAGCGTTGCACTCACGTGCGAACACGTGAGAACAACACTGTGGGGGCATTTGTTTCCTGATTTAAAATCAGAAAAGCTTATGAAAAAAGCTTCAGAAGAGGGTCACATGCTTACGCGTGACCAGCAGTCACGTGTTGGCACGTGACATCTAAAATCATCATCAAGGCAGATTCGGCTTCCTGACTACATCAAAGAAAAGGGCTTCAGAAAGGGTCACGTGCTCCCACGTGACCAGGGTCACGTGTTGGCACGTGACATTTTAAAGCGGATTCAAAGGCACATCGGTTCCCTGATCAAATCAAGGAAAAAGCTTCAAAAGAGGTCACGTGCTCCCACGTGATCAGGGGTCACGTGTTGGCACGTGACGATCAAAACATCAGAATTGTTCTCCTGATAAATCAAGGAAAAAGAATCCAGACAAGGATCACGTGCTCACACGTGACCAAAGGTCATGTGGTGGCACGTGATGGTTAAGCAGCAACCAAAGACAGCGCAAAAGGAAAGAGGAGGGCTCATTCCAAAGAGGGTCACGTGCCCACACGTGACCATGGGTCACGTGGTCACACGTGACCGGCTTTCAAAGCCCGTTTTGTTAACAGAATTAAATTCTGAAAGAGATTTAAATCTTTCCAAAGGAAAGCGATTACCTGGAACCAATCGAATTAAAGATTTAAAGATGATTAAATATCATCTATCTATGGGAAAATCTCGAGTTTGGAAAGATTTCCCCTTTAAATCTAACAGAAATAACAAAGGAGAATCCCTGGATTTAAAATCCAATGGTGAATAAAATTCACCCAATAATCCAAAGGTCCAAAACGAATAATGGATGCAAATCAAATCTCTCAATGAAGATTCGTCAAAAACTAATTGACTCGGCTGCTTCTCCTATAAATAGGAGCCAAGAGACACAAAAAATATATAGGCAGAGGGAAGAAAGGGAGAGAGAGCCTTGATACTTCGAGGAATTTGGATCTTCTGCAAAAGAAAACCCTAGGTAAGAAAGAGAAGGCTCCTTGAAAGAAAGGAGAATTTAATTCTCGACAGAGTTTAACTCTGATATATATATAAAACAGAAGAATATATTTCTTCTCTCTTTGATAGAGGATCTGCAAAGTGCACATCTCCCCTTGAATTTGAGAATTTAATTCTCAATGGGTTGAGATCCTGCCATGTAGATCCAAAACATAGAGAGGGAATGGAAGCACGAGAATTTAATTCTACAGAACTATAGGAATTTAATTCCTTTAAAACAAAACTAGGGCTTGACCCTGTGTTATGGGAATTTAATTCCTTCAGAACAGAAAGAAACAGGGTTTAACCCTAATTAAGAACCTAGTTCTGTTGGAACAGCGGGGATTTAATTCCCTTAATCATAATTTAACAGAGAATGGGAATTTAATCCCTTAAAAGCTTTTATCAGGGTTTAACCCTATTTAGTTCTTCACATGTATGAGGAATTTAACTCCTACAGAAAATTCAGAGTCCAACTCTATTCAGAATATAAATCTTCAAAAGGAAGTAGGAATTTAATTCCTCTGAAATTACTGTCAGGGTTTAACCCTACGAGGAATTTAATTCCTGGAAAAGATTAACAGATCCTCTAAACAACATACATTGAGGCAGGGTCACGTGTCACCACGTGACCCCCTCAAGAGATCTACAGAAAACCCCTTTGAGGTAGCATCCCACGTGACCCTCGGCAGAAGTTTTAACATATAAGCATTTAAATGCCCTTCACATGAGGGCACGTGATGCGATAATCTCAGCAGAATAAATGAAGGGAGGGCGCTCTCACGTGTTGCCACGTGACCCTTCTTGCCTTAGTGTTTAACACTAAATTGGAACTCTTGAATACAGTATTGAAACACTATTGGGCCTTAGTGTTCAACACTAATCAAAGAACTTTATTCGCAGTGTTCAACACTGATTACCTTAGTATTTAACACTAATCTGAGATCTCCATTACCAGTGTTCAACACTGATCTGTTTTAGTGTTTATGATAATTTGAAAGCCTTTTTGCTAGTGTTTAACACCAATTATCTTTTAGTGTTAAACACTAACTTGTCAACCTCATTCCCAGTGTTCAACACTGATTGCTCTGTAGTGTTTAACACTAGGCTTTGGCCCAATTGGCTAAAGGGATAGAGGCAAAGCCTCTCCTTCAATGGACCAACAAGAAGCCAATATTCCAGACATGATAGGACTTAGCTCAAGCTAGGCCATGAGTCTTCAATTCGTAATTAACTGGGCTAATGGGCTCATAACATAATTAATCGGTCTTGATCCCAAATTGGGCCAAGGACTACTTAAGCCATTCCGGTTCTAGGGTACATCTCTTCACTCCTTTGATACTTGGCATTGTAATCCCTCAATGTCTTCAAAGAGGTGACGGGTCCCGACGACCACACATTGATATGGACTGTGGGGTCCTTAAACCCGTGTCTAATGCAAAATTCCTGCTTACGTGGAATGCGGATAACATCACTCTTTGACCCCGCGGAAAACGCCCAGAGCGGAGCCTAGTCCTCGCCGAGCACGGCAGTGAACCCGTGTGAAGCATCTAGTGCAAAATTCCTGGTTACGTGAAACGCGGATAATGTCACTCTTTGACCTCGCGGAGAACGCCCAGAGCGGAGCCTGGTCCTCGCCAAGCACGGCAGTGAACCCGTGTGAAGCATCCAGAGCACATACCGGACTGTGGAGTCCTTAAACCCATGGACTACGACGTCCTTAACCTTGACCGAGATGTCTTAAAACTAACAATGGACCACAATGTTCTTAAACTACCCATGGACCGCAATGTCCTTAAACTACCTATGGACCGCAATGTCCTTAAACTACCCATGGACCGCAACGTCCTTAAACTATCCATAGACCGCAATGTCCTTAAACTAGAACAATAGAGCCCCGCATGGTCTTTTGCCGGATCTAAACGGTCCCGTTTAAGTTGATCTTAGCCTCAAAGATGGCTAACGTATCCTTAAACCTTCAAACAGACTGGACTACGAATCCCCCCAATTAACTCTGGCTCGAGGGTACATCTCTGAACTCCTCTGACATCCGTCGTTGTAATCCTTCAACGTCGTCAGAGAGGTGACGGGTCCTGACGGCCATACATACGATGGACCACTATGTCCCTAAACTGGAACAATGGAGCCCAAACGCTCCTTTGTCGGATCTAAACGATCCCGTTAAGTTGATCTTAGTCTCATACTAGACTAACGTATCCTTAACAAACGTTTGAGTTGATCTTAGCCTCAAGTATGGCTAACGTATCCTCAAACCAAACCCCCCCAACCCAAATCTAAGATAACACGGATTTGGACTAGTCCACGCCCTACGGGTGACGACATAACTCGGTCTCCGTAAACAATCCACGGGCAACAAAACATAAAATAAACACACACGACACGAAGTGACCATCTGGAGAAGGAGAAAGTTGTTACCGCGATGCGGTAGTGTAATTAACTGCAGGGGCTTGCGCCTGCAGGGAAGAGCGTCCCCACAATCAAAACTCCCTCAAACGTGGGGGAATCTGACGAAGTCTGCTACATCGGCCGCATCCGTTTAAACCTTCGATACATGGTGCCATAAATCAACTTGGCATCTTCGGAGAGGTGGACGGAAAGCACCAATTAGCATCTGCCCCGAACCCCAGGCTCAGACGCCGCCCACGCGTCCCGGCCGCCGTTCGGAGGGGAACACTTACGACTTGCAGAGGAACATACACTTAGGAATCCTCACGATTCCTAGGGAGAAAATACACCTACAAGATCCTCACGACTTGTAGGGAGAAATACCTTTGTGAGACCCTTACGGCTCATGAAGTCAAAAGCCTTAGTCGACAGGACCCTAACCCTGTTTGCTAAGCCACCTTTGTTCAACATCGATAGAGGCAAATGATAATTCGCTCCTGGCAATATCCCAGTGGTAGCGATGCTGATGCTGAAAGAGGCGTCTAAAACCCAAGCTTGCAGCGAAAAGCCTAGCAAGCCACACATGCCTACGAAATAGCCGAAATGATGGGGCAACTTGCAATAAAAAGCAGCAAGTAAAAAATGTATGCATGAAAAATAGCCGAAATGATGGGGCAACTCGCAATAAAAAGCAGCTAGTAGAGAATAAATAAATAGCCGAAATGATTGGGCACCGCGAAAAATAGCCGAAATGATGGGGCAATCGCGACCTTCGCGATATAAAAGCTGAAATGATAGAGCATCGCGGAAAGAGAAATAAAATAAATAAAAAAAGAGAGTTTTAATTTATGCCCTACAGGTGATGTTCCATCACACCCTGTATACAATCCAAGGGCGTAAACAAAAAAAATATCATCTTCTCCCCCAAGTTTCATCATCAGAAGAAGCTAAATCTCGACGGGCCACAAGCGACCTAGAGATCATCCCAACACTCGTCTCGTAACAACGGACACAACTCTAAGCTAAGCGGAACAGCGGCAACTCCCAGTTCCATGGCTCGGCGATATACATATCACCAACAGTCAAACCTCCATTCCGTGAAATGCGGATACAATCAGCAAAATTCCTGGTTACGTGGAACGCGGATAACGTCACTCTTTGACCCCGTGGAAAACGTCCAGAGCGGATCCTGGTCCTCGCGGAGCACGGCAGTGAACCCGTGTGAAGCATCCAGAGCAGAGCCTAGTCCTCGCCGAGCACGACAGTGAACCCGTGTGAAGCATCTAGTGCAAAATTCCTGGTTACGTGGAATGCGGATAACGTCACTCTTTGACCCCGTGGAAAACGTCCAGAGCGGATCCTGGTCCTCGCGGAGCATGGCAGTGAACCCGTGTGAAGCATCCAGAGCGGAGCCTAGTCCTCGCCGAGCACGGCAGTGAACCCGTGTGAAGCATCTAGTGCAAAATTCCTGGTTACGTGGAACGCGGATAACGTCACTCTTTGACCCCGTGGAAAACGTCCAGAGCGGATCCTGGTCCTCGCGGAGCACGGCAGTGAACCCGTGTGAAGCATCCAGAGCGGAGCCTAGTCCTCGCCGAGCACAGTAGTGAACCCGTATGAAGCATCTAGTGCAAAATTCCTGGTTACGTGGAACCCGGATAACGTCACTCTTTGACCCTGTGGAAAACGTCCAGAGCGGATCCTGGTCCTCGCAGAGCACGGCAGTGAACCTGTGTGAAGCATCCAGAGCGAAGCTTAGTCCTCGCCGAGCATGGCAGTGAACCCGTGTGAAGCATCAAGTGCCAAATTCCTGTTTACATGGAACGCGGATAACGTCACTCTTTGACCCCGCGGAAAACGCCCAGAGCGGAGCCTGGTCTTCGCCAAGCACGGCAGTGAACCCGTGTGAAGCATCCAGAGCAAACACCGGACTGTGGAGTCCCTAAAATCCACGGACTATGATGTCCTTGACCTCGACCGTAATGTCTTAAAACTAACAATCAACCACCCCGATTCCCTACGGATTCTGCCTTGGTTTAAGGGTACATCTCTTCACTCCTTTGATACCTGGCGTTGTAATTCCTCAATGTATTCAAAGAGATGACGAGTCCTTGCAACCAAACATCGGACTGTGGAGTCCTTATATCCACGGACTATGAGGTCCTTAACCTTGACCGTGATGTCTTAAAACTAACATCGGACTGTGGAGTCCTTAAATCCACGGACTATGAGGTCCTTAACCTTGACCGTGATGTCTTAAAACTAACATCGGACTGTGGAGTCCCTAAATACACGGACTATGAGGTCCTTAACCTTGACCGTGATGTCTTAAAACTAACATCGGACTGTGGAGTCCCTAAATCCATGGACTATGAGGTCCTTAACCTTGACCGTAATGTCTTAAAACTAACATCGGACTGTGGAGTCCTTAAATCCACGGACTATGAGGTCCTTAACCTTGACCGCGACGTCTTTAAACTACGACGCCTCGAGAAACCCCTGACTCCGTGAAATACGGATAAGGGTGACCACACCCAGCACTTGCAGGTCCTCACGACCTGTAAGGAAGGAAAAACTCTCTTGAGAGATCCTTACGACTCTCAAGGGACAACCCGCTTAAGAATCCTCACGATTCTTAAGAAGAACTTACACCTATAGGGTCCTCTCGACCCATGGAGAGAAAAAACTCTTTATGAGACCCTCGTGGCTCATAAAGCGCAAAGTCTTAGGAAGCAGACTTTAACCCTGAATCCTAAGCCATCGCTGCCCTGCAAGTAGGCTAAGATAAATTGTCCGCAGAATACATTCAATAAAAGAGACATATCATTGAGAAGAAAAATGTATCTTTTATTCATAAACCAAAATGGATACAAAGTACAATTCATGAAAGAACAAAAGAAAATACTCTTATTCAGAAGTATATACAAAAAGGAAGGAAAAGATACAAGTCTTCAAGCCGGCGGGTGATGTAGCAATTTTACCAGCTCATCTTTCTGTTGCTGAGTCACGGCTTCATGATTCAGGATCGCCTGAAGACGAGCCTCCGCCTGAGCCTGCTGGGCCTGATACGAAGCAAGCCGAACTTCAAGCTCTTTCTCGATGGCTTTATGGGCCTCGACCCTTTCACGAGTGAACGTGGCAGCTTTATCGAGAGCCACTACCTCCTGGATAGACTCTTGAAGCACCCGCCAAAGTTTGTATGCTTTGTTGGCCTTGGCGGTAAGAGTAGCACGAAGCTCGCTCAGCGCCTTGGAAGCTAGCTCCCTCTCCGAGAATTTGCGGCCAAGCCTCTTCTCGCATGACGTCATATTGGCCGTGCATCGTGCTATCAGACCCCGCAACTCCGCTTTTGCAGCCACGGCTTCCGAGGAAAGGCGAGAACATTCAAGGGCGTGCAAGCGAGCCTCCACCTGCCGACAGAACTCCACCCAGACTCGCACCACTTCTTCGCTATGGTAGGTGGCAAGAAAAGGAAGAGAACCGTTAGCTTCGGCGGCAAACGCTTCAGCTGTGGTCGCGCTGCCAGCACGGAGCTCCTTAATCAAAGATGATAAGGAGACAAGGCTTAATTGGGCCAAGCGTTCTGAAGCCCGCAAGGCATAAGGGCCGGGCGACATCACGATGCGCGACTCCAACGCCGTGGAGACTGGCAGAGCTGTTCAAATTTGAAAGGTACTAGTTTCAAACAGAAAGAAGTCCCCGACTACCTGAAGTCGTGCCTGCATTTTTAGTATAGTTTACGGTTCCTTCGTGACACGTTCTGGACACTCACAATCCATAGAAGCAAGAAAGAATGCATTTACAAAGCACTTCTTTTTCGACTACAGCAGCTCGTTGATCCGCTCACTACTCGTCTTGGCATGTCAGTAAAATTCTTAAGAAAAGAACGAATGAGAGTATGATGAAATGTCGCTTACCGACAGTCGTGCAAGTAGGAGCTGAAGGTTCCCCTGGCCCTTCGAGAACCTCGACCTCATCATCGGCCTCCAAAACTGTAGAGAACATTAATGTCAATACGCCAAATAACAATGATGCTATAGAAGTGATGAACAACACTCGCCTTGTCCAGACGAGAGGACGATGCGTTGAGGAGATATCGCCTGCGGAGCAGCCATTTCCAAAAGACGCTGGAAGGACTGCCGAGGAGATAGATCGGCAATGGAGGCAGCCGGTCCACACAATTCTGAAAAGACAAAAGAGTTCAGCTAACATAAAGATTACTAGCTCAAAACGTGGAAGGTTACCTTCGACACTCCTCCCATTCTGAGCCGGGGGGATAGCAGCTTCAGCGGCCTCTGTCATAACTTCAGGCTCCAATAAAGGGAGGGTAGTCCCGACTACCTCTATCTCAGCCTCTGGGTCGCCTTCGGGAAGAGCCGTTGGAGCGGTAGCTTCCAAAGGAGCCTCCCCCAAAGGGGCAAGCACACCCTGATCAAGAACTGCTGCTGGAGGCTCTACTATAAGAGGAGCAGCCTCATCAGCCCCCTCCACATCGAGCAATGCTTCATCAGGAATTTCGGCAGGCTTCAGCTTCAATGAGCCCGTAGGGACCTCCCCCATCGTCGAAGATTCTGCACAATTCACACAAGAATAAAGATACATGCATGCAGGCGTAAACAATCTGAAATGCTATAAAGAAGTATAAAGGCATACCAATGCGTAACGAAGCCTTCAATATGGATTCTTCAAGCCGCTGCTCCTTCTCAAGGAGGCGTGCTCGCCGGGGTTCGAGAGTGGACTCATGGGCGCCGGTCCATAAAGAAAGCGCGTCCGCCGCGTCCTCTGAAACAGCCTGCTTCAAGGCCCTTTCCCCTCATTCCTCCAAAGGGCCTATAAACTGCCGACGAATCCACGAGGGGTCTTCGTAAAAGATTACAGCAGGATAGGGCTTCTTCGGAACCCTGGCGTTCTGAGACGCGTCTTTGGAATGCCTTATAGCCTCAGCCAACTGTGCAGCTTCCTCGACGGCTGAACTGGGAAAAAGTAGTTCAGCATTTGATTCCGGTAAGGCCAACAGCTCATCTTCAAGGATGGGCTCAGAATCCGTTAAAGAGTTGAGCAAATTAGTAGCCACCTTCCTTCGACGCTTGGACCCAGAACCAGTCGCCGAGGACGACCGTTTCTTTCCCTTCGAAGCCTTAGTGTGGCGTTGGCCCACGTCGCCCTCAACACCCTCTCCCCGGGCCACAACTGGAGATGACACTGCCATCGTCGATGACACGGAGGGTGGTGCTGCCTCGGGTGGGGGTACTGTTACCGGAGCCCGTTTACCCCGCGACCGAGTACCCAGGGGCATACCAACTATTGGAGTAAGATCTACTCCCGACTCTCCAGGAATAAGCGCAGTGCCGATATCCCGCAGGGGAAAGCGGACTGGGTCACGTGGTCGCAGCATGGCTCCCGGGGCCGGAACCTGAATAGGGGCACCATGACCAAGAAGCACCCTTCTCTCCTCAATAATGACTGGGTTCACCCGATGGAGATACCAGCCCGTGAACGACCCCACGCATCGGGGAATGTAATCACCATCGGGGATCATGAACTGAGAACCGGTGTTCAGCCTCACAAAGTGGTGGGCGGCATCCTGGACGGCCTCGAGCGAAGGAACCGGCGCGATTATGAAAGCTTCAAACGGGACGCCCTGATCATAGCCAAACTGCCGGGCAAAGCGATGCGGATTGTACCACATAAAGAGAGCCGCACTGTCCTGACGAAACACCAGGTAACCCGGTCTGATTGCATATAAGCGCGCGGCCTCCCGGGGCTTCAAAATGGGCGCGTCATCTTTCGACCGGTCCCAAAGCGGCTGGGCCGAACCCCTGGAAGAAGATAAGACTCGATCATTAAATATTAATCCGCCGGCAGTAGCGTAAGGAGAAATCAATGCCCGAATAGCCCCGAATTGAGTTGGGTCAGCGGCAGAAGCATCCACCAATCGCATAAGCCGAGGGAAAGTGTAGGCGTCTTAGAATGCAGGCCTCTGATGCATAGCGAAAGCCCCCAACACATGCATTTCGATCCAAGACGTGAAGTAATGAAGCGAAAAGTTCACTACAACCACGCCAGGAGTATAAGTATTAGCTGCGGTGCCCAACCCGTGATAAAGATGTGCCAACGCCGGGATACCGACGGCCAACCGCGCCCCCTCAGCGATACAATGAGCCGGATAGATAACCGAAGCCCTCATAAAGCGACGATGCATGGGGATGACAAACCAACTAAGCCAGACACTAACAAACCCTACGAAGAACGTCTCCTCATCCATGCCGGGAGCAGCAATGGATTCAAAAGACGTCGGTGACATAATAGGGATGTAGTACTGTGGTAGATCCAATTCAGTGGTCGGCAGCTTCTTCGGACCAAACCCAAAGGGGTCTCTAATGTTGGCGAACTTCGGGGCTGTCTACGACAAGACGTCCTCGCGAAGGAAACGAGCAATGAAGCTCTTGAAAGTAACACCCTGCTCTTCAGATTCGGTGAATAATCGGTCGAAGATGCCTAGCGCCTTGATCAAACTGGGACGCTTATGGCGAACGACATTCTCAGCAGACAGGCCGTCAACCGGGATGGGCTCGGGCTCAAAGATGTACTCGTCAGGAGGCAAAAACTCCTCATACAGTGCACCCCTGATTGGCAATCCCGAGATTTCATAAAATTCTGCCAGAGAAATAGAAACCTCACGATCTCCAAAAATAAAAGTGTTGGTGGGGAGATTCCATTGGTTCAAGAACGCCTTAACCTACCAAACATGTGGAGATTGGTAGTGAAAAAGCGACGCATATATCGCCTGGTAAAGCCCGACCTTCTGCAGCCGCGCACGATGGGCAAAAAGGATGTAGCGTGCCCAGAGAAGGTAGCCCGTAGGGTGTCGAGGAGTGAGCCCTATCTTATAAATTTGCCCCCACGGGTGGGCCTCACCCTGGCAAATACGCCGCCCCAAGATATCTATGGCCGGGATCGGATGGTTCGGGATACCGGTCGTCGAAGGCTCGAGCCTCCCCGTTGGAGTCCAGTTGGGCATCTCCACAGCAAAAACCGTTCTCAGAGGGTCCATCGGCAAGAATGTGAAAGTAGGCTCTGTTGGTATTGCGCAGAGGAAACTCCGGCGACCCCGGATAATATGACTGTACCAAGTTCCCCATAGAAGCAAGTTGGTGCAGTTCGGGTCATGAGCCCGGATCATCGCCATCGCTTCCTCATCGGACGGTGATTGAGGAAAAGCGGCCTCCGAACGAGTAAAGGGAAAACACGGAGCAGAAGCCATCACACCTGAAATCGAATGAAAGAATACCGTTAGAAGCAAAGTCAGCAATATATATCCATGCATGAACATGAAGACTAGTTGAAGAAAACAACAGTAGACTTTTTTTTTGGGACCATTGGCTACAAAACACATGGGCCCCACAGAATCAAGATGACGGCTCGTTAATAATGAGACCAAGCAGTAGCAATAAGACAAAAGGGATACCCTCATTAAGTAAAAAGTAGGTTTCAAGTGGCCCTGCACATCCCCTAGAAGACAAATCTACCTCGGACTCTATAACAAATCAAACGGGATCAAAGGAATTAAATTCTCACAGAAGATATCATTGCAAACTTCTGTTCCATTAATTGCAGAAGGACAACCTCGGGCCAAGAGACCCTAAGAAGCCTCCATGTGAAGAAACCAAGTTCTTCATAGGAATTAAATTCTTTATTAAGAAAAGGGAATTAAATTCCCAAAAGCATTTTTTCTGTGAACGGGGTTAAGCTCCATGGATTATCACCATTATTTCCCTAAAGATCATCTAAACCCTAAGAGATCTACTTTTGAAGGCTAAAATGGTTTCATACTTTGGTAAAAAAGCTTGAAGAAAAATGGGTTCTTTGTTACAAAAGGGTAAAAACCCTTGTTTTGGATTTAAAATCCAGAGGAATGTGAAAGTTCATCGTTTGCTCAAGGACATTACCTGAGGAAAAGAATTCTTTTTGAAAAGAGTTAAACTCTGAAAATTGTTTCAAGGCAGAGAACTAAGCTCTGGAAGAAGAGAATTAAATTCTCAGAAAAATTTAGCAAGGAGGAAGGTAAGAAAAGTGGAGGCTCTTCTGAAATGACCCCAATATTTATAGGAGGTGATGGAAACGCTTCATCTCCCCAAATCCCTAGAGGAATCCAACGGTCGCTAAAGGTGACAGCGTTGCACTCACGTGCAGACACGTGAGAACAATGCTGTGGGGGCATTTGTTTCCTGATTTAAAATCAGGAAAGCCTACAGAAGAGGCATCACGTGCTAACACGTGACCAGCAGTCACGTGTTGGCACGTGACATTTAAAAGCGGCTTCAAAGGCACATCAGTTCCCTGATCAAATCAAGGAAAAGGCTTCAGAAGAGGTCACGTGCTCACACATGGCCAGGGGTCACGTGTTGGCACGTGGCATTTAAAAGCAGCGGACTCATTCTCTGATTAAATCAAGAAAAAGGCTCCAGACGAGGGTCACGTGCTCACACGTGACCAGGGGTCACGTGGTGGCACGTGACGGCTAAGCAGCGGCCAGAAGGCAGAGCGCAAAAAGAAGAAGAGGGCTCGTTTCGGGTCACGTGCCCACACGTGACCAGGGGTCACGTGGCCACACGTGACCGGGTTTCAAAACCTATCTGTTAACAGAATTAAATTCTGAGAAAAGATCTCTCAAATCTTTCCAAAGGAAAATGATTATTTGGAACCGATTGAATTAAAAATTTAAAGGTGATTAAATATCACCTATCTATGGAAAAATCTTGAATTTGGAAAGATTTCCCCTTAAAATCTAACCGAAATAACAAAGGAAAATCTCTGGATTTAAAATCCAATGGTGAATAAAATTCACCTAATAATCCAAAGGTCCAAACGAATGGTGAATACAAATCAAATCTCTCAATGAAAGATTCACCAAAAACTAATTGATTCGGCTGCTTCTCCTATAAATAGGAGCCAAGAGACACACAGGGAGATATAGAAAGGGATCAATACATAGAGAAAAGATAGAGCCTTGATACTTTGGAGGAATTTGGATCTTCTGCAAAAGAAAAGCTTAGGTAAGAAAGGGAAGGCCTTAAAGGAGAATTTAATTCTCAACAGAGTTTAACTCTGATATTAAACAAAAGAACATAGTTCTCTCTTTAGTGGAGGATCTGTAAAGTGCACATCTCCCCTTGAATTGAGAATTTAATTCTCATTGGGTTGAGATCCTGCCATGCAGATCCAAAGCATAGAGAGGGAATGGAACTTTGAGAATTTAATTCTCACAGAACTATAGGAATTTAATTCCTTTAAAATAAAATTAGGGTTTGACCCTATGTTATGGGAATTTAATTCCTTCAGAATGAACAGAATCAGGGTTTAACCCTAGTTAAGAACTTAGTTCTGTTAAAATAACAGGAATTTAATTCCCTTAAGAAAGAAGAAATTAGGGTTTCACCCTATGACAGAATCTCATTCCTAAGAATAATTCTCTAAAAGAGAGTGGGAACTTAATTCCTTAAAGCTGTTATTAGGGTTTAACCCTATGATAGAATGCGGTTCTTCACATATATGAGGAATTTAATTCCTACAGAAAATTCAGAGTTCAACTCTATCCCAGAATATAAATTTTCAGAAGGAAATAGGAATTTGATTCCTCAAAAAAATTATTGTTAGGGTTCAACCCTGCGAAGAATTTAATTCTTAAAGGGATTAACAGATCTTCCAAAAAACATACAAAGAGGCAGGGTCACGTGCTACCACGTGACCCCCGAAAAGATCCACAGAAAAGGCCCTTTGAGGCAGTGCCTCACGTGACCCACGTGACCCTTGGCAGAAGCTTTAACATACAAGCACCAAGATGCCCATCACGTGACAGCACGTGATGCTCCAAAGTATTCAATGCTTTTGACAGAATAAAATAAAGGGAGGGTGCCTTCACGTGTTACCACGTGACCCCTCTTGTCTTATTGTTTAACACTAAATTGGAACCCCTGAGCCCAGTGTTAAACACTGTTTTGCCTTAGTGTTCAACACTAATTAAAGAGCTTTCTTGCAGTGTTTAACACTGAATTTCTTAGTGTTTAACACTAAATTAAATCTCTGTTGACAGAGTTTAACATTAATTTTCTTAGTGTTCGACACCAAATTAAAATCTCTGCCACCAGTGTTTAGCATTGATTATCTTAGTGTTTAACACTAATTTGAGATCCCTGTTGCTAGTGTCTAACATTGGCTTGCCCTAGTGTTTAACACTAATTTGAACCCCCTGTTGCTAGCGTTTAACACTAATTTCAGCCCAATTGGCTAAATATCCAGAGGCAAAGCCTCTCCTCTAATGGACTAACAGAGGGCTAATATCCTAAACATGATTGGACTTAGCCCAAGCTGGCCATAAGTCCTCAATTCAAATTCAACTGAGCCAACGGGCTCATAATATAATTAATTGGTTTTGGTTCCAAATTGGGCCAAAGATTATTTAATCTACCTCGGTTCAAGGGTACATCTCTTCACTCCTTTGATACGTGGCGTTGTAATTCCTTAACATCTTCAAAGAGGTGACGGGTCCCGATGACCACATATTGATACGGACTGTGGAGTCCCTAAATCCACGGACTGTGGAGTCCCTAAATCCACGGACTATGAGGTCCTTAACCTTGACCGTGATGTCTTAAAACTAACATCGGACTGTGGAGTCCCTAAATCCACGGACTATGAGGTCCTTAACCTTGACCGTGATGTCTTAAAACTAATATCGGACTGTGGAGTTCCTAACTCCACGGACTATGAGGTCCTTAACCTTGACTGGGATGTCTTAAAACTAACTACGGACTGTGGAGTCCTTAAATCCACGGACTATGAGGTCCTTAACCTTGACCACAACGTCTTAAAACTAACATTGGACCGCAATGTCCTTAAACTACCCATGGACCGCAATGTCCTTAAACTACCTATCGACCGTAATGTCACTAAACTAAACAACAGAGCCCCCCTTTTATTGCTCTCTTGTTGGATCTAAACGATCCCGTTAAGTTGATCTTAGTCTAAAAACTAGACTAACGTATCCTTAACAAACGTTTAAGTCGATCTTAGTCTCAAATGAGGCTAACGTATCCTTAAACCCAAACCCCCAAACCCAAATCTAAGATAATACGGATTTGGACTAGTCCACGTCCTACGGGCGACGACATAACTCAGTCTCCGTATACAATCCACGGGCAACTAAACATAAAATAAACACATACGACACGAAGTGACCATCTGGAGAAGGAGAAAGTGGTTACCGCGATGCGGTAGCGTAATTAACTGCAGCGGCTTGCGCCTACAGGGAAGAGCGTCCCCACAATCAAAACCCCCTCAAGCGAGGGGGAATCTGACGAAGTCTGCTACAACGGACGCATCCGTTTAAACCTTCGATATACGGTGCCATAAATCAACTTGGCATCTTCGGAGAGGTAGACGGATAGCACCAATTAGCATCTGCCCCGAGCCTCAGGCGAGACGACCACGCGTCTCAGCCGCCGTTCGGAGGGGAACATGAACATATGTCTGAATCTTGAGAGATCATCAGAGAATGTAATGAAGTACAAAGAACCGGTCCTGGCATATGTAGACAGGGGACTTTCATACATCAACATGTATCAATCCCAAGAGTTCACTAACTCTTTCTCTGTTTCCAACAAACAGAGCTATGGTCATCGTATCTTTGTGACATGACCGGCAAGTTTCACAAGATGTAAATTCAAACTAATTTAAATATGCATCTAAATGTAACTTAGCTAGTCGGGTCGCATTGATATGACCTAGTCTACAATGCCTCAAGAAGGATTCGTTCATTTCTGAACTCTTCCTCTCGTGTGTGTTCTGTATACTAAGAACTGTAGTTTGATTTAGAACGTCTATGCTTTTAGATAACGTGCCTGAACCGATCAACTCTTGATATAGTAAATGTTCAAAACATTATCCAACAATACAAAATTATATCATTTCTTTACTAATAAAGAGACTGATATGATGTTGTATATCAGGTTCGGTATCTAATAACATTCGTTCAGAATCAATGTATTCTGGTAATACAGGGTGATAGTGACCAACAGACTTGGATGCAACACTTGCACCGTTTCTATCTCATGAAACTTATCACCCGTTCTCAGTTCTCTACCTTTCTGTAGCCCATGTAACAGATTACATATGCGGGATCCTGATCCGATATCTCATACCCAGGACGTAAAGGATACTGAGAAACAGTTCTCTGTAATGAACACACCCGAAGAAAATGCATCAGCATGCACTTTCTTCGTTTGGGCGGCACGGGAAATCTGGTATTCCCCAATTTCCTGCTCTGTCTTATAACAATTATAAGTGGAGCGGGACCAACGTTCTCCAGCTCAGTATAACAAGCGGGTTCGGTCAATATATCCGTTTTATTATCTTGATTAAGGCGTGATATGGTCGCTACCTGGAGAGAGAGAGAAGAAAACACTCAGCGTATGCTCTTGCAAGATTAGATTGGTTATCTAATATATCTAATCAGGATGTCTCCCACTGTTTTAATCAAATCTTCCTTCAAACCCTAATAGGAAAGACTAGCCGGGATTAATTACACGCTACAAGTTTGCCAATTTTTCAGCCAGGCCAGTGTCGGTACTTTGAGGGAGGTCCCCCGTGCTTTCGCACGAACCTAATTAAAGTAAAACTCGTTTTTCCAGAGGCGTAACCCCGTTGACACCTTTCTAGACACCTATTTGATCGGCTAATTGTAATGTGTAAAACTCTCCCAGGAGTAACTCTTACTCGCAGCGGGTATCGGGATCCAACTATCTCATAGAAGGTATGCAATCTCATTGCAAATTTCAACACTTGAAATTCCCGATAATATTTTACCCCTAGCAGCTATATGACCTTAACATAGTCAACAAATCATAAGTGCTAGTCAAGTTCAACCCGTTATTTCCCGATTAAATTAAACCCACCCGCACGACCCTTAACATAGTCAACAAAGTCGCACGACTACCCTAATCCAATCGCATCATATGCTTATACAGATTAGCACTAATCAGCTACCGCACACTACGCCTTAACATAGTCAACAAACGTAGCACGACTACTAACTAGTACTTATCTGAAATGACGGAGGGCTACGACAAATTTTTAAGAAAACCTTTTGCATAATGAACTTGATATCGTTGTAGAATCGAGTGATTTTAAATGGAGTGTTTTTGAGGCTTTTCTAGTTTTGCTAAAGGGGTCACTCCCGGTGAAGGGATCGTCGGCCCTTTCCTCATCGAATAAGGTGCAGGGTATATCATATATACCACTATGCAAAGCAAGAACTATAGAAGCAATCAAAAGACAAACCGAGTTTGTAGCATCTGCTAGTTTCACTAAAGAGGTCACTCCCGGTGAAGGGATCTCGGCTCTTTCCTTATCGAATAAGGTGCTGGATGTTATACAAGGAACACCGCTATGCAAAGCAAGAACTAGAGCTACCGGTTTTTAAACAAGTTTCCACAACATCTTTAGGTTTCTTTTATTTCATTAATCTCATTAATGAAGTCCCATTTTTAATTATGCTTCACAAGTATCACATTTGAAACGAAATCTGCAATATAACATATATCTCATATATATAATATAAACATTCGTCTCAGGCAGTAATATGATCTCATCACAGAACATTGCAGCAGAAGAACATATATGAAATATTGGATATACTAGGACGTCCGTATTTTTAATACGAGCATGTATAAAACACGGATTCCACGGTCGTGATGAATAGCCAAACCCACATCCCTAGACCCCTACGAGAGCGGCAAGCAACACTGCCAATTCTAAGGTTAGGAGACCCTGTCTCGACTCCTCGAGATGGTCTCCCACTGGACCCTAGAACCCGGTTACTTGTGCTCCCCACCTTGGGTCTACCTAATGCGGAAAAGTAAATAATATACAATGGTGACATCATCCTCAGCCCGGAAATGCCCCAATAAAAGAATATTACATACAAATGAATTTTACATGAATGAAAAAGAAAAAACTCTCATCTCACATAAAACCCCCGGCTATTCAAACACGACGATTCAATACAACATATCACAGCAACACATAATGTCTCATATCATCAACGTAAGCAAGTATGCGTATCCCGATTGTCGTTGATGTATAGCAACGAAGCCGGCGATACACCACATACTACGCTTACGGTCACAGAAAAGAAAGTGTAAAACTACAACAGTTGGAATCCGCAACCATTTTAGACATCGCATGCCTAACCAAATGAATTCCTTAGACATCGCATGCCTAACAATTATAAACCCCGCATTTTAGTCTCTTTATCGAAAACACTTTTAAATATCAAGTCGGGCAATTCAACAAGATTCCCGACATCATGATCGAATGCTCGTCGCAAACTTTAGTAGACGGCCGCAGCCCCGGATGCCGTCGACGAAGTGCACTAAGGCGGAACACCGCTGCCGCGAGTACCCGAACGGATGCTTTTGGCGACGGGGTTCTCCTACAGTCACTTGGTCGGGGCTATGGGGCATGGCTGTCTATTAAGTTTACCCGGCGAGTATCCGCGTACGCTACGTGATTGCGACGGACTTTTGATCACATCAAAATTCTTAACTGCTAGATTTATAACATTCAAATTAGTTATCTCATAACTTCTTGTGGATTCCAAATATTGTATCACAATCCAGATAAATAGACAATGTTAAACTTTCCGATCGAATAATCAAACACCTAAGATTTCCCCAATCTTTCTCAACACTTGAGGGGAGTTTAAAAACATCCATCACATGCCACAGTATCAATGGTCCAGCCGTAGAAGGGTCAAGCCAACGCCTCACATGTGGCACGCCATACTGCCGCAAACCCTAAGGTTTAGAGGCAGTTCAAGACGGTCATATAATCGAGTTAAGGTTTGTTGTCTTCTAGAGGGTCCATCGCGTTACTTGCACGACTTAGAACGTTCTTAAACTCGAGAAAAAATCCAACTTTTGAAAAATTTTCCGACTGGGGAAAAAGTGAGTTATTGATATCCGTTCGAACTTTTTAACAGTTTCTAAAATTATCCGGACAAAACTAAACAGAGTTAAATTATCTGATCGAATCAACGATTCCCCAATACAACCCTAGAAAACTCAACACTTGAGTGGAATTAAAAAATTCCCAGAAACAATTGCCAAGAAAGGACCTAAGAATAAATAAGTGAAATTCCAGGGACTAAGTCCAAATTTTGGCTGCGGAACCGCCGCAAAAACCATAGTTTGGCCACGGTTCAGCGGTCAAATTGTTGACTCAGAGATCCGTACTTCACAGTAATTCTTAGTTTTTCCTGCTTTTTTTTCTTAGCATTTGTAATTCAGAAAAAATCAACTTTTTGAAAATTATCCAGAGAGGGGTAAACATCGGGATATCCGGGTTCGATCGGACTTTAAATTTCGCTCAGATTTCGCCTAAAGCTCTAGCTTAGCTCTGATACCACTGTAGGGTTGCTAGGCACGCGCACAAGGGTCTACGAAGCATCTACCATGCCCGATTAAAATTTTAGCCGTGCCGAACAACCCGAATACGGATCTTTAAACTAGGGTTTAGGCGAAAACATGCATGTTAAACTCTTTAACACTAAGTGAGAGGGATTACAACCTTTGTAGATCCGTTCCTTCACTTCTAAAGCTCCGTGTTGAGGTTCCTTCGCTGCGATCATCGTGTTCCCGACTCTCGAGAGGTTTCACGAAGAGAATGATGCAACCTTTGCTTCCGATCTTCGATACAAAGATGATCTACCTTGAAGTTTCGTTAACACAAGCTAACACTCATAATATGAAGTGAACACCCTCATCTAAATGGCAAGGATAGATGAGGATGATGAAGTAGGATTTTTGCTCTCATTTATTATCTTTTTCTCACTCACTTTCATCACAAAAGAAAGCTTTTTCATGAAGGAACTCAAGGAAGAAGAAGAAGAATGAAGATGATAACCTTAATCCTTTTGTGATGAACAATGAATTATTGTAGTGGTTACAAATCTAACCAAGGGTTAAGCATAAGAAGAGTTAACCCTTGTAGAGAGTTAACTAGAGTTAATGGTTTGGATTGGGTTAACATAATATCTCACAAAAATATTAAGCAACCACAAAGTCAAAGCTTCATGAAGCTTCATGGAAGCTTCATGCAAAAGCTAACCCTAATCCAAACCCTAATCAAGTTTAAACCCTAATCCATTGTTAAATTTTTAACCCTAACATGTTACAATATTATATATCATATATACAATATATTTTGTAACATTAGAAAATAATACAATTAACATATATCGTATATATATCAATGTATTATCCCGTGAGAAAATGAATCTTTTAGTGAGCTAATATTAGTTAATGTAATTTAATATATCATATATATTATTATACATTAAATTATCGAATCAACACTTGATCCGATAATCCGGTTAATTCACAAATAACCGATTAATACGATGACCCGGCTATATCACATATACCCGGCCGTATCACATATACCCGGCCGATATCTCATATCGACAGAATCCAATACGGTATCACATACCGCATTATCCTCGGTCCCGCACATATCACATATGTGCTCCTACTCCATTTTGCCTGAGTCAAGAAACCTCTATGTAGGACTCTAAAGAATCGTCAATACGCCGGCAGTAGGTGATGATCATATCAAACACCCACAAGCTGCAAGCGGTCAGCTAAACGTAACAGCTACCCAGGTATTGAGCGCTCAGAAGATCAACAAGCAAGCCTGTACATTCTCCTGTGAATCTAATCAGTAACACTCACGTACAGTCCGGTCTCGTCGTCTGATATGTCGCATATCTCGCCTAGGGGTGGTAAACGTCAGACCCCAGTAGCTCGATAAGTCGTGTCGATATGAGGTCTATAACAGTTCGAGAAACTACTGATAACACTTACCAGTAAATCTCAGCAACCCTGGTCAGGGATTTCCGGTTATAGCCAATCGAACACAGCGCAACATCAACTCCCTATACGGGGAGAGACGAATCCCCTCCTATCGCTCATTGCCTCCATGTGATTCGGGACTGTACCCAAAAGCCACCTTTTTGCACGCCCTCTTGGACGTGGTATGATGGAAATCAAAGCACAGTGGGAATCACACAAGACTCTATAACGATCTCGGGTCAACAGACTAATCTGTACCAGTGTCACCGGAGAACTGCCATCTCACGTGAGGTATAATACCATCTGGGAGTTCTCGGCGAGTCCGTCCAGTGTACCCAGTCTCCACTGAGCACCCGTACACCATCCTTGATGTCAAACACCGATGGATATAGGATCATCCATCGCCCATCATATGGGTCAAGATGCGTATACGCTAGTCTACTCTGGTGTATCGATGCCCTGTCTCGATACACCCTTGACTATGAACAGTTATAGGATGTACTCGTCGACTACCGTGGCCCCACTAGTATGATCTCATCATAGTCCCAGTAGTCGAGTACATATCCTAAGGGCTTTATCAACATGTAACATAGAAACAGTCAGAGTACATGTTAAGATAAAGTACAACCAGATAGCATACTATCATGTCGAGCAAGAAAGTCCTCCCTATATATGTCCTAGCATCCACTACAATATACATCGTATGTACAGTAATGGCCTCTAGGGCATACATATAACTAACAATATAAAGTTGGTGGTTGCAACTTGATTGTTCACTAACACACTCTTGGACAGCTCGATCTCTCCAGTCTTGTACTGCTTCTCGACCCAATCGTTGAAGATATAGTAATCCTCAATTGCATGACTCACTACTTGGTGGTACGGGCAATATAGAGGATTGTCGGTCATTTTTGCTTCATGAGGTCTTTTCGACTCCGGCAATTGTAGACCGTTGTTCAGGGCATCTTTGAATATCTTTCGGACCTTGTCCCTTCTGAAAGAGTAAACCTTGTTCTTTTTCTCCTCTAGGGAAGGCCCTTCTCCTCCCAGCACTAACTTTCGAGACCGGTTGGTTTTGGATTCGCCTGCCCTTCGCTTTTCTTCAGTGTCAGACGCATTGAGGACATTGGTATTGCTGGAATTCCCGCTTCTACGTTTGTCGTCCCTCTTGCTTTTCCAAGTCTTATCTTTCTGAGAGTCCGGGGGGGACTCTTGCTTCGAGCGTTCCAGCATTTAGACTTTCTTGGTTAGCTCCTAAAATGTCTTGAGGCCTGCTGTACATAAGAACGGGACCATCCAATTGCTGAGATTCAACGAGGAGGCTGACGGACTGGTCCTGCTCAAGCGGTGGTTCGCACTTGACCGTGAGATTACACCATCGGGCGATAAAGACGGTGTTGCTTTCATTCTTCCCCGGCTTGGTCCTCACAAGATCAGCAATAGAGATTTTATTACTGACACTCATGAACCTTTGCCGAAACAGAGATTCCATTTGGGCAAAGGTAACAATGGACCCGTCTGGTATACTCGTGTACCAGTTGAAAGCGACACCAGTCAGACTATTGACAAATTAACGGAGAAGGAGCGCATCATTGCCCCCTGTATTTCCGCACGACGCTTTATAGTGGGCGACGTGCTGATTTGCATTTCCCGTTTCGTCAAATCTTCCGAACTTAGGAATGACGTAGCCGCTCGGGAACTCGATCATATCGTACTGTGCGGGATATGGCCGCCCACTACTACCAATTTCTTTCTGAGCTTCAGCTTCGGCCACCAATGTTTTAACCTTTCCGGTGACCAAATCCATTATCCGATCTTGTGTTAGCGGGATAGTGCTATCTGGGGCTAAGGCGTCCCCATAAGCGGAATATGGCTGGCTTTCGTGCGGCTCGACCAATCTTGGACCCAAAGGGACAGGCATCGGCCGCTTCGGATTGTCATCATCTGGCTCATGGGTAGCGACTTATGCTTGATTGGGAGGCGCTCGAGCAATTTGAGCCGTAAGCTGCATCACAACGTTCGTTAGGTCGTCAATTTTCGAATAGAGCTTGGCCATCTCTTTATCCTTGCTCCTGAGCTGTTTTCGAAGCTCTTGAAGAAGCTCTTGCTCTGCGGTCCTAGGGCGGAAAGTTAGCTCTTCCTCGCTGTCCGAGCTTGACTTTACATGGACTGAGGGGTCTTTCTTCCTATCATCCTCATCGAGAGGGTTTTCATCATCCAGCGGAGACGGCTGTTCTTGTGAAGCGGCAACCACATTCAAGCCAGATTGGGCTTGGGATGTGGTGGCCCCATACTTGCTTTTGCCGTAAAGGTTGTCGCTGGGGCGCCCGGCCGCCATATAGACCGTATGGATAACATATCCAGCCGTCTTTTTATTATCGGCGGCTGATTTCACGGATCGCTGTCTTGACCTTCCTGTTTCGGTAATGGGCAGTTGACTGAAGGCGGCTGGCCTGGCCGGATTCTTGAATGGTGCTGACGCTTCCTTTTTGGTTTTGCCCCGCTGTTTTCGCGCGGCACAGAGCACCTGATAGACTCTTGAAGAGACAGTGTCATACTTTTTCTGTTGGGGCCGGGACACATCTCTTCGTAGCAACGTTCGGACCGCTGTCTTCTTGATTCTGGCGGTCATAGAATTTTTTTGAACCCACTTCAGAGGTTCGAAGGAATTGCTGATTTTTACGGCCGACTCAGCCGTCGTCGCGGAGTAACCCTGCTCTGGAACCTCACAAGATTCTATATGGACGAAGTCCTGGCCCTCTTGTTGGCTCGATACCTGAGCCGCTTCTGCCTTAACTTTTCTGTTTTAAGCACTCGGCAGACTTCGACTCTTCGGGAAGACGCCGTAGACCGAGTGATAGAGAGGCCAGAGAAGATGCCCGATCATGCATTTGTTGGAGTCATCGCCTGAGCTCATCCGCAACGTTTGATGTTGCCCTTTGTACCGGAAGTCTTGCCCCCAGCTGGAGCACCAGAGAGTCGTTCAGACACCGTCTTAAGTTTCGGTTGTAGTGCCTTAGCGATCACAACATTCGGCCTCTTGCCCCTCGAGACCGGCTTAGCCACCTATTTTGCCGGGATTTCTGCCAGATGAGCGCTTCCGGCAGGGTAGATGATGACGGAACTAAACTGGCGGGGCAGTTCCTCCCACTGTCGACTGAGGCTTGAGGGGAGAACCACATGAGTATTGATCTTGACCACGTACGGAATCGGGGTCGCATCAGAAGCTGGATCCATCTTAGGAGATATTGTCGTTGAAAGTTGATTGCTGCACGGAAAAAAAACATTATTTCAGTACAAACATCGGCATATATGTTAAATGAGTTCGCATGAACACTTGACCCGATATATGGGAGGAGAGAAATGCCCCACCGTGATCGCCAGAATCTGTAGGGTATTTTTCGTCACCCCATTGAGATGGGAATACACGCATGATTGTCAGGCGCATTACAGATTCCCCCTGCCTAGGGTAGGCTGGGGTTTATTGATTGTGGGGATCCGAATCTCCGGCAGCTGCGGATTAAGCTGCCGTTAATTATCCCTCGCCTTTGGAGCGAGAGAACCTCCGATTAACGGGTCAAACAGGTCATGCGAACTCAATGTGCAGTTTATGTATGTTGTGTTTTGAAAGGGGTTTTGGGTATATCGGGGGCCTCGCAGAGTTTTTTACGGGGGTCTCGCTACCCGAAAAGCGGGCTGGGAGTCAAGGGGGCTAGCAGCCCCCTTGAGGGGTGCGGGACAGCCCCCGTTAGAAATTTTTTCTAACGGGAGAGATGTTTTTAGTGTGGAGTACATGTAAAATGAGGGGGAAAAGGCGTCCGAAGGACGCGTGAGCATCAGAGCTTGGGCGCTTGGGTTAGCGCTAGGCGCTCGAGCGCTGGCGCTAGCGCCTCACGTGACCGGCACGTGGGCTCTCGAGCGCTAGCTCTATGGGCGCTCGGAAGCTAGCGCTTTGGGCGCTATGGGTGCTAGCGCCTCACGTGCCCGGTACGTGGGCGCTCGGACGCTAGTGTTTTGGGCGCTAGCGAAAGGAGGGGGTTTTACCCCAGAAATAGGAGTTAAACTCCAAAAAGAGGATTTTGAGTGGAGTTAAACTCCTGAAGGTCTGGATTAGGAGTTAAACTCTTTTGAGGATTTGGGTCTTGGAGTTGAACTTCCTAAAAATCTTCAGAGGTTCTTCTCTCTTAAGCCTGGGATCTTCTCTTGAGTCTTGGATCTTTTCCAAAGTGGGATTTTCGGAGATGGGTCTCCTTCTTCCTCCACTTTGTTGGCCGGTTCTTGAAGAACAAGAGGGGTGAGATTTTAAAACTCTTCCATTTTTGAGATCTAATGGAAGATCTGAGCTTCCCTTTATGGGTTTTATGGTGAAAAACTATTTAGTTTTAGAAAAGGAAGAGTAAAACTCTTGATTTAATTCAAAAGAAAGAAGAAGGTTTAGAACCTTGAGGAAGGAGAAGGACACACAGACCTTGATTTTTTTAGAGAGAGAAAAAGATCTTGAGATATTTTTATTATCTTTGCCTTTATAGGCTATACACTTTACATATAGCCCCTTGGGCTTTACAAAATGGTATTTTGCCCATCCTATGTCTCATGTGCTATTTATTTTTGCATATAAGCCATGGGCTTTACAAAAATTTGGTTTTATGCCCATTTTCCTTATATTTATTCATAGAAATTAAAAAAAGAAATACACCAAAAATTATTTGTTACAAAAATTTTATTTCGGCATTGGGGGGAGGCCGGCCGCTTCATGTTCGGGCTCGACCCGGGCATTGGCCCACTTGGCTTGGAGTTGACTTTGATTTTGACTTAGCCAACCACGGTGTAAAATTTGACCCCAACAACTATATTTTTTAATATATACATTTTTCTAAATTCACACGCATGCGCGCGCGCGCACACACATAATCCCTAAACTAACTAATACATATATTTATAATCTTATATTCTCTCTTTCTCTCTCCAATCACTGTCTCCTTCTCTCATTTCCAGATTGTCTCTCTATCTCTCCCATATCGCCATCTTTATATTTCTCTCTCTCCTTAACTAAATAATCTAAACTCCTCACCTTCATAAACCCAAACTTATTTTAAAAATACATCTCTCTCTCCAATCAGAATCTCTCTCTCTTCTATATATTAAAATTTTCTCTCTCTCTATCTCTCTTCAAAATATTCTCTTCTTCTTCCTCTAAAAGTGGCCGAGCCCTAACCTAACCCATCACCTTACATCTGCAGCTCCTTCACCTTCTTTCCAACTTCAAGACCCATCTCTCTTCACCCCACCGTCGACCTAACCCAGCATCCGAGCACTCCGATTCCCTCATCTTAAGACCTCACCTGCGCCTTCTCCTTCGCCGATCAACTCCACCGCCGAAAATGCCCTCCAACACCATCTCCAGACCACCACCATCTCCACCACTTCAACCAATGACCTCGGCATCGTCGTAGTAACCCGCAACCCTAGTCGAACCCTAACAGCCGATCAACTTCATCTCGCCCCCGATCAACTTCAATCATCGCCAAAGCATTAACCGAGCCTAGTACAGTAGCCGAGCTGTGATTCATTCTTGGATTAAAAGTCGTATTATCGTGTTTTATCCGTCGTTCCGTTCATCGCGACAAGTATTCTTGTTCTTTTCAGCCGATGCAATATCGGCAAATATCGCAATAAATTCTTAGTCTATAATATTTGAATGAAAATTGTATTATTGTGCGATTTCACTAAAATATCACATAATTATTATATACATGATGAAATCCTTAGTTTTATACTGCTCATATTAGTTTGCATGATGCTCATATATATATATAGCTTATATTTAGATTTATTTGCATGGTTGATATAAATTGTAATTTGTAGATGTGGGTTATCATTTTATTAAGTTAAATAATTAATTCAATTTTATTTTTGTTGAATCTTTATAAAATATAGCTTATATGATATAGTACTTAGTGAACATAGTTCTGAGAGAGAGAGAGAGAGAGAGAGAGAGAGAGAGAGAGTGTAATCAGATCATCGTAATATCAAAAAAATAAATATACAATATATAATACAATCAAGAATTTACTCATTGGTACTAATAGTATGAAACATAACGCTTAAGTGCATTTATATAAGATAAGTATATTGAATGTTTTTTAATATCGTTTGTATTAATTTTATATATTTAGTTTTGTATTTTTATTAACAATCAAACCATATGCTATTAAATGAAATTTTATGTTTATCATGTATGAAATGAAAACCCTAGAATTTTTAGAGCATCCACTAATCATATTAATTCTTTAAGAACATTTTTTAGTTTATTATTCTTTCCAATAATAATCCGGATATCAAATGGAGATCCTTACAAATTCATGTAGATTCTTGTTTACATTATTTATACTATCATAATCTATCGATTGTACTTGACATGCTATTTGAGACTATTATCGACTTATTTGACATGATATGCCTGTTTACGATTACTGTTTCTTTATATTAAAATGAGATGACTAGTTAGAATGCTAAACATTCATGCCATGAAAGAATTACTCATGCTTACATGTTTACCATACCGTACCATCATCGTGACTTGTCCTGTTTTCCTTTCCAGTCAGTATTCTATATTGTGATTGAATCTATTACCATGTTAGTTATAGATACGAGCAGGGGGGGGGGTTGGGGTAATTTAAGTGTGCATTTGTTCAACATGATCTCAGGAGTCGCATTGCCGGCAGCTCGTATCGGGCTATATCGGTCACTTGTTCATACAGCTCGTACTGGGCTATGTCGGTCAGCGGAGCTCGAACTGGGCTATATCGTTCACATGTTCATTAGCTGGTACTGGGTTTTAAACGGTCATATGTTATTATTGCCGGTACCGGGATTTATACGGTCACTTGTTCCTTCCACAGATGGGCCCGTGTTTTCTTTGCCTGTGGGGCCCTACTTTTGGGTTGGGAGTATTCCTGCAGAGGCTGACGTACACACTCGAACTCACGATAAGATAAATTACCATTTTAGCGATCAACTAAGATATGACTTGATTGACTTGACCTGTTTGTATGATTGATTCATAATTTTTCTATATCCATATTTACTTGTGCACGCGGGTTTCACTACACTGATATATTCATGCTATCACACACATACACACATTATTATGATTGAGTACTTGTGAGATGTTCTGACATTTTTAGGACTTACAATCTCATATGTAGAGACTGATTCACATGCAAATCAGAATCGGAGTGACTATCAGGAGTTTACCGAACAACAGTCATATTAGTAGGTTTATTTCTATTTTAATTTTAGTTAGTAATTATCATGTACGCCCTCGCGGGACGTTAGGAATGATGTATCTTTATTTTGGATCTTGTATTTCATTTATTCAGATCTTTTATCTTTCGGGGATATTTTATTGGATCTATCATCATCTTGTGATTCAATTTTTGATATTACTCATTATTCTTTGTAACATTTCACAAAATGGAAAATATTATTTTATAATTTAAATAATAAAATAATAAATTTTACGGATATTATACGATTATGGATTTGAGTTTTCGTAGATTAGTATAATTATATATCTCTATTTTTGGAAAACAATTAGATTTTAAAATAACTTATTATTTATGAAAGAATTTAGTTAATTTGGTTTTTCATAAATTAGTGTATAAATATATTCATACAAGTTTAATGTTTAAGTTAATTTGTGTTTTTCTATTTTGTGCACTAAATCTAGTTTTATTTTTGTTAACCATGCTTAGTGCCATGACATATTTATATGAGAGGGTTGATATTTCATTTGTGTTTTTAAGTGACGGTTTTACATTTTTTATAAAAGAAAAAGAATCGTGAGCATGGTTATATCATCATATGAGGTATAGGCATGAGAGGGAGGGAGGGATATAGTTGCTTCATCTTCCTCTTCTCCTCCTCTTTCCCCACTTCCTCCACCCTCATCTACAACCCCTAACACCTTACAAATCACCTCAAAACACCATGAAACCTTTACTAAAAATGTTCCTATTCTCATCCTAAGCATCATGATGTGATCATATATCCATTTTGAGATCTTTTGCCATCGTGGAACTTTCCTTAGTTGCCACCATGAGGTAAAAATTGCTATCTTTTGCCTTGTTGTTAGTATTTTGCCTAGACAAACAAGATTTGGAGACTTTGTACGTGTTTTCTAAGTTTTGAAAAATTCAAAGGTGAGTTTTTGTGGATAGAACTAGTAATGGTGGTGTAGTGGAGCTTTAGTGAGTAATTACGACCTTATTAGTGATAGGTAGGAGTGTTTTAGTGCAAGTATCTGATTGGTGTAATTTATTACATATTTTTCTAACTCATTTATCATTTTATTGTCATATTGTATAATTGTCCGGGTATCTTTTGTGAATAATTACAGATAACAAGACTTAGATGCAAAAGGACGAAAATTGTGCTAAAATGAGGATTACGTGGGTATAATGGAGACTTAAGGGAATTATTCAGAAAATTAAATGACAATTTGCAAATTTGGAACAAATTTGGGAATATCATTACAAATCAGTAAAGGTTGCAACAAATAGAGGTGAATCAATCAACGCAACAAATAGAGGTGAATCAATCACCACAACAACAAATCAGTTGGAGAAAACAAATCAAATTAAAAGTAACAAATTAACCTGCTTAATTATATGCCAAATTTGGGAACAATTCAGAGATCGACGCAACTACAGAGATACAGCGAGATATTCAAGATTTTATGTGCTCAAAAATCATCTAAATTAACGATAAAACCACAGAAAAAATCTTGAGCCACGAAACCAAAAAGACGGCGGCGGATCGGCGATCGATTTTAGGCCGTTCGATGGGAATTTTTATGGGCACGATCGTCTTTCTCCATAGATTAATATGAGATGTAGGGCCTCGTCTTTTGAAGATTCTAAAAGCTCACAACGGCGTTTAACAGAGCAATTAGATTAGATTATCGGTAAGTGGATTCTCTTATATCTTCTATTACTTGTTCTCCAATTTTCCTTAGTCCTATACAAGCACTTGTATAGCCTTAGGTTTTCATATCTCTCTCTTGATATAGAACTAGGGTTTTCAAGTTTGAAGAAATCTGGAAAAAGTTATAAGTTATTTTATTATGAATAAAATTCTGCTTTTTCTTAATATCACGAGTAACTAATTTTCTTCTAGGTGTTTTTTATTTGCTATCTTTTGTGGTGTGGTATTTTTATAACTTTTATTCTTAGTTTAATATGAATGTTTCTTAATTTATATATATTTATCTCTCTTTGATCTTAATCTAAAAAATTTAATTTTTATGAAAAGTTGACATTTTTAAGTAAAAATTAGGAATAGATAAGAAACTTATAAACTAATTAGGTCGATAATAGTATGACAACCTAGAAACTTAATTAGGGACGGTAGAAATAATTATAGATCATAGATATTCAATCTAGTTAATTGATTTAATATAGGAAAACCTAAAATATGGTAGTTGTAGTTTCATGACCTACAAATATGCATAGATGGTTAAATTAGATAATTTTAATAAACTAGAATTAGGGGTTTTAATTAAATGTAAATGATATAATATAATTGATAGGATAAGAATAAATAAAATAATTTATCTTATGCTTTTATGTTATTAATAGATAATTAGTTAAAACTAGGAAAGAGAATAAAAGTTTATCATATAAACAACCACATTAGAAAAGCAAATAAAAACCTTAGATTTCTTTCTCTTGAAAACCAACTTTTATTTTATTTTGTATTTAAAACAAAAATCTAACTCTTTAATTTAATTTAAAAATAGTTAACACACCTCTCTGTGGGAACGATCTTCAAGTACAACTGCGATAAACTGTATACTTGTGGTTAAAATTGGAGGACTAATAAAATCCACATTAAGTTTTTGGCGCCGTTACCGGAGAGGTGTAGTTTAATTACATTTAAATTTAAGTTTTAGATTTTAGTTGTACATTAAATTAGATTTAGTTTGCTTGATTATGCGAATTCTCTGTTTTATATTTCATAAATTGAGACAAACTTATTAGAAGAGAAGATCAAGACGAACAGAAGTAAATCTAGGTAAGATCTAGTTCTTCCCTAAATCTCGACTTGATTCCAACTAACAGATTTTTGCAGGATTCTTTGCGCTAAAAAAATTAGTTTAGATTTTAGATCTTTAATTGTTTTAGACTGCATTGCATATTTTAAAAAATTCTAAGGGGGAACAATCCAAATCCAGATTAGGTGAGGATTTCATCACTCTTCCTAGGCCCCACAAATCATAACTGAGCATCTGCATTGACCTACAGTAATTTAAAAAATATTTAGACATCAGCCTTTAAGGACATATCGTGCTCAATAGAACAAGAAGATGTTGTAGGTAATCTAACAGTTATCCGATTCAATCTTGAGGTGTTCAGTGATGTGTGACTAGTTGTGCTTATTTAATTAAGGCCCGCTATTTCGGTGATTCGTATAGCGGAACCCTCCCACTTAACTAGCACTGATCTGGCTTCAAGGTTGTTAAAGAGCTATTAGAGAATCTATCTCACAATTTTTCTCTTGGCGGTTAGGAGCGAGTCTAGTAACTTGACCTAGGTAACCCTAGATTTAGGTTTATTTGCGCACTGTGTCAATGATTTGTTAGAATCTCTAGCCATCTTAGTTTTTGCATTAAAATAAAAAAAAACTTTTACGCACGGTGTATGCACATGTGGGGTCGAGACGAAACAAAACGTTTGACTCGTTTTGATTTTATAAATGTTGGGTTACCCTTGCACCTAGTCTAGGGTTTGGTAGCATCACTCATGCCATTTTACGATTTAGAGAGGTGCAAAGCTAACTAACCATAAATCTTGCTAGAATTTCTAGGGTACCAAAATTTGTATCACAAACAAAGAAGTAAAGAGATAAGAATTACAACCTTTGTAGTCCGTTCCTTCGCTTCATAAGCTCCGTGTTGAGGTCCCTTCGCTGTGATCAACATGAACTCTGGCTCTCGAGTGGCTCCATGAGGTAAATGAGACACCTTGCTTGTAGTCTTCATGATCTAAGATGATCTACCTTGAAAAATCTCCAACCCAAGCTTACACTTCACTAAACAACTTATTAGAGAAGTGAACACCCTAATCTAAGTGGCTATAATAGATGAGGATGATGAAGTAGGAATTTTGCTCTCTTTTGTTTTCAATTTCTCACTCAATATCATCACAAATCAAAAAGCAAGTGAAGGTTTTTCAAGAGCTCAAGGAAGAAAAAGATGAAAGCTTTTGTGATGAATAATGAATTATTGTTGTGGTTACAATTGCAACCATAGGTTAAGAATGAAAGGCTTAACCCTTATAGAGAATAAACCATAGGTAAAGGGTTTGGGTTGGGTTAACAAATATCTACACAAAATATCAAGCTAGATGACAAAAGACAAAGCTTCATGAAGCTTCATGAAAGCTTATCCAAAAGCTAACCCAAATCTAAACCCTAACTTGGTTTAAACTTAACAACCATGTTGCATTTGTAACCCTAACATGTCACAATATTATATATCACATATATAATATATTTTATAACAAAAGAAAATAATACAATTAACAAATATCGCATATATATCAATGTATTATCCGGTGAGAAAATGAATCAATAAAGCGAGCTTATATTAGTTAACGTAATGTAATATATCACATATATAATTATACAATAAATTATCGAATCAACACTTGATCCGACAATCCGGCTATATAGCATATAACCGACTAATATAACATGTACCAATTCATCGAATCAACACTTGATCCGATGACCCGGCTATATCTCATATACCTGGCCGATATCATATATCGCGAGAATAGAATACGGTATCTTATATCATAATATTCTCGGTCTCGCACATATCACATATGTGCTCCTACTCCGTTTTTCCTGAGCCAGGAAACCTCTGTGTAGGACTCTAAAGAATCGTCAATACGCCGGCAGTAGGTGATGATCATATCAAATACCCACAAGCTATAAACAGTCAGCTAAATGTAACAGCCACCCAGGTATTGAGCGATCAGAAGATCAACAAGCAAGTCTGTACATTCTCCTGTGAATCCAATCAGTAACACTACCGTACAGTCCGATCTCTTCATCTGATATGTCGCATATCCAGTCTAGGGGTAGTAAACGTCAGACCCCAGTAACCGATAAGTCGTGTCGATATGAGACTCATAACAGGTCGGGAAACTACTGATAACTCTTACCGGTAGCACTCCATATCAGCTTTGGCCAGGGACTTCCAGTCATAGCCAATCGAACGCAGCACAACATCAACTCACTATACCAGGAGAGACGAAACCCCTCCTATCGCTCATTGCCTCCATGTGATTCGGGACTGTACCCAAAATCCACCGTTTTGCACGCCTTCTTGGACGTGGTAAGGTGGAAATCAAAGCACAGTGGGAATCATACAAGACTCTATGACGATCTCGGGTCTACAGACTAATCTGTACCAGTGTCACCGGAGAACTGCTATCTGACGATAGGTATAAATCCATCTAGGAGTTCTCGGCGAGTCCGTTCAGTGTTCCCAGTTTCCACTGATCACCCGTATACCATCTTTGATGTCAAACACCGATGGATATGAGATCATCCATCGCCCATCAATGGGTCAAGATGCGTATACGCTAGTCTACTCTGGTGTATCGATGCCCTGTCTCGATACACCCTCGATTAGGAACAGTTATAGGATGTACTCGTTGACTACCCTGGCCCCACTAGTATGATCTCATCATAGTCCCAGTAGTCAAGTACATATCCTAAGGGCTTTATCAACATATGAGAGTAAGACAATAAACCAATACAAGTCAACATGTTAAGACAAAGGGTAACTAGATAGCATACTATCATATCGAGCAAGAAAGTCCTCTTTATATATATCTAAGCATCCACTATAATATATATCATATGTACAATAATGGCCTCTAGGGCATATACATAACTAACAATCTCCCACTTGCACTAAGGCCAGCTGTTGTAGTATCTCATACCCAACATCTCGATGAGTCTCTCAAATTGTATCTGGGGTATGGCCTTCGTGAGTGGATCCGCAGTGTTGTCTTTCCTATCAACTCTCCTGACCTCGATCTCCTGGCGATCAACTATCTCCCGGATCAGGTGTTACCGCCTCAGAATATGTCTGGACTTCTGATGGGACCTGGATTCTTTGGCCAAAGCCACAGCTCCATTGTTATCACAATACAAAGGTATTGGATGCTCAATGGATGGAACCACTCCAAGTTCAGTGATGAATTTCTTCATCCAGACAGCCTCTTTGGCAGTATCGTTGGCAGCGATGTATTCAGCCTCCATCGTCGAGTCTGCAATGGTTTCCTGTTTGGTAATCTTCCAACACACCACCCCTCCATTGAGAGTAAAGACAAATCTCGAGTGCGACTTAGAGTCGTCCTTATCACTCTGGAAGCTCGAATCGGTAAAGGACTCCACCTGGAGTTCACCGTTACCATACACCAAGAACATCTCCTTAGTCCTTTGTAAGCACTTGAGAATGTTCTTCACAGCTGTCCAGTGACTCTCTCCAGGATCTTCTTGATACCTACTCATTACACTTAGTGAGTATGCTACATCGGGTCTTGTACATAGCATCGCATACATGATAGAGCCTACTGCCGAAACATAGGGTATCCCTTGCATGCGAGCTCTCTCCAAATCAGTCTTGGGAGACATCTCTTTGGAGAGAGTGAGTCCAGAGATCGTGGGTTGGTTTCCACGCTTGGATTCTTCCATACTAAACCTCTTTATTATGGTGTCAATGTACCTGGATTGGGACAATCCCAGTATCCGTTTAGATCTATCTCTATAGATCTTAATTCCCAAAATGCAGGAGGCATCCCCTAGATCTTTCATTGAGAATCTATGTGATAAGAAGAGCTTGACTGGGTGCAGCATAGGAACATCATTTCCTATCAAGAGTATGTTATCCACGTACAATACGAGGAAGACAACCTTACTCTCTGCAACCTTCTTGTAAATACAAGGTTCATCTACGTTCTTGATGAAGTCAAACTCTTTGACTACAACATCAAAGCAGATAGTCCAACTCCGCGATACCTGCTTTAACCCGTAGATGGATTTAAACAGCTTGCACACCTTTTCGCTGCTCCCACTATCTACGAAGCCCTCTGGCTGAGTCATGTACACGCACTCCTCTAAATCACCATTTAGAAAGGCGGTCTTAACATCCATCTGCCAGATTTCGTACTCATGGTATGCAGCAATGGCAAGTAAGATCCGGATGGACTTAAGCATAGCCACTGGAGAAAAGGTTTCGTTATAATCCACACCTGGTCGTTGACGAAAACCCTTTGCAACAAGTCTAGCTTTGAAAGTCTCCACTTTTCCATCTACACCAAGTTTCTTCTTAAAGATCCATTTACTCCCAATGGGTTTTACCCCTTCAGGAGCAACTTCCAAAGTCCATACTTTGTTGGTGTACATGGATTCTATCTCAGATCGCATTGCATCCAGCCACTTCACAGAGCCCCCACTCGTGATGGCTTGCTCGAAGCTAGTTGGGTCATCATCTTCCATGATGCAATCCTCATTCCCACCATCTATGAGAAAACCGTAGTATCTCTCAGGTGGATGAGGAACCCTACTAGATCGGCGGAGAGGCTGGGGTTCGTTGGGTATTACTAAATCATCTGGTTCCACTAAATTTTCAGTTGTAGTTTGTGGTGTTAAAACTTCTTCCAGCTCTACCGCTTCGCCAATAATTTCTTTTGCAAGAAATTCCTTTTCTAAAAAGGTGACATGTCGAGAAACAAACACCTTTTGTTCTTCGCCGTGGTAGAAAAGATATCTATGTGAATGTTTAGGATATCCCACAAACTTACAAAGAACTGATCGTGCCTCGAGTTTGTCCGGATTTTGTGTTTTGACATAGGCCAGACAACCCCATATCTTAACATGTTTAAGACATGGTCTCTTCCCACTCCATATCTCATATGGTGTGGTAGGTACAGATTTAGATGGAACCTGATTCAATAGGTATGCTGCTGTCTCAAGCGCATGACCCCAAAAGGAAATAGGTAACTCAGCAGTGCTCATCATAGAGCGCACCATATCTAACAGGGTGCGATTCCTCCGTTCTGATACACTGTTGTGCTGTGGTGTATAAGGAGGAGTAAGATAAGAGAGAATCCCATTCTCTTTTAGATAATCCAGGAACTCATTGCTCAAGTATTCTCCTCCTCGATCAGATCGTAGGATCTTAATACTTTTGCCCGTTTGGTTCTCTACTTCGTGCTTATGTTCTCTGAATTTCTCAAAAGTTTCAGACTTGTGTTTCATCAGGAACACATGTCCGTATCTTTAGAGATCGTCAGTGAATGTAATGAAGTAGAAAGAACCATTCATGGCATGTGTAGACATGGGACCATATTTATCACTATGTATCAGTCCCAAGAGTTCCGTAACTCTTTCTCCGTGTCCACTAAACAGAGTTTTGGTCATTTTGCCTTTGAGACATGACTGGCAAGTATCATAAGATGAAAATTCGAACGGATTCAAATATCCATCCTTATGTAATTTAGCCAGCCGTGTCACATTGATATGACCTAGTCTACAATACCACAAGAAGGATTTGTTCATTTCTGAACTCTTCCTCTTGTGTGTGTTTTGTACATTAAGTACTGCAGTTTGGTTGAGAACGTATATGCCATTATTTAACGATTCTGATCCAATCAACTTTTGATCCAGGAATATGTTCATAACATTATCCTGTACTACAAAATTATATCCTTCTTTGCTCAATAAAGAAATTGATATAAGATTGCATATCAGGGTCGGAATGTAATAGCATTCATTCAGAACCAATGTATTACCATTTGGCAATACAAGGTGATATTCGCCAACTGCCTTGGCTGCAACATCTGCACCATTCCTTACTCTTACGGAATGATCACCCATTCCCATTTCTCTACCTTTACGTAGCCCACGTAACATATTACATATGTGGGATCCCGATCCGGTATCTAATACCCAGGACGTAGAGTGAACTGAGAAACAGTTCTCGATAACTAACACACCCGAAGAAGATGCATCAACATGCTTGTTCTTCGTTTGGGCGGTATGAGAATCCAAATGTTCTCCTATTTCCAGCTCAGTCTTATAACACTTATAAGAAAGAACGGGACCAACGTTCCCCTGCTCAGTATAATAAGCGTGTTCAGTCAATACATCCATGTTATTATCTTGATTAAGGCCTGACACGGTCGCTACCTGGAGAGAGAGAGAAGAAAACACTTTAGCATATGCTCTTGCAAGATTAGATTGGTTATTATCTTATCTAATCAGGATGGCTTCCACTGTTTTCATCAAATCTTCCTTCAAACCCTAAAAAGAAAGACTAGCCGGGATTAATTACACCTTACAAGTTCGCCAATTTTTCAGCCAGGCCAGTGTTGGTACTTTGAGGGAGGTTCCCCGTGCTTTCGCACGGACCTAATTAAAATAAATCTCGTTTTCCCAGAGGCATAAGCCTGTAAACACCTTTCTAGTCACCTACTTAATCGGCTAATTGTCCTTTGTAAAATTCTCTCAGGAGTAAATTTTACTCGCAGTGGGTATCAGGATCCATCTATCTCATAGAAGGTATGCAATCTCATTGCAAATTTCAAGTCTTGAAATTCCCGATAATACTTTTACCCCTACCCCCTATGACTTTGACAAAAGCCAACAAACCATAGGAAGCTAGTCAAGTTCAACCCGTCATTTCTTGATTGAAATAAACCCACCCGCACGACCCTTGACAAAGGCCAACAAGGTCATATGACTGCCCTAATCTAATCGCATCACATGCTTAAGCAGATAAGTACTAGTCATCTACCGCACACTACGCCTTGACAAAGGCCAATAAACGCAGTACGAATACTAAATAGTCTTTATCTGAAATGACGGAGGGCTACGCAGGTTTTTCAGAAAATCATGAGCGTAATGAACTCGATATCGTTGTAGAAACAAGTGATTTTGAAAAGGAGTGTTTTTGAGGCTTTTCTAGTTTCGCTAAAGAGGTCACTCCCGGTGAAGGGATCTCGGCTCTTTCCTTATCGAATAAGATGCAGAATATTTCACAAATACCGCGGTGCAAAACAAGAACTATAGAAGCAATCAAAAACTAAACCGTGTGTTTGTAGCATCTGCCAGTTTTGTTAAAGAGGTCACTCCCTGTGAAGGGATCTCAGCTCTTTCCTTATCGAATAAGGTGCAGGATATTTCATAAATACCGCTGTGCAAAGAAAAAAACTGTAGCTACCCTTTTTGAAAATTTGATTCTACAACATCTTTTAGGTTTCTTTTCTTTTATTAATCTCATTAATAAATCCCATCGTTTATGCTTCCTAAGCATCACAGAAGAAACGAAAGCAGTAATATTTATATATCATCATATATATATAGTATAAGCATTCGTCTCAGGCAGTAATATGATCTCATCACAGAACATTGCAACAGAAGATAAAATATGAAATATTGGATATAGTAGGACGTCCGTGTTTTATTTTGAGCCTTTATAAAACATGGATTCCACGGTCGCGATGAATAGCCAAACCCACATCCCTAGACCCCTACGAGAGCGGCAAGCAACACTGCCAATTCTAGGATTAAGAGACCCGGTCTCGACTCCTCGAGATGGCCTCCCACTGGACCCTAGAACCCAGTTACTTATGCTCCCCTCCTTGGGTCTATCCCAATGCGGAAAAGTAAATAATATACAATGGTGACATCATCCTCAACCCGGAAGTGCCCCAATAAAAGAATATTACATACAATGAATTTTACATGAATGAAAATAAAAAACCCTCATCTCACATAAAACCCCGGCTATTCAAAACATGACGATCCAATATAATATATCACAGCAACATATAATATCTCATATCATCAACGTAAGCAAGTATGCGTATCCCGATTGTCGTTGATGTATAGCAACGAAGCCGGCAATACCCCACATACTGCACTTACGGTCGCAGAAAAGAAAGTGAAAAACTACAACATTTGGAATCCATAATCTCCTTAGACATCGTGAACCCGAAATATCATATATTACGGATTTCATGCCTAACTATATGAATTCCACATATTGTATCACAATCACAGAATATCATGACGATGTTTAACGTTTCGATCGAATCAACACACACTCACAAATTACCCCCGTGATCTCAACACTTAAGCAAATTTAAAACACTCAAAAACTGTGCCACAGTGTTCATGGACCAGCCGTAGAAGGAGTTAACCAACGCCTCACCTATGACATCACGGAACTACGGCAAACTCGAAGGTTCGTTCGCGGTTCCGTGGGCATAGAATCGAGTTAAGGTTATTATAATCTTCTAGGTGGTCCATAGGGGTACTTGCACCATTTTACGAGTCCAATCAACTTCGGAAAATTACAACACTTGGAAATTTCAGCGGGGTACAAAATGTGGTGTGCGAAGTTCGATCGAACTGCTAAAAATAGTCAAGGTTACCAATACAGTGTTAAGTTATACGACTACGAAGCACTACGAATTAGTCTCAGGTCAAACTAATCATCACATGAAAATTGGGCTAAATAAACAATACTAGGACACCCAAAATGAACCCAAAAGAGCACAGATGGAATACGGAGAGCAGAGGATGCACTGGGGCCGGCCTGGCTGGAATTTGGGCCTTGGTGATCGGCCAAAAACCGAGCACCACCCCCGTATTTCACCTATGTTCATATATTGGTCTGCACTTGTTTGGAAAATTTTTAAAGGAATTTTTTGAAAATTTACAAAGAGCAAAATGGGGTTAGCATAATATCGTATTTCTGAGTGGATTTCGTTTTCGTAATTGTTATAACATCGTATCTAAAATTCAAGTTTGGCTCTGATACCACTGTTGGGTTACCCTTGCACCTAGTCTAGGGTTTGGTAGCATCACTCATGCCATTTTGACGATTTAGAGAGGTGCAAAGCTAACTAACCATGAATCTTGCTAGAATTTCTAAGGTAACAAAATTTGTATCACATACAAAGAAGTAAAGAGATAAGGATTACAACCTTTGTAGTCCGTTCCTTCGCTTCATAAGCTCCGTGTTGAGGTCCCTTCGCTGCGATCAACATGAACTCCGACTCTCGAGTGGATCCATGAGGTAAATGAGACACCTTGCTTGTAGTCTTCATGATCTAAGATGATCTATCTTGAAGAATCTCTAACCCAAGCTTACACTTCACTAAACAACTTATAAGAGAAGTGAACACCCTAATCTAAATGGCTAGAATAGATGAGGATGATGAAGTAGGAATTTTGCACTCTTTTGTTTTCAATTTCTCACTCAATATCATCACAAATCAAAAAGCAAGTGAAGGTTTTTCAAGAGCTCAAGGAAGAAGAAGATGAAAGCTTTTGTGATGAATAATGAATTATTGTTGTGATTACAATTGCAACCATAGGTTAAGAATGAAAGGCTTAACCCTTGTAGAGAATAAATCATAGGTAAAGGGTTTGGGTTGGGTTAACAAATATCTACACAAAATATTAAGCTAGATGACAAAAGACAAAGCTTCATGAAGCTTCATGAAAGCTCATCCAAAAGCTAACCAAAAACTAACCCAAATCCAAACCCTAACTTGGTTTAAACTTAACAACCATGTTGCATTTGTAACCCTAACATATTATAATATTATATATCACATATATAATATATTTTGTAACAAAAGAAAATAATACAGTTAACATATATCGTATATATATCAATGTATTATCCGGTGAGAAAATGAATCAATAAAGCGAGCTTATATTAGTTAACGTAATGTAATATATCACATATATAATTATACATTAAATTATCGAATCAACACTTGATCCGACAATCCGGCTATATAGCATATAACCGACTAATATAACATGTACCAATTCATCGAATCAACACTTGATCCGATGACCCGGTTATATTATATATACCTGGCCGATATCATATATCACGAGAATAGAATACGGTATCTCATATTGTAATATTCTCGGTCTCACACATATCACATATGTGCTCCTACTCCGTTTTTCCTGAGCCAGGAAACCTCTGTGTAGGACTCTAAAGAATCGTCAATACGCCGGCAGTAGGTGATGATCATATCAAATACCCACAAGCTGCAAGCGGTCAGCTAAATGTAACAGCCGCCCAGGTATTGAGCGATCAGAAGATCAACAAGCAAGCCTGTACATTCTCCTGTGAATCCAATCAGTAACACTACCGTACAGTCCGATCTCTTCGTCTGATATGTCGCATATCCAGTCTAGAGGTGGTAAACGTCAGACCCCAGTAACCGATAAGTCGTGTCGATTTGAGGCTCATAACAGGTCAAGAAACTACTGATAACTCTTACCAGTAGCACTCCATATCAGCCCTGGCCAGGGACTTCCAGTTATAACCAATCGAACACAGCACTACATCAACTCCCTATACTGGGAGAGACGAAACCCCTCCTATCGCTTATTGCCTCCATGTGATTCGGGATTGTACCCCAAAACCACCGTTTTGCACGCCCTCTTGGACGTGGTAAGGTGGAAATCAAACCACAGTGGGAATCACACAAGACTCTATGACGATCTCGGGTTTACAGACTAATCTGTACCAGTGTTACTGGAGAACTGCTATCTGACGATAGGTATAAATCCATCTAGGAGTTCTCGGCGAGTCCGTTCAGTGTACCCAGTCTCTATTGAGCACCCGTACACCATCTTTGATATTAAACACCGATCGATATGGGATCATCCATCGCCCATCATATGGGTCAAGATGCGTATACGCTAGTCTACTCTGTTGTATCGATGCCCTGTCTCGATACACTCTCGACTAGGAACAGTTATAGGATGTACTCGTTGACTACTCTGGCCCCACTAGTATGATCTCATCATAGTCCCAGTAGTCAAGTACATATCCTAAGGGCTTTATCAACATGTGAGAGTAAGACAGTAAACCAATACAAGTTAACATGTTAAGACAAAGGGTAACCAGATAGCATACTATCATATTGAGCAAGAAAGTCCTCTCTATATATATCCAAGGATCCACTATAATATACATCATATGTACAATAATGGCCTCTAGGGCATATACATAACTAACAATAAATTCTATGGCTGAAATTGTCCTCGCTATACCTACCCTACAGGATAGATGCTATCCTGTCCGCACATCACTGCCATCTTGCATAGTATTACCGTTAGCAGCTGGTGACTATGAAATAAAACCTGCTTTCATAAACTCACTTCCTAAGTTTCATGGTTTAAAATCCGAAGACGTCTATGTCTTCATAAGAGAGTTTGAGAATTTATGTCAAATGTTTAAATTTAAGCAGTTGAACCAAAATGCAGTTAAGCTTAGACTTATTCTTTTTGCCCCCATTGATAAAGCTAAGCATTACAGTGTGCCAGCCAATACAATTAGGACATGTGATGAGTTTATGAAGACATTTAAAAAAAAGTTCTATCCACATTTTAAAACCGCCAAATTTTGAAACGAAATTAGGACTTTTTCGCAAAAACAAGGAGAATCTGTTTGGAAGTATTTCGAACGTTTCAAAGATCATCTTATAAAATGCCCCCATTATGGTATAGCTTTTAAAGAATGTGTTGTAAATAACCACAATCAATAACGGTGTCGTGTGTAGCTAGGCGAGATGAGTACGAGTCGTCCGCAGGGATGCATGGAACTTTTAATCTTGCTTTAGACGAGTTGATTAGAAATAGGGAAGAGTGATTCTAGATCTATGTTGAACATAGTTGTAGAATATATAAGAAGAGGGCTTATATGGTTCGTTAGAATTTAGTAGTAATAGATGATTAAATAAAGATGACTCCTTTTATCTTTTAATAGATTTAAAATTAGATCGATAGTGATGAATGAAGATTAGGGTTTTTGGAGGGAATATGGTTTCCACTCTTAACCCTTATCTTTTCATTGATCTATATTCATGTCTAGTCTCTACCAAAACAATTGTTAATCCGATCTCAAATCACGGTCGAGACTATCAATAAATTGATAACGCGCCCGATTAGGATATTAACGATTCTTTTGATAAAATTTATAAACTTTATAAGATGTAAAAGAAGTTAAGAGATTTCATCATCCATTGATCTACCCTAATCCTACAAACTTTATCAAGTGAAGAATTACTCATGCATGTTTGGAGAAGAAGAAGAAGAAGGGATAGAGAAGGAAATCATAATGCAGAATGTAAATGTGAAATAATTAAGCAAATGATCTACCTTTATTAATCAACATTACAAGTACAAATCGTTCGAATTTAGATTACAAGAACAAGAAATTGCTCTCGATCTCTGCCTCGTAGGAAATAGATACTCCATCGATATTCACGTCGCTCTATCACGTCGAATCGCGGACCTGTCGTGGATCTCTTGTTCTTTGACGGTGATTTGCTTCGTGTCAAAGTTGACGATTTCTAACTTTAGCCTCGGTCCTTTATATACCCCTCAAATCAGAAACCCTAGATCCCATGTGTTGGGATTTTCTGTTGTGATCACCCACCAAAAATATTAGATCCAACGGCTACAAGAAGGTCGCGGATCGGCCGCGAATAGGGTATATTGGTCGCGGTTGGGCGGCTCTTTGATGGACTTAGGGTTTGGGTTTTCTGCTGTGGCCTCATGTTGACACGTGGAGATCCTCTAGATATCTGGATTTTCGAAATATTTCTTGAGTTTCTGCCAGTATTGATTCTACGATTTTATTGGCAGGTTTTGATCTTGATATCTCGAATATCTCGATCTCCCAATCTGAGCTAAATCTGTACAATATTTTCATGAATAATATTAGTAATATTTGTTAAATTAAAAATAGTATCTTAATCACTTTATATGGTAATAAATCTTTAAGAAATATGATTAAGATTATTTGATATGATATGCATATTTAAATTATCAAAATATTTTATAAATATAATATGCATATATTTTCCTTTGTAATGTTAAGTATAGTGTATAAACATATGATAAAGAGTATTTTGCAGATAAACCTACATATGTACAGTAATTACCATAAACACCTTTAAATACTTAACAAAAGTAAGGAAAATGTTCCATCAAATGCGCAATATTTTCGACTAAACAAATACCCCCAAATTTAATTTTGATCATCCCGAGCAAACTAGTTATTCAAGAGAGGGAGAAAAAGAAAAAGAAAAACCCAGCACACTTTCATAGGAAATCACGACTGCACCGAGTACGTGCAATAAGTCGTTAAAGCTCTAGGTGTTCCTAATAGGAGGAGTGTTTTCTCCTGAGGATTTTTAGTGGATTACACCCACAAAATCCCATAATAAAAATAAGAAGATGAAAGTTACGTACAAAGATAAAGAACATATAAAAGAAAGAACTTGAAAATAAGAGTTTCCAACTACACTAGCTTTTCAATTGTCATGAGCTCTATTTTAATAGTCATGAAAAGATATTAGAAATCATATCACCCCTCAATAAAATATCGCCTTTAGTCTTTCTCCCTACATTTCTTCCAAACATCGATCATATGCCCCTACGTGTGTATAAAACACATCCCTACACTTAGAGAATTCAATTCAAGCTATCATACTCTTGTCCATCTTCCTTAGTATTTTTTAGTCGCTGAACATCATCAGATGGAATTGCTCACACATTCTTCATACGACCTTTAATACTTTTTGAGGTATTAACCGACCAATTACCAAATGTGCTCGCTCATTTAGGCGTAATTATCCTCGTCTTGCAACACCTAAGGCTTAACAGTGGCTCCCAAACCAGTTGGTCTAAGGTATTAGGTGATAAAGCACCCTCGCTATAATTTTTTTATGCCGCCTTAAGTAATTACAAAACCAGTGTTCATTTTTTTTCTTCACCACTTATACTTTTTTATTTTATTTTATTTTTCATACTAAGCCTTTTAGACAAAAGCATTTCAAGGGCCCAGTTGATCTTCGGCTTAATTTAAGAAGATCAAATTCTTATCCTCTACTATCCCAAATTTCAAGATGTGTGCAAGTGCGTATTGTAAGGTATCAACGTTCAAATATTTGGACTCAAGAATAGGGACTATTTTTCAGACTTGTTTTTATCTTCAGATTAGTAATTTCCTTCATCTTACTAACCCTTGAGACAACGGCTCATAACTACTTATTACTAGATCCGTTTAAGAAAACATCTAATTTTCTTGTTTTTCTCAAACTATTCCTATCTTTCATATATAATTTTTTACTTTCTAATCTTTTATTATCAAAAAAATTTGTGCTTATATTTATGATAATGCTAAATAATGCGTGGATAAGCACAAATCTCCCTAAACCTATTTGCAGCAGTGTCCTCACTGATGTCATCTGTTAAGCTTAAAAAAAACTGTAGACTTGAGAGGAAAAGTTATTAAAAGGGACAAGAAATAATGACAGTGAAAACCTCCTCCAAACTTATTTTTGGCTCATAATTTTGTAAAATTTTTAATTTCTTTCAAGAGCTAAAATATTTTCTTTCCCCTCCAACTTGAGTGAAACCGTATTAAGCATTTCAAATTATAGAGAAGGGGGTAAAGTTATTGGTCAATATAAAACTTTACAAAGACCAAAAGTCAACACCAACCATTCAAAAATTTTATTAATGTAGCATCAAGGTTGGTAGAAGAACATGTCACCTATCGACGTGAAGAAGTGGGGAGGAGATAAGAGGTGTAATAGAACGGGCTTACGTCTCGGTTTATAGAGACGAAACAGTGATGGTGGATTACTCCTATTCTTGTTCCGGATAAGAAGAAGGGACAGTAGTTCAACTTCCTTGAGTGGGGGTTGATTCATCACAACGCCCATGTCTTCTAAGAATGCGAGTTCTTCAGCGAAGATTTCTTCAAAACTTTCATCGATATCCCGAATAATAATCTCATCGGAAAAAACAGAATGATACTTGGACTCCATAAAAGGTTCATATTTAGCATTAGATGTTGACCCGGACAGCTCGATAGAAGGGTCTGTATGTGTATAATAAATAGCAGGGTCAAACAATAACATACTAGCGGAGTCAAGATCAGTATCGTGAAGCTGTTCAAATTTGCTACTATCGGAATCCATCCTTTCGACAGAACATACTTGAGCATAGGTTTCGGAGGGTTTACTTCCCAACTTGTAAATGTTAAACTCACCAGAATTTGGTTTTGTGGGTTCGCCACAGGCTGTGTATCTATAACGATAAAGTCCACAGGAAATATAAATTCCCCGACTTTGATTAACACATCCTTTAGCTCACCCCAAGATTGGGTGATAGATCGATCTGCCATCTGGAGAGTGCAGTGTGCAGGTTTTAATTCTCCGATCCCTAATTGCTCATAGACAGAATATGGAAGCAAGTTAACACTAGCACCTAAATCGAGTAGAGCACGATTGATATTTTTACCCCTAATAGAAATAAATATGGTAGGACTTTCGGGGTTCTTTCGTTTCTTGGGTAGTTGTTGTATAAAAGAAGTGCTTACATTACTCGTAAGGAAAACTTTTTTAGGTACTTGAATTTTTTCTCTTCCTAGTGCACAAGTCCTTTAGGATTTTCGCATAAGACGGAATTTTTTGAATAGCTTCCACAATCTTCTCCATTTGTGGACTTGGTCTGTTGCCCCTTAACCTGTTTGGATAAGGAGTTTTATCAATAAGGGTTGGGTCCAATATTGGAGAAGATTGTGGGGATGGAATGAATCCCAGAATTGAAGTTGGGATCGTTTTAGGTTGACTCGAGAAAGTGGGATGAGGGTTCGAGCCTAGGGGAAAACGGAGAATAGGTTCGGAAGAAGGTGGTGGACTAGACGAAGTAGGAGTAGAAGAAGTAGAAGTTGGGGTATCCTGAATATCATCGACATCAACGTCATCAACATGTTCACCCACTTGGTTGTTCAGCACTCTTCCCGATCTCAACATGGTTACAACACTCACATTATAATTTTGTGAGTGGCCAGGATTTGGTAGAGCTTGAGATGGAAGTTTCCCTTTCTCTCTCTCACTCATCGTGGCATTTAACTGTGCAAGCTGTGATTCTATTGATTTAATGCTTTAACCATGGGAAGCAGTGTTTTGCATTAACGTTTGGATAGAAGACGTTAAATTAGTCATAGTTTGTGAGGAATGTTTAATAAACGTGTCCAAGGTTCGTTCGAGTGCGGAGAATTGTTCGATACCGGCCGTTTGGAAATAATTATTATAGGGTGAAAAATTCTTCGCCGGATTTTGAAAGGATTGTGGTTGAAAGGGGTGCTGATTCTGTGGTGGTTGCTGTTGCTGTGGAGGAACCCTTTGATAGTTATTTTGGCTTGGGAATGTATTTTGAGTTTGAGTTTGGTTTTGATTCTAAGTAAAATTAGGATGATTCCTCCATCCCTGATTATCTGTGGAAGAATAATGATTGTTTCTAGGTCGTTGTTGAAAAGTAGCATTAGTATGTTCTTGACCTTGAAACGGAGGATTCAATGGACATTCTTCCGTCAGATGTGATTGTTCCGAACCGCAACCACACACGGTTTTGGGGAGCGTAACCTTGTTTAGGGAGGCTGAAAGGACTTTATTTTCTATGGCTTCGAGTTTCCTTTGTATCGCGGCCATTTCGACCTTCACTGCGATGGAAATATCTAGTTGATGGATACCTCCCCTAGATGATGTTGATGGTGGTCTAACGCTTTCCCACTGTAAAGTTTGTTCAGCGAGATATTTCAGGAATGGTCAAACTTCACCATCGTCTTTAGACATGAAATGGCATTGACAAATGGTTTCAAGCATCCGTTTTGTCGCTGGATTAACACCCTCATATATAATTCGGCAAAGGTCCTATCTATTGATTCTGTGATGAAGATATTGGACAAGCAGATCTTTAAACCGTTCAAACCATTTCCAAAATGGTTAATTGGGAAGCTGAGTAAACTGGTTAATCTCGCTTCGAACACGGGCGGTCTTATGATTGGGATAAAATTTCTTAAGGATTGCTATAACGAATTCATCGCAATTGGCAATAGAGTGTGCGACAGTGTTATAAAGCCATTTTTCTGCTAGATCGCACAAGGTAAAAGGGAGAAGACGTAATCTCATAGCATCCACTGGAAGTTGTGAAGCGCCTATCATTGCGCATACGTTTTCGAATTTGGTGATAAAAACGTATGCGTCTTCGGATTCAAGCCCGTGAAATTTGGGCAATAGGTTGATGAAGTGGGGTTTAATTTCAAAATTATCCCCATTGCTGGTGGAATAGATAGACAAGTAGGAAGAGAACCGTGTTTCGGGTAGCATCTCTCTTAGAAAGAGATGCGCGGTGGATTCTGTGCACCTACGGGTGGTGGCAGGGGTGTGTTGGTAAAATCTGATGGAGAACCGTCCATCTCGGTCGATGTGGTGGATGGAGGGGAAAAAGAAGATGAAGAAGTACCGACTTCAGAGTCAATAGCAGAAACACGAATAAGACGGGTACTAGAATCCCGTGTCCAGCTGATCATGCACTAAGCGGGTTTAGTGCACGTGGCAGCGTGTGTGAGAACAATTTAAATGGTTTGTTTTGAAAAAGTGTCGTACGTGAGGCTTGACTCGACAAATCACAAAAATGCACAATCAACCCTAGAACTAAGGTCACCTAGGTCAAGTCACTAGACCGCTCCTAGACTTCCAAAAGACAAGCCACATGATCAATTCTCTACCACCTCTTTATCACTCCTGTGGTCAGGCAAGTGCCAGGAAAGTAGGAGGTATCCGCTATACGAATCACCGAAATAGCGGGCCTAATTAAGTAACCACTTTCTTTAGTCACACTTGCCTTAGACACCACGAGAGAGATGCGGATAAGCGATAGATTATTCACGACCTTCCTCTGTCCTAATTAAGCGCGACGGTCCTTAGAGTCTTGGTCTAGATATTTTTTAATTAATATAGGGTTATCCGGATACTCGTTTTGTGATTTGTGGGGCTTAGGAAGGGTGATGAAATCCCCACCTAATCTGAATTTTGGTCTTGCCCTTTAAAGTCCGGTTAAAATATGCAAAAACACGCAAAAGATTTTTGAGCGGCGATATTTTGCAAAGAATTCTGCATAAAATCAAATTATTGGATTTCTAGAAGAGAGAGAAAGATATGAGGAAGATACCAGAGGAGTTTGGGGACCAAACTCTACCAAGCTGCCGCCCAACCGCGGCTAAAATGATGCTTCTGCAGCGGTTCCGCCGCGCAATGGTGGGGTCTCATCCAATTTTTTCTACAGTGCCTCCTTTGCTCCTCTGGTTCTCTCTGAAAGTCTCTGAATCTCAAATTTCTCGCTTCTGTTACTCCAGATTCCCTCGCAAAAATCGCACACTAATCGTTAGATATGCAAGTTGCGGTTTTAGTTCTCTTTTATAATATTTTTTATGGACCGGATAAGAATTCAACCCGAATAGCAATAAAAAAAATTACGCATGTATCCCCGACAACGGCGCCATTTAATTGATCTGTTTTAAAGAAGTGTGTTGTGAATAACCGCAATCAATAACGGTGTCGCATGTAGCTAGCCAAGATGAGTACGGGTCGTCCACAGGGATGCGTGGAACTTTTAATCTTATTTTAGACGAGTTGATTAGAAATAGGGGAGAGTGATTCTAGATCTATGTTGAACACAGATGTAGAATATATAAGAAGTGGGATTGTAGGGTTCGTTAGAATTTAGTAGTTATAGATGATTAAATAAAAATGACTCCTTTTATCTTTTAATAGATTTAAAACTAGATCGATAATGATAAATGAAGATTAAGGTTTTTGGAGGGAATAGGGTTCCCACTTTTAACCCTTATCTTTTCATTGACCTCTATTCATGTCTAGCCTCTACCAAAACAATTATTAATCTGATCTCAAATCACGGTCGAGACTATCTATAAATTGATAGCGCACCCGATTAGGATGTTAACGATTCTTTTGATAAAGTTTATAAACTTTATAAGATGTAAAAGAAGTTAAGAGATTTTATTATCCATTGATCTACCTTAATCCTACAAACCCTATCAAGCGGAGAATTACTCACGCATGTTTGGAGAAGAAGAAGAAGAAGGGATAGAGAAGGAAATCATAATGCAGAATATAAATGCGAAATAATTAATCAAATGATCTACCTTTATTAATCAACGTTACAAGTACAAATCCTTCGAATTTAGATTACAAAAAGAAGAAGTTACTCTCGATCTCTGCCTCGTAGGAAGTAGATACTCCGTCGATATTCACGCCGCTCTATCACGTCGAATCGCGGACCTGTCATGGATCTCATGTTCTTTGACGATGATTTGCTTCGTGTTAGAAGTGATGATTTCTAAGTTTAGCCCTCGGTCCTTTATATAGCCTTCAAATCAGAAACCCTAAATCCCATGTGTTGGGATTTTTTGTTGTGATCACCCACCAAAAATATTAGATCCAACGGCTACAAGAAGGCCGTGGATCCGCCGCGAATAGGGCATATTGGCCGCGGTTGGGCGGTTCTTTGGTGGACTTAGGGTTTGGGTTTTCTGCTGTGGTCTCATGTTGACACGTGAAGTTCTTCTAGATATCTGGATTTTGGAAATATTTCTTGAGTTTCTGCCAGTATTGATTCTACGATTTTATTGGCAGATTTTGATCCTGATATCTCGAATATCTCGATCTTCCGATCTGAGCTAAATCTGCACAATATCTCCATGAATAATATTAGTAATATTTGTTAAATTAGAGATAGTATTTTAAGCACTTTATATGGTAATAAATTTTTAAGAAATTTGATTAAGATTATTTGATATGATATGCATATTTAAATTATCAAAATATCTTATAAATATAATATGCATATATTTTCCTTCATAATGTTAAGTATAGTGTATAAACATATGATAAAGTATATTTTGCAGATAAACCCACATATGTACCATAATTACCATAAACACCTTTAAGTACTTAACAAAAGTAAGGAAAATGTTCCATCAAATGCGTAATATTTTCGACTGAACAATAGCTAAGTGGGAGCTATGTCAAATAGTTTATGATGGCATGGAATCCAAGTTTATGATTGAGTCCATGTGTCAAGGGAATTTTATGATGAAGAAAGAGGATGAGACATGGGACTTTTTAGAAGAATTGTCCGATAAGACCATGCAGTGGGAGAGTTCTAGTGAGAGAGGGTCAACTAATTCTAAGGGTAGGATCCACACGTTGAAGCTACAATTGGAATGCAAGCCCAGTTGGCTGCCATTCAGAAATCAATAGAAAAACTATCAACTAATCCCGCTCCCGTTGCTCAAGTCAGTCAACCCTCTCCTTGTCTTAACTGTCAAGACTCTTTCCACCCTTCGGAAGAATGTCCTCTTTTAAATGGTCATCAAGGTCAAGAGACCACTAATGCTATCTACCAACATTATAACAATAATAATATTTATTCTCAAACCTATAACTAAGGATGGAGGAATCACCGTAACTTGCAATGGAATCAAGGCAAACTAGTCAACAATTCCAAAATCAAAGACAAGGTCTTTCATCCACTCCTATCCAACCTAATGCTTATCAAAGGAGTGGGAATGAGAATAATTATATTAACGTTAAGAAGAAAATGACCGCCTATTTTCAAAATGAGATAACACCAATTAAACAATCTATCTCTAATATAGAAAGGCAAATCGTCAGTTAGCTGCAGCATTAGGAGGACGTGAGCAAATAACTCTACCTAGCCAACCTGTTACGAATCATAAAAATACACGTACAAATCCAGCACAAGCAAATGCCATAATTATCTTTCAATCGGGTAAACAGGTTGATAATCAGGTTAGGATGCTCGAAGATTCGGAAGAGATCCCAGCTAATGAGGAGCACCCGTTTCCCATCTCGCTTACATAGCCGGCATCTATTGATGCACCCACAACTCCAGCCCACCCATCTTCTATAGATACCCTCTTGAGCGTAGAGTACCATATCCAAAACGTTTAAAGGCCAAGAAGTAAGTTGCCAAGGTAGAAAAGATGGTGGAGATGTTTAAACAAGTGAAGATAAATGTCCTTCTTTTGGACATAATTGACCAAGTTTCTTCGTATGCAAAACATCTCAAAGATTTATACATGAAGAAGAGACAAACTAAAATACCTAAGAAGGTCTTTTTAGAAGGCAATATTTGTGACGTCCGAGAAATGCTATGCCTGTTAAATATAAGAACCCCGGTAATCCTACTATATCTTGCATTATAGGCGAAAAGATCATAAATAGACCTTTATTGGACTTGGGCGCTAGTGTTAATCTTTTGCCATATTCTTTATATGAGCAGTTAGGGTTAGGTGAGCTTAAGCCCACCAAGATCACTTTGTAATTAGCCGACCGGTCCATCAAGACTCCTATTGGTGAGATTAATGACATGTTGATTAAAATTAAGGAATTTATATTCTTTGCAGATTTTATTATGATAGAAACACAACCCGTCACTAACCCTAGGAATCAAATTCCATTCATACTAGGTCGGCCCTTTATAACCACTTCAAATGCATTGATCAATTGTCGCAATGGTTCTATGAAACTATCATTTGGGAACATGACAATTGATCTTAATATTTTTAACCTAGGAAATCAGCCAAGTGATCCCTATAAGCCCTTCGAAGTCAACTTAATTAATGATATTCCTAATGATAAAAAAATTGACTTAGATAGCCGCTTTATAGAAAATTGCATAGAGGAGAAACTTAGTAACAAAGAAGTTGTTACTTTTAATGATTCTCTTCCAATAGCCTATATGGGAAGGGCCCCACTTCAGCCACTTTTTCTTGAACCTAAGCCTCTTTTTCGCCTATCGATAGATGATTCTTCATAGTTAGAACTCAAGCCCCTCACATCAAACCTAAAATATTCCTATTTAGGTTTGAATAATACGCTCCCAGTTATAATTTCTGCTGAACTTATTAAGTAGCATGAGGAGGCCATACTATCTATTCTTAAGAATAATAAAGAGGTTATTGGGAGGACAGTGGTGAAGATCAAGGGAATTATCCCTACTATAGTACAACATAGAATTCACTTGATAGACAACGCCAAGTCAGTTAGAGATCCTCAATGCCGTTTGAATCCTATTATGAAAGAGACAGTGAGGAAAAACATAATTAAATGTCTTGATAGTGGTATAATATACCCTATTTCTGATAGCACGTTAGTTAGCCCAATTCATGTGGTACCTAAAAAGTCGGGTATTACTATCATTGAAAATCACATGAACGAGCTAGTCCCTATTCGCATGCAAACTGGATGGCTTGTGTGCATCGACCATCGTAAGCTTAATGCCGCAACTAAAAAAGATCACTTTCCGTTGCCTTTTATCGATCAAATACTAGAAAGGTTAGCCGGTCATGAGTACCATTGTTTTCTAGATGGATATTCCCGTTATAACCAAATACCCGTTGCATCCGAAGACCAAGAAAAGACCACCTTCACATGTCCATTTGGCACCTTTGCATATAGATGGATGCCCTTTGGGCTATGTAATGCACCCGCCACTTTTCAGCGGTGCATGATGAGCCTATTTTCCGACATGGTGGAACATTTTCTTGAGGTTTTTATGGACGATTTTTCAGTCTATGGGGATACATTTGATGAGTGTTTACACCACTTGGAGTTAGTACTCCAAAGGTGCCAAAAAAAAAAGAATTTAACACTCAATTAGGAGAAATGTCACTTTATGGTCAAACAAGGTATTGTATTAGACCACATTATTTCACGCAAAGGTATTGAGGTAGATAAATCTAAAATAGATATAATCTCTAATTTACCCCCTCCCAAAACTGTTAAAGACATTAGGTCATTCCTTGGGCATGCGAAATTTTATAAACGCTTTATCAAGGACTTTAGCAAGATTGCTAGACCCTTGACTTCACTTCTTACCAAGGATATACCTTTTGAATTTGGTTCCGATTGCCTTAAATCATTCGATGAATTGAAGAAAGAGCTTACATCCACTCTTATTATTCACGCTCCTAATAGGAGTGAGCCCTTTAAGATTATGTGTGATGCATTAGATTTTGCAATTGGAGCCGTCTTAGGATAGTGAATTAACAAGAAGCCACATGTCATCCATTATGCGAGTAGGACCTTAAATGATGCACAGTTAAACTATTCCACCACCGAAAAAGAATTTTTAGTTTTTGTATATGCACTTGAAAAGTTTAGGTCCTATCTCATCGGTTCACACATTACGATCTACACGGATCATCTGGCCATTAGACATCTTATTTCTAAGAATGATGCTAAAGCCTGATTGCTTAAATGGATCTTTTTATCACAAGAGTTTGACCTTGAAATAAAAGACAGAAAGGAATCCGAAAATGTTGTGGCTGATCACTTATCACGTCTACCACTTGGATCTACACAAGAACTTCCTATAAATGACCATTTTCCCGACGAACGGTTATACATAGCTGCTAGCGAACCATGGTTCGCGGATATAGTTAACTTTCTCGTCACGAATGGCATGCCCCGCTTCCCAGTAGACTACGTATTTATTCCGAGAAGGTCATTTCTCGCAAAAATACGCTAAGCGTCTATAAGTAACATAAACTAACAAGAATAAGCAAAAGAATGAAATCCAAATTTGATTTATTACATTCAAAATTCACTATTGACAAAATATATGAATACAAGATACGATAACATGATAATCCTTAACAAGGAAGTATACATAAATAAGCTGAAATGAAATGGAAACCTGAATGAAACTAGACGTCCGGTTATGATGCGAACTGGTTGTACTTCTCTTCGACCGCTTCTATCTCCTCTATCTCAATACCACCCGACGAACATTCCAAGAAAGAAAGAATGATGGATGGAATGCCCGTCAGTGAACTAAAACTCGGTAAGTCCTCATAAGAATGGTGTGATGTATATAAATGAAATGCAGGGTGCAATATGATATATGGTATAGCATGGATATAAATCATGAACATATAAACAAGTATAGTAGCGTGCATGGTAATGTGTATATCAAATATATCAGCATGGCAAACAAGTATAACATGGTCGTTGTAACAACCCTAAACTTTCTGTACAGTTCTTTTAAAAATACAGAAAGGGGTACTTTTGCCTGAACACAAGTTATAAATTTGTTTTGCTTTTGAACAGCAAGAAGGAGCTTGTAGCTCATTGGTAAGACCTTGCACTGCTGAACCAAAACACCAAAGTTCAAATCCCATCAGCCACATTATCTTTTTAATTAGTTTTCTTTTAATCTTTTTAGAAGCCCAAGAGTCTACACGTGCATAACCCGTAAACCCAAAGGACACACTAAAAACAAACAAGTTCAGGAGGTAGACCATACGACGAGGGACACGTGGCGGCGAGGTGGCCCCCGACTCGGCCGGCGGGAGGGGTGAATCGGCCGGCGGCGCCGGCCGACTCAGATCCAACTCTGATTTTTCTTCACTCTACCTGTGTCTTTTGGCCTCCCCATAACCCCTGTTCTATTTATTTTCCCTGCACAATAACAGAGCCAATTAAAACCCAATTTAAATCTTTTTAATGCATTTTTTTTATCAAACCCCAACCCTAATTTTTCCTATAAATACCACTCCATTTCACACCCCCTCACTCACAAACTCTGCCCAAAATCTCAAGAAAAATCCCAAGAACTTTTGTGTACAAGTGGAGTTAGCGAAGGGCGAAGCTCCGACGAACTTCCGACGACGACTCTAGGAGCTCCCGGCGACGAAACGACGCACCGACACCTCCTACCACTCGCTCTTCCTCTTCTCTAATCTAAAATCCAGTAAGTCCTCCCTCTCTCTTCTCTTTTCTATTCTGAAAACTTATATTTCTAAAACCCGTCGGAAGCGGAGTTAATCCGAATTCCAATTCGGTTTTCTTTAAAAAGTTTTAATTTTCTTAAATACAATAATACCAAACCATCACATCATGATCATTAAACATTAACAAAACATATTGACAAGTTTCATATCAAAAGAATTCTTATTTTAATTTTTATCGTACTTTTTCAGAAAAATACTATATAGTTTAGTTTCGACATAAAACATCATTACCCATTGAGGTAAAGACCTACCTCCTCACAACACTCATATGTAATATAGCACGATGATCTTTGGGAACATACTTTTGGGAAAATACGGTTTTACATAAAACTACCTCCGACTTATATAAAAACCTTTTTCTACAAGATATGTATTTTTAACAAATCTTTGCAATATGCCGCTACAACCCATTTCGGGAAACCTGTTCGGAATGGTGCGGATTATCGCACATCCTCGGGCTTAGTAGTGCGAGATGCAGACCTCCACAAGGAGCATACGGTCTCGAATGATTTTAAAAATACAATTTTCTTTAGAAAATGTGATTTCTATTATAAATAAAACTTATATTTTTAATAAATAAATATATATGTAAATAATATCAAAATACCTATTTTAATAGTTATAAAAATTCCACATTTCCAAAATTTAAGAAAAAACAACTATTTACAAGAAAATACCGTGCAATTCCATACAAGTTCAATACTTTATAAATAAATACCATATATTATGAAAAATAGGTTTTATTCACTAGAAATATCACAATGATAATATACATCAATGAAAATTTTAAATACGATAATAAAATACTTGAGGTGTATTTTAAAAATTTTACAGAATTATTTTTACATAAAACCCCCTCAAGTTATACTAAATTACAATAAGGACCCTAGTAAACATAGGTTTAAGCGGGACCAGTCTCTTGAGCTTCTAGGAGCCGAGATATGGGTGCTTGCCCATTTAAGGTAGACAACTTAACAAACGGTGTTATCAACACGGTAATCGTTTTTGAAAAAGACACAAATTCTGTCGTCCATTTGTAGTGGTTACCGATAACACCAAAACCTAATTCAGGATTCAATTTCTTTTCTAATTGTCTGACTCATACCGAGTCTCAATATAATCAATCTGACTTGAATGAGATTCAAGTATATATATAACAATTCAATATGAATCTATCTGTTCAATCTATCAATCTATACAACTTGACCGAACCGAACCATGGATATACATCCATTTACATGATTCTCCAGTTACATCCATTTACTATATCATGGTTTCGGCAAGTCATTCATCTATAGAATCTATAATACAAAACAATACCATTTACAATATAACACAAACATTACAATCAAGACATCGCGGGGTTTAAGGGGTAGATTGGTACGGAAGGTGTCAGAAGTGGCACGAGACTGCAACCATTAAGACACCTAATCTGAATTCAATCGCCGTTGTTCCGGGTATTTTGACGGAGCCTTGTACTCTATATACCATAGTCTCTGGTCTAGATAGACTCCTCTCGTATACACTGGCCTCTTCTGTACCATGCTACAAATAACAGCGTTAACACTAAATACAACATTATAACAATATAATACAACTTTAAAAGCTACACACTCTCTTTCTGCCTATTCTATTTCTCCCTTATCTTTGGGGCTTACCGAGTGATTGTTCGCTGACGACATTCCTTCTCTTTTTTTTGGAATGTTGTCAGGTGGATCGGACTTTCAGGAGATCAAGCCCACCAGCGAGGACTTGGGTCAGCTAGCCTTCGACCCGGAGCTCTAAATACTTGTGCATTTACATTCTGTATTTTCCATTTCTTTTATGCCACTGTTTAGGCATTGCTTTCATTCCATGTATTTACTTTTCAGATGTATTGTAAAAAGAATGTTAATAAATAAAATTGATGTTCAATTATATCTATTGTCTTTATCTCTTGTGCATTTTACTTATATTGCTTAGATACTCTCAGCGTGTTTACTTTAGAGTAAATATGTAGCGGCCTCGTCGCGTTCTCTGCCCGTACACCGGGAAGCGAGGCGTGACAGCCGTGGAGTATAGGTATAGTGAACATGAAATGAATATAAGTGTCCTAAAAGGTCTCAAAAAGGGTAAAATTAACTAACGTGAGTTCAAGTATGAATGTCAACCAATCTCAAGAGTATTCTCGAATTCAAGGCTATCGTCCTGGGGCAAGGAATCACGGGCCAAAAATAGCGGGACTTCAATTGTTATTGAAGTATTCCAAACCCAATAGGCTATCGTTCAGGGGTTCAGAAACACGGGCCCTTATTAGTGAATTCATGATGTACCATTTCAACCCGATACCACAACAACGTTATTTGTACCATTTCAGTCCGGTATCACAGCAACGTTATTTGTACCGTTTCAGCCCGATACTACAACAACGTTATTTTTGTAATGGGACTCCTGAGATTCCGTTGGATTCATACTCAAACTACCCCCAACACCCCGCGATTATTATTCTATGATTAATATTACGAGTCTTGATCGAATCCATGAATACAAAAGGTGATGTATGATATCAAGTTTTCAAGATTGAGTTCATGTAGTCATGTCAAGTACAAGTTATGTCAATTGTATTCATGGTTCGAGTCAATTTGGTTCAAGTGTATATATTGGGTTCAAGTATTCATGATTGAGTCATGTCAAGATCAAGTCAATTTTAGCATGTAATGGTTTAATCACAAGTCATATAGATAAAAATAAATAAGCAATCATAAAACATGATACAAGTAACGTCCAAAAATAATGTTGTAAATAAGTGTTGTGTACAACTAATCAATCAAGTCAATAAATTTCAGAATATAAACAGAAATATAGATCTAAGTGTTATGCACGCGTGAGATCCAGTCTTGCCTAAATACGACTACCGGTTTAGGAGATATACCCGTTTTCGTATCGTCGAGTAAAACAGATCAAAATCTGTTCAGCACCGTCATATATTTTTAAAACGCAGTTTGAGTTAATTTCCATCGGGTTTCAGGTTACAAAAATTATTCAAAACTTGTAGGTATTTCGATATACTTATCCAAAACACAAAGATTCATGTGATTTGGATTTCTAAAGGTCTAGTTATGATCATTTTAACATCAGCGTGTAAAATAAAAATTCAGATTTCTGGACAGCAACTATATGTTATATTGTAAAACCTATATCGGGTTGTTTCATGCGTTTCTAAGTAATATAATATATAGGAAATTATATTTCTATCAATTGTGCATCTACACATCTAAAGTTTTTCACGAACGGATATCGGGAGTTCGAGTTATGTCCTATTTAAAAACAGTGTGCGAAGCAGGACAGATTCTGTCCTGATTCACCGCTTAATAATGTAAGGCGGTTTTTTATATTTTACGTCGATTTTCAGTAAGAACTTAAAACTATGAAAATCTAGATCTTTCAATGTAAATATTCAAAATATCTGAAAACACTTAATTTGGATCAACGATTACAGAGTTATGGTCTCTTGAAGAAGACCATTATTGGCAGTTTTCTGGTTTTAAAAACAGTGAATAAAAACTACGTAATTTCTAAACCGTTATTCGGTTTGATATGAAATTTTTACAGCGTGTACAAAAAAATATATTTTATCATATGTAAATTTCATGAAATTTTTAGAAGTAAAAATTAATTTATAAAAATTATTTTAAAGATAAAGGTATTGGTATGTCATATATGAGAATGAGAAAACCATGGTATTTATTCGTAACTTTATTTTCTTTTATAAAATTTAAATAAAGTAATTTAAAATACAGCGGCAAACGATATATCCTAATTGGTCTCCGCAATCTTAATATATGAATTGCTAATAGCGACAAAACTGATACAATACTTATTTTCCTAAGAACTTATATATAAATGTATATCATGCCATATTCTTAATTAGGGTAAATCTATATGCAAGATATGGAGAAAACTTATAATTCAATTAAACGACAACGAAACTTGAATAAGAGGCAATCATTAGTCTAATCAAAATTAAATAACTATATGTGTGTGTTTTGATGTGTTTCCAATATTTATATATGTGACAATATTTTTATTCATTTAAGAACTATGATATGATAGGAGAGACGGTTCATGGTAATATGACAAGAGAAAGATAAAGAAAAAGAGATGGAAGTAGAGAAAGATAGAAGGGACTTACAGATCTTGCAATACGGTATAACAATCGTATTGCCGATTGGTGAAGAAAGTCTCGACTTGATTGAGACTTCAAAAGCTTAAGCAAATTGATGCTTCTTCAAATCTCCAAAGGAAAAAAAATTAGAATTGATGAAAAGAGAATGGATAAGGTAGAATGAAGAAGGGAGTGTTATTTGTATTAAAAGAGATATTAAAATAGGTTTAATAGTGATAAAAACTCTTCATAATAATTTTAATTTATTATGAATTCATTTTGGGAGTAAAAAAGAAATTGAAAGCGTGCCAATTTATTTGGAAGTTAAAGAAAATGAAATATCTCATTTGTAGCTTATGAGGAAATTTAAAAAAATATATAAAAACAGTTGCAAGAATGAGAATTTGAACATGTGACCTATGAAATAATAATGCAAGGAATTAACTGATGAGCTACAAGGTTGTTCATGCACATATTTAATAAGAATTAAATATATGCCGTTGCTTAAAAAGAAAGTAGGCTTTTGGACTCATAGTTTTATATAAAAAAAATGAAAATGAGATTGGATTTAGGTTATGGGCTGGGTCAAGTCTTGCGTTTAATTTGAAATATATTAAGATTTAGTTTAAAGAAATTGGTTTGGAAAAATTAGATGAAATAATAAAATAATATATTGAATAGAAAACAAAATATTAAGAATAAATAAATACAATATTTTACTGAACAAAGAAAACACGAAAGTATAGTAATATTGGGGTCGTTACAACGAAAATGACACTGCCCGACTGGTCTAAACAAGATCGATATAAGTTTCACTCCCAAGTAAAATATTTCTTTTGGGATGATCCTTATTTGTTTAAACAGTGCAATGACCAAATTATTCGACGGTGTGTACCTAATGATGAAATTAGGAGTGTTCTTTTATTTTGTCATGATCATGCAAGTGGGGGCCATTTTGGGGCTAAAAAGACAGCGGAAAATATTTTACAAAGTGGGTTTTATTGGCCCATGATATTTAAAGATGCATATGAATTTTGTAAAACTTGTGAACGCTGTCAATATTTTGGTAAAATCATTAGGCAGAATATGATACCTCTCAATTCTATCTTTAGAGTTGAGATCTTTGAGGTAGGGCATCGATTTTATAGGGCCATTCTCAAATTCATTTGAGAATGTTTATATTTTAGTAGCGGTCGATTATGTATCGAAATGGGTGGAAGTAATGGCTTGCAAAGCCAATGACAATAAAGTTGTCAAGTTTTTGAAAAATAATATTATTTCTCGGTTTGGTATTCCACGCTCTATTATTAGTGATAATGGGACCTATTTTTGCAATCGATCTTTCGAAACTCTTATGAGAAAATATTCAATCCACCCCAAGTTATCCATCCCATATCATCCGTAAACTAGTGGGCAAGTTGAGATATCAAATAGACAAATTAAGCAAATATTGAAAAAGACAGTTAATAAGAATCGCAATAATTGGTCACTTAAACTTGTTGAGGTAATATGGGCTTACTAAACCGCATACAAGATCATTCTTGGTATGTCTTTTTATAGGCTTATATTTGGGAAACCTTACCACTTACCAGTGAAGTTGGAACACCGCGCTATGTGGACCATAAAACAGTTAAATATGGATATTGAAGAAGCCGGTAAGTATAGAAACCTCCAACTAAATGAATTAGAGAAAATTAGGAACGATACTTATGATAATGCCAAGATTTTTAAAGAAAAAATGAAAATCTTCCATGATAAAAACACTTTACGAAAAGATTTTCAAATGGGCTAATAAGTTTTATTATATGATTCGCGATTGCATCTCTTTCTTGGAAAATTAAAATCGCGATGGACCGAGCCGTTTATTGTAAAAAAACTTTTTTCACATGGAGCTATCGAGATTGAAAATCCTAAAAATGATGAGGTGTTCAAAATTAATGGTCAAAAATTGAAACCATTTTTAAAATTTTCTGTGAATAATGAGGCGGAGCTCATGGATCTCTATGAGCCGGAATACACTTGAAAATATTTTAAAACCCCTCATTTGTAACATATATATATTATTAGTTTATTAGTTTTTTAAAAAAGAGTTGTGGTAGACTGTGAGGGCACTATCAAGTTCAAGTGTGGTTGGTTTGTACACAGTTTTTAGTTTTCAAAATATAAAATCTAAAAATTTAGAAAATAAAAAAAATTGCAAATAGAAATGTAAAAAATGAAAAATGTATATAAAAGAGAGAAAAAGATTTGAATAAAAATAAGAAAAGGGGATAGTTTAATGTATCTGGTAATAAGTTGTCATGAGTCCGCTCCTAAAAAGCTAGTATCATGAAGGGGTTACTAGGCTTGAGAAAATGTAAGTGGAATCTATTTTTCAGTCCAAACATTTGAACGTTGATACCCTACTATACGCATCTGCACACATCTTGAAATTTGGGATAGTAGAAGAGACCTGTCATGATCTTGTCTGTAATACCCTAATATGGAAAAAAAAAATTAATATCACCAAAAAAATGAACACTTTCATGCAATTATCAAGATGGCATAAAAAATTTCAGCGAGAATACTTCATCACCTAGTGACTTAGACCAACTGGTTTGGGATCATTGTCGTGCCTTAAGTGTTGCAAAATTAGGATACTGCTATTTACGCCCAATAAGTGATCACATTCAGTAATCGGTTGATTAGTGTCTCATGAAGTATTAACGGCCGCATGAAAAATGTGGGAACAAATCCATCAATTTGATACACCAATTAAAAAGGTAATAGAGAGTTAAGGGCAAGAGTATGAGAGCTTCAATTGAATTCTCCGAGTGCAGGGGTATATGATAATGTTTGAAAGCGAAATATGTAGGAAAGATTGGAAAAATGATAAGGAAGTAATTTTTGACACAGATCAAAGTCTATTAAGGCATGGTTTATGACGACTGAAAATCAATTAAAGTTTAAAATCTTGTTTTTTATATTTTTCTTATCTATTTCTATCTTTGTATATAGTTTTCATTTTCTTATTTTTGTTTCCTTTATTTTCGTTTATATGAATAGGAGTAGGAGTAGGATTTAGTTAGATAGTAGTTTAGTTTAGTTTAGAGTTTGAAATCCTAGATTTGCTCGAGAATTAGCAAAAGATAAGTGTGGGGGTATTTGATTGATGTAATTTATTGCACATTTTTCTAACTCATTTATCATTTTATTGTCATATTTTATACTTGTCCGGGTATTTTTTGTGAATTATTACAGATAATAGGGCTTGGATGCAAAAAGACGGAAAATTGTGCTAAAATGTGTTACGTGCATAATGGAGACTTAAGGAAATTTTTCAGAAAATTAAAAAACAATTTGCAAATTTGGAACAAATTTGGAAATATCATTACAAATCAGCAAAGATTGCAACAAATAAAGCTGAATCAATCATCACAACAACAAATCAGTTGGAGAAACCAAATCAAATCAAAAGCAACAAATTAACCTGTCTAATTATATGCCAAATTTGGCAACAATTCAGATATCGACGCAACTACAAAGATATAGCGAGATATTCAATATTTTATGTGCTAAAAAATTATCTAAATTGACGATAAAACCACAGAAAAAATATGGAGCCACGAAGCTAAAAAACGACGGCTGATCGGCGGTCGATTTTGGGCTGTTCGATGAGAATTTTTATGGGCACGATCGTTTTTCTATATATATTAATATGAGATGCAGGGTTTCAACTTTTGAAGATTCTAAAGGCTTTCAACAGCGTTCAACAGAGCAATTAGATTAGATTATCAGCAAGTAGATTCTATTGTATTCTCTATTACTTATTCTCCAATTTTCTTTAACCCTATATAAGCACTTGTATAGTCTTAGGGTTTCATATCTCTCTCTTAATATAGAACAAGTATTTTCAAGTTTGAAGTGATCTGGAAAAATTTGTAAGTTATTTTATTATGAATAAAATTCTGTTTTTTCTTAATATCATGAGTAACTAATCTTCTTCTAGGTGTTTTTTATTTGCTATCTTTTATGGTGTGATGTTTTTACAACTTTTATTCTTACTTTAATATGAATGTTTCTTAATCTATATATGTTTATCTCTCTTTGTTCTTAATCTAAAAAATATATTTTTTATGAAAAGTTGACACATTTAAGTAAAAATTAGGGATAGATAAGAAACCTATAAACAAATTAGGTTGATGATAGCTTGACAACCTAGAAACATAATTAGGGATGACAAAGATAATTATAAATCATAGATATTCAATCTAGTTAATTGATTTAATCTAGGAAAATCTAAAATATGGTAGTTGTAGATTCATGACCTACAAATATGCATAGATGGTTAAATTAGATAATTTTAATAAACTAGAATTGGGGTTTTTAATTAAATTTAAATGATATAATACAATTGATAGGATAAAATTAAATAAAATAATTTATCTTATGCTTTTATGTTATTAATAGATCATTAATTAAAATTAGGAAAGAGAATAAAAGTTTATCATATAAACCACCACATTAGAAAAGCAAATAAAAACCTTAGATTTTTCTCTCTCTTGAAAACCAACTTTAATTTTATTTTGTATTTAATCTTTAGATTTAAAATAAATTTAACTCTTTAACTTAATTTAAAAGTAGTTAACACAGCTCTCTGTGGGAGCGATCCTCAAGTATAATTGTGATAAACTGTATACTTACGGTTAAAATTGGAAGACTAATGTCTTTGGATTCAAAAGGTTTAGAAGTTTTAAAACAAGGTTTTCATTGAGTTTTTGATATTAATTTCAAATATGGAGCAATTTGGGGTCTCTGCAAAATATTTTGCATATATATTAGACCTGGTTAGACCACTAGGAGACGCCACCATGAAGACGAGGCCCTAACTCCCGACTCAATCCGTAATTTGCGGCCAAATCGAATATTTTGGCGGTTTACTGTAGCAATTAGGTGTCGGGGTTTGCTCAGTAGGTGCTTTACATTATATATAAGCCTATTTTATATGCTATTTTGCCCCAGATTTCCTTAGTTAAAATCTGGAGTTGTTCTACTTAGCTTTTAACGATATTTTGCGAGTTTTGAAATTTGGTTTTCGGATTTCTATGTTGTGACTTAGTCGTTCGACGTTCATACGTCGACGCCGGGAGTATTTTATCGGATTTAACACGCGTTGACCATAGGTTCTAACCTATATGCGCTTTACTCATCGTATCGGTTTTTGATATGGATTTATATGCGATTTTGGTTATGATTTCGATTGTAGGTACAATTGCGTGGACTTCCGAGACGACGAAGAAGGGCGAGACGATTATGTGAGTAGATATATATTTACGGGGGAAGCCGGGTGGATGGCGTATAGCACTCTCGCAACCGTAGAGATTAGTACACACACACACAAGAATTATATACCTAGTCTAACTATATGCGATAGTAGTACACTTAGTATATGATTATGCCCTTAGTCCCTATTTCTTGCCATTAGGATATATATATATATATATATATATATATATATATAAGGATATTTACGATATAAGTATACATGATATAGTATGATATGAGATGAGATGATATTATATGAGATGGGATGATATGAGATTGGTGTACGCGACTATAGATCCATACCATATATTTATAAGGATATTTACGATATAAGTATACATGATATAGTATGATATGAGATGAGACGATATTATATGAGATGAGAAGATATAAGATTGGTGTACGCGATTATAGATCCGTACCATATTGATTGGATGATATCGTACGAAAGATATTCCGTACGTGATATGATGAGGATTGATTGTCGATTACGGCCGATATGTATTTCGACTCGAAGAGTCTTGTTAATTTTTCAAAGTGGAAAATATGAGATATTTAGAGCCATACCTACTTTCAAAACTAACGATTCGTTATGTATTTTTAAATGATAATTTCAATGGTGTGCTACAAATTTTCAAATGGTATCTATTTCAAAAACATCGTAGTTCTCTATTTCCAAAAACAATATTTCGTGCTATTTTAAACTATAACTTTATGGCTTATATGTAGTTGCATATTTTAATACGTGTTCACGTTACGACTTCATTATTCTGCATACGCTCGTATTTTGATTTCTTAATTCTGCATACGCTCGTATTTTGATTTCTTATTTCTGCATACTCTCGCACTTCGATCATTCACGATATATATATATATATATATATATATATATATATATATATTACGTTTATACTTTTAGCTCTACTTGACTTCGTTTGTTAGGACATGCACACCATTACCGATGACTTACATATTGTACGTACACATACTTGTATGCTCACACACACATCATCGGTAATTGCCATACTACGTACACATATAGCACTCGCCATGTCACCGTATCGCACTATACCCTGTTAGCATTTTAGATTTCTGTTAGTACCCATAATCACGTACTGTTTCAGATATTGTACCTTCTTTACACTGTTTATACGACACGCTGATATGAACACACTTGTCATGCATTATATTACTGTTCAGTGCCTTTACATGTTGTTCCATTATTACCATATTCTTATGAGATTTTGTTTTCATGAGATTTCTGGATTTGAGAAACCACAGATATGATTTTATAAAACTTGTGAATGTTTAAAAAATGCGGTTTTCTCTTGATATGATATTTCAGCGTCCACCATGAGTTTTCTCGGTTCTGAGCTATGATTATTATCCAATTCGAGGAGTGAGGAGTCACCGTTTGTAGATACATGGTGGATCCGGTACGGTACCTGGGGGTAAGAAGATCAAATAGAAAGGCGTTGAGTCTGGCTGGGAACACTACCTGCCGGTGATAGTATGAAACTCGGCGGATATCCGGAGAATACCGATCGGAGTGATATGATACAGATGGATATGAGGGTCGATCTGATAAGACAGCGACTGGGATATGAGGATTTTATGTGTTGATGTTGGATACGGGATTTATGCGGATTTCGAGTGTCGATACTGGACACTCAGTATTTTATGATGATTTCGAGTGTCGTTGATGGACACTCATTATATATATATATGCTATGAATGACATGTTACCACATATTGATACAGACACGATATAATACACACACGTACACATTCGTTACCATATAGTATGATTTTATATTACGGCATGACCTAGGTGGATCGTTATGCATTCGATTTCTACCTGATAATGTCTTCTACTCACGAATTGGCAACTCACCCCCATTGTGCCATAGTTTTTCTTGTAGGACCGACCGCTCGAATTAGTAGCGGCTTGCTGGTACATTTATTCTTTCGGGTGATTACTTGGTAGGTAAGTTATATTACAAATCGTAATCGCCGGTTGTATATTTATTCATTTATAATCTAGTTAAAAACTCTATCAACCAGACTTGTATATTTGTGGACTTAGAAACCAGACTTGCATATGCGTGGACTTAGAGACTTGTATATTCTTGTAGATTTAGAAACGTGACTTGTATGATATTCTTTACAGTTGATATTGATGATTTTTTTTTTTGGTATTTCTTTTACTCTTTTCTTGTGTCGATTTTCGCCTTGGGCGTCGTATATATTGCGTGGTTGTAATTCCGCTGATTGGCGATGAGATAGCTCTCGATTGGGGATGTAGATTATATTTATGTATATGTACTGGGTTTTATCAAAATTTACAAAGGAGGTGCTACCAAAATTTCAAATGATGAAAATATTTTCAAAGTTTAGTATACAATCCACTTGTATTTCTATAAATTTTACTTATATTTTAAATAATGGAACTTGATTTCATTTATACCCCTTTTTCCAAAACTTCACCTCCACTATTTAGTTGAAAAAGTTTAGATTCCTAATTTTTGGTTTACTTGGGTTACGGTGGAGTCCTATAAACTTCACGTGATTCAAGTGCCGGTCGCATGCTGTTTCCGGGTCGTGATATTCTTGCAGCATGGTGTTAGTATTATATCTTAGATATTATCGTATTGATTTAGTTAGAACCTTAGGTGTGACTATGGCAAGATAATTTTCCCTTGTCTAAATACATTGGTGGTTTTAGTCCATATTTCCGTATTCCGGGAATTGAGGCGTTGCATGTTGGTATCCGAGCCCGATTGACATCGAAGTTAGTATTGGTTCTACCGATCTTTTATGTTAGAATCACATGTCTAGGTTTCCCTCAGTGTGGCATGCTGTATATTTCTTTAACTCTGATTGTAGGATTCGGGTGACTGAGATAGAATATGTTATTGTACCCATGTACCGCGGCATTGTTACAATGCATCATTATGTTTGAGTAATTTAGAGTTCTACCCTTAATTTGTTTCCAGTGATTTGATTTTCTTGCACGCGCCGATTTCTTGAGCTAAGACTGTGACTCTTCGTACCCTCATTTGTTTTCTTGATCTTTAATTTTTTCAAACCCATCTATTTTCATTGATCCTTGTAATTAGTTCGTGATCTTGTGTTTTCGTTCTTCTAATTTTGAGAACGAAATTTTTTGTAAGGTAGATAGGATGTAACACCCTATAATTTTGGTACAGTATAATAATAGTATCAATTCAATTTTTCTTCTTAAATAAAATTATTATTTTTATTATTGGAGTTTTATATTTTTAGTTAAGATTAAACATATAATTATGATTTTCTAAGTTTGTTAATTAAATGATAATTAGTATTTAGAAATTGTTTTCTAATCTAATAGTATCATATTTTAATATGCTTATAATATTTATTTATTTAACATTAGTTTCGTAACTAAATAGATAATATTAGTATGGTTGTTTTAACAAAAGATATTTAGTAATATCTTATTTTAATTTGCATCTAATATATATTCAAATTCTAGATATGTAACCAAATATATTATGATTATCTAAACTAGTAAGTATATGATATTTAACTTTTAAAGTTTTGTTTTGTTGGATCTAATAATATCTTATTTATATTCTAGTACAATATTTTTTCTACCATAGATATATAGTAGTTAGTGTTTTGTTATGATAAAATATTTGAAAATCCTTTTTTAAAACCATTTAAAACAATTTTGGGAATTATTATCCTATATATATATATATATATAACCAAATAGATATTTATCTACCCTAACAACTTAACCCTACGCCAATCTTAACTATATATTTATATATACATTTTTCTAAATTCTCTCTCACACACACAATCCCTAAACTAACTAATGCATATATTTATAATCTTATATTCTCTCTTTCTCTCTCCAATCACTACCTCCTTCTCTCTTTTCCAGATTCTCTCTAGCTCTTATCTCTTCCATATCACCATCTTTATATTTTTCTTTCTCCTTAACTAAATAATCTAAACTCCTCACCTTCACAAACCCAAACTTATTTTAAAAATCCATATCTCTCTCTAATCAGAATCTCTTTCTCCCCTGTATATTAAAAACTTTACTCTCTCTCATCAAAATATTCTCTTCTTCTTCTTCTAAAAGTGGTTGAGCCCTAACTCAACCCATCACCTCACACCCGCAGGTCCTTCACTTTCTTACCAACTTCGAGACCCATCTCTTTTCACCCCACCGTCGAACTAACCCAGCACCCGAGCATTCCGATTCCCTCATTTCAAGACCTCAACTGTGCCTTCTCCTTTGCCAATCGACTCCACCACCGGCAACTCTCTCCAACACCATCTCCAGACGACCACCATCTCCACCCCTTCAACCATCGACCTTGTCTTCATCGCAGTAAGCCACAACCCTAGCCGAACCCTAACATTTAATTAACTTCATCTCGCCGCCGATCAACTTCAATCATCTCCAAAGCCATAACCGAGCCTAGTACAGTAGCCGAGCTGTAATTCAATCTTGGATTTTTGTGTCGTATCATCATGTTTTATCCGTCGTTCCATTCATCGCGTCCGTCTCCGAGGCAAGTACTCTTTTTCTTTTCAGCCGATGCAATATTGGCAAATATCGTAATAAATTTTTAGTCTATATTATTTGAATGAAAATTGTATTATTGTGCAATTTCACTAAAATACCACATAATTATTATATACATGATGAAAACCTTAGTTTTATACTGCTCACATAAGTTTGTGTCCTGCTCATATATATAGCATATATTTAGACTTATTTGCATAGTTGATATAAATTTTAATTAGTAGATGTGAGCTGTCATTTCATTAAGTTAAATAATCAATTCAGTTTTATTTTTGTTGAATCTTTGTAGAATATAGCTTATATAATATAATGCTTAGTGAACAATAGTTCAGAATAATTAAATTATATATATATATATATATATATATATATATATATATATATATATATATATATATATATATATATATATATATAAGATCAGAATATTGTAACAGCAAGAAAATAAATATTCAATATATATTACAATCAAGAATTTACTCATTGGTACTAATAGTATGAAACAGAACGCTTAAGTGCATTTATATAAGATAAGTATACTGAATGTGTTTTTATACCCTCTGTATTAATTTTATATATTTAGCTTTGTGTTTTTATTAACAATCAAACCATATACTATTAAATGAAATCTTATGTTCATCATGTATGAAATGAAAACCCTAGAATTCTTAGAGCACCCATTAATCATATTAATCCTTTAAAACCATATTTTAGTTTATTACTCTTTCCAATAATAAATCCGAATATTAAATGGAGATTCTTGCAAATTCATGTAGATTCTTATTTACATTATTGATACTATCATATTATATCGCATGTACTTGATATACTACTTGAGACTATTATCAACTTGCTTGACATGACATACCTGTTTATAATTACTGTTTTCTTATATTAAAACGAGATCACTAATTAGAACACTGAACATTCATGACATGAAACAATTACTCATGCTTACATGTTTATCATACCGCACTATCATCATGACTTGTCTTATTTTCCTATCCAGCCAGAATTCTATATTGTGATTGAATTTATTACCATATTAGTTATAAATACGCAGGGGGTTGGGATAGTTTGAGTGTGCGTTCGTTCAACAGGATCTCAGGAGTCCCATTGTCGGCAGCTCGTACCGGGCTATATCGGTCACTTTTTCATACAGCTCGTATGGGGCTATATCGGTCATTGGAGTTCATACCGGGCTATATCGGTCACATGTTCATTAGCTGGTACCAGTATTTAAATGGTCATATGTTACTATTGCCGGTACCAGGGTTTATATGATTGCTTGTTCATCCTACAGTTGTGCCCGTGTTTTCTTGCCCCTGAGGCCCTACTCTTGAGTTGGGAGTACTCCTGTAGAGGTTGTCATACACACTCGAACCCACGATAAAACAGATTACCATTTTAGTGACCAACTAGGATATAACTTGACCGACTTGACTTGTTTGTATGATCGATTCATAATTTTGCTATATCCATATTTACTTATGCACGCGGGCTTCACTACACTCATATATTCATGCTATCGCACACATACACACACTATTACGATTGAGTACTTACGGGATGTGCTGACATTTCTTGGACTTGTCATCTCAAGTTTAAAGACTGATTCATAGGTAGAGCAGGATCAAGATGATTATCAGGAGTTTGCCGAAATCAGTGATATTAGTAGGTAAATTTCTATTTTTATTTCGGTTAGTACTTAGTATGTGCGCACTGGCGGGACGTTAGAAGTGATGTATCTTTATTTTGGATCCTGTATTTCATTTATTCGGATGTTTTATCTTTCAGAGATATTTTATTGGATCTATCATCTTGTGATTCTATTTTTGATATTACTCGTATTTCTTGCACTATGGTGCTAGTATTATATATTGAATATTATCGTACAGGTTTAGTTAGAGTCTTAGGTGTGACTATGACAGAGCGATTTCCCCTTTTTTAGGAGCACTGTTAGTTTCGGTCCATATTTCGTATTCCGGAAATTGGGGCGTTACATATTCTTTCTCCTTCAAACCACCACTATCTCTTCACTCAAATCCTCATCACCATCCCACCACTACCACTGGCCTCCTTCAAACCCGTCACGCCCCGCTTCCCAGTGGACGGAAACAGTGACGTAGTAAGCCCGCAACGTATTTACTAAGAAAATATATTAAGCGTTATAAAGCAATACAACAATGTACAAGAATAACAAGAGTAATAAAATGAAATAGCAATTTTATTTACATTCAAATTTATATACAACTGTTTGTAATGAAAAGATACAATGATAAAGCAAGTGTCTAAACAATAGTATACTGGAAGTAAATACAAACAGGAGCTAGAAACCAGGCTGAGAAGCGAACTGGTCCAAATCTTCCTAGCTCGGCTCTATACCCTCAGAGTTCGGTACTCCTGACGAAAATTCCAAGAAAAAAACAGAGAAGAATGTCGTCAGCGAACTAGCGCTCGGTAAATCCCCAAAAGAAATAAGTAACGATGAATGAAAGTGAATAGAAATCGAGTGAATGTGAACAGGCAAGATTATATATAAGAGAGTATCCAAGTATGTTTATTTACCGGTATAAGATAGTTATTCTAACGTGATTATTTGAAGTTTGATAAAAAACATATTCATGTATATGAGAGGAGTCCATCTTACCCCGTGGATTATGGTAACATGTAGTACAAGGCCCCGTCATAACTCACGGGACAACAGCACGTGAATTCATGTGGGTGTCTTTTAAAGTGACCTCTCATGCCATGATATACGTTCTGTATCAATATACCCCTTTATCCCCGTGTATTGTACTGTATAGATTAAGATTACAGGTCTTGGCCGAATCCATTAATATAAAATGTACAGGTTCATATTCAAGATGTAATCATGTGTTCAGGTATTCATGTCAAGTTCATGTCAAGTTATAACCATGGTTCAGTCAAGTCGAGTCAAGTATTCAAGTTCAAGTTTGATATTTGAATTCGAGTGTTCAGGTTTATAATCAAGTACTCAAGTTCGTGTTTGATTTTGGATTCTGGTTTGAGTTTGGATTCAGCTTGAAGTCAGAATCTTATGAAAGGATTTAGTTATTGAAATTCTTAGGTTCGGGAGTAATCGGCAACTGTTGCACATGAACGGTAGGATTTGTGTTTCTTTCCAACACAATTGTCATTAATAACTTCGTTAAGTTGTCTAACGTGAATAGGCAAGCGCTCACTTTCTCCGGCGCTCCGAGGCTCAAGAGAAATGATACAGCTTAAACTTATATTAGTCTATAGCTCTTAAAATATTGTTTGCATATCTCGAGGGCGTTTTATGAAAAATACTTTAATATAGTTTTAAAAATAAACCTCGAGGGTGATTTATAATATGTAGGGTTTTCATGAACATGTATTTTAATTGTTTGGGTGTTTTAGTGAAAAAACCTAGCTTTTAAAAGTTTATGGTATTTTTATGAAAACTAGCTCTTTTGGTAACTTTTTGGTATTTTATTAAAAATTCTAATCTTTCATTAAAAATATAGTTTCAAAATTTGATTTTTATTTAAACTACGAATTCATAGTTTTATAAAATCTTCAAATTTTAGTTTTTTATTTAGAAAAGTCGTATTTCTTAAAAACCATATTTTTTATTTCCTTTCGAGACCGAATACTTCGTGAGGAGTTCTGCATCTCATTCTACTATCCAAAGGATGTGCGATAATCTGCGCCATCCATTAGCAGGTCCTTTGACGAGGGTTGTAGAGACGTATTTGCCAAGAATTTAAAATATCGATTTAAAAGAAACCCGTTTTGAAAAAAATAGTATTTTAAAGAAAAGTTTCTTCTTTGAATGACCCATATACTTAGAATACCGTGCTATGAAAACCATAGTATGCGTGTGGGGTGGGTCGTTACCCCGTGAATGATCTAAAGGTTTATATTCTAGTTATTGAAATTACGGTTATATTAAAGTTCATGGTATTTTAATGAAAAAGTTCGTTATATGAGTATTTCATATGGAAATTTTCATTATGCTAAAAAGCTAAATGATGTGAATAAGGTTAAGAGTGGTTTTGTAGTGTTATTATGATTTATTTTTCTTATCAAGTGGGTGAAAAGGTTTGAAAAGAAAGCAATATCGGTTCTAACTCCACTTTACCGATATGTTATAAGAATGCTATTTTTGTTGGAAAGAAAGAGAGATAGAAGGGACTAACTGGTTGTGTAGTGCTAGGAAGAGATTAAAGAAGAGAGAGAGAGAGAGAGTCTTGGTCTCGTCGGAATTTGATCGCTACTCTCCTTGGCTTGCTTAACTCCACTTGAATAGCCTTAACCCTTCTTGAATTTAGAGAATTTTGAGGAAATTTTCAGAATAGGAAAGAGCTAGGGCATGGGGTAGTATTTATAGGGTAAAAATTAGATAGGGTGTGAAATAAAAATGAATAAAAATGGATTTAATAGTGTTAATTAGGGATTTGAAGAGTCACTGTTTGATTGCAAGAAAATCAAACAATACAGGGAAGTTGAGAGGAGTCGAAGAGACTTGTGTATAAAGCACGGAGTCATTTGGACCAAATCGGACCATCGGCGACGGCCAAAATGGAGAAACGGGCGGTAGGATTTGAGCCAATTGCTTCGAGATTCATGCTAGGTGCTTTAGTCAGTGTTTACTCCTCATTGCGTCTGTTTGATTTTTTTGAAACTTTTCGTTTCTCCGTGTATTGCACGTGCAACTCTTGAGCTTCCGAAAAATTAAAAAGAAAAATCTTTAAAATTAATTGGGACTGATGGGATTCGAACACATAGACTATGTCACAACAGTGTAGAGCCTTTACCAGAGAGCTACAAGTTGCTTCTTGTTTTTATTGAAAAAAATAACTTATAACTTTACAGCAGGCTGAAATACCCTTTTCAATACAATAAACAAGTAATTTTTTTACAGAGATTTCAGAGTCGTTACATTCTACCCTCCTTATAAAAATTTCGTCCTCGAAATTTACATACAGGACTAATTTTCGAATAGCTGAGGGTATCGTGCACGCATACCGTCTTCTCGCTCCCGTGTCGATTCTCCTGGCGAGTCTTTTCTCCACATCACCCGGACGAAGTTCACTTCCTTATTCCGTAAGGTCTTCACCTTTCGATCCAAGATCTCAACCGGCTGCTGCTCACAAGTCAGATCGGTCTGTACAGTGATCTCTGAGTGATCAATTATGTGGCCGGGGTTGCTCATATATCATCGTAGTTGGGATATGTGGAACATGTTGTGCACTCCTTCCGATGAGGATGGTAGTGCTAAACGGTATGCTACTTCTCTAACTCGTTTGAGTATGTTGAATGGTTCTATATAACTTGGACTGAGTTTACCCCTCTTGCCAAAATGTATCACTCCTCGGTTCGAAAAGATCTTCAAGAACACATGCTCTCCAGGTTAGAACTCCAGGTGTCGACGCTTTGCATATGCCCAATGTTTCTGTCGATCTTGGGCTATGCGTATCTTTTCCCTGATTATGCGAACTACATCTACAGTCGCCATGATCATCTCTGGTTTAAGGAGTTCACAATCTCCAACGTCATCCCAACTCAATGGGGAATGCCACTTCTGTCTGTAGAGTGCTGTGAATGGTGTCGTCCCAATACTTGTCTGGTAGCTGTTGTTGTATGAAAATTCCACAAGGTGTAGGTGATCTTCCCACGAACCTCCGATTTCTAGCATACAGGCTCTCAGCATATCTTACAGGATCTGAATTGTTCGCTCGGATTGTCCGTCCATTTGCGGATGATATGCCATGTTGAAATTCAGACTCGTTCCCAATCTAGGTTACAGACTCTGCCAGAACTGTGATCGGAATATTGTATCACGATCGGAGATGATGCAAATAGGTACTCTATGTAATCTCACGCTCTCCTGCATGAGTTTATGTGTATCAAATATGGTACATCTTGAAGGTTTAAATATTACTTTATACTCACATTGTAACACCCGAGCCCAATACTACTATTTTCTATTATTGGTTGAGCATTAGATATTACTCATTTCATTTATCTTGCTTGTTTGGGTCTTACTGTAAAATTTTATCTGGCTAAGTCATTCTGCATATAACAAATTTTAGCACCTAAAATAAAATTGAAAATATTCATCTTGGCCTACTTGACACCCTTAGCCTCGTGGTAGCGTCCGTGCATTGTGTTCTCGTCCCGTTCAGTGAAACGGGCTAGTTTGGATGGCTACGTGCACGTGCGTGTGTCCGTTTTGGGAGTATGTTTTTTAATCATAAAACATTTCATTTTAAAATTTGGAACCCGCTTAAAATCCTATTATTTGAATTTCGAATTTTTGGACCCAACCCGGACGCAATTTGGAAATGTTTCATTTGGCGCCAAAATCCCAAATTTTAATATTATTAAAACCTTCGCATATATTTTTTCTAACTAATCTGATATCTTACTGTTCATTACCTATCTTTTAAATCTTTAAGTTAACCATATAATATTTTTACAATATTTTATATCCTTCTCAATTTATTCTCTCAGCCAATCGCAACCTCTCCTTTAACCCCGTGGGCCCCACTTTCTCTCTCTCCACTTTTCTCTCTCTCTCATATATCCTCTCGTACTTCTCTTTATCATTCTTTCTCTTCTTCCTTCATGTCTCGTTTCTCATTTTTTTTAACTGTTCTTTTGTTGCCGGAATTCCGTCGTGCCGGTGACGCTTCTCGACGTTCCAGCGAGGTACCCCGACCCGTGTGGTTCCTTTGTTCGTCGTTTGGGTTCATTCCGTGAACCGTGCGTCCGTCGCGAGTTTTTCCCGCCGACGGTTAACGTTCCGTTTTCCCGATTCGCGACCCATCAAGGCAAGTTAATCTTGCTACATGCTATATAATTCATTTTATACCTATTTAAATAAATACCATACCTATAGTTTAAATCTAGTGCCCCATGTTTAATTTTATAACGTTTCGATGTTCCGTTCGCATCCGTTTAAATCATATTAAATCTAGATCATGAAAACTTATCTTGTGACATACTAGATTACATTATACTGCATCCATATCAATTAAAATATATATCGTCGTAATATTTCTTATTATTATCTTTAATTAGTTTATAATCTGCATTTTATGATATTATATATTTAAAATATTATAGTTTACACATGAAACGTCGTTGAAAAATCGGATATGACAAATCTGAAATTTACTGTACACCTTATCTTATAAAATTCATTATAAATCATAGAAAAATTATTAATATATGTTCTTTAGTTCGTTACGAAGCTAACTCGGAATACTATAACTCTATAAAATATTTACTTGCAAAATAAATTGTTTAAATAACGTAAAATGCAAATGAAAATGTCTCCAAACTGCTGTCCAGGGAAATTCCAGCAGCAAACTTTCAATTTCGAATATTCATAACTTTTTGTAGGGACAACCTGAGATGCTTATACTTATAAAACTGTAAACCTTATTGAATTATCTTCGTTTTGGTATAAGACACGTCCCTTTTGGATAACGTTTGTTATTTTTAAGCTATTTTACGAATCGGGGTGACGCTGAATTTCTGAACGGAACTTTCTTGTGCATGTTTAATCAATACCACTTTTATAGTTATTAATCGCTTTGAATATGCTATCCATATTAATATTTATATAACATATTTCTTAGTTGCACATCCCACATTACCATTTTATAGTTTTATAACTTTTCGGATACCCGTTTGCATCCATCGCATTTAAGATAAATATAATTGCATTCATAGATCACATTACTACATAATAATGTGATATTAACACTCCATGTTTAATAAATTGTATCCTAATTAATATTGGAACTATAAATGTAACCCTAATCGATAACTGTGCATCCATATCCTTGAAATTATATCTATTTGCATATCATATTACATGTTCCAGTTTATTGTTCTGATAGTACTCATGCTTGTTTATTTATACACATGTTTATGATAGTTTGATTATGAGCACCCACATGACATCTTGTGCTTCCTGACATGACCTGTTACACTTCCTACTTGACATGACATGGTACCGTACACTCTTGACATGACATGACACCTTTATACATTACCTGGCTTGACCTGATGCACCATGACCCGACCTGTTACCTGATCTCGTGCCTAATGCCAACAAACCTGACATGTTGTCCTCATGGACCATTCCTGTTGTCTATCCAAACAAAACCTGCTATTACCTGATCCTGTGTTGGCATTAGTTCTTGATTACTGAATACCTGACCTGACACATATAACCTGGGGGTATGGGGAAATCAAAAGGGTAATCTAAAGTGTAACTTAAAAGGGTATTACCTGATCCGTGGTCCCGGGGGGTAACGGGACAGAGCCATTCGTGACTCTTACATTTTCCTGATCCGTGGTCCCGGGGGGCAACGGGACAGAACCACTATTGGTTCCCATCTTCCTGATCCGTGGTCCCGGGGGGTAACGGGACATATCCTTTGAGTTACATGGAGGATTACTCAAATTGATTTCAAAGACTTTAGAATAGAAAACCTGATAGAACAGTTTAGTTTACCCACTGCACGCTACCCTGTACTGGTATGATTCATATTATTGTTATTCTTGCTGTATTCATGTTTATATTATATTGCCGCTACACTGTTCATATTATATTACTTGATGACATGACGCGCTGACGTCTGGGTTTTGCATGGCCTAGATTCTTTACCACTGTCGCAGTCCGAGCAGGAGTACTTCAGCCAGCAGGCTGAGCTGTGAGTTCAGTAGTGGTTAGTTTTATTTCCTGCATTTATTTCCTGATGTGAGCCCGCATTATGGGACACACTTTTCAGTTATTTGTATTGGATCATTTGCTTCCGCATTTATTTATTATTGACTCCTGTTATTCTGGATTATGGACATGTTTTAGATAGTTTCATCTTGTTCTTGATACCTCTACAGCCGTAATGTGACTGTGGATGGATACTTCCTACCCACAGGTAGCATGGTTGGCTATGTCACTTGCCCAATCTAGCGCATTCTGGGAAGCGGGGCGTGACATGGTTCTTTTTGGTATCAGAGCCATAGGATAGTCGGGTTGATTCTTTTGTAGTTGGGTATTGTACCCAATACACGAATCGGAATACCCGTGTTTTGGAAACATGTCCTGCCACCTTGACCATTTTACCATTCTTGAATCACATTCTTCCTGATTATATCTTTTACGATGTGCAAAACTTCCTTTGCATATCGATTCGAAAACCTGATTCCTTGTTATCTCTAGGACTTAGGTGACTTGGATGGAGTTATGTAATTGTGGCTATGATACCGCGGCATAGTTACAATGCGGTACTTTATTTAAGTATCTTGGAGTTCTAGCCTTGACCTTTATTTTGAATCTATCATCATGCTAATGTTGGGTGTTTTGTTATGGCCGATAAGAATTTGAAGACGTACCAGAGGCGTGTGGACGAAGCCGCCATGCTTGGAGTGATAAGAGGAATGCTGGAGAATCAAAAGAGACTGACTGAGCTGATCCAGAATAGCAGATTCGTTTCAGGAAGGTTTGCAGATCGTTCAGCAGTCTGTAAACAACGCTGGAGCTAAACCAGTTAACCGAGTAGGGACCTTGGCAGATTTCATACGTTTGGGGTCCGTCTACATTCACTGGTTTGGAGGAGCCATTGTCAGCCGAGCAGTGACTAGTTGACACGGAGAATTTACTGATTGCGGCACAGATTCCAGTTGACAAAAGAGTTGATGTGGTGCGCATTCAGCTAGTGGATTACGCCCGAGAGTGGTGGCTTGTGGAAGAGACCCGCTTGCCCAAGCCGATCAGTTGGGCGGAGTTTTCTAAGAGTTTCCTGGAGAAGTGCTTCCCGTGGACTACACGGGAGGAAATGGAAGAGAAATATATTGGGCTGAGGCAGAATGGAGCACCCGTGGACGTGCATGCAGCAGAGTGGACGAGACTCAGCGGTCTCGCTGGACCTTTAGTCGCCAACGATGCAGACAGGGCAGGAAGGTCCATGCGCAGATTGGATGTGGACATCCAAAGGCAGACCATCTCCCTGGGTTTGACCACTTTCTCACAGGTTCTTACGGCAGCTCGAGAACAGTAGAGCATATCGGGAAAATTAGGAGTTCACAGCAGACAGCAGTTGCGGTAAGGAAGCAGTTCTGTCGGACCAGTCGAGTTTAGGGCTAGGCCGACAAACAATATTCTTGCAGCAATGGAAGTTGATAGTGGTGAAGAGCCGGCGGTTGTTCGCGATTTTATGGACGTATTTGAAGATATACCGGGTTTACCGCCGAAGCGAGACGTGGAGTTCGCAATTGACCTTATTCCTGGTGCAGCGCCAGTATCTAAAGCGTATTATCCAATAGCGCCAGTAGAGTTGGAAGAAGTAAAGAAACAGGCTGCTGAATTGCTTGAAAAGGGTTGGATTCGAAGCAGTAACTCGCCTTGGGGAGCTCCAGTTCTTCTAGTAAAGAAGAAGGATGGCACAAGAAGGATGTGCATCGACTATCGAGAATTAAACCGGGTGGCTATCAAGAACAAGTCCCCGATCTCTCACATTGGAGAACTTTTTGAGCAGCTTAGTGGCGCGAGGGTATTCTCGAAGTTGGATTTACGATCCGGATATCATCAGGTCCGAGTGAAAACAGAAGATATTTGCAAGATGGCGTTCCGAACTCGGTATGGACATTACGAGTACTTAGTGATGCCCTTCGGAGTAACGAATGCGTCGGCAGTATTCATGGACTTGATGAACCGAATCTTTTCACCGTTCTTGGATCAGTTCATTGTGGTATTCATTGACGATATTCTGGTTTACTCGAAGAGTTTTGAAGAGCATGCTGAGCATTTGAAGATCGCATTGCAGACGTTGAGACAGGAGAAATTGTATGCGAAAATGAGTAAGTGCGAGTTTTGGCTGGAGGAAGTAAGGTTTTTGGGGCATGTTGTGTCTGGCGATGGCATTGCCGTCGATCCAGAAAAGATTGCAGCAGTTCGAGATTGGCCTATTCCAAAGAATGTTGCTGAGAGAAGAAGTTTCCTTGGATTAGCCGGATACTACAGGAGATTTGTGGAGAACTTTGCTCGTCTGGCAGAGCCGTTGACCAAGCTTAAGCGCAAGGAGGTACCTTTTGTATGGACGGATAATTGTGCGCTAGCTTTTGAGACGTTGAAGCAGAAGTTGATAACCGCCCCTATCCTGACCGTACCAGACAATTCCGGAGGACTGGTGATTCACAGCGACGCATCTGGGAAAGGATTGGGATGTGTTTTGATGCAGCATGGGAAGGTCGTAGCATACGCATCAAGACAACTGAAGACCCATGAGAAGAATTATCCAACTCATGACTTGGAGCTTGCGGCTGTGATCTTCGCTTTAAAGATTTGGAGACACTACCTTTTGGGTGAGAGAGTTGAAGTTTTTACAGATCACAAGAGTCTGAAGTATGTGTTCACTCAGAAGGAGTTGAATATGAGGCAGCATAGATGGTTGGAGCTAATGGCCGACTACGACCTTGATCTTAAATACCATCCGGAAAAGGTTAACGTCGTGCCGGATGCGCTTAGTCGGTTACCAGCAATTCAGGTGTTAACTACGCAGAGGGAGATCATTGCAGATTTTCGAAGATTTGATTTGGAAGTTGTGCTACCGCGTTCTACGGGACAGTTAATGCAATTGCAAGTACAGTCGTCTTTAATTGAGAAAATTAAAGCAGCACAATCGCAGGATCCTAGACGGAAAAAGTTTCGAGAGCAGGTTGAAGCCGGACTACGAACAGATTTACTGGTCCACAAAGATGGTTCGTTGAGGTATGGTAGCCGTTTGTGTGTGCCAAAGGGGGATGTTCGTGAAGAGCTTATGAAGGAGGCACACAGTTCAGCTTATTCTATACATCCAGGAGGTACAAAGATGTACCGAGATATTCGACAGCATTTCTGGTGGGAAGGCATGAAACGGGAGATTGCTCGCTTCGTGGCTAAGTGCTTGGTATGTCAGCAAGTCAAGGCTGAACACCAAAGGGTTGCTGGTTTATTATAACCACTTCCGATTCCTCAGTGGAAGTGGGAACATATAACCATGGATTTCGTGACGGCTTTACCGCGGAGTCCAAAAGGCAACAATACAGTATGGGTGATTGTGGATCGGTTGACCAAGGCAGCTCACTTTATCCCTTTCCGGGTTGGTCAATCAACGGAGACTTTGGCAGAACGGTACATGCAGGAGATTGTAAGATTGCATGGCGTACCGGTGAGTATCGTGTCTGATCGGGACACTCGGTTCTTATCACACTTCTGGAGGAGTTTACAGGAAAGTTTGGAGACTCGATTGAAGTTTAGCACAGCTTATCATCCTCAAACTAATGGTCAGTCGGAGAGAACGATCCAAACTCTTGAAGATATGTTGAAAGCATGCATGTTGGACTTCAAGGGTTCTTGGGAGGATCACCTACACTTGGTGGAGTTTTCCTACAACAATAGTTTCCAAGAAACTATCCAGATGGCTCCGTTTGAAGCTTTGTATAGTCGTAAGTGCCGTTCACCCGTTTGTTGGGATGATGTTGGTGAACGAAGATTACTGGGACCAGATTTGGTGGTACAGACAGTTGAGAAGGTGGATACAATCAGGAAGCATATGAAGGCAGCTCAAGACAGACAGAAAAGTTGGGCTGACACGTCAAGGAGACCTCTAGAGTTCGCCGTCGGTGATTTGGTATTCTTGAAGATATCACCGACTAGAGGAGTGATTCGTTTTGGGAGTCGAGGGAAGCTTAGTCCCCGATTCGTTGGACCCTTTGAGATATTGGAGCGCGTTGGAGAGGTAGCGTACCGTTTGGCGTTACCGCAGTCCTTGGCAGGTGTGCACGATGTGTTTCACGTATCTCAACTACGAAGGTATGTTCGAGATGAACCACACGTCTTAGATCATTCGAAGTTAACAGTACGGGAAGACCTGACTTTTGAGGAGCGACCGGTTGAAATCATGGATCGAAGGGAAAAGGTTCTTAAGAACAAGGTTATCCCCCTTGTGCTAGTTTCTTGGGGTAATCGATCGCATGGAGAGTCCACGTGGGAGCGAGAAGACGAGATCTGACAGAAGTTTCCTCACCTTTTCCTGTAGTTTTCTATCTTGTATTCTTAGAATTTCGAGGACGAAATTCTTTTGTAGTTGGGTATAATGTAACACCCGAGCCCAATACTACTATTTTCTATTATTGGTTGAGCATTAGATATTACTCATTTCATTTATCTTGCTTGTTTGGGTCTTACTGTAAAATTTTATCTGGCTAAGTCATTCTGCATATAACAAATTTTAGCACCTAAAATAAAATTGAAAATATTCATCTTGGCCTACTTGACACCCTTAGCCTCGTGGTAGCGTCCGTGCATTGTGTTCTCGTCCCGTTCAGTGAAACGGGCTAGTTTGGATGGCTACGTGCACGTGCGTGTGTCCGTTTTGGGAGTATGTTTTTTAATCATAAAACATTTCATTTTAAAATTTGGATCCCGCTTAAAATCCTATTATTTGAATTTCGAATTTTTGGACCCAACCCGGACGCAATTTGGAAATGTTTCATTTGGCGCCAAAATCCCAAATTTTAATATTATTAAAACCTTCGCATATATTTTTTCTAACTAATCTGATATCTTACTGTTCATTACCTATCTTTTAAATCTTTAAGTTAACCATATAATATTTTTACAATATTTTATATCCTTCTCAATTTATTCTCTCAGCCAATCGCAACCTCTCCTTTAACCCCGTGGGCCCCACTTTCTCTCTCTCCACTTTTCTCTCTCTCTCATATATCCTCTCGTACTTCTCTTTATCATTCTTTCTCTTCTTCCTTCATGTCTCGTTTCTCATTTTTTTTAACTGTTCTTTTGTTGCCGGAATTCCGTCGTGCCGGTGACGCTTCTCGACGTTCCAGCGAGGTACCCCGACCCGTGTGGTTCCTTTGTTCGTCGTTTGGGTTCATTCCGTGAACCGTGCGCCCGTCGCGAGTTTTTCCCGCCGACGGTTAACGTTCCGTTTTCCCGATTCGCGACCCATCAAGGCAAGTTAATCTTGCTACATGCTATATAATTCATTTTATACCTATTTAAATAAATACCATACCTATAGTTTAAATCTAGTGCCCCATGTTTAATTTTATAACGTTTCGATGTTCCGTTCGCATCCGTTTAAATCATATTAAATCTAGATCATGAAAACTTATCTTGTGACATACTAGATTACATTATACTGCATCCATATCAATTAAAATATATATCGTCGTAATATTTCTTATTATTATCTTTAATTAGTTTATAATCTGCATTTTATGATATTATATATTTAAAATATTATAGTTTACACATGAAACGTCGTTGAAAAATCGGATATGACAAATCTGAAATTTACTGTACACCTTATCTTATAAAATTCATTATAAATCATAGAAAAATTATTAATATATGTTCTTTAGTTCGTTACGAAGCTAACTCGGAATACTATAACTCTATAAAATATTTACTTGCAAAATAAATTGTTTAAATAACGTAAAATGCAAATGAAAATGTCTCCAAACTGCTGTCCAGGGAAATTCCAGCAGCAAACTTTCAATTTCGAATATTCATAACTTTTTGTAGGGACAACCTGAGATGCTTATACTTATAAAACTGTAAACCTTATTGAATTATCTTCGTTTTGGTATAAGACACGTCCCTTTTGGATAACGTTTGTTATTTTTAAGCTATTTTACGAATCGGGGTGACGCTGAATTTCTGAACGGAACTTTCTTGTGCATGTTTAATCAATACCACTTTTATAGTTATTAATCGCTTTGAATATGCTATCCATATTAATATTTATATAACATATTTCTTAGTTGCACATCCCACATTACCATTTTATAGTTTTATAACTTTTCGGATACCCGTTTGCATCCATCGCATTTAAGATAAATATAATTGCATTCATAGATCACATTACTACATAATAATGTGATATTAACACTCCATGTTTAATAAATTGTATCCTAATTAATATTGGAACTATAATGTAACCCTAATCGATAACTGTGCATCCATATCCTTGAAATTATATCTATTTGCATATCATATTACATGTTCCAGTTTATTGTTCTGATAGTACTCATGCTTGTTTATTTATACACATGTTTATGATAGTTTGATTATGAGCACCCACATGACATCTTGTGCTTCCTGACATGACCTGTTACACTTCCTACTTGACATGACATGGTACCGTACACTCTTGACATGACATGATACCATGGTGATTTGCAAACTATGGTCATCGCCAGGGGGTGCTTGTATTGACAGCCGATTGGAGAACACAGCATTAACTTCATCCTTTGAATCACTTCCGAAGACCAGCATGGAGGCGGGCGTCCCCAGGTTGTTGCATTGAGATGGCCCTGCATAAACTATCTCTTCCTCTTCTTCGGTATCGCTCCCGAAAACAGGGATGGTGGCGGCGGTTTTGTTCTCCGGGTCGCGACACTTTTCTGTATCCTCGAAATCTGGCAAAAAGTACTTCGCATCTTCGTATTTGCGGACTTCGTTCACGGAAAATGGGTTCAACTCACCTGTTACAGTATACTCGAAACCATCTTTAAAGTACTTCATACACTGATGTTGTGTAGAAGGGATGATGTTGTGCTCGTGTAGCCAAGGACGGCCGAGCAAGGCGTTGTAGCAAGTCTTGGCGTCGATGACATGGAATTTGATGTCCATGACGAGAAGTCCAAAGCGTACTGTTAGTATCACAGATCCGAGAGTCCGTGACGATTGTGAATCGAAACCGGAGATAGTAATTTTGTCACGAGCGAGGTGTTGCACACTCATGCAGATTTCCTTCAACACCCGAACATTAAGGAGATTGACGGAGGATCCATTATCCACCAGGATCTTTCCTATCTTGATATCATGGCAGTATCCGGAGACATATAGGGGACGGTTGTGGTCGCACATCCCGAGAAGGAGGTCTTCATCACCGAAAGTGATATCGGCCGTATGCACTTCCTCCAGTTCATCCTTCATCTTTTCAGTGGCGAGGAAGGCTTGGAATTGCTCAGGTTCTTGTAACGCCTTAATTAGTGAGTCTCGTGCTTCTTTTGATAATAGGAGGGCATCGAGAATGCTAAGCTGAGAAGGTAGCTTCCTTAGGTGCGCGAGGATGTTATAGTCCACCTTACCCTTCCTGGGAGGGTCTTTGGTAGTTAGTTCTTTCATGACTTGGTCATCTAAAGTGATATCCTCAGTGACCTTTTCCTTTCCCTTATCTTTTCTATTCGCGGGCCCGAGATTCTTTTCTGGGAGTGTGCGATTGCGCAGCTGAATGTTTTCGCAGGCTTCCGATTTCTCCTCTTTCCCTAAAACAGATTCTCTAAAGAGAGGGCTCAGAGCCATTTCTTCATCAGAGTCGCTCCCAAAGGTGAGAACTTGTGACCCCTCGGCGTGAGCCATATAACAGTTGCCAGTAGTTCTATTGTGCCCTTCGACAATGCTTCTTTGCTCCCGACGGATCTTGCGCTTCATGCGCTTGACATGTTGCCGACGAACAACATATCCTTGCCACCATATCTTAAAGGCGTCGCACTCCTCCGTGGGGTGTGAGATTTTCCGATGATATGCGCAATAATCAGGGTGCCTCTCCGCCCCATCGTGCGTGTTTTCTTCCGAGGGTGGTAGCTTCATTCCCATTGACATGGCTTTGGCAAACCTTTTCCTTGTCTTGAATATCTTCTTGTCTACTTCGGATGCCTTTTGCTCTGGCAGGGGTAGTTCAACTCTTTCGTTCAGTCGCCCGCCTTTGGTTCCTTCTGACGTTGCCATCTCACACTCCTGATCCGCTTTACTCTTTAGACGAATCTCGTCTAGAAAGGCATTGATCATTTCATTTGTTAGCCACGCACGCTCTGGTTCGGGCTCCGTCTCCAGCTTCGTAGTGCCAGGAGTTTTCTCATCGTCGGTAAACGAGTGGGAGATTACATTACAACTTGCCACATACTCTTCGGATTCATCCGATGAGCTCTCTTCATCATCTCCCTCTTGAAAGATGTGGTTGAGGAACTCTCGCAGTGTGACAGGAGTTCGCGCCTTTTGATTGTATTCTTCCAGCGCGTCAATTTGCTTCTGCAAGCTCGTGTACTTGTTTCCAAGCTTCGCGAGCTTCTTGGATTTCTTCTTCTTTTTCTTCAAAGATTTTGACGGTTGGGCGTGAGTATTTAGGCCATCATCACAGGTCTTCGTGGTTGGGCGCGGCTTCAACATCCCTTCGATAATTTGAGGTTCAAGAGGGTCCTTCCATTCGATTGCAGGGCACGCATAAAGGTCCTTCAGCATTGTCTTGGTTTTAGTTGACAGCACGACCTCCCATGGAGCTTCTTCAATAAAGGAACAGGTTGCCCCCGGTGTATCTGCTTTCTTAGGAGTATGCGGCTGTGGTGGGTTCACCTTCCATTTTTCGGACAGTACAAACTTCCCCTGGAGGTATTGATCTTCAATCCATCCTTTGAAGACGAAGCAATCTTCAATCGGATGGCGTACCGCTTGATGGTAAGGGCAATAGTTGGGGTTATTCACCTCAATGGGTTGTGGCGGTCGTCTTGGATTTGGCAAGTTTATAAGTCTGTTGCGTACTGCCAGCTCAAATAACCGTTTCGTCTTGTCCCGTGGGAACGAGTAGGGACGTTTCATCTTCTCATTATAATACCGGCATCTTTCTTCCAGTTGATCTGCCGGTTTCGGGGCGTTAGGTTGCTGTTGGGTATTCGCGACGAAGGTTGCCCTTCCTTCACCCTTGTCATTCCGAGGTTCCGACTTCGGGGGAGGTGGTCTATGACCCATCTGGTCCATCTGAGCCAACTTGTCGATTAAAGCCTGGAATGTGGTTGGCTTAAAGAACATCATAAACTGGGAGATAATTGCGTGGGGGTCTAGGGTTCCCACGAACATGCCCACTGCGGGTGCTTCCTCAATGCGTTGCTCGCATCTCGACCACAAATTCCGCCAGCGTATAGCATACTGGACCCAGGTTTCACCTGGTTTTACCCGGGCGTTAATCAATGCAGTTATTGGAGTGCGTTCGCTGGCACATGCGAATCGCTGTGTGAACAACAGCTCCATTTCAGCGAACGTTTTGATGGAATCATTCGAGAGTTTCGAATACCATTCGAACGCTGTTTCTGATAAGCTGCCTACGAACTGGCGGAGCAACAGTTTATCATCACCGCCGGTGTTACCGCAGAGGGCCCGGAACTGGGCGACATGTTGATGGGGGTTGCCGGTCCCCTTATACACGTGGAATTTTGGTATCGTATAGCCTTGCGGGTATTTGATTTGGTCGTACCAGCTTGGATACGGCCGCCGCGTTTTTACGACTTGACCAGCTGCCACAGTCGCATGGTGAACCCGGATTTGCTGGGCTATGTAGTCAACCAAGTCAGCCTTAGAGATTGACTCCTCCTTGGCCGTTGATAGGGCTGGTGGTGGATTTGACGTTTCTCCTCGGTCGTCTTCAAGAACGATTGGGGGATCCTCGGCGGGTAAGTCTTGCTGGATCATCATGCCTATCATATCTTGGAAGAGCAGGCCCATACGTTGTATGTTGGCCGCTTGTTCAGCAGCCTCTTTGTCCTTTTTCTCCAGTATCCGGCGAAGGAATTCGGCATCGGTTTCTTCCTCCTGGCGTGCGTCTGAGGACGTTTCTGGGCTTTCTTTTGGCCCGTAAGTGCGGCCATAGCATTCATCATTTCCTGAAGCTTTTGTTGCTGCTCCTGGGCTTTCGTCATGGATCGGGTAAGCGGTCGGTGGCCTGTAGAAGTGCGGCTTTCCGCCTTTCCAGAGGCCATGTAAACAGTGTGCACCACCATGCCCCCAGACTTAGGGCGTCTGGGCTCAGTGCTTTTAGCCGTTGTTGCACGCTGGGGGGTCTTCCCTGTCCTCCTCCTTTTATGAGCCATGGAGGTTGAGGGGGCCGTTGAGGTGGGCGTCCAGACAGCCTTTCGGGGTTTAGCCTGATGACCAGCCTCCGGTTGGATTTTCAGCTTCTTGTGCCGGCGGGAGAAGTTTGGATCGATGATCGAGTCTCGGGCCTGCCGCCAAACCTTATAGATTTTGGAAGACAGCCGTTGAGGGGATCGGGGTTGTTCTGATTTTATTTCCACAACCTTTTTTGATGGGGGAGGAGACCTCTTTAGCACTGCAGTAGGGGAATTCCTTCGCACCTTATTTAGCATTTCGAAGCTGTTCCCAGTTGGAACGGCAGCATTAACTTCTGCCATCGGGGCTGATGGAGTCAACCCGGAAGGGGAGTTGCCCCCAGCCTTCCTTACTCGGCGCTAATGGCGACGTCGAGCGTGTCGAGCGGACGGCGTTGGGTCAGCGGTAAGAATGGTTTCGTCTTGCCCCCTGTGTGGGTGGGGGGTCGTTGTTGGTGTTAGCCTATCAAAGACCGATGTCCTTTGGGCAGTAGGAGCGGGAGCTGAAGCCGTCAACCTTGTGAAGACCGATTTTGTGGCCGGAGAAGCCACCTTGACGATTTCGGGGGCAGGAGCGGCCACTTTCTTAGAAGCAGCCTTCTCTGAGATTGTAGGCCCCATGATGAGTTTGCAGGATTTCTGGCCTAATCTAGAGAAGACCGAGGCGTTGACGTTGGGCGACTCGTTGAGAGGAGCCGCGGCAGGGGTAAGACGATCAAAGACCGATTTCTTGAGAGCTTCCTTTGTCAGCACCGGCTCCGCGAAGCTTGATGGTGGGAGTATAGTCCCAAAGAACAATCCGGTAGTGGCTTGAGTCACCTGGTCCACCGGCATTGTGAACAACGAAGCAGCTTGGGGTCCATAGGCTATACCTCCTGGCGAGGTAAAGCGTTGGTCGCAATTGCAGTCTGAGCAGTTGGAGGATTTCGCAGAAGTAGAAGCCATCGATCCTTTGCTTTTCTGCAATAAGCAAGAAGCCAATTCTTAGTATCTTGAAACCCAAGGGCAACCATTAGCGAACCGCGTTTGGTTCGCGAATCACGACACACGAAGTGTGGAGTGGAAAGAGGAAGGGGTCCCACCGGGCGTGCCAGAATCTGTTCCCCTCCGAACGGCGGCCTGGGCTCGGGCGTCTGTGCCTGAGGTTCGGGGCAGATGCTAATTGGTGCTATCCGTCCACCTCTCCGAAGATGCCAAGTCGATCTATGGCACCGTGTATCGAAGGTTTAGACGGATGCGGCCGATGTAGCAGACTTCGTCAGATTCTCCCTCGTTTGAGGGGTTTTTGATTGTGGGGACGCTCTTCCCTGCAGGCGCAAGCCCCTGCAGTTAATTACGCTACCGCATCGCGGTAACAACTTTCTCCTTCTCCAGATGGTCACTTCGTGTCGTGGGTGTTTATTTTGTTTTTATTGCCCGTGGATTGTTTACGGAGACTGAGTTATGTCGTCGCCCGTAGGGCGTGGACTAGTCCAAATCCGTGTTTATCTTAGATTTGGGTTTGGGGGTTTGGTTTGAGGATACGTCAGCCATACTTGAGGCTAAGATCAACTCAAACATTTGTTAAGGATACGTTAGTCTAACGTTGAGACTAAGATCAACTTAACGGGATCGTTTAGATCCGACAAAAGAGTTTAGGGACATAGTGGTCCATCGTATGTGTGGCCGTCGGGACCCGTCACCTCTCTGACGACGTTGAAGGATTACAACGACGGATGTCAGAGGAGTTCAGAGATGTACCCTCGAGCCAGAGTTAATTGGGGGGATTCATAGTCCAGTCTGTTTGAAGGTTTAAAGATACGTTAGCCATCTTCAAGGCTAAGATCAACTTAAACGGGACCGTTTAGATCCGACAAAAGAGCACATGGGGCTCTATTGTTCTAGTTTAAGGACGTGGTCCACGGGTAGTTTAAGGACATTGCGGTCCACAGGTAGTTTAAGGACATTGCGGTCCATGGGTAGTTTAAGGACATTGCGGTCCATGGGTAGTTTTAAGACATCTCGGTCAAGGTTAAGGACGTCATAGTCCATAGGTTTAAGGACTCCACAGTCCGGTATGTCCTCTGGATGCTTCACACGGGTTCACTGCCGTGCTAGGCGAGGACCAGGCTCCGCTCTGGACGTTTTCCATGGGGTCAAAGAGTGATATTATCCGCGTTCTACGTAACCAGGAATTTTGCACTAGATGCTTCACACGGGTTCACTGCCGTGCTCGGCGAGGACTAGGCTCCGCTCTGGGCGTTTTCCACGGGGTCAGAGAGTGACGTTATCCGCGTTCCACGTAACCAGGAATTTTGCATTAGACATGGGTTTAAGGACCCCACAGTCCATATCATGGGTGGTCGTCGGGACCCGTCACCTCTTTGAAGACATTGAGGGATTACAATGCCAAATATCAAAGGAGCGAAGAGATGTACCCTAGAACCGGAATGGCTTGAGTAGTCCTTGGCCCAATTTGGGGTCAAGACCGATTAATTATGTTATGAGCCCATTAGCCCAGTTAATTATGAATTGAAGACTCATGGCCTAGCTCGAGCTAAGTCCTATCATGTCTGGAATATTGGCTTCTTGTTGGTCCATTGAAGGAGAGGTTTTGCCTCTATCCATTTAGCCAATTGGGCCTAAGCCTAGTGTTAAACACTACAGAGCAATCAGTGTTGAACACTGGGAATGAGGTTGACAAGTTAGTGTTTAACACTAAAAGATAATTGGTGTTAAACACCAGCAACAAAGCTTTCAAATGATCATAAACACTAAAACAGATCAGTGTTGAACACTGGCAATGGAGATCTCAGATTAGTGTTAAATATTAAGGTAATCAGTGTTGAACACTGCGAATAAAATTCTTTGATTAGTGTTGAACACTAAGGCCCGACAGTGTTTCAATACTGTATTCGAGAGTTCCAATTTAGTGTTAAACACTAAGGCAAGAGGGGTCACGTGGCAACACGTGAGAGCGCCCTCCCTTCATTTATTCTGCTGAGATTATCGCATCTTTCTGAGCATCACGTGCCCTCACGTGATGGGCATTTAAATGCTTGTATGCTAAAGCTTCTGCCGAGGGTCACGTGGGTCACGTGGGGTGCTGCCTCAAAGGGGCTTTCTGTAGATCTCTTGGGGGAGTCACGTGGTGGCACGTGACCCTGCCTCTATGTATGTTGTTTAGAGGATCTGTTAATCTTTTTCCAGGAATTAAATTCCTCGTAGGGTTGAACCCTGACAATAATTTCAGAGGAATTAAATTCCTACTTCCTTTTGAAGATTTATATTCTGAATAGAGTTGGACTCTGAATTTTCTGTAGGAATTAAATTCCTCATATATGTGAAGAACTGAATAGGGTTAAACCCTAATAAAAGCTTTAAGGAATTAAACTCCCATTTTAAAGAATTATGATTAAGGGAATTAAATTCCCGCTGTTTCAACAGAACTATGTTCTTAATTAGGGTTCAACCCTGTTTCTTTTTGTTCTGAAGGAATTAAATTCCCATAACACAGGGTCAAGCCCTACTTTTATCTTAAAGGAACTAAATTCCTATAGTTCTGTGAGAATTAAATTCTCATGTTTCCATTCCCTCTCTATGTTTTGGATCTGCATGGCAGGATCTCGACCCATTGAGAATTAAATTCTCAACCTAAAGGGGAGATGTGCACTTTGCAGATCCTCTATCAAAGAGAGAAGAAATATGTTCTTCTGTTTTATATAATCAGAGTTAAACTCTGTTGAGAATTCAATTCTCCCTCCTTCAAAAGGCCTTCCCTTTCTTACCTAGGGTTTTCGTTTGCAGAAGCTCCAAATTCCTCAAAGTATCAAGGCTCTCTCCTTTTTCCTCCCTCTGCGTATATGTCCCTTTTTTTGTATCTCTTGGCTCCTATTTATAGAAGAAGCAGCCGAATAATTAGTTTTTGACGAATCTTCCTTGAGATATTTGATTTGCATCCATTATTCATTCTGGACCTTTGGATTGTTAGGTGAATTTTATTCACCATTGGATTTCAAATCCGGGGATTCTCCCTTGTTATTTCGGTTAGATTTAAAGGGGAAATCTTTCCAAACCCAAGATTTTCCCATAGATAGACGATATTTAATCACCTCTAAATCTTTAATCCGATCGGCTCCAGATAATCACTTTCTTTTGGAAAGATTTGAATCTCCTTCAGAATTTAATTCTGTTAACAAAACGGGCTTTGAAAGCCGGTCACGTGTGACCACGTGACCCCCTTGGAACGAGCCTTCCTCTTTCTTTTTATTCTCTGTTTTCTGGTTGCTGTTCAGTCATCACGTGTCAACACGTGACCATTGGTCACGTGTGAACACGTGACCCCTGTCTGGAGCCTCTTTCTTTGATTCAACTGGAGGACGAGTCTGCTGCTTTGAGCGTCACGTGCCAACACGTGACCTCTTCTGAAGCCTTTTCCTTGACTTGATCATGGAACCTTTTCCTTGACTTGATCAGGGAACCAATGTGCCTTTTCCGCTGCTTTTATATGTCACGTGTCAACACGTGACTGCTGGTCACGTGTAAGCACGTGGCCCCTCCTTTCTGAAGCTTTTCCCATAAGCTTTTCTGATTTTAAATCAGGAAACAGTTGGCTATGTCACTTGCCCAATCTAGCGCACTCTGGGAAGCGGGACGTGACACACATCCATGTACTTTCTTGCTAACGTCTCAGTTTACTGGCTAACTCTGAATGGTATAAAGTGAGCCGACCAGGTGAGTCGATCCACAATAACCCAAATTGCATCATTACCCTTCGTGCTGTGAGGGAGAGCGGTCATGAAGTCCATGATAATGTGCCGCCATTTCCATTCTGGGATTGGTAACGGCTGAAGTAGACCAGCAATTCTGTGATGTTTAGCCTTCACTTGCTGACACACCAAACACTTGGCTATGCTCCTTGTTATTTCGCGCTTCATTCCATGCCACCAGTAGTGTTGCCGTAGATCCTTGTACATATTCATACCACTGAGGTATACTGAATACGGAGAGCCGTGAGCTTCTTTCATCAACCTTTCTCGAACAAAGCCGACTGGTATACATAAACGGCTTCCATATCACAAGGATCCATCTTCATGGATGATGAAGTCAGTTCGTAGTCCACTTTCCACTTGTTCTTAGATCTTTTGTAGCTTGGTATTATTTGCTTGAGCTGGCTTGATCTGATTTACAAGAGTGGATTGAACTTGTAAGTTCATCAAAGATGAAGCGTTACTTGGTACAACTACTTCAATCTCCAATCCATACAGTTCTTGTTGTAGTCTCCACTGAGCGGTGAGCTTCATTGCTAATGGCTGGTGACTAAGTGCATCAGGAACTACGTTCACCTTTCCAGGATGATATTGTAGCTTGATATCGAAATCCGCCATGAGTTCTAGCCATCTTCTCTGCCGCATGTTGAGTTCTTTCTAAGTAAATACATACTTCAGACTTTTGTGGTCGGTGTATATATCCACTCGTTCTTCCAAAAGATAGTGGCACTAAATTTTGAGTGCGAAGAACACTGTTGCCAGTTCCAGATCAAGTGTTGGATAGTTGCACTCATGGACCTTTACCTGTCCTGATGTAAAAGCCACAACTTTTCCATGCTGGTGTAGAACACATCCTAATCCTTTACCGGACGCATGACAATGCACATCGAATCCGCCAGATTGATCAGGTATTACAAGGATAGAAGCAGAGGTTAATCTCGACTTGAATTCTACAAAAGCCTTCTCACATACTTCTGACCACATGAATGCTTCGTCTTTACGTGTGAGCTTGGTCAGAGGTGCTGCGATCTTTGAGAATCCTTCAATAAATCGTCGGTAGTATCTTGCTAAGCCCAAGAAATTTCTTATATCTTTCACTGTCTTTGGTGTCGGCCACTCACTGACAGCTGACACCTTAGCTGGGTCCACAGAGATTCCTTCACCTGAAACGATATATCCGAGAAATCCGACTTGATCTAGCCAAAATTCACACTTGCTGTACTTGGCGTAGAACTGATATTGTCGTAATGTCTCCAGGATAATCCGTAAGTGCTCGGCGTGCTCTTTCCGATTCTTTGAATACACTAGAATGTCATCGATGAATATAACAACAAACCTGTCTAAGTGCTCTCGGAAAACTTGGTTCATCACGTTCATAAAGATGGTAGGTGCATTGGTCACTCCAAATGGCATTACGAGATATTCATAATGGCCATAATGAGTCCTAAACACTGTTTTCGGAATGTCAGACTCTTTGACTTTCACCTGATGGTAACCCGAACGAAGATCTAGCTTTGAAAAGACACAAGATCCACTCAACTAATCGAAAAGGTCATCGATACGCGATAATGGATACTTGTTCTTAACTGTCACTTCGTTCTGTAACGACTCTAAATTTACTATACGAAAATTTTCAATTTAATGTACAGAAAGGAGTTTACAAGCCTGAGTGCAAGTTATAAGGTAATTTTTGTTTAAGAACAGCAATAAGCAACTTGTAACTCACTGGTAAAGCCTTGCACTACTGTGAGGTAGCCCCTGTATTCGAATCCCATCAGACACATTATTTTTTCTGATTTATTTTTATACTTTTTGGAAGACTAAAATTTTACACGTGCAATGCACATAAAAATGAAAAGTCTGAAAAGATCAAACATGTACAAAAGCGAGTTAATACTAAGATGAACACATGGCTCCAATCCACCGGCCCCCCTCACCAAATCGACCGGTGGAAAGTGCTTTTGGGCCGGCACTGACGGTCCTCCCAAGCCCAATGAGGCCTGGGTTTTGCACACATGACCCTTCCCCTACCCCTAACTCCTCTGCACTAACAGAGACTTTTAATTTCACCTTTAAACCAAATTTTAATGCATTTTAATTCACCCTTTTAATTCCGAAACCCTAATTCCATACTATAAATACTACCCCATGCCCTAACCTTTCATCATTCTGAAAATTATAGCCAAAACTCTCAAATTTTCTTAAGTACAAGTGGAGTAGAAGAGGAGTTAGCAAGTGATCAAGTTCCGACGAGAATCGGAGCACATTCCGGCAACCCCGCGACGCCACGATGACAACCCTCCCTTCCTACACATTTCTTTAAGCCTCTTATAGTGTAAGTCCCTTCCAATCCGCATTCCTCTTCGTTAAAAGTTCATTTTCAAAACATATGTCGGAAGTAGAGTTAATACCGACATCTTCTTCTAAAACTCTATAATTCCACCTTTTCTTATATATTCTTCATTCATATTTCTATACCATACTTGTTAACATAAAACCATTGTTTAGAACCAATATTTAATCAAAAATATCATGCAAAATAACTTTAACTCAACATTTACATTAAAATACCATGAAGTTTGTATATATCATTTTTATTTGTTTTGCTTAAACATACCTTTAAAAAAATTCACGAGATAACGACCTACCTCTCACGTACATACATGGTGTCCATAGCATGATATCCTTTAAACATATTTTTGTTACGGATACAATATTATATTAAAATACCATTTACTATAAAACCGGATTTCTTTAAATTATATTTTAAATTCCTTTACAAATAAGCCTCTACAACCCTTTTCAGGGGACCCGCTATTGGATGGTGCGAATTATCACACATCCTTGGGCTTGTAGAGCGAGATACAGATCTTCTCACGGAGCATTCGGTCACGAAAGGTTTTTAATATGGTTTTTAAGAAAAACAGATTTTCTACTTAATTAAAAAATTTAATTTTTAATATTTATATAAATAATGCAAAATCCATATATTTTCAAAATATAATAAACTTATATTTTTCAAATGAAAAAATTACAAGTTTCATCAAGATACCAACAAAAGTTAAGCTTTACAGTAAAATACCATAAACTTTCCAAACTAAGCTATTATTACTAAAATATCTCAAATCCCTAAAATTCACATCCACGAAAACCATAAATAATATAAATAATTTCTCGAGGTTATATTGAAACTATATTAAAAATATTTTTCATAAAACCCGCTGGAGTTATATATAACTATATTTAAGAATTTTAGTAAATATAGGTTTAAACGGGATTAATTCTCTTGAGCCCCAGGAAGCCGGAGAAAGTGAGTGCTTGCCTATTTAAGGTAGAAAACTTAACGGTGTTATCAATGGTAATTGTCTTGGAAAAAAACACAAATCCTACCGTCCATGTGCAGCAGTTACCGATAACTCCCGAACCTAAATCAGGATCTAAATCAGTTGCAAGTGTCTGACTCGGTCTGAGTCTAATTCAAACATGAATCCAAACTCTAACATGTATACTTGAACATGAACCTGAATATCAAACCTGAATACAAGACTTGACTTGACCGAATCATGGTTATAACTTGACTTGACAACAAGCTTACATCCTGAACCTGACTACTTGAACAATTTGTATCCATGGTCTTGGCAAGCCTTATAAATATAATCTATACAAAACATTACGCGGGGTTAACGAGGTAAATTGGTACATGATGTATTAATGTGGCACGAGATGATCACTAAAAGACACCTGTATGAACTCTCGTGTCGTTGTCCCGTGGGTTTTGACGGGACCTTGTACTACATGTTACCATAGTCCATGGGGTAAGATAGACTTCTCTTGTATACACAAATACATCCTGTACCAAACTACAAACAACTACGTTAGAATAACAATCTTATACCTGTACATCTTACCAGTTCAATTCTCATTACTTGCTATATTCCTTTCTTTCTTTTGGGACTTACCAAGCGCTAGTTCGCTGACGACATTCCTGTCTATTTCTTTCTTTGGAATGTTCGTCAGGAGGACCGAACTCTCAGGAGATAGAGCCGGGCCAGGAGGACTTGGACCAGTTCACTGCCCAATAAGACTTCTAGTTCATCTTGTACTTATTTCAGTATGTATGCCACGGTTTAGGCATTACTTTATATCATTGTATCTTTCCTTTTCAAAGCAGTTGTAATGTAAAGATGAACGTTAATAAAAGTTGTTCTTTATTTTATATCTCTTGTCAATTCTTGTGCATTTTATACATATATTGCTTAATTACGCTTAACGTATTTATTTCTCAGTAAATATGTTGCGGGCTTATCACATCACCACTTTCATACACTGGGAAGCGGGGCGTGACAGGTTTTGTTGGTGGCCCATGCTGGTCAGTTCTGCATGGAATTCTAAGCAATATATCACAAGAATTATAAGAATCAGCAACTATACATTCCTTACATTTCAAATTCCTTGAATCTATCCTAACCTTTCTTTTCTATCAAGGTCATGGATTCACCGAACAACACGAGCACCAACGTCAATGGAAACACTCCACCGCCCACTCTACCACCACCACCACCTACTGTTGCAGCTCCCATCAATGAGCAAACGGTACTGCTCGAGACAATCAAGAGCCTCTTGGAGGGTCAGCAGCTGTATACTGCTATCCTCATGCACCGCCCAAAGGCCAAGACACCCGGAGTCAAGTAATTCCGGGCACTGCACCCAAAGCACTTTTCAGGAAAAGAGAGCCCCTTGGAGGCATAAGAATGGACTCAGTCTATCGAAGATGATCTGGCAGCAGCACAAGTGCCAGAGATTGCTTGGATAAGAGTTGCAAAGCTGCAACTAACAGATAACGCCAGAGTCTGGTAGAAAGGTGAAGAAAGTCGACTCGTCCAACCGATTGAATGGAAGACGTTCGCAATATGTTCGACGTGAAATACTTCCCTGAGACTACCTGTTTCGACAAGGAACAGCAGTTCATCCACTTACAACAAGGCTCGATGTGGAGCAAATCCGTAGATGAATACGATACTGAGTTTACCATGCTTAGCAGGTAAGATATGCCTCAAAATTAAATTTCCTGATATCACATACCACACTGCTAACACAAGGTCGTAACAGGTTCGCGGCACACCTGATCCCGACTGGTAAGATCCGGGCACGAAGATTTCAACAAGGCTTGGACCCGGAAATCCAAGCTGCACTAGCTACAGGGGATTTCCTAACCCATGATCTCACTCTGAAGGCTGCCCGATGCTATGAGGCAGTCGTGAAGAAGAAGTGCAGATCTCAGACTGCCGGTGTGAAACGTCATGCCACTCAGATGGCAGGAGGAGCCTCTTCCAGGCCAACTTTTTCACCGAGGAGACCGGGAGTAACCTTTAACCGGCCCAGTCCAAAATTTTGCTTCGATTGCAAGAGGAATTGACACCTGGCGAAGTCTACAGGCATGCGAATGGCCCGTGTTTGGTTTGTGGCATATCCACTTACGCCATTGGAGGTTGTCCATATCGTCTCAACCCAGTTCCAGCACCTAGACCCACAATCACAGTTCTACAGCGGCCAGCTATTCAGGCTCCTACACCTCATCTTGCTCTCCCTGCTCCACCTCCACATGGACCTCCTGCACAGCCTCCTCGTCAATTTCATCAGGCCCAGAGGAACATGCCTCAAGGGAAGAGGAACGTGCCCCAGGGACTGAGGAATGTGCCTCTAGCAAGGAGGAATGTACCCCGGCGCCAGGCTTTTACCATGACAGTTGAGGAAGCCAAGGCCACTGGCCAAGTTATTACTAGTAATTCCAAATCTTTTCATCTTTTCAAATCCTTTTATATCTCTATATTTTTCCCTGTATCTAAACCAACCTCACACAACTTAGGTACTATACTAGTAGCCATCCTTCCTGCACTAGCACCGTTCGACACTGGAGTGTCACATTGCTTCATGTTGCAATGATTCGTGAGAACACATGCGATTCCCGTGAAGCCACTCATTTCAAGCTAGAATTTCAGTTCCGGGAATGGAGTTTTGAAGGCAACTATGGGATTTGATCAGTGTCCAGTTGTAGTTTGCGGACGAGAATTCTACGCGAATTTCAAAGTACTGGACATCCCAAACTTTGATATTGTGTTGGGAATGGACTGGCTGGGTATTTTCTATGCTACGATTGACTGCCGTCAAAGGAGGGTAGTATTTGAGATACCAGATCACCCAGTCTTTTACTTCAAGAGTGGAGACAGAACTTTGGAGCCAGGTGTTCAGTCGAAAATATCGCACTTTTGATATGATATTTTCCTTACTTTTCTCAAATATCAAAATGTGTTTATTATAAATATGACACATATGAGGATTTATCTGTAAAAATGCTATTTTCATATGTTTATATATTATAATTAATATTATGAAGGAAAATATATGCATATAATATTTTGACAATTTAAATATGCATATCATATCAAATATCCTTAATCAATGTTCTTAAAATATAATATCATTTCAAATTGGTTAGGATAATATCTCAAAAATACCAAATATTACTAACATTATTCTTTGAGATATGGTGCAAGCTTTGGCTCAGATCAGGAGATCGAGATGTTGAGATGTCGGAAATAAAAAATCTGCTGAAATATTAAAGAAAATCGAAGAATTAATACTGACAGAGACTCAGGAAATATTTTCAAGTTCCAGACATCAACTAAATCTCCATGTGTTACAAGAATAAAGTCCCTGAAATTTGCACCCAAGATCTCACCAAATGGCCGCGGATCCGCAGCCAAACCATGCAATATGCGGCGGATCCGCGGCCGATTCACTGAATCAGGAGTTAGGATTTTCAGGTTGGATTTGCTACAACTAACCCTAATTCTGGGAATCTATGGTTTCTGGCTTTGGGGCTATATAAAGGACCGAGGGCTAAACTTAGAAATCATCAATCTTTTATACAAGCTAATCACCGTCAAAGAACATATGATCCAAGACAGGTCCAAGATTCGACGTGATAAAGTGACGTGAGATTCGACGGAACATCTACATCCGACAAGGCAGAGATCGAGAGAAACTTTTTTTTCTCTTGTAATCTAAACTTGAAGTTTGTACTTGTGAAGTTGTTTAATAAAGATAGATCTTTAGTTTAATTAGTTTAATTATTTAGTTACATTATGAATTCATCTCTATCCGTTTTTCTATCTCCATCATGTTCGAGTAATTCTCCGATTGATATGTTTCGTAGGATTAGGGTAGAATAATGGATGAGAAAATATTTTAACTTCTTTTAAATCTTATGAAGTTTATAAATTTTAGCAAAATAAATGTTAACATTCTTATCGGGCGCACTACCAATTTATTGCTAGTCTCGACTGCGCTTTGAGATCAGATTAATAATTGCTTTGTTAAGAGCTAGACATGAATAGAGATCAATGAAAGGACAATGGTCAATAGTGGGGAAACCCTAGTCTCTTCCAAGAACCCTAATTCTCATTCATCACTATCAATCTAGTTTTAAATCTATCAATAGATAAAATGAGTAATCTTTATTAGTCATCCATAACTACTAAATCCTAACGAACCCTACAAGAATTTTTCTTATAAAATCTATATCCGTATTCAAACTAGATCTGTATTATACACCATTATTGATTGCGGTTACTACACACTTATTTAAATACAAATCAATCAAATGGCGCCGTTGCCGGGGATACGTGCATAATTTTTTTATTCTTACTATTTGTGTTGAATTCTTATTTGATCTATATCATAAAAATAAAACAAAACCGCATCTTGCATATTTAATGATTAGTGTGCGGTTTTTGCGAGGGAATATGGAGTCATTTTAGCGAGAAGATAAATATTCAGAGACATTCATCAAGGCCCAGAGGAACAAAAGAAGCCACGGTGAAAAAAATTAAACAAAGAACCCACTAAAGCACGGCGGAACCGCGGCTATCATGTGCAAACGGCGGCGGAACCGCGGCGGTCTTAGGGAGTTGTGCCCTCAAACTTTTTTGGTATATTTTCTATCTCTTTCTCTCCCCTCTAAAAAATCCAATAATATATTTTCTGCAGGATTCTTTGCAAAATATTGCCGCTCAAAAATCTTTTTGCGTGTTTTGTTTTGCGGGTTGTTTTTGCATATTTTAATACGGATTTTAAGAGGCAAGACCACAATTCAGATTAGGTGGGGATTTCATCACCCTTCCTAAGCCCTACAAATCAGAAAACGAGCATCCGCATCACCCTATATTAATTAAAAAATATCTAGATCAAGACCATAAGGACCGTCGCGCTCAAATAGGACAGAGGAAAGTCGTGGGTAATCTATCTCTTATCCGCATTTCTTTTGTGGTGTCTAGGCAAGTGTGTCTAAGGCAGGTGGTTACTTAATTAGGCCCGCTATTTTCGATGATTCGTATAGTGGATACCTCCCACTTACCTGGCACTTACCTGGCCACAAGAGTTATAAAGAGGTGGTAGAGGATTGACCCTGCGGCTTGTCCTTTGGAAGTTTAGGAGCGGTCTAGTGCTTGACTTAGGTAACCTTAGTTCGAGGGTTTGCTTGTGCATTTTGTGATTTGTTGAGTCAACCCTCAAGTCCCACTTTCAAAGCAAAACAATCTAAATAGAGTTTAAATCTTTTCACCCTCCTCCCTCTTTTCACCTTCTTATAATGGGTAACCCAAATAAAAGAATTCTTGCCGATCTTTGCTATCCAAACCCAGATATTTCTTGTTATCGTAATCGCTTCGGTATACCATCCGACTCTACCATGTCTTTAAAAGATCGGATAGAGCAAGCGAAAAGAAACAGTTGGCCACCTTACTCCAGGTCTTATGAACCGCATCAAAATTCTACATCTTCTTTTGTTGATACTCCATCTAAAGCATGTGAGGGAACTCCTAAACGCATGTCCATCACTGAGTATATAGCAAGGACTAAAGTCCAAAGTTTCAATCCGGTCAAACCGTTAGGACAACAAACGCCACCACTTTCTAAAGAAGATTTTACTACTTAGTTTGTGGCGTATATGACATCTATTGACAGTTGCCAACCAACCAACCAATATCAATATTCTTCTTATCACAATGTTGATCCTACTCCTGTCCAATTTTCATAACCTTTCGATCCCTATCAATCCTACCCGAGTTTTACACTTTCTCGAGGCATTCCTTATAATCAGTCATTTGAGAGTTTTACTTATCCACAAGAACTTCAATCTTTTGCTGAAACCCCTTACCGACCCATGTCTAGTCTTGAATGGACTGTGGAAGAATATGTGGTAGCGTCGCGCCGCGCTAGAGAGGAATTGAATGAGTGCATGGCCATTCTCAATAAATAAAACGAACGAGCAACTAGTTTCAAACCAGCTCAAAATTTTCCAACGTATAATATAGCCATAGGAAAAATTGAGAATTTGGGTAATGAGAGAGAGCGGTACACCCTTCCAAATCAAACCTTCCCATCTCAAATTGAAATCCATACCTCCAGTTTCACAAATCTATCGAGTACACCAAATGATTCACCAATTGAAGATAGAATGTATGATGAGTTGTGTGACTTTGTAGTGTTTGATTTATCCGATTGTGAAGGGTTCATTTCAAGTGAAGCCACACCCAACCCTTGTGATCTCTACACCTCCACTCTAGAACCACAATTGATTGAAAACCCTGCTTAAGATGAGGTGTCTGAGACTTGTAACCTTCACTTGATTGAGGATATTGACGTTCGGGATATATTGGATGATGAACCCGAAATTTTGGATGAGTTTGTCCCACCAATTCATCAAGTCCTTTCACTCCCGTGTGGTCATCATCTTGAACCTTTAACTATTCTTTCCGAACCCCTTATGCGTCTTGAAATTGATGATAAATGTATAACCGAAAAGCAGAATGAAATTCATCCTTCATTTCCCACATCTGGTTCAGCAATACTCGACACACCAATTTGTTTGTCCATTTCATCTCCCACTTTCTCTGGTTCTTCTAATCAACCTTTAATGATAGCGAGTGTTGATGAATCACAATCCGATATTTCGAGTTCGATAATTCTAGAAAGACAACTTGATTTAGAATCTTTTGAGAATGAGGTAGATGAGCTTTACGAGTCTCCTACCTCCATAATTTTTGACAAATCAAGTGTGTTGAATTCTGGCGCAATACTTATTGACATTGAAACGTTCAATCGGACCATCGATGAAAGTTTCGAAGATATTTTCGCCGACGAATTCCTATTCCTAAACGACACGGAATTTGTAATTAATCAACCTGTAATACCCAGTTTCCTTTGTACTCCATTATCCGTATTCTAATAATAAATTTTCCAATTGTTCTATTTAATTTATTCCATCCAAATATTTTCCCTAACTTTTACTACTAAACTTAAGGCTTAAAACCATAAGCCCAAGTCTATTTAATCCAACTCTTTTCTTTCTAAATTTTCTTGAGCCCATGCCAACTCATTTTCCCTCCCCTCTATATTTTTCCCAAGTCCAAGGCCCGGCCTACATTTTTTCCCAAGCCCAAACAATTATCCCTTCTCATTTCTTTTTAAATTTCCCACAAATCCAAACCCAAATCTCCCCCATAATTTCCTATTAAACAACCAAATTAATGCCTCTTGAATCCCAATTAATTTCCCTCATTAATCCCTTTTTAAAATTCTATTAATCACTGTTAAATTCTTATTCATTCTATTAAATCTCTCTCTATTCAATTTCAATTAATTTTTTTAATTAATTCCCCCTCATTCTTTCTCTCTCTCTCTCTCTCACCCACGCTCTCCCCCTTTCTCCTCACGTAACTCTCTCTCCCTCCCCCACGTTTTCTCTCTCTCTCCCTCACGTTCTCTCTCTCCTCTCAATCCCTCTCTTTCTTTTTTCCCTCTCCCTCTTTTTCCCGCTCCCCGCTCGAACCCACGCCCACGCCCACGGCCGCGCTTGCCCCGCCGCCACCGCTGGCATCACTCCGGTCTCCTCCAACTCACCTCGTTGCAAACCCCGACGACCTAAGAACCCAAACCGACGCCGCACCATTACCTCGTCGTCGACCCCCAAGCGCACCTCCACCTTCACCTCGCTGACCCTCGACCTCACCGCATACCCGTCACCACCTCCTTCTTCCTCACCACTCCTATACACTGAGCTCCCCTCAACGGCGACCCCGTGTCCACCGCCACTCCCTTCACTACACACCAAGCCTAGCCACCTACTTCCACCATGACCTCCTCCCTTCACCACCGGTGAAACACCACCGTTGAGCTTCCACCGACCACCGAGCTTGCCAAGCCGATCCCTTCTGCAACCTCTTTCCTCCATTTCATCAACCGACAACCCATCAACGCCCCCTTGTCACCAACTTCCACTGCCGACTATCTTTGCCGGCAACCTTCATCATCGTCGGCCAACAACATCGCCGGCTGCCTCCTTCCACATCGAGCTCCCCTCCAACCCAGCTCCGGTCATCCCTGGCTGCAGCTCCAAGCCAGCCTCCCATCCCCAAAGCCAAACCAGCACCAGCCATCCAACCATGACTCCTAACCACCACCCGAGCCCTCTGTGTCGTCCGCCATCGCCTAAGATCATTGTCGTCGTCCAAAGCTGCACTGTCTCCATCTCCAAGCCTAAGCCTAGCCAAGCCTCGTCATGGTCTTGTTGCGCCACGCCGTTGCCGTAGATGTTGGTTACCACCGTGTTGCGTCGCTGTCGTATCATCATCGATACGTCGTCAGGCAAGTTAAATACTTGCTTCATGCTATTATATATATTCAATTCGATTGCGATTCAATATTAATACAATGAAAACCCGAATGTTCGATGCAAACCATAAACTGAAAACCCCGTTAAATTGACGGAAACTAATCACATAGGATGGCCCGAGTGATAACAAACGCTGTGTTATGATTTGGCTGGAAAATACGGACTTTACTGACGTGATAGGTCTTTCCCATTTAGACCCGTTAAAACTGAAATTTTCCCGTACCTGAACCTTGTAAAAATCACAGTTAATTGATTACAAATCGGAATGTTGCATTCGAGTACTCATATCGAAGCCGACTCGATGACCTATAACCCTATAAGAGTTCTAATCTGTTTCTATGCTAAAAAGGTGACAGAAACTGGTTCGGAGTGCGGCTCTGGACTGTAGTCCAGAGCAGCACTGGCTGTCGATTCTCGTTTTGTAATACTTTCACCCTGCTGTATGAAAAATGTTATGATGCGGAACCCTATACCATAGCGAAGATAAATCTATTATCTAACCATTGAAAGTAGTTTCATTCATTTTTACTGTCGTTTACTATTTAAATTGTATTTTAAATCAAAAGAACATATAGCAGTCCCAAACAGGGACAGAACGTTTACCCCTTTATTGTACAATGAATAACTCCCAGTACACCATGGATATTATTGATCCGTCTGGTGCGTTGGAAATCTAACTGTTAAACCTAAATTTTGTTCAACTATAGAGTCGCCTAATTTTGATCCCAACACGGTGAAAACTGTGTTGCGAAATGGACCTTCAGTTCAGGAACTGAATTTCCAGTAGCAAACACTTAAAATGAAACGACTGTAATTTGTGAACCCGAAACCCGATTGACTTGAAATCAATTTTTTTGAACTGACGACTGAGTTTACTTATTACCGCTTTTGTATCTTTTTGCTTAATTCTGAATACATGATTCAATACGAATTTTCTATGTTCATAAGATGCATAACTACTTGTACTGCACATAAACTGTTTAGCGGCATGATTCATAGTTCTACCCGACTACAAGACCTCTAGTGATAGTGAATATTCATGTTAATTCTCCGTGTATATTGAATTGTCAAACGTGTACAGTATCAGTGTGGTTGTGTCAAGTACGCCAGTGAATAGTGAGTGATTCCTGACAATGAACCATACAGTGAACAGTGAATAAAATTGTGTTACTGATGCATACTTGTACACAACTCGCCCATATTCATAAATAGTGAAACCTGAGGAAAAAGGGGAAATCAAAGTGGAAAGGGGGTTGTATTTAGCAAGATCGGTGATTTAGGGGATGATCATTCGAACGGCGACTCTTATATATATTAGGTTGGGCATAGCGGTCTGGCTGACAGGGTTATGTCCCGGGAAACAGCGGGCCGTAGTCTCAGGTACGTACGAGACGCTCGTTAAACATGATCAACCTTTCCACAACTCGATTTCAATGTGACTAGAGACCGATAGGGACACAGATCATACGTTGCATCAGTTATTGACATATTGATTGCCTGCATTTATCATCTCCACTGTCATTATTTTATTTCTTTGTCTCTTGTTATTATTATAATATTGCTATTGTGTCGCTCTGACGACCTGAGTATGCATGCTCGGTGATAGAGGTGGATTCGCCTGATCTCGAGGAGACCGTGAAGATCCAGACTAGCGAACCATTTACATTTCTTCATTGATATTCCTGGTTAGTTGCCCATTTGCTTACTTCCATTGAGCTCAGATTTCTTTACATCCGATAGTTTTAGTGACTGCATTCTCTTTACTCGTATTGTATTTTACTGATTACCATATAATGCTAAAAGCCGAAATGTGACTACGACAGGATTTTTCCTTGATCGTAGGAGCATGGCTGGCCTTGTCACCCTTGTATTCCGTATTTTGGGAAGCGGGGTGTGACATGATTTTGTTGGTATCAGAGCCCAGGGTTTAGAATAAGATTGCAGTTCAATTTCGGGATCCCTTGAATCTTACTTTGTTTCCTTGCTTTCACATCCATATACTACTTGTGCATAACCACTCAAGTTCATGTTTTGAATCTTATCTACTTTATCTTTTCCTCATGTTCCACATCATTAATCGATATTTTCCTTCGTGTTCCACTATTTGATCATGACCCCTACTTTTCAGGCCATGGCCAACCCTGGGGCAACACCGCTTCTCGATGAGGACACTCAATCCTGCGTTTCTTTCGACTGTATATTAGTGAGTTCAGATGACGAGGTCAATGGCCCACAGGTCATTTTCGACGACAGCGAATCCGAGGACAAGAGAGTAGATGTCGCAGCTCCAGAGATCAATATGATTAATGATTCTGACGATGAAGAGGAAGACCCTGAAGAAGAGGATCCCGAAGAAGACCCAATAGAAGAGGATCCACAGGAAAATGCGTGTTCTCCGCCGAAAGACCGCGACCAGGACGTTGGGACGTCTGGCCTGAATTTCGAGGGCAGATGCTAATTGGTGCTATCCGTCCATCTCTCCGAAAATGCCTTGTTGATTTATGGCGCCATATATCGAAGGTTTAAATGGATGCGGCCGATGTAGCAGACTTCGTCAGATTCCCCCTCGTTGAGGGGTTTTTGATTGTGAGGACGCTCTTCCCTGCAGGCGCAAGCCCCTGCAGTTAATTACACTACCGCGTTGCGGTAACCACTTTCTCCTTCTCCAGATGGTCACTTCGTGTCGTGTGTGTTTGTTTTGTTTTTGGTTGCCCGTGGATTGTATACGGAGACTAATTTATGTTGTCGCCCGTAGGGAGTGGATTAGTCCAAATCCGTATTTTCTTAGATTTGGATTTAGGGTTGGGTTTAAGGATACGTTAATCTCATTTGAGACTAAGATCAATTTAAACGTATGTTAAGGATACGTTAGTCTAATTTTAGACTAAGATCAACTTAACGGGATATTTAGATCCAACAAGAGAGCATTTAGGCTCTATTGTTTAGTTTAGGGACATTGCGGTCGATTAGTTTAAGAACATTACGGTCCAATGTTAGTTTAAGGACATTACGGTCCAGTTTAAAGACATCATAGTCTGTAAAGGTTAAGGACATCATAGTCCATGGGTTTAAGGACCCCACAGTCCGAGGTTAAGGACATCATAGTCCATGGGTTTAAGGACCCCACAGTCCGTAGTTTAAAGACGTCATAGTCTATAAGGTTTAAGGACATCATAGTCCATGAGTTTAAGGACCCCACAGTCCATGGAATGATTGGTTATCGGGACCCGTCATCTCTATGAGACGTCATAGTCTATAAGGTTTAAGGACATCATAGTCCATGAGTTTAAAGACCCCACAGTCCATGGAATGATTGGTTATCGGGACCAGTCATCTCTATGAAGACGTTGAAGGATTATAACGACAAATATCAAAGGAGTGAAGAGATGTACCCTTGAACCAAAGTTGATTGGGAAATCTGTAGTCCAATTTGGGACTAAGATCAATTAATCTGAATTATGAGCACATGGGCTCAGTTAAATCTGAATTAAGGACTTATGGCCAATTTGGGCTAAGTCCAATTAGGTTTAAAATGTTGGACCTTTGTTTGGACTGTTGAATATTTGTCTGGGCTCAGCCCTCCATTATTAAGCAATGCTAAGCATGGGTCGGGATTCTGACCAAATTTTGTCTTTTATTGAGTGCTGAGTACTCATATGTCATATGAGATGATCAATCTTGAAAAACAAGAATGTATTTGAGGTTCAGTCAAAAAGGGGAGTCTTGCCTCTAGAAAACTTAGCCAGTTTGGGCTAAGACTATTTGAAAATATTGTTAAACACTAACATATATCTGGTGGTAACGTGTTCCCATGTGATGCATTTAAAATAGTGTTAAATACTAGGGACGAGGCGCTCAAAAATAGTGTTAAACACTAAAATTGAAGCGCTCACGTGGGATCACGTGAGGCGCCTGAGAATTGGGCCAAACTTTCTTTATTTTATTCTCAGAATATGCAGGTAAGTGTTAAACACTTAATTTCTATGATTATCATGTGCGGACACGTGATGGTGCCCACAGTCTGTTCTGCTCTTCTTATTTTGAAGAGTTTGTTCAAGGGTCACGTGGGAGCACGTGAGGCATCCTTCAGGTGGGTATTGCCCTTGGGTAGAATCTTCTTTTGTTCGATAATTGTTAGGGGTCACGTGGGAACACGTGAGACACCCAAAATATGTTATGCCTTTTCTTTGTTCTCTTTATTTTGAAGAATTTATCCAAGGGTCACGTGGGAGCATGTGATCCCATCTCATTTATTCTTTTTTTGACCATTGAGGGGAGGGTCACGTGTTGCCACGTGATCATATTAGGTACTTGATCCTTTTACGTGCATGAAAAGTCTAAGTCTCTTGTTTAAGAATTAAATTCTTTTATAGGGTTAAACCCTAATTTTATTTAGAGAAATTAAATTCCTATGTATTTGGAAGAATTAAATTCTTTTATAGGGTTAAACCCTAATTTTGTTGGAGGAATTAAATTCCTATGTGCTTTGTGGGAGAATATAATTCTCTGAACTTAGGTCTTCTCTTAGGTTTTAGATCTGCATGGCAGAATTTCTTCGATGAGAATTAAATTCTCAACTTATGGGGAGATCTGCTTCTGCAGACTTTCAACCAAAGGAAGAACTAAGTTCTTATTCAGTAGAGTTAAATTCTTAGTTTGAGAATTAAATTCTCCTTTTATTTTGTGAGAGCTTATAGGATGATTTCTCACTTAGGATTTCTTTCTTTTCTCAAGAGACCTTCCTTTCTCTCTGGAGAATTAAATTCTCTTTTCTTTTTGTATTCTCTCTCTGTTGTTCTCATATCTCCCCTTTTTTCTCTTCTCTTCTTGGCTCCTATTTATAGGAGAAAGAAAAGAATCAGTTTGTTTAGTCAATTTTTCATTGAAACATTTTGATTGATTCTGTAACCAACATGATCTTTTAGATCACTCAGCGAATTTTATTCACTATTGGATTTTTAATCCAAAAGATATTTTGTCTGTTATTCCTGGTAAATCTCAGGGAAATATCTCCTTGTATAGAATCTTTCCATAAATTTATGATTTTTAACCACCATTGGATTTTTAATCCAATGGTGCTCCACTTTACAGAGCGCAATTTTTTTGTTTGGAAAGATCTAAGGAAATATTAGGGTTTTTGATTTCCCTTTTAGTTCAAAAGGCTTAAGAGCCTATCACGTGTTAGCACGTGACCCCACTGATTGACCATTTAATTAGAATTTAATTCTATTAATTCAGAGATCTTTAGGAACCCATCACGTGTTGGCACGTGACCCCCTGATTAAGCATTTAACCAGAATTTAATTCTGTTGTTTTAAAGAACTCAAGAATTATCACGTGTCAGCACGTAACCCTTGGTTACGTGTGGGCACGTGATGCCCCATTGGGGTTTTTCCCTGTTGTTTTATTATACCATTAATTCTTTTCAGTGGGTTTAAAGGCTCATCAAGTGTGGGCACGTGACCCCATTTGTTAGGATTCAATTTTTATCATTTCAGAGCCTTCAGGAAGTCATCACGTGTCGGCACGTGACCCCCGATCACGTGTGCGCACGTGATGCCCCATTGAGGTTTTTCTTTGTATTTTATGGGAGAACAAATGCCCCCACATCGTTGTTCTCATGTGTTTGCACGTGAGTGCAACGCCGTAACTTTTGTGGCCGTTGGATCTGCCTAGGGAAGGGGGCAGATGAACCGTTTCCCATCACATCCTATAATGTAGGGGTCTCTTCAGAAGTGCCTCCATTCTTTCATCTTCTTCCTTACTTGTTCTTGCCTGGTAAATTTAATTCTCTTTCTCAGAGCTCAGTTCTCTGTTCCAAAAATTTTCAGAGTTTAACTCTGTCAACAAAAGATTTCCTTTTTCAGGTAAGGATCTTGAATGGCCGAGAAACTTCTTGTAGAAATTTTCTTTGGATTTTAAATTCACACCAAGAGTTTTTCCCTTTAACAAAAACCCATCTTTCCAAGTTCTTTAAGAACATCCAATCTTTAAATAATAAACCCCTTTTTGCTAGGGTTTCTCTGATCTTAGGGGATTGATGATGATACTTGTCCTCCCTCTGGAATTTAATTCCATTTCAAAGATCTTAGCTCTGAAAATTTTTCTGGGAATTTAATTCCTCAAAAGAACTTAGTTCTTAAAGAAGACTTCTTGGGATTTTTCATCCTGAATTGTTCTTGCAGAGATCTTTCTCGATTTGCATAGGGTTTCTGCAATGGGTTTTCTCCTTAGGGGAATGTGTAGAGTTGTTTGAATTTATTGAGAATCTTTCTTTTGTTCTCATAATGATTACCCTGCATCATCATTAGTGGGCCTCCATCTTGATTTTGTGGGGCCCCTGTGTTTTGTAACCCATGGTCCCACGAAATAAGCTGTTTATCGTTTTCTTCCATTGTCCTCTTATATATATATATATATATATATATATATATTTATACATGTGTGGGCTTTACTAACGGTTTCCCTTTCCTTTATTTCAGGTGCAATGGCTTCTTTTCCATACTTTCCCTTTACTCGCTCGAAGGCGGCTTTTCCTCAATCTCAGTCGGAAGAAGAAGCGATGGCAATGATCAGGGCTCATGACCCGGATTGCACCAATTTACTTTATGGGGAACCTGGTACGGGCATATCATCCGCGGTCGCCGAAGCTTTCTTTGCGAGGTGCCAACAGAGCCTATTCACCCATTCTTGCCGATAGACCGTCCGCGGACTGCTTTTGCTGTAGAGGTGGCAGATTGGACTCCTACCGGCCAGCTCGAACCGTCGACAACTGGGATACCAAACCAACCTGTGCCAGCCATAGACATCTTGGGGCGTCGTATCTGCCAAGGTGAAGCCCAGCCTTGGGGACAAGTTTACAAGATAGGGCTTACCCCTCGCCATCCCACGGGCTACCTTCTCTGGGCTCGTTACATCTTGTCCGCTCATCATGCACGACTGCAGAAGGTCGGGCTTTACCAGGCGGTGTACGCGTCTCTCTTCCATTATCAGTCTCCTTATGTATGGTGGATTAAATCTTTCCTAAATCAATGGAATCTTCCCACCAATACTTTCTTGTTAGGGGACCGCGAAGTTTCGATCTCTTTCGAAGAGTTTCGTGGGATCTCAGGTTTACCGATCAGGGGAGCGCTTTACGAAGAATTGTTGCCCCCTGACGAGTATGCTTTCGAGACTGTGCCCGCTATGCTTGACGGCTTGTCGACTGAAAATTCCGTCCGCTACCCGAGTCTAATCAAGACTCTGGGGATTTTTGAGAAGCTGTTCACAGAGTCGGAAGAACAGGGCATAACTTTTAAAAGCTTTATCGCCTGCTTCCTTCGTGGAGACGTTCTATCAAAGGCAGCTCCGAAGTTTGCAAATATCAACGACCCCTTCGGGTTTGGTTTAAATAGGCTACCGGCTAAAGAAAATGATTTGCCCCAGTTCTACATTCCAGTCTTATCGGCTGTACCTTTCGAATCGATCGCAGCTCCTGGCATAGATGAAGAAACTTTCTTCATCGGTTTTATCAGCGTTTGGCTCAGTTGGTTTGTCGTTCCAACGCACCGTCGATTCATGAGAGCCTAGGTCATTTACCCTGCTCATCTCATTGCCGAAGGGACGAGATTAGCCATGGGCATTGCAGGGCTGTTGCATATGTACCATGGGCTAAGCTCTGCAGCCAATACCTCAACCCTAGGCGTGAACGTAGTGAGTTTCTCTCTTCATTACTTTACGTCATGGATTGAGATGCACGTACTAGGGGCATTTGCGGCACACCAGAGACCCAGCTTTTATGATGCTTATACCTTTCCGCGGCTCATGAGGTTGGTGGATGCTTCTGCTCCTGACTCGACTCAATTAGGGACTCTCCGTGTACTGCTCAATCCGTATGCCAACGAAAGCGGAATGGTGTTTAGTGATCGAATTCTCTCTGCTCCTTCGGGACCTGTTCAACAGTTGTTTGACTTATCAAAAGAGGGGGCACCATCCTTGAAGATCCATTCCCAAGACGTGGAAAGTGCTAAGAAAATCCATTCCCAAGACGACTTCATAGCTGCCCGTATCAATCACCAAGAAATCTGCAAAGAGTTCCCGTCCGCACACAACAACTGTACAATCTCTACATTCCTTACTAGCTATGATTTTCCCATTCCCAGTGTGTATGTCCCAAAAACTAGACAGGGTCGTGCAGGTAATCGAGTGTGTAGTTATAAATTTGGATGACATAAAACAGTGGGATGCTCCGGAATCAAATAATGCCAATGCGGGAAAACCATGAACGAGTAAAGTACCTGAAACCACTTCTCCTGATGCCTTAGCTTCCTCAGCAGTCAAAGTGAAAGCTCGAGCCTGATTAGGTCCTTGAGTCAGCTGTTTCTGCCCTTGGAATGGTTTCTGCGGAGGCTTCTGAATATCATCCCTCGTACGAAGCTTCGACGGACAGGCACCAACTACGTGATCAGCCACTCCACAAACCAAACAAAGTCCCAGCCTCCTTCGACAATCCTTCTGCACGTGCCCAGGTAAACGGCAGTAGTCACAAATCACGCTCTGTCTTCGATCAACGATCACAGGCTTCTTCATGGGTGCTACACCTCGACGGTCCACTGGAATACCTCTGCGAACCTGAGCTCTGTTAGGTACAAATGCGGGCTTCCTTGCCGCAACTGCTGTCTGCTGCAAGCTCCCTTTCATCCCAGATAAACTCTGCTGCTCCCGGGCTGCCGTAAGAACCTGCGAGAAAGTGGTCAAACCCAGGGAGACAATCTGCCTCTGGATGTCCACATCCAAACTGCGCAAGAACCTTCGCGCCCTGTCTGCCTCGTTGGCGACTAAGGGTCCAGCGAAGCGGCTGAGTCTCGTCCATTCCGCTGCATGTACGTCCACAGGTGCTCCATTTTGCCTCAGCCCAATAAATTTCTCTTCCATTTCCTCCCGTGCAGTCCGCGGGAAGAATTTCTCCAGGAAACTTTTAGAGAAATCCGCCCAACTGATTGGCTTGGGCAAGCGGGTCTCCTCCACAAGCCACCACTCTCGGGCGTAATCCACTAGCTGAATGCGCACCACATCAACTCTTTTGTCCTCTGGGATCTGTGCCGCAATCAGCAAATTCTCCGTGTCCACTAGCCACTGCTCGGCTGGCAACGGCTCCTCCAGACCAGTGAAAGTAGTAGGACCCAAACGTCTGAAATCTGCCACGGTCCCTATCCGGTCAACTGGTTTCGCTCCAGCGTTGTTTACAGACTGCCGAATGGCCTGCAGACCCTTCTGAAATGAATCTGCTTGCTGTTGGATCAGCTCAGTATGCCTCTTCTGATTTTCCAACATTCCACGTATCACTCCCAACATGGCGGCTTCATCCACGCGCCTCTGATACGTCTTGAAATTCTTATCTGCCATATTCCTGAAATCAAAACACCCAACATCAGCATGATGATAGATTCAATATATAAATCAAGGCTAGAACTCCAAGATACTTAAATAGAGTACCGCATTGTAACTATGCCGCGGTATCATAGCCACAATTACTTAACTCCACCCAAGTCGCCTAAGTCCTAAAGATAACAAGAAATCAGGTTTTCGAGTTAACATGCAAAGTAAGTTTGCACGTCGACATAATCCGGAAGAATGTGATTCAAGAATGGTAAAACGGTCAAGGTGGTAGGACATGTTTTCCTAAGCACGGGTATTCTGATTCGTGCATCGGGTACAATACCCAACTACAAAAGAATCAACCCGATTAACCTGGCTCTGATACCAAAAGAACCATGTCATGCCCCTCTTCCCATAGTACGCAAGATTGGGCATGTGACATAGCCAACCATGCTACCTGTGGGTAGGAAGTATCCATCCACAGTCACATTACGGCTGTAGAGATATCAAGAACAAGATAAAAACTATCTAACACATGTCCAAACCCAAAATAACAAGAGTCGATAATAAATAAGTGCGGAAGCAAATGATCCAATACCAAATAGAAAAGTACGTCCCATAATGCGGGCTCACATCTGGAAATGAAAATGCAGGAAATAAAACTAATCACTACAAAACTCACAAATCAGCCTGCTGGCTAAAGTACTCCTGCTCGGTCGGCGACAGTGGTAAAGAATCTGGGCCATGCAAAACCCAGACGTCAGCGCGTCATGTCAACCAATAATATAATATAAACATTGTAACAGGCAATGCAAAATAAACATGAATAAAACGAGAGTAGCAAATAATGTGAATCAAGCAGTGCAGGGTAGTGTGCAGTGGTAACTAAACTGTTCTATCAGGTTTTCTATTCTAAAGTCTTTGAAATCAATTGATGACTCGTCGATGTAACTCAATAGTATCCCGTGCGTGCCCGGGACCACGGTCAAGATTCTCGGGGCTGAATCCGAGACGTGCCGCTAGGCAGTAACAAGTAGCAGGATGGGTGAGTGATGTCAGCATCATCACTCTGGGGCTGGCCTAGCCCGTAAGGCTGATCAGAACAGGTATCGAACTGTTGAGTTACAAGTCGGTTTCACCTTTGATTTCCCCATACCCCCAAGTTATGTATGTCGAGTCAGGTATTCAGTAATCAAGAACTAATGCCAACACAGGATCAGGTAAAAGCAGGTTTGTCTGGATAGACAACAGGAATGGTCCATGAGGACTCCATGTCAGGTTTGTTGGCATTAGGCATGAGATCAGGTAACAGGTCAGGTCAATATGTAACGCAATCGAGGGTGTGCTCACAACAGGTATATAATCGAATAAGGAAATAACAGCAGGAAATAAAGTAAACGACAATATCAGTTCATTTAATCCCAATATAGTGCAGTCGTACTATCAGATTAACAAGTTTCGAGCACCCTTGCGGTGCAATAATCACAAGGTAGTGCAACATCAATAACAGAAAGTAATAGAGCTACATGTGTATGGCTATCGTCCTTTAAACAGTAAAAATGATTAACCGGTAGTTTCGTTATTAGGGTTAAAGTGGCAATTGTGATTTTAGGTTACAGTATCATGATATATGGCATAATGCGTCCAAATTATAAAATAGCTCTACTTAGTTAAGTTTTGCAAGTTTAATGAGTCAAACACATTCAATTTGTATAACATAGCATGTAGCAAGTGATACTTGCCTCGACGGTTTCGCGAACCGGGAAAACGGACGTAGCGTCGGCGGAAAAACACGCGACGGACGCACGGTTCACGGTTCGAGTCCAAACAACGAACAGCGGGACCACGCGGACCGGAGTACCTTGTGTGGGTGAAGGGGGTCACGACGGTCGACGGCGTCGATTGGCTCCGGTGGTGAACAGTGCACGCGGTGTAGATCTGCCGATCATGAAACAGTTAACAGCGGAAAGGAAAAGCAAGGGAGAGGAGAAGAAGGTTATCTCACCGAGGGGTGTGCCTGGGAGGTCGGGGACACGGGAATGGGGTCGGCGGCGGCGACAGGCGGCGGTCCGACGGTGTGCAGGGGATGTGCAGGCGGGGTGAGCAGGTGGTCGGGGCTGCGTAGACGTGCGCAGGGTGTTGGTGCAAGGGCGAGGGAGGAAATGAGCTGGTGAAGATGGTGGGGTGAGGCTAGGATCGCCGGCGATGGAGGAACGCCGACGAGGTGGCGCGGGCGAGTGCGAGGGCGTGCGGTGGCCACCTGCAGGCGCTGGAAGGAAAGGAGAAAGGAGGAAGGAGGTGCGGTCGAGGTTGAGGAGGCAAGGGTGATGGTGGTGGTGTCGTCGGCGCGGGGGCTGCGGCGGCGACGGGCACGGTGGCGGCTAGGGTTCACGCGAGGGATCGTGGGGTTCTCATGATGGAAAGTGAAGACGGGGCTGCGTAAAAAAATATATAGGATAGAGAGAGAGAGAGAGATTAGGGGAAGAGAGAGGAGAGAGATTAGAGGAAGAGAGAGGAGAGAGATAGAAACAGTGAAAGATAGAGGAGAGATAGAGAGGTAGAGAGGGGGTTAAAGGCGGGGGCCCACGAGGGTTTGAGCCTCGTGATTGGCTGAGACGAGAACAGAAAGGATTAAAAGGATTTTCTAAATATTTAACTGGTTAAAAATATGTAACAGATTAGAGTATCGAATATATATTATAGTTTTAGTATATTTAATTAAATTGGGATTTTGGCGCTAAATGAAATATTTCCAAATCGCGCCCGGGTTGCGCCCAAATATTTGAAATTCAAATAATAGGATTTTAAGCGGGTTCCAAATTTTAAAATGAGATGTTTTGTGATTAAAAAGCATGCCCCCAAGTCGGACACTTGCACGCACGCGTAGCCGTCCAAAGTTGCCTGTTTCACCGAACGGGATGAAAACTCGACGCGCGGACGCTACCACGCGGCTAGGGGTGACGAGTAGGCCAATATAGATATTTTTAATTTTACTTTAGGTGTTAAAATTTGTTATATGCAAAACTGACTTAGCCGGTTAAAATTTTGCAATAAGTACCAAAAAGCAAGATAAATGAAATGAGCAATGTCGAACACTCAACTAGTAACAGAAATAGTATTATTGGGCTCGGGTGTTACAGTCCCCTTCGAGGCATTCACAGTGGAACCCCGCCCTTCTTTGGAAGCTGTTCGTGACGCCGCCCACCATTTCATGAGGCTGAACACCGGTTCTCCTTTCATGATCCCCTAAGCCGACTACATTCCGAGGTGCGTGGGGGCTTTCACGGGTTGGTATTGCCATCCGGTTAGTCCAATCATTGCTGAGGAGAGGAGGATACTTTTTGGGCATAGAGCTCCCACCTCGCTCCAGGCTGCGGGAGTCCCACCGCGACCGCGGACGATGGTTCGCCCTCCCTTGAGGGATACCGGTATCGTGCTTATTCCTGAGGCGACGGATGCGGATTTTACTCCGACAGTCGGTATGCCGATGCGCACTAGAGCTCAGATAAGAGCTTCTGATAAGGTACCAGTAGCAGTATCATTAGCTGTGGCGTCGGCAATGGTAGTGTCGTCATCGGTAGTACCGCCGAGAGAGGATATTGAAGGTGAAGTGGGTCAACGTCGCAGTAAAGCACCGAGGGGAAAGAAGCGATCGTGTTCTGGTGTTAGTTCTGGGTCCAAGAGGCGAAAGAAGACTGACACCAATCTACTTGACTTTTTAGTGGAATCAGAGCCTATCTTTCAAGATGAACCACTAGCTATGCAAGAGTCGGATGGTGGTCTTCTTTTTCCAGGTTCATCTGCCGAGGAAGCCGCACAATTGGCTGAGGCTATAAGACGCTCCCAGGATGAGACTGAAAATGTAAGGGTCCCGAAGAGGCCTTATCCTGCCGTCATCTTCTACGAAGATCCCCCATCGATACGGCGAATATTTATAGGTCCTTTGGAATAGGGAGGCATAGCCCTTATGCAGCCTATCTCGGCCGATGCCGAAGATGCGCTGTCGTTGTGGACTGGTGGCCACAGGTCTACCCTCGAACCCCGACGAGCACACCTCCTCCGGAAAGAACGTCGGCTTGAAAAAGCCATACTAGAAGCTCCTTTGCGCATTGGTATACTTATATATCTTTTTATAGTATTTTGCACTGCTTTATATATATATATATATATATATATATATATATATATATATATATCCTTATCTTCGTGAAAACTTTGCAGGGACTTCGGCAATGGCAGAGGATCTGAGTTCGAGTCGCACCTTGACTATGGACTTTTTAAATATCCCCGATGAGACACTAGTATGTGTTGAGGGGGTCGATACAGCTGTTATTCCTGCCACGGAGCTCCCATTGGTGATTTCCGTTCCCTCGGTGCTTGCTCTCCCGGAGAAGGCATCTTCATTGACCGCGGATTCAATGGATCTTTCTGGGCATGGCCCGGAGACTATGGGACAGATAGTCGAGGCTACCGTCCTTTCATTGGAACTTGCAGCGGTGGCCACTGCTCCTCAATTGGAAGTTGTTATACCGGCCCATGTCCCCGATGATGTGCCTGGGGGCATGGAGGAGCTTCCGAAGCTGCTATCCCTCCAGTCCAGAGCGGGAGAAGCATCGAAGGTAGCTTTCTATATTGTATTTTAATAATCTCCCCATCATCTGAACCATTCTGTATTTTCAGAGCTACGAGGATTGGCGGCATCCATCGCGGACCTGTCCCCCAGGAAGTCTTTTCAGCGTCTGCTAGAGATGGCCGCTTCGCAGGTAATATCCCCTCAACGCATCATGCTCTTTTCCGGGTAAGGTTAGTGTTATTTGCCTTCTCCTCGCGGCATTATTATTATTTTATATAACGATACAGATGTCTTCTGCTGTTCTGAAAGCCGATGACGAAGTTGAGATTCTTGACGGGCCTGGGGATCTTTTGGACCCTTCTTGCATGACTGTGGGTAAGTAAAGTTTCAACGATGTTCCATCTGCTCTTTGCTTGCAAGTTTTGATGATTGTTTATAAATCTTAACAGCTTTGCCAGTTTTTACCACACTGGAATCTCGCATCGCCATGCCACTCGACCCCTATGCTTTACGTGCCTCGGAACGGATGGCAAAGTTAAACCTTCACTCTTTGTCAGCTCTGATCGAAGACCTTCGTGCTGGTAGTTTGATCACGGCCAAAGAATTTGCCGCCGAAGCCAACAGTTCCCTCCCCTTTCTTGTTGCTTACCACAGCAAAACATTGGTGCAAGTCTGGGTTGAGTTTTGTCGTCGGGTGGAGGTTTGCTTGCATAGTCTTTGAATGTACGCGCCTTCCTTCAGAGGTTGTGGCTGCAGAGGCGAGCTTACAGGGGCTGATCGAACGGTGCACCGCAAATATGCTGTCATGCGAGAAGAGGCTCAGCCAAAAATTTTTATAGAGGAAGCTGGCTTCAACTGCGCTGGGGGAACTTCAAGCTGATCTTACGGCCAAGACCACTCGGGCGTATGAACTTTGGCGGGTGCTTCAAGAAGCTATCAGGGAGGTGGTAGCCATTGATAAGGCCGTCATTTTTACTCGCGAAATGGTCGAAGCTCATAAAGTTACCGAAAAAGAGCTTGAAAGTCGGCTTGCCTCGTACCAGGCCCAACAGTCTCAAGCGGAGGCTCGTCTCTTAGCGATAATGAATCATGAAGCTGAGGCCCAGCTGAAAAAGGATGAACTGGCAAATATATTAAATCGTCCACTGGCTTAAAGAATTGTATATTTTTCTTTTTATTCTTCTTTTGTACATACTCCTGAATGAGAGTATTTTTTTATTCTTTCATAAATTGTACTTTGTATTCATTTTGATTCATGAATAAAAGACATATTTTGCTACATGGTGGTGTGTCCCTTTTAGTAAATGCATTTTGTGGATAATCTATTTTGATCTCCTTGTAGAACAGCGATGTCTTTGGAGTCAGGTTCAGATCTGCCTCCTAAGGCTTTCCAACTTTATGAGCCGTGAGAGTCTCATAAAGATATTTCTCCTTAAGAGTCGTGAGGATCTCGTAAGTGTAATTTCTCCTTAAGAATCATGAGGATTCCTAAGTGTATTTTCTTTTGAAAGTTGTAAGAATCTCACAAGAAAGTTTTTTTTGCTTAGGAGTCGAGAAGACTCGTAAGTGATTGTTTCCTTTCTTGTTGGAGAGTGTGGTCCGAGAGTGTGGTCCGTAGAAAATCTACCTTGACCTCTCTGCGAGGCAACGATGGCTTGGGAGACTGGGTTAGGATCTGCCACCTAAGACTTTTCAACTTTATAAGCCGTAAGGGTTTCATAAAGAATTTTCTCCCTACAAGTTGAGAGAATCTCGTAGGTGTATTTTCTCTTTAGGAATCATGAAGATTCCTAAGTGCGTTTTCTCTTGAGAGTCGTAAGGATCTCACAAGAGAATTTTCTCCTTACAAATTGAGAGGATCCGTAAGTGATTGATGAGTTGACTTGCTCCCGAATCAAAGAATTGCTTTGACGTGGAAGTCGAGGGTTGACTTTATCCGCATTTCACGGAGTCAGGGGTTGACCTTATCCGCATTTCACGGGGTCAGGGATTGACCTTATCCGCATTTCACGGGGTCAAGGATTGACTTTATCCGCATTTCACGAAGTCAGGGGTTGACTTTATCCGTATTTCACGGAGTCAGGAGTTGACTTTATCCGTATTTCACGGAGTCAGGAGTTGAATTTATCCGCATTTCACGGAGTCAGGGGTTGACCTTATCCGCATTTCACGGGGTCAGGGGTTGACTTTATCCGCATTTCACGGAGTCGGGATTTGCTCTGGGCGTTTCTCACAGGGTCAAGATTGACATTAGCCATGTTCCACGGGACCAGGATTTGCTCTGGACGCTTCCAACGGGGTCAGAATTGACATTAGTCGTGTTCCACGAGACCAGGAGGTGCTCTAAGAGTTTCCCACGGGGTCAGGATTGACATTAGCCGTGTTCCACGAGACCAGGAGGTGCTCTGGGCGTTTCCCACGGGGTCAGGATTGACATTAGCCGTGTTCCACGGGACCAGGATTTGCTCTGGGCGTTTCTCACAGGGTCAGGATTGACATTAGCCGTGTTCCACGAGACCAGGAGGTGCTCTGGGCGTTTCCCATAGGGTCATGATTGACATTAGCCGTGTTCCACGGGACCAGGATTTTCTCTGGACGCTTCCCATGGGGTCAGGATTGACATTAGCCGTGTTCCATGGGACCAGGATTTGCTCTGGACGCTTTCCACGGGGTCAGGATTGACATTAGCCGTGTTCCATGAGACCAGGAGGTGCTCTGGGCGTTTCCCATGGGGTCAGGATTGACATTAGCCGTGTTCCACGGGACCAGGAGGTGTTCTGGGCATTTCCCATAGGGTCAGGATTGACATTAGCCGTGTTCCACGGGACCAGGATTTGCTCTGGGCGTTTCCCACGGGGTCAGGATTGACATTAGCCATGTTCTACGAGACCAGGAGGTGCTCTGGGCATTTCCTACGGGGTCAGGATTGACATTAGCCGTGTTCCACGGGACCAGGAGGTGTTCTGGGCGTTTCCCACGGGGTCAGGATTGACATTAGCCGTGTTCCACGGGACCAGGAGGGGTTGACTCTCGGTTTTCTGTGCATTGCCGAGTCATAGAACTGGGAACTTTGCCGCGGCTCCAATTTGCTGATGTTGCGTCTGCTGTAATGAGACGAATGTTGAGATGATCTCCAGGCTGTCTGTGAACCGTCGAGATTTGGTTTCTTTTTCTGATGGAGCCTGGTGAGAAGGTATGGTTCCCTCTTTGTTTGTGCCCCTGGATTGTATACAGGGATCGATGTGATCTCACCTGTAGGGCAAAAAGTTTCATTTTATATATTTTTCTTTCCGCGATGCTCTATCATTTCAGCTTTTATATCGTGAAAGTCGCGATTGCCCAATCATTTCGGCTTTTTTTCGCGATGCCCAATCATTTCGGCTATTTGTTTTATTTACTCACTGCTTTTTATTGCGAGTTGCCCAACCATTTTGGCTATTTTGCATACATACATTTTTACTTGCTGATTTTGTTGCAAGTTGCCCAATCATTTCGGCTATTTCGTATGCATTTTTGGCTCGCTGACTTTTCTCTGTGAGTTTGGGATTTGATACCGATTTAAGCATCAGCATCGCTACAACCGGAATATTGCTAGGAGCGAATCATCATTTGCCTTTGTCGATGTCGAACAAAGGTGGCTTAGTAAACAGGGTTGGGATCCTGTCGACTAAGGATTTTAACTTCATGAGCTGTAAGGGTATCATGAAGGTATTTCTCCCTACGAGTCATGAGGATCTCGTAAGTGCGCTTTCTCCTTAAGAATCGTGAGGAGTCTTAAGTGTATGGTCTCTTATAAATCGTAAGGATCTTACAAGAGTATTTTCTCCTTATAAGTCGAGAGGACTTACAAGTGTCTTTTGCCATATGAGCATATCTCCAGTCTCTGGTGGGACTTTGTTAGGGAAATGTTTATTTGCGCCGTGGATTTTATACAAGGGTCGATATCGAGATGCTTGTAGGGCAACACTGGAGGTTGTGATGGCTTAAGAACAGATTCAGATCTCTGTAGCTTAAGCCTTTTGAATCCTATGAGCCGTGAGGGTCTCAACGGGGAATTCTCCTTACGAGTCGTGAGGATCTCGTAAGTGTAACTTCTCCTTAGGAATCGTGGGAATCCCTAAGTGTGTTGCTCCCTTGTGAGTCGTAAGGATTTTACGCAGGTATTTTCTCCTCACAAAGTCGAGAGGACCTTGCAAGTGTCTTTTAACGAGATTGCGCCTTTTCGGGTTTTCACAACACTCGCCGGTTGCCCTGCTGTTTTTACTCACGGAGCCCTTTCGGGTTTTCATCCGTGCCTATCTCGCTTACGGACATACCGTTTTCTTTCTTTTTTTATATTTTTTTATACATTTTTTTTATCAGCCTTGGGATGCTGCAGTCCGTAGTAGTTTATCGACGTCTCGGTCAATAGCCAGTTTTAAGACATAGTGGTCTATCATTAGTTTAAGGACGTTTCGGTCCGTCGTTAGTTTTAGGACATTTCGGTCCGTTGTTAGTTTTAGGATATTTCGGTCCGTAGTTAGTTTAAGGACGTTTCGGTCCGTAGTTAGTTTAAGGACGTTTCGGTCCGTTTGCCGGCTACTACTTCTAGAGTTTGGGCTTAGGAAAATAGCGAGCGGACATAGGCGTCGTCATCTATCGTTGACCTAGGCCGTGACTCGTCAGGCGTAGTATTTTTTCAGGAAGTGGCCGTTTATTGGCCTGAAAGGTCTTTCACCATGCATGTCCTCCACCCTGGTAAACTTTGTCTATGATGTACGGGCCTTCATAGTTCGGCTCGAATTTTCCCCGTTTGGCATGATTGAGGATCATAGGTCTCTTGACCACTAGCACGAGTTCGTCTTGGCAGAATGTTCTCGGCCTAGTCAATCTCTCGTATGAGCGCGTCATCTTTTCTTTGTAAGCCTCCAGGTTTTGTTACACCATGAGCCGGGTTTCATCAAGGGCGTCGAGCTCCTCAAGCCAAAGATGAGCATTCTCTTCGTCCGTTAGCTCGTAATGAACGGCCACTCGTAGAGAGGGTAACTCTATCTCGAGGAGGAGTACCACTTCTGTGCCGAATACCAATGCATACGGCGTTGTGTTCGTGACTGTTTTGAACGTAGTTCGATACGCCCAGAGAGCTTCATGCAGTCTCTCGTGCCAGTCCCTCTTATTTCGAGACACCGTCTTTTTCACGATCTTCGTCAAGGTCTTGTTGAAAGCCTCAGCTAGACCGTTAGCTCGGGGATTATAGACTGAAGAGTATCTCCAGTCTATCTTATGCTGTTGTGCGAAGCGACTGATCTTGTGGCTTCTATTGGCTGGCCCGTTAACGGAGATAATCCGTCGTGGAGTGCTGAACCGATAAATGACGTGTGTCTTGAAGAAATGGAGGATATTCTCCGTCTTTACTTCTCTTAGTGGTACTACTTCTACCCACTTGGAGAAGTAATCAGTTGTTGCCAGTATGAACCGATGTCCTCTGGACGATGCTGGTTCGATGGGGCTGATTATGTCAGTTCCCCACATTTCAAACGGCCAGCTAGCCACTGTTGGGTGTAGCGGATTTGGATGTTGGTGGATGAAGTCCCCATGAATCTGGAACGAGTGGCACTGCTTCGCGTATTCGAGACAGTCCTGAATCATCGTGGGCCAATAGTAGCCCATTCTTTTGATCTTCAGCTTCATCTTCTGCCCGGCTTGATAAGAACCGCAGAGCCCGTCGTGAGTTTCTTGGACGACTCTCTTTGCCTCTTCAGGTCCCAGGCATCTTAGCCACAGAGAATCAAATGATCTCTTATACAGAGTATCATTGACGAAGGCAAAAGATAGAGCTCGTTTCATGAGCTGATGTCTTGAGGACGCATCTTCAGGTGTTCGACGGGATTTGAAGTAGTCTATAAAGACTTCTCTCCAATCCTTAGCCTTTTCTTGGTCTTTTATTTGTAGAGTCGTTTGCTCGGTCGCTCCCTTTTCTTCGGACGACTCCGGAAATATCGCTGCCGGTGCAAGAACCCGACGGCTTTGTACCACGATCCTTACGTCATCGAGGTTCTCGTCGTCCAGTTCTTTAGCGAGTTTGGCCAATGCATCCGCTTTGATATTTTCCGCACGCGGTATGCTTTCTAGGGTGTAAGAAGGAATTTGAGTCAGTAGTTGTTGCACTCTCTCGCCGTACTTCACCAGCTCTGGCTTGCACGTTTGATAGTCACTGTTTACTTGACTAACGATAAGCTGGGAGTCTCCGTATATGAGGAGGTTCTCGATTCCAATGTCGACAGCGATCTCAAGACCTGCTATCAAAGCTTCATATTCGGCTTCATTGTTCGTCCTCGGCTCTGTTAAGAAGAAGGTAAAGCGCATTATCCCTCCTTGTGGAGTCACGAAGATGAGGCCTACCCCGGATTTGATTATGAGGGTGCTTTGTTTGCGCTTCTTCAAGGAAGATACTCCATTGAAGTAGAGTTCCCACTGGGTATCATTCTCTCTTCTCTCCCCGTCGATCATGTCAAACGCATGCTCGTTGGGCAATTCGCAGTTCAAAGGAGAATCGGCAGGTATCGGATGCTCAGCGAGGAAGTCAGCGATGGCTTGGCCTTTCACTGCCTTAAGGGGTCAGTATGTCTCCGAGAATTCCATTAAGAGTAGGGCCCACTTAGCGAGCCGTCCCGTTAATATGGCCCACTTAGGTCGGTATGTCACCGCGAACCTTTTCTTCATTTTAAGCCTGCTGTTGTCTGTCGCGGGCATGCCTCGGTCTAGTTGGGTTGCTTCAACCCTTTCATCTAGTCGTCGGCGTTTGGCCTTTTCAAATATGGCCATTTCGCGCTCTCGATCAGCCTTGCTTTTCAAAAGAGCTTCGTTCAGGAATGCATCAATCATCTCGTCTGATAGTCCTAGGAGCTCCGATTCGGGATCTGCCCCCAGTTTCTCTGCATCAGGAGCTTCTTCACCGTTTATCGATGAGTGAGAGATCACATGGCAGCTTGCCACATAATCCTCAGGTTCATCCGACGAATCTTTTTCATTGTCATCATTTCCATCCTCAAGGACGTGGCTGAGAAACTCTTGAAGTGTGACTGGGGTCTGCGCCTTCTGGTTATATTCCTCCAGCGCATCAATATACTTTTGCAGGTCCGTGCATTTGTCATCGGGCTTCATGGGCTTTTTGGTTTTCTTCTTTCTTTTCGAAGACTTTGACGGCTGGGTATGAGCATTTTGATTATCGCTACCAATTTTTGGCATCGGGCGTGGCTTCAGCATTACCTCAATGACTTCGGGTTCTAGTAGACTTTTCCATTTGATCGCCGGGCATGTTTGGAGATCCTTCAGCATTCTTTTCGTTTTGGCTGAAAGAGCGACTTCCCATGGAGCTTCTTCGACAAAAGAGCACGATGCCCCCGGTGTGTCCGCCTTTTTAAGAGCGTGCGGCTGGGGTGGGTTTACTTTCCAATTCTCGGACAGTGCGAATTTGCCCTGTTGGTATTGGTTCTCAATCCATCCTTTGAAGACGAAGCAATTTTCGATTGGATGGCCTATCGCTTGATGATAGGGGCAATAATTGGGATTATTAGCCTCACCGGGTTGCAATGGACATTTTGGATTCGGCAAGTTGAAGAGTCCGTTGCGGACCACCAGCTCGAACAATCTCCTCGTTTTGTCCCGGGGAAACGAATAAGGACACTTCATTTTCTCATTAAAGAATCGTCGTCTCTCGTCTAGGTGATCTGTTAGTTTTGGGCTACTGGGCTGCCGTTGAGCATTAGTGACGAAGGTCGCTTTCCCCTTCCCTTTTTCGTTTCGAGGCTCCGACTTCGAAGAGGAAGGCCTGTGGCCCATCTGGTCCATTTAGGCCAGCTTGTCAATCAAGGCCTGGAAAGTGGTCGGCTTGAAAAACATCATGAATTGGGAAATGGTCGCGTGAGGGTCGAGAGTACCCACGAACATGCCTACCGCAGGCGCTTCTTCGATGCGCTGCTCGCATTTTGACCATAAATTCCGCCACCGTATCGCGTACTGAACCCATGTTTCTCCAGGCTTCGCCCTGGCATTGATCAGCACAGTAATTAGGGTACGTTCGCTAGCGCTCGCGAAACGCTGGGTGAATAGCAACTCCATCTTTGCAAATGTCTTGGCAGAGTCATTTGGGAGTTCAGAATACCACTCGAATGCTGTCTCCGACAAGCTGCCAACGAATTGGCGAAGCAGTAGCTTATCGTCACCTCCAGTGTTGCCGTACAAGGCTCTGAATTGAGCGACGTGCTGATGTGGATTTCCCGTCCTCTTATATACATGGAATTTGGGGATCGTGTATCCCGGCGGGTACTTTATTTGGTCGTATCAACCCAGATAGGGTCGTCCAGTTTTAACAATTTGCCCAGCCGCTTCATTCGCCTGATGAACTCGTATCTGCTAAGCGATGTAATCATCCAAGGTGGCTTTTGAGATGGTCTTCTCCTTGGCTGCAGACAGAGCCGGCAGAGGGTTTGATGTCTCTCCTTTATCATCTTCAATTATTACCGGAGGGTCTTCGGCTGGAGGGTCCGGCTGGATCATCATGCCCACCATATTTTGGAATAGAAGGGCCATTTGTTTTATATTGGCTGCTTGTTCCGCGGCCTCTTTGTCCTTCTTCTCAAGTATTCTCCGAAGGAATTTAGCATCAGTTTCCGGCTCACGGCGCTACTCCGAGGATGTCTCTGGGCTTGCTTTCGGTCCCGTAAGTGCGGCTATAGCTGTTAGCATTTCTTGGAGCTTTTGTTGTTGCTGCTCCTGAGCCTTAGTCACTGATCGCGTAAGCGGCCGATGACCTGTGGAGATACGGCTATCCCATTTTCCGGATGCCATATAGATGGTGTGCACCACCATGCCCCCAGACTTGGGGCGTTTAGATTCAATGTTCTTGCGATTCGTCGCAGACACCGGGATTTTCTCCAGCTTTCTCCTCTTGAGAGCGGTCGAGGTTGAGGGGGGCGTTACAGCGAGCACCCAAGTAGCTGTCGCTTTCTGTGGTTTGACAGGGTGGTCCTCTTCTTACCGAACCTTCATCTTTTTCTGTCAGCGGGGATAGTCTTGATCTATCATAGAGTCCTGGACCTGTCGCTAGACCTTGTAAATTTTAGAGGACAGCCGTTGAAGGGGCTGCTCCGGCTTCGCCTTTGTAACGTTCTCCATTAGTGGAGGAGATCTTTTCAGCACAGCAGTTGGCGAATTCCTGCGCACCCTGTTAAGTAGTTCAAAGTTTTTCCAAGTTGGAACAGCAGCATCAATTTCCACCATTGGAGCTGGCGGAGTCAGTCCAGAAGGGGAATTGCCCCCAGCTTTCCTCACTCGGCGCCAATGGCGACGTCGAGCATGTCGTGCGGCCGGGATCACCTCCGCTGTTGGATCAGCTTTTTCATGCTCCCTGTTCTGATGAGAGCATGTTGTTGGCGCCAGCCTGTCAAAGACAGATGCTCACTGAGAGGGAATGGCCAATCTTGAAAAGGACGATTTTCGTGCGGGGGAAACGGCTTTAGTTACTTCACCCAGAATGGGAGCTGAAACGGTCAGTCTTGTGAAGACCGACCCCTTAGCCGGAGAAGCCGCCTTGGTGACTTCAGGAGTAGGAATGGCTATCCGCTTCGGGATAACGCCTACTGGTATTACGGGCTTCTTCACGGGCCCGTTGGAGCTTTGGCCCAGTTTGCTGAAAACTGAGGCACTTGGTTTGGGCAACCCGTTAAGAGGGGCCGTGGCAGTGGTAAGCCGATCAAAGACCGACATCTTCTGAGCTTCTTGCAATGGTATAGAGGCGTTGAAGCTCATCGGTGGGAGCATGGTCCTGAAGAATAGCCCAGTGGTGGCCTGAGTTACCTTCTCTACTAGCATCTTGAACAGGGAGGCCGCTTGGGGCCCGTAGGTTACTTCTCCAGATGAGGCGGAATGGGAGTTGCAGTTGCAGCTGGAGCAGTTAGAGGCCATTGATGTTCTTTTTTCTGCACGAGAGAAAAACCAAATCTTAGTGCCTCAAACCCAAGGGCAACCATACTAAACAGCGATTCGTTCGCAAAACACGACACACGAAGTATGGAATGGAAAGTAGAAGAGGTCCCACCGGGCGTGCCAGAATCTGTTCTCCGCCGAAAGACCGTGACCGGGACGTTGGGACGTCCGGCCTGAATTTCGAGGGCAGATGCTAATTGGTGCTATCCGTCCACCTCTCCGAAGATGCCAAGTTGATTTATGGCACCATGTATCGAAGGTTTAAACGGATGCGGCCAACGTAACATACTTCGTCAGATTCCCCCTCGTTGAGGGGTTTTTGATTGTGAGGACGCTCTTCCCTGCAGGCGCAAGCCCTGCAGTTAATTACGCTACCGCATCGCGGTAACCACTTTCTCCTTCTCCAGATGGTCACTTCGTGTCATGTGTGATTGTTTTGTTTTTGGTTGCCCGTGGATTGTATACGGACTAATTTATGTTGTCGCCCGTAGGGCGTGGATTAGTCCAAATCCGTATTTTCTTAGATTTGGGTTTGGGGTTGGGTTTAAGGATACGTTAGTCTCATTTGAGACTAAGATCAACTTAAACGTATGTTAAGGATACGTTAGTCTAATTTTAGACTAAGATCAACTTAACGGGATCATTTAGATCCAACAAGAGAGCATTTGGGCTCTATTGTTTAGTTTAGGGATATTGCGGTCGATTAGTTTAAGGAAATTACGGTCCAATGTTAGTTTAAGGACATTATGGTCCAGTTTAAAGACATCATAGTCTGTAAAGGTTAAGGACCTCATAGTCCATGGGTTTAAGGACCCCACAGTCCGAGGTTAAGGACATCATAGTCCATGGGTTTAAGGACCCCACAGTCCATAGTTTAAAGACGTCATAGTCTATAAGGTTTAAGGACATCATAGTCCATGAGTTTAAGGACCCCACAGTCCATGAAATGATTGGTTATCGGGACCCGTCATCTCTCTGAAGATGTTGAAGGATTACAACGACAAATATCAAAGGAGTGAAGAGATGTACCCTTGAACCAAAGTTGATTGGGAAATCTGTAGTCCAATTTGGGACTAAGATCAATTAATCTGAGTTATGAGCACATGGGCTCAGTTAAATCTGAATTGAGGACTTACAGCTAACTTGGGCTAAGTCCAATTAGGTTTAAAATGTTGGACCTTTGTTTGGACTGTTGAACATTTGTCTGGGCTCAGCCCTCCATTATTTAGCAATGCTAAGCATGGGTCTGGGTTCTGACCATATTTTGTCTTTTATTGAGTGCTGGGCACTCATATGTCATATAAGATGATCAATCTTGGAAAACAAGAATGTATTTGAGGCTCAGTCAAAAATAGGAGTCCTACCTCTGGAAGACTTAGCCAGTTTGGGCTAAGACTATTTGAAAATAGTGTTAAACACTAACATATATCAGGTGGTCACGTGTTCCCATGTGATGCATTTAAAATAATGTTAAACACTAGGGACGAGGCGCTCAAAAATAGTGTTAAACACTAAAATTGAAGCGCTCACGTGGGATCGTGTGAGGCGCCTAAGAATTGGGCTAAACATTCTTTATTTTATTCTCAAAATATGCAGGTAAGTGTTAAACACTTAATTTCCATGATTATCACGAGCGGACACGTGATGGTGCCCACAGTCTGTTCTGCTCTTCTTATTTTGAAGAGTTTGTTCAAGGGTCATGTGGGAGCACGTAAGGCATCCTTCAGGTGGGCATTGCCCTTGGGTAGAATCTTCTTTTGTTCGATAATTGTTAGGGGTCACGTGGGAACACGTGAGACGCCCAAAATATGTTCTGCCTTTTCTTTGTTCTCTTTATTTTGAAGAATTTATCCAAGGGTCACATGGGAGCACGTGATCCCATCTCATTCATTCTTTTTTTGACCATTGAGGGGAGGGTCACGTGTTGCCACGTGATCATATTGGGTACTTGATCCTTTTACGTTCATGAAAAGTCTAAATCCTTTGTTTAAGAATTAAATTCTTTTATAAGGTTAAACCCTAATTTTATTTAGAGAAATTAAATTCCTATGTATTTGGAAGAATTAAATTCTTTTATAGTGTTAAACCCTAATTTTGTTGGAGAAATTAAATTCCTATGTGCTTTGTGGGAGAATATAATTCTTTGAACTTAGGTCTTCTCTCAGGTTTTAGATCTGCATGGCAGAATCTCCCCGATGAGAATTAAATTCTCAACTTATGGGGCGATCTGCTTCTGCAGACCTTCAACCAAAGGAAGAACTAAGTTCTTATTCAGAAGAGTTAAACTCTTAGTTTGAGAATTAAATTTTCTTTTTATTTTGTGGGAGCTTATAGGATGATCTCTCACTTAGGATTTCTTTCTTTTCTCAAGAGACCTTCCTTTCTCTCTGGAGAATTAAATTCTCTTTTCTTTTTGTATTCTCTCTCTGTTGTTCTCGTATCTCCCCTTTTTTTCCTCTTCTCTTCTTAGCTCCTATTTATAGGAGAAAGAAAAGAATCAGTTTGTTTAGTCAATCTTTCATTGAAAATTTTTGATTGATTCTGTAACCAACATGATCTTTTAGATCACTCAACGAATTTTATTCACCATTTGATTTTTAATCCAAAAGATATTTTGTCTGTTATTCCTGACAAATCTCAGGGAAATATCTCCTTGTATAGAATCTTTCCATAAATTGGTGATTTTTAACCACCATTGGATTTTTAATCCAACGGTGCTCCACTTTACAGAGCGCAATCTTTTTGTTTGGAAAGATCTAGGGAAATATTAGGGTTTATTATTTCCCTTAATTAGAATTTAATTCTATTAGTTCAGAAGGCTTAAGAGCCTATCACGTGTTAGCATGTGACCCCACTGGTTGACCATTTAATTAGAATTTAATTCTATTAATTCAGATATTTTTAGAAATCCATCACGTGTTGGCACGTGACCCTCTGATTAAGCATTTAACCTAAATTTAATTCTGTTGTTTTAAAGAACTCAGGAATTATCACGTGTCAGCATGTGACCCTTGGTCACGTGTGGGCACGTGATGCCCCATTGGGGGTTTTCCCTGTTGTTTTATTATACCATTAATTCTTTTCAGTGGATTTAAAGGCTCTCACGTGTGGGCACGTGACCCCATTTGTTAGGATTCAGTTTTTATCATTTCAGAGCCTTCAGGAAGCCATCACGTGTCGGCACGTGACCCCCGATCATGTGTGCGCACGTGATGCCCTATTGGGGTTTTTCTTTGTATTTTATGAGGGAACAATGCGGTAGAGGAGGAACCAGATGAGGATCCTGAAGAGGAGAATCCTGAGGAAGACCCTATGGAAGAGGATCCAAAAGAGGACCCGGAAGAGGCAGAACAAATGGAGGAGGATCTTGATGAGGAAGCTCCCGCCGAAGAGGAAGAGCTAGGAGAAGAAAACCTTATAGGGGAGGAATCTGAAGACGAACCTCCAGCCGAGGAGGGATCGGAAGATGAAACCTCGAGTGAAGAGGAACTCGAGGCTGAAGAACCTCAAGCGGATATCCAGGCAAGGCATTATAGGAATGGTTGCCCCCATCTTAGCGCGAGAACGTATCGCAACTTGTTGAACTTCTACAATCACGACTGACGCAAATTATTTTCTTTTCTTAGGGCTAAATAAAAACGATGTATAGTTTACGGCCACGTTTATCTCTCAGTTGTACTCTGTCAAATTTTTGATTAATAAAGTTTTGGTTCGATCAAATTTTCCTAGAGTATTGTACCTTTAAAATCCATTTGATGCAGTAATTGATCCTTCTTACAAATTCATTTCCCTTCTTGCAAAGACATTATTTTTATCCCATCCTTGAATCTTGTAATCACCTAACCCCCATTTTGGCTGACGCGGAGGGAAGTGCCTTATGTATGGACAGAGGAATTTACTCAGGCTTTTGAGATACTGAAACAGAAATTTACCACGACACCTATTCTTACAGTGCCAGACGATTCAGATGGTTTGGTGATACACAACGATGATTCAGGGAAAGGTTTAAGTTGCATTCCGATGCAAAACGGTCGAGTAGTTTCTTATGCCTCACGACAGCTGAAGAATCATGAGAGGAACTGCCCAACACATGACTTGGAGTTAGCTGCAGTGTTTTTTCCCATGGAAAATCTGGAGATATTACTTACTGGGCGAAAAGGTGGAAGTATACACGGAACACAAGAGTCCGAAATGCGTGTTCACTCTGAGGGAATTGAATATGAGACCACGCCGATGGATAGAATTAATGGCGGACTACGACTTGGACTTACAGTACCATCCGGGGAAAGTAAATGTCGCACCCGAAGCTTTTAGTCACAAGCCAACGGTCCTGATGATGATCAGTCAGAAGGGCATCATTGATGATTTTTTCAGAAGCTCGAACTAGAGGCTGTTACACCGAGTGCAATCATGCGATCTTGGCAGTTACAGGTACAGTCTTCTCTTGTAGATCACATCAAGGCTGCGCAACCTGATGATCCTCGATTGCAAAAGTTCAGAGAGCAGGTGGAAGCCGGGCTGAGAACAGACTTACTCATATATCGAGACGGTTCTCTTAGATTTGGTAGCAGACTTTGCGTTCCCAAGGGAGATGTTAGAGAAGAAGTACTAGCTGAGGCTCATAGTTCAGCTTTTTTCTGTGCATCCGGGAGGCACGAAAACGTATCGAAATCTGAGGCAACACTATTGGTAGAACGGGATGAAGCGAGAGACTGCACGGTTTGTATCCACATGCTTAGTATGCTAGCAAGTAAAGGCTGAACACCAGAGAGCAGCTGGACTGTTGCAACCGCTTCCAATACCAGAATGGAAATGGGAGCACATCATTATGGATATTGTGACTGCTTTACCATGGAGTCCAAGAGGCAACAACGACGTTTGGATTATCGTCGACCGTCTCACGACAGCAGCACATTTTTATACCCTTCCGGGTGGGACATTCGACGGAGTCACATGCGGAGAAGTACATGCAAAAAGTAGTGCGACTTCACGGAGTTCCGGTAAGTTTAGCGTTAGATCAGGACACAAGATTCATTTCGCACTTTTGGAAGAGCTTACAGGAGAGTCTGAGTACACGTCTCAAGTTGACGGTAGACAAGGTCCATATGATCAGACAGTGCATTAAGACGGCACAAGACAGACAGAAGAGTTGGGCGGATGGTAACATGAGAGCGCTAGAATTCGAGGTCAGAGATAATGTGTTTCTGAAGATTTCACTTACCCACGGTGTTATCAGGTTTATAAGTCGCGGTTCCCATAACTTTTTGAGTAGCCGTTGCTTCGTTACCTTCTGGTTTTCATCCTTTTAATTTCGAGGACGAAATTTTTGTAAGGGTGGTAAAATGTAATACACAGTTTCCTTTGTACTCCATTATTCGTATTCTAATAATAAATTTTCCTATTGTTTTATTTAATTTATTCCATCCAAATATTTTCCCTAACTTTTACTACCAAACTTAAGGCTTAAAACCATAAGCCCAAGTCTATTTAATCCCAATCTTTTCTTTCTAAATTTTCTTGAGCCCATGCCAACTCATTTTCCCTCCCCTCTATATTTTTCCCAAGTCCAAGGCCCGACCCACATCTTTTCCCAAGCCCAAACAATTATCCCTTCTCATTTCTTTTTAAATTTCCCACAAATCCAAACCCAAATCTCCCCCATAATTTTCTATTAAACAACCAAATTAATGCCTCTTGAATCCCAATTAATTTCCCTCATTAATCTCTTTTTAAAATCCTATTAATCACTGCTAAATTCTTATTCATTCTATTAAATCTCTCTTTATTCAATTTCAATTAATTTTTTTAATAAATTCCCCCTATTCTCTCTCTCTCACACATCTCACCCACGCTCTCCCTCTCTCTCCTCACGTAACTCTCTCTCCCCCTCTCCTACGTTTTCTCTCTCTCTCTCTCCTCACATAACTCTCTCTCCACCCCACGTTTTCTCTCTCTCTCCCTCACGCTCTCGCTCTCTCCTCTCGATCCCTCTCTTTCTCTTTTCCCTCTCCCTCTTTTTCCCGCTCCCCTCTCGAACCCACGCCCATGCCCACGGCCGCGATCGCCCCGCCACCACCGCTGGCATCACTCTGGTCTCCTCCAACTCACCTTGTTGCAAACCCCAACGACCTAAGAACCCAAACCGACACCGCACCATTACCTCGTCGTCGACCCCCGAGCGCACCTCCACCTTCACCTCGCCGACCCTCGACCTCACCGCATCCCCGTCGCCACCTCCTTCTTCCTCACCACTCCTCCACACTGAGCTCCCCTCAATGGCGACACCGTGTCCACCGCTACCCCCTTCACTGCACACCATGCCTAGCCACCTCCTTCCACCATGAGCTCCTCCCTTCACCACCGGCGAACACCACCGTTGAGCTTCCACCGACCACCGAGCTTGCCAAGCCGACCACTTCTGCAACCTCTTTCCTCCATTTCATCAACCGACAACCCATCAAAAACCCCTTGTCACCAACTTCCACTGCCGACTATCTTCGCCGGCAACCTTCATCATCGTCGGCCAACAACATCGCCGGCTGCCTCCTTCCACACCGAGCTCCCCTCCAACCCTGCTCCGGTCATCCCTGGCTGCAGCTCCAAGCCAGCCCCCCATCGCCAAAGCCAAACCAACACTAGCCACCCAACCACGACTCCTAACCACCACCTGAGCCCTCTGCGTCGTCGGCCATCGCCTGAGATCGTTGCTGTTGTCCAAAGCTACACTGTCTCCATCTCCGAGCCTAAGCCTAGCCAAGCCTCGTCGTGGTCTTGTTGTGCCGTGCCGTTGCCATAGCTATTGGTCACTACCGTGCCGCGTCGCTGCCGTATCATCATCGACACGTCGTCTGGGAAGTTAAATACTTGCTTCATGCTATTATATATATTCAATTCGATTGCGATTCAATATTAATATAATGAAAACCCGAATGTTCGATGCAAACCATAAATTGAAAACCCCGTTAAATTGACAGAAAATAATCACATTGGATGGACCGAGTGATAACGAACGTTGTGTTATGATTTGGCTGGAAAATACGGACTTTACTGACGTGATAGGTCTTTCCCATTTAGACCCGTTAAAACTGAAATTTTCCTTTACCCGAACCTTGTAAAAATCACAGTTAATTGATTACAAATCATAATGTTGCGTTAGAGGACTCATATCGAAGCCGACTTGACGACCTAGAACCTTATAACAGTTTTAATCTGTTTCTATGCTAAAAAGGTGACGGAAACTGGTTCGGAGTGCGGCTCTGGACTGCAGTCCATAGCAGCACTGGCTGTCGATTCTCGTTTTGTAATACTTTCACCCTGCTGTATGAAAAATGTTATGATACGGAACCCTATAACATAGCGAAGATAAATATGTTAGCTAACCATTGAAAGTGGTTTCATTCATTTTTACTATCGTTTACTATTTAAATTGTATTTTAAATCAACAGAACATATAGCAGTCCCAAACAGGGACAGAACGTATACCCCTTTATTGTACAATGCATAACTCCCAGTACACCATGGATATTATTGATCCGTCTATTGAGTTGGAAACCTAACTGTTAAACCTAAATTTTTTTCAACTATAGCGTTGCCTAATTTTGATCCCAACAGGGTGAAACTGTGTTGCGAAATGGACCTTCAGTTCAGGAACTGAATTTCCAGCAGCGAATACTTAAAATGAAACAACTGTAATTTGCGAACCCGAAATCCGATTGACTTGAAATCAATTTTGTTGAACTTCTGACTGAGTTTACTTATTACCTCTTTTGTATCATTTTGCTTAATTCTGAATGCATGATTCAATACGAATTTTCTATGTTCATAAGATGCATAACAACTTGTACTGCACATAAACTGTTTAGCGGCATGATTCATGGTTCTATCCGACTACAAGACCTCTAGTGATAGTGAATATTCATGTTAATTCTCCGTGTATATTGAATTGTCAAACATGTACAGTATCAGTGTGGTTGTGTCAAGTACGCCAGTGAATAGTGAGTGATTCCTGACAATGAACCATACAGTGAACAGTGAATAAAATCGTGTTACTGATGCGTACTTATACACAACTAGCCCATATTCATAAATAGTGAAACCTGAGAAAAAAGGGGAAATCGAAGTGGAAAGGGGGTTGTATTTAGCAAGGTCAGTGATTTAGGGGATGATCATTCGAACGGCGACTCTTATATATATTAGGTTGGGCCTAACGGTCCAGCTGACAGGGTTATGTCCCGGGCAACAGCAGGCCGTAGTCTCGGGTACGTACGAGACCCTCGTTAAACATGATTAACCTTTCCACAACTCGATTTCAATGTGACTAGAGACCGATAGGGACACAGATCATACATTGCATCAGTTATTGACATATTGATTGCCTGCATTTATCATTTCCACTGTCATTATTTTATTTCCTTGTCTCTTGTTATTATTATAATATTGCTATTGTGTCGCTCTGACGACCTGAGTATGCATGCTCAGTGATAGAGGTGGATTCGCCTGATCTCGAGGAGACAGAGAAGATCCAGACTAGTGAACCAGTTACATTTCTCCGTTGATATTCCTGGTTAGTTGCCCATTTGCTTACTTCCATTGAGCTCAGATTTCTTTACATCCGATAGTTTTAGTGACTGCATTCTCTTTACCCGTATTGTATTTTACTGATTACCATATAATGCTAGAAGCCGAAATGTGACTACGACAGGATTTTTCCTTGATCGTAGGAGCATGGCTGGCCTTGTCACCCTTGTATTCCGTATTTTGGGAAGCGGGGCGTGACACACCTCCACATGAAGAAGTCGAATCACCACCATTTTTTCTTATCCCATATGAGAATGTGACCATTCTTCCCATTCCTAATCATCCACATTCTCGTTTCCGCTCACCATTATTATTTCGTCTCTATCAACCGACACGTAAACCATACTACCTCATATCTCTCCAGTTCTTCAAATCTCTGAATTTCCACCAACCAGTGCGTTACATCGATAAAATTTTTGAATGGTTGGTGTTGACTTTTGGTCTTTGTAAGGTTTTAATTTGATCAATAATTTTAACCCCCCAATAATTTTAAATGCTTAATACTAATTTACTCAAGTTTGGGGGGGGGATATTTTGGCTCTTGAAAGAAAATTTTATAAAATTATGAGCCAAAAAAATAAGTTTGGGAGAGAATTTTACTTTCACTATTTCATGTCCCCGTTACTAAATTTTCTTCCTAAGTCTACAGTTTTTTTAAGCTTAACATATGATATCAGTGAGGACACTGTTGTAAACAGGTTTGGGGAAGGTTTGTTGTGCCACGGCAGCGCCCCGGCCTCGTACTCGAGGCCAAAATGCGGAATCAAAAATTTTCCTTACTCGGAAACCGGCGCTACCGCGGACAAAGAAAACCCGGATCGTTTACCATTAACCTAATGCTAGCAATCAAGAGATAGGGTGAGAAGTATACCGAGTGATCCGAGTCCTCCGGTCTTCTCGTCATGTCCCGATCTCCCGCGGAAAGTCTTGCCTCCACATCGTCGCCTCCTCGCCGGAAAGGGCACCACAACGCCTGCGTCTTTTACGGGCTCCCGCCTCAATACCGAGGCAACTCGAGCATGAAGCCGGCAACTCGACATGCTCAAGATTTGCTGTAGAATGTAGTGTAGATGTTGTATGTCTCACTTTGGGGTTGGTTGCCATAGATGAAGGAATCGGATTAGGAAAAATGGTGCTTTCATTTTTCCGAAACAAGAAGAAGAAGGAGATGAAGATTTCCTCCCATAACAAAGATGAACTCTCTCATTCTTTTTCTTTCCCTCTTTCTTTTTCTTCTTCTCACTTTGCTAATGAAAAACTTTCATCTAAGAATAAATCGTGGAGGAAAGAAAGTATATGAAGCATGAAGGGAGGTGAGTGTAGGAAGTGAAAAGAGGTGACCACATCCAAGACATAATCATCACAAAACTCAAATCCAAATCAAATCCTTTCAAATCTCATTTAAAGCAAGTGATGGAAGAAAGATGCTTAGCATATCATAATAAACATATATGCAAAAAAACCCTCCACAAATGTAATTTGCAAAACTGCAAATTACCCCCTCCATCAGAAAAGTCCGGCCGGGAAAGAACAAAGAAAAACCGGCCGGAACGGAATACAAACTGGCAACTCCAGAAAACTGGTCCCGTAATAAATTACAGGAAAAACCCCAATACTGTGCATACACACCCGCATCTGTATTCCGACCGGATACAAATGCAATGAGACAAAATCTACACTGTACTAAACTAGGACCGGCTTAAGCCAAAGCCGGCTAGTAAAATCCGTCCGATCCTGATCCGTGCAATACCGCACGTATCAGATCGAACCCTGCCATATAACTATACGGCAATTAGTACAAAACTGTCCGATCCTGATCCGTGCAATACCGCACGTATCTGATCGGACCCTGCCATATCTCCATACGGCCTCTACAGCGTTTCGCCCGAAAGCTTGAGTAACTGTAAGTGTGGTGGACTCTAAAGACTCGTCAATACTATGGCTGTGGATTTAACCACTAGCACGTCAGAGGTATAAGCCAATACGTGACGGGCCACCAGCTATTGACCAAAAGGGACGTCGATGAGCGAACTCATCCTGACACCCTACTGAGCCTGTCAGTGACAATATCCGTACAGTCCGGTCCGTTCGTCTATGAGTATCGCATGGCGGGCCTAAGGGGTTGGTAAAAGTCAGACCCCCAAAAGCGGTACAAGTCGTGTCGGAGTGTAGCCCAGAACGCCCTGAGATACTACTGGAATACCTACCAGTAAATCTCCTGCCTCGGCCGAGGGCTTTGCGTAATGGCTCTCCTAGACACAGCGCGACCTCACCCCCAATACCGGGAGAGACGAACCCCTGAAGATCCGCTCACTGCCTCCATGTGGCTCGGGACTGTACCCAACTAAAACCTATTTGCACGACTCCTTTGAGCCGTGGTAGGGTAGTAATCAAAGCACAGTGGGAACTCACACGAGACAAATGACGATCCTCAGGTCGATGAACTAACCTGTACACATGTCACCAGGGAACTGCTATCTGACGTCTGGTATAAGACCAACTAGCAGGTTCCCGGCGAGTCCTGTCCGGTGTACTCATAACCCAATGAGCACCTGTATACATCTTAGGTGAACCAACTGACACCAGTGGCTTGTAAGACCGGCCACCGCCCCTCGTCGGGGTCTCGACTGTATACACTAGTCTACTAATGGAGTATCGATGCCCTATCTCGAAACTCCTACGACTAGGGACCTTTTAAGGATGTGCTTATAGACCGCCAGCTCTCACGTATATGATCGCCATCATACTGCTAGCAGTCAAGCAAGAATCCTAGGGGCTCTATCAACGTGTAATAGCGACATGTCAGGTCACCTAAAGCAGTACACGATGATAAAGATAAACCAGATAGCATACTATCATCTCGAGTAAGACTGTCCTACCGGTATAGGTCCTCCCTCAATCATTGCAATCACGTGCCTGTGATCCAATAATTGACTCTGAGGGCACTATCTCCAACAATCTCCCACTTGCACTCAAGGCTAATTATTGCGATGTCGCATACTCACAGCCCGTGTGATACCGAACACCCAACTCCTCTACTAGTCAGTCTCACAAAGCTCGTTTGTGAAACTTTTGCGTTCGAGGAATAGCCTCAGTGAGTGGATCCGCTGTGATGTTTCTTTCTATGTCTCTCTATATCTCAAGTTCGCGGAGAAATCCATCTCCCGAAATGAGCAATACCTGTCTTAGAATGTCTGGATGTCTGATGGGACTTAGCTCATAAATGAACTCCAAATCCAAACTTCTTAGACTGTATCATCAACTGAACTTAATCAGTATCCTGCGCCATGCCGCCCTCAGTATTGCCTTGGACCACCTGTCCAAAATACTGCCCCTCGTCAGAAGGAAAACTATAACTCTGACAACCTCCTTGTCGTCCATGTCACCTTGGAAGCCTGGAATGATAACTGTCTCCCAAATGAGGCCGTCGTTATCATATCCCTAGAACATCCACTTATGTTCTAAGACTGCTTCCGACTGCTTATCCAGGATTGGATCAATATCAACTTATTGCATCTAGTGCAAGAACAACATCTGGTGTGGTACTTGACATCTCATGATTGACTCAATTGCCTAAGCAAGTGATCTGCCAATCATGAGTTCCCTCTCCCCTTTAGTCTATAAGACACCTTTAGAGATGGTGACTCCATCAACTGCAGGTACACTACCGTGTCAGGAGTCGTCCATTCTAAATACTCATAGAATGCTGTCAAGTTACCCAGATTGGGAAACCACCCAAATCTAGATCTAAAACCATAGATCTAGTAACCAGTATGTCTGATATAATATCCAAGTCAATTGTGGAGAAACCACTGTGTGACGACCAAAGTATAACCGATCGTAGTATAGGAATATCACTTCCTACTACCTTCTCAACAGATCCACCCCCTATTCTGATGACGTCAAACCTATGACTGTCACATCAGATATAGATGATCTATCTCCGCTACATCTGCTTTAGTCTATAAATAGACATAAGCCTGATGTCCACCAATGCTTTCGCTGCTCCCACTGACTACGACAACCCTCTGCCAGAGTCATATAGACGTGCACTTCTAAAGCTAGTTTAGAACGACGCTATACTCATCCTCCTGCCGGGTCTCACAGTCTGGAACAACAGCAATGGCAAGTGTGGGTAAACAAGAACTTCCCTGTCACCATCCTTGAGGCTACCGTAGTACCTCTCGGGTGCCTGAAGTTACCCACCTTATCTGCGGAGTGGCCAATGGAATGTCAATCCAGATTGAATCTTTAGGTTCCTTATCAAATCTTCAGTAATCGTTTGTGGTTCTGGAATCACTTCCAGTTCTACCATACTCCCACTACTTTTTCTGAAAAAATCCATTTTTAATAAAAACTGTGGCGAGTCTAGAACAATATTGCTATTGTTCATCCAGATGGTAGAAAGTCAACCCTCGTCATAGCCTGGGTCAACCCACAAACAGCCATTACAGAAACGTGCCTTGAGTTATCCAGAGTCTGGTTTTAAGCATAAGCCGGACAACTCCCCGTACCTTAACAACGTTAAGATATGAACTGTTCTATATCCAATATAGAACCAGAGGCACTGATTCAATTGAACCAGATTCAAATCATGCAGCTATCTCCAGTGCATGTAAACTAAATGGAAGGAGGTCGATCAGCGTTACTCAACTTAGGAATGTTTCCAATTATGAGTAACCTGAAAGAGAAGCTAGTTCTCTTAATCATTACTATCAACTGAATACCATACACAAGTATCTACATCTTCGATCACTTTGAAGAATCCCGATACTTGTTATACCTGGTTCTCTACTCTATTCAAATACTTATAACTCCTCAAAACTTAGACCCTGTGTTTCCACGAAACACATGTCTAAGAACTAGAGAAGTTAAAAGTAAACAGAATATAGTACGAGGACCAACCCCTCTGTCCTAATGGACACTGGACAACATACAATACTCTGTATAAGTCCGCTGAGTCTAACAACTCTATCACTGTGTGTCGTAGGTTGAAAACTGTACTTATGGTTAAGAAGAATTACACCGCTGTTTAATGCTCCTTACCTAACCATCCACTGATATAGGTAAATGTCATCGACGTAATATCAAAAGGTATATCTCACTCTATGAAGATAGACGTACAGATATATCAATTTGAAATTGGTGCACAACAGCGGATATTCAAAACCAAATATTTGCCGACCGGCAAACAACCCAGGTGACTTCCTCAAATATCACCGATTACAACGAATCCCGATATAATGAGGATGATCACCCAATTCCCGATAACTTACTCCCACTCATCATCTGTAAAACCATACAGATGTGAGAATCATAACTGGTAAATACATATCCTGGAGCAAGTGTCTAACTGGGAAATCAGTTTTCCATTAACAGTACACAGTGAAACTGAAACATTGAAATGTTTCGTTGGGGTATCCTGGTATTCCTAGTAATGCCTCTTCCATTATCCAGATTCACAACTTTAACCGTATAATTCTTTACCACCTCTCCAAATCCCTTCATATGTCTTTAGTCATTACCTTCTGTACACCCCTTTAGGCCAAATGGTTTTCTTCCTTCCCTACCGTTCGGCACCAGCCTATGGTTTGGAAGAAGACTATCCAAAAGGCATAAAGGGTGTACTGTCCTAATCCTAGGAGCACTCGCAACGCGAGAGAAGGTGAAGATAAAAGACACCTGAATGTACTTTATTCCTATTTCTCCTGAACCAGAATCCATCCCCGAACTGGAACTAGTTCCTTTCGAGTTCGTATATAACCATACGATGGAGTATCCAATAAAACTGTGGATCTTCGTAGTGACACGGAGTGTCCTGGAGAAATACAAAGGTGATTTAGGGTTGGCGAAGGAATACTTGGTTTGGTCGTGAATATCTGTCGCAACTTACTTTGCCCTCTTACTAATCCCTTGCTTTGTCTTAACTTAATACCTTCTGTACACCGTTTAGGCTAACTGGTTTTCTTCATTCCCTACCGGTCGGCACCAGCCTATGGTTTGGAAGAAGACTATCCAATTCGCGTAATAGGTGTACTACTCCTAAACCAAGGAGTACTCGCAACCTGAGAGAAGGTGAAAAGAAAAGACAACTGAATAGTCCTATTCGTTTTCTCCAGAACCAGAAACCATCCTCGAATTCCTTCGAGTTCGTATCTAACCATACGATGGTTTTGTCCAATGGAAGTGGACGTTCGCAGTAATACAGGGTGTCCTGGAGAAAAGGGTAAAAGTAGGAGTGGCAATGAGGTCTGCAACTCTGACAATCCAAAAGCCAGTGTTAAGAAGGTTCGGTCAACTTGGTCACTGAGTCAAAGTCCAGGGTCGGGTCAATGGTCGCTGCCAAAGAGAGAGAGAAAAGAAACACTCAGCGTGCACTCTAACCTAGATCAGAATGGTTGTCACTTTGTCTAATCTGGAAACCTCCCACTGTACCTCAAATTCTCCTCCAAACCTGAAAGAAGAATTAGTCGGGATCACCCGAGGAGTAAACCAACTCATCAGTGGGAATCGGGATCCAACTATCATCGCATGATAACGTGACGGAATCCACTCACGTCACCACACTCCAGAAGGTATGCGCATGCCTGGCAAGTTTCAGTTCTTTTGAAACTCCCGATGTGATTTTTACCCCTAGGACCCAAGTGACCTTGACGAATAATCAACAAATCAAAAGGTCCTAGTCAAGTCCAACCCGTCATTATCTTGATTGCGTTAAACCCACCCGCACGACCCTTGACGAATAATCAACAAAGTCGCACGACTGTCCTAACCAATCCACTTATCCATGCGACAGAAAGCATTACAGAGCTACCGCACACTACGCCTCGGCGAATAGCAACGACAAACGTAGCGCGAATACTATGCAATACTAATCCGAAATGACGGAGGGCTACGAATGGTTTTTGGCGAAAAACCTTTAACGTAATGAACTTGATATCGTTGAAGGAACTGGATAACTTTTATAAAAATATAGTGACGAAAACCTTTACTAAAGAGGTCACTCCCGGTGAAGGGATCTCGGCTCTTTCCCCGTAGAATGAGGTGCAGGATATTCCAACTGAATACCACGATGCAAAGCAAAAGTAATCGGCTATAGTGAAGTTAATGCCCTGACGCAAACTTCTGTCCAAGGGGTCACTCCCGGTGAAGGGATCTCGGCCCTTGCCTCGTCGACTGATGAGCAGGATATTCCAAATGAATACCACGATGCAAAACAAAAGTGAACGTCCTTGCAATAACAGCTTTTTGAAAAGTGTTCCAACAACATCAGAATAGGTTTGTTTATCTTGCATTGATCCGAATCAACGCAGTCCCATCAATTAATCACACCACAAAGAACGAAAATATACTGACGTACGTATATGCCATCCGCATTCGCCACTGGGTCCCGTCATCACCCGTTAGGTTAGCTAACTAACGGCAGAGCGGGGACTGGACTAGCGCGGATGTAAAGCATATACAACATCTACTAATATATATACCAATATATTATATTTCGCTCAAGGCGTGATAAAATGCAACATCACAGAAATGTACAGCATCACAGAACAATACAGATATCTGGAAGCCCCGGGTTTCACAGAGCCGCTGCTGAAACCCGACGTTCCCCTGGTCGTGTGGATAGCCTGTGCAATGAAATCCTAGACCCCTACGGGCGCGGCAAGTCACCCGCCAAAACCTGAAGCGAGGCAGCCCCCTCCAGCACCGTGAATGGACCACCCAGCACTTCACGGAATCCGGTAACTTGGGCACCCCTCCTGGGTCAACCTGTACCCCCTACGAGTGCGGCGAATAGCCCGCCAATCCTAGAGTGAAGCCCCCTCCGTCTCAATGCCATGAGATGCGGGCCCGTTGCCCCCTAGAACCCGGCTATCCGTGCACCCCTCCGCGGGGTAATCCTAGTACAGAAAGTAAAATATACATACACCGGGTACATCGACCGCAACCAGGTCGTGCCCCAAAAGAATAATACAATCAGGCAGTGACGGCAGTCCATATGTCGGACGCTCGCCCCGCAAAATCAAATGTACATAATACAACAGCACAGTACTAGCATTGCATCCAGGCTATCCCCCACGACCGATCCGCAACAACACAGCAAATACATAGAACATCAACGTGAAGGTCACGTTCGCAAATCCGTCTAACCGGGCTATAGCAGTTAGACCGGATTTACCGATCGAGTGACATTCACGGTCGCAGATATAATGTAAATACTGTGAAAAATGTGTTTAAAATTTTCCGATTGACCAAACATTAACAAGTGGGCCCCCAATCAAAACTGTAGCACTCACAGAAAACCTGGGCCCAATTTTAACATTCCAAAACCCCTAATTTCAGCCCATAAGCCCACTGGAAAAAAAAAATCACACGATCCCACAATACTGCGGCGGAAGAGCGGCCAAAAGGGGGTTTTGGCCGCCCTTCCGCGGTCGTACGGATGAGTCATGTCACAAAATTTTTGCAGTGTTCTTAGAACTCCCTGCACATCATTCTGAGACCACCTGAAAAAATTTTGGACTTCAAAAAATTTCGACAGAAACTGATGTGCTATAAAAATACGGTTTTTGGAAATTTCGGTCGATCGGAAACGCAAACACATCAAACGAAGCTAGGTAAGGTTAATGGCGTGGCTCTGATACCATGTTGTGCCACGGCAGCGCCCCAGCCTCGTACTCGAGGCCAAAATGCGGAATCAAAAATTTTCCTTACTCGGAAACCGGCGCTACCGCGGACAAAGAAAACCCGGATCGTTTGCCATTAACCTAATGCTAGCAATCAAGAGATAGGGTGAGAAGTATACCGAGTGATCCGAGTCCTCCGGTCTTCTCGTCATGTCCCGATCTCCCGCGGAAAGTCTTGCCTCCACATCGTCGCCTCCTCGCCGGAAAGGGCACCACAACGCCTGCGTCTTTTACGGGCTCCCGCCTCAATACCGAGGCAACTCGAGCATGAAGCCGGCAACTCGACATGCTCAAGATTTGCTGTAGAATGTAGTGTAGATGTTGTATGTCTCACTTTGGGGTTGGTTGCCATAGATGAAGGAATCGGATTAGGAAAAATGGTGCTTTCATTTTTCCGAAACAAGAAGAAGAAGGAGATGAAGATTTCCTCCCATAACAAAGATGAACTCTCTCATTCTTTTTCTTTCCCTCTTTCTTTTTCTTCTTCTCACTTTGCTAATGAAAAACTTTCATCTAAGAATAAATCGTGGAGGAAAGAAAGTATATGAAGCATGAAGGGAGGTGAGCGTAGGAAGTGAAAAGAGGTGACCACATCCAAGACATAATCATCACAAAACTCAAATCCAAATCAAATCCTTTCAAATCTCATTTAAAGCAAGTGATGGAAGAAAGATGCTTAGCATATCATAATAAACATATATGCAAAAAACCCCTCCACAAATGTAATTTGCAAAACTGCAAATTACCCCCTCCATCAGAAAAGTCCGGCCGGGAAAGAACAAAGAAAAACCGGCCGGAACGGAATACAAACTGGCAACTCCAGAAAACTGGTCCCGTAATAAATTACAGGAAAAACCCCAATACTGTGCATACACACCCGCATCTGCATTCCGACCGGATACAAATGCAATGAGACAAAATCTACACTGTACTAAACTAGGACCGGCTTAAGCCAAAGCCGGCTAGTAAAATCCGTCCGATCCTGATCCGTGCAATACCGCACGTATCAGATCGAACCCTGCCATATAACTATACGGCAATTAGTACAAAACTATCCGATCCTGATCCATGCAATACCGCACGTATCTGATCGGACCCTGCCATATCTCCATACGGCCTCTACAGCGTTTCGCCCGAAAGCTTGAGTAACTGTAAGTGTGGTAGACTCTAAAGACTCGTCAATACTATGGCTTTGGATTTAACCACTAGCACGTCAGAGGTATAAGCCAATACGTGACGGGCCACCAGCTATTGACCAAAAGGGACGTCGATGAGCGAACTCATCCTGACACCCTACTGAGCCTGTCAGTGACAATATCCGTACAGTCCGGTCCGTTCGTCTATGAGTATCGCATGGCGGGCCTAAGGGGTTGGTAAAAGTCAGACCCCCAAAAGCGGTACAAGTCGTGTCGGAGTGTAGCCCAGAACGCCCTGAGATACTACTGGAATACCTACCAGTAAATCTCCTGCCTCGGCCGAGGGCTTTGCGTAATGGCTCTCCTAGACACAGCGCGACCTCACCCCCAATACCGGGAGAGAAGAACCCCTGAAGATCCGCTCACTGCCTCCATGTGGCTCGGGACTGTACCCAACTAAAACCTGTTTGCACGACTTCTTTGAGCCGTGGTAGGGCAGTAATCAAAGCACAGTGGGAACTCACACGAGACAAATGATGATCCTCAGGTCGATGAACTAACCTGTACACATGTCACCAGGGAACTGCTATCTGACGTCTGGTATAAGACCAACTAGCAGGTTCTCGGCGAGTCCTGTCCGGTGTACTCATAACCCAATGAGCACCTGTATACATCTTAGGTGAACCAACTGACACCAGTGGCTTGTAAGACCGGCCACCGCCCCTCGTCGGGGTCTCGACTGTATACACTAGTCTACTAATGGAGTATCGATGCCCTATCTCGAAACTCCTACGACTAGGGACCTTTTAAGGATGTGCTTATAGACCGCCAGCTCTCACGTATATGATCGCCATCATACTGCTAGCAGTCAAGCAAGAATCCTAGGGGCTCTATCAACGTGTAATAGCGACATGTCAGGTCACCTAAAGCAGTACACGATGATAAAGATAAACCAGATAGCATACTATCATCTCGAGTAAGACTGTCCTACCGGTATAGGTCCTCCCTCAATCATTGCAATCACGTGCCTGTAATCCAATAATTGACTCTGAGGGCACTATCTCCAACAAGGTTTGTGCTTATTCACGCATTACTTTGCATTATACTATATATAAGCATATTTTTTTTTTGATAATGAAAGTTTGAAAGTGAAAAATTAACATATGAAAGATAGAAATAGTTTAAGAAAAGCAAGAAAGTGATATGTTTTCTTAAACGAAACTAGTAATAAGTAGTTATGAGCCGTTGTCCCAAGGGTTAGTAAGATGAAGGAAATTGCTAATCTGAGGATAAAAATAAGCCTGAAAAATAGTCCTTATTGTTAAGGCCAAATATTTGAACGTTGATACCCTACTATACGCATTTGCACACATCTTGAAACTTGGGATAGTAGAGGATACCTTGAAATGCTCTTGTCTAAAAGTCTTGGTATGAAGAAAAAAAATTATAAGTGGTGAAAAAAATGAACACTGATTTTGTAATTACCAAGGCAATATAAAAAAATTATAGTGAGGGTGTTTTATCACCTAGTACCTTAGACCAACTGGTTTGAGAGCCACTGCTAAGGCTTAGGTGTTGCAAAACGAGGAATGACACCTTAATAATGCAAGCACATTTTGTAATCGGTCGGTTAGTACCTCAAGAATTATTAACGGTCGCATGAAGAATGTGTGAGCAATTTCATCTAAAATATTCACCAACTAAAAAGTATTAAGGAAGATGGCAAGAGTATGATAGCTTGAATTGAATTCTCCAAGTGTGGGGATATCTTTTACACACACGTAGGGGTATATGATCAATGTTTGGAAGAAAAATAGGGAGGAAAACTAAAGACGATGATTTATTGAGGGATAATGTGATTTCTAATATCTTTTCACGACCATTAAGATAGGACTCATGACAACCGAAAAACTGGTGTAGTTGGAAACTCTTATTTTCAAGTTCTTTTTTTATAGTTCTTATCTTTGTATGTAACTTTTACTGTATTTATTTTATTATAAGATTTTGTGGGTGTAATCCGCTGAAAACCCTCAGGGGACAACACTCCTCCTACTATGGACACCTAGAGGTTTAACGGCTTGTTACACGTGCTCAGTGCAATCATGTTGCCTACGAAAATGTGCTACTTAGGTTTTTCTTTTTCTTTCTCCTTCTCTTGAATAAATAAGTTTAGTCGGGACGGTCAAAATTAAATTTGGGGGTATTTGTTCAGTTGAAAATATCACACTTTTGATATGACATTTTCCTTACTTTTCTTAAATATCTAAATGTGTTTATTATAAATATGACACATATGAGGGTTTATCTGTAAAATTACTATTTTCATATATTTATATATTATAATTAGCATTATGAAGGAAAATATATGCATATAATATTTTGATAATTTAAATGTGCATATCATATCAAATATCCTTAATCAATATTCTTAAAATATAATATCATATCAAATTGGTTAGGATAATATCTCAAAAATACTAAATATTACTAACATTATTCTTTGAGATATGGTGCAAGTTTTAGCTCAGGTCAGGCGATCGAGATGTTGAGATGTCGGAAATCAAAAATCTGCCGAAATATTAAAGAAAATCGAAGATTCAATACTGGCAAAGACTCAGGAAATATTTTTAAGTTTCAGGTATCAATTAAATCTCTATGTGTCACAAGAATAAAGCCCCAGAAATTTACACCCAAGATCTCACCAAACGGCCGCGGATCCGCGGCCAAACCATGCAATATGCGGTGGATCCGCGGCCGATTTACCGAATCATGAGTTAGGATTTTCATGTTGGACTTGCTACAACTAACCCTAATTCTGGGAATCTATGGTTTCTGGTTTTGGAGCTATATAAAGGACCGAAGGCTAAACTTAGAAATCATCAATTTTTTACACAAACTAATCACCGTCAAAGAACAAGTGATCTAAGACAGGTCCAAGGTTCGACGTGATAAAGTGACGTGAGATTCGACAGAATATCTTGTAACAACCCTAAATTTCCTACACGGTTTTTTTTCAAAATATTTTTTTCAAAATCCATAAAAGGGTATTTTAGCTGAGCACAAGATATAAGTAATTATTTTGCTTTTTAATTACAAGTTAAAAGAATGTAACACCTCCATTTTTAGTGTACAAAATTTGCATAAAAATTAATGTATATTTGGGGTATTTACATTTTCTGTAACTATTTTAAGTAATTAAATAGCTCCATAATTACAAGAAGGAGCTTGTAGCTCATTGGTAATACCTTGCATTGCTGAACCAAGCCACCAGAGTTCAAATCCCATGCCCCACATTATTTTTAATATTTATTTTGTTTTAAATTTTATAGAAGCCCAATAGTCCACACGGGATAACTCCCAAATTTTCCACTGAAACTGAAAAACTGAGTATACCAGAGCCTATATCAGGCAACCCCCCACATTCTGAACCCCCGACTCGGCCTGACTCGGCCGAGTCGGCCGGCGCTGCCGACCGGACTCGGCCGGTCAGCCGAGTCGTCAACTACAATATTGTGTCTCTTCACTTTCCCAACTCCCCTGCATACTTTAAATATTGAGATCGTTTCCAGAGAGCGTATTAACACTCATTTACTCCATTTTTAATACATTTTAAATAAATTTTTACATTTGTACTTTGAAATCGAGCACGAAGCGAAGCTACGGCAAATTTTCCGGCGAACATCTGACGATCATTCTAGGAGCTCCCGGCGACGAAGCGACGCACCGGCGACTCCTCCCGTTCTATCTCTTTCTCCTAATTATCCAAAACCCGTAAGTCCCATTTCTAACCTTCTTTTCCATTCTAAAAATACGGATTTACAAAACCCGACGGAATTGGAACAAATCCGATTCCCGATTCGGTTTTCTAATAAAACTTCACTTCTCGTTAATACAATTTTGCTTAAACTCCCTCATGTTGACTATTAAACACTAATCAACTAAACTGATCAAGTTTCATTTCATAAAATGATGGCTATTTCACTTTATCGTATTTTTCACTTAAATACCACATTGTTTCAATTATACATTTAACTTCATTAAACTTGTTATACCTTTAAGTAGATCACGAGGTAACGACCTACCTCCTCACACACTCATATGAAACATAGCACGATACCCTCAGGAACATAGAATACGGGAAATCGACATCTTTACAAATAAATAACCTTTGAACTAATAAAAAAAATATTTAGACTCAGTCAATTAAGGACTGTCGCGCTCATTAGGACAAAGGAAAGTTGTGGGCATTCAGTCGTTTATTTAAATCTGACTTTGTGGTGCCTACGCTAGACAAGTGAGAAAGGTAACTTTAAAAGACCCGTCTCACGGTGATTCGTGAGCGGAACCCTCCTTTCTTCATTTGTACTTACCTGGCCACAATTGGCGGTAAAGAGGCGATTTGAGAGATATCTCACAACTTGTCGCTTTGGACCAGTTAGAAGCAGACTAGTTGATTTAGAAGACCCTAGAACATAGAATACGGAAAATCGACATCTTTACAGATAAATATCATAATTAATAGAACCGTTTTTCCTTAATGATTAGTATTTAGACAAATCTTTGCAAAGCGCCGCTACAACCCATTTGGGGAACCCGTTCAGGATGGTGTGGATTATCGCACATCCTTGGGCTTAGTAGTGGGAGATGCAGACCTCCGCAAGGAGCATTCGGTCTCGAAAGATTTAAAATATGACATCTTAAGAAAACGAGATTTCTAGAATATTATATATATACTAAAATTATTTTCATATAAATATATGTATATGTAACATACAAAAATCTAATTTGAAGTATTATAAATATTCCACCTTTTGCTAAAAAATGTCACAAGAATCATTTTTACACTAAAATACCATGAATTCCATACAAATCAATATTACAAATAAATACCTTTATTTATGAAATTAGGATATTTTCACTAGAAATATCACAATATAAAATCTACATTCATTACAACTCTAAAGACGAATAATAAATACTTGGATGTATTTTGAAAAGTATATAAAAGTATTTTTACATAAAACCCCTTCGAGTTCTATAAATTACCTTGAGGACCCTAGTAAACATAGGTTTAAGCGGGACCAATCTCTTGAGCCTCAGGGAGCCGGAGAAGTGGGTGCTTGCCTATTTAAGATAGAAAACTTAATAATGGTGTTATCAATACGGTAATCGTTTTTGAAAAAATACACAAATCCTGCCGCCCATGTACAGCGGTTACCGATAACATCAAAACAATCAGGACTTCAATTTACTTTTCTAATTGTCTCACTCAGATTGAGTCTCATTAATAAACTGACTTGAATATGATTCAAGTACAATCTACAATCTACAATTTTCAATATTACAATTCAACATGAATCCATTATACAACTTGATTTAACCGAACCATGGATATACATTCCATTTACATGATTCTACGGTTACATCCGTTTACTGATATCATGGTTTTGGTCAGTCAATCAATTATACAATCAATATAATTTATAAAACAAACAATACAAACAAGACATCTCGGGGTTTAAGGGGTAGATTGGTACGGAAGGTGTTAGAAGTGGCACGAGACAGTAAGACTTAATACACCTAACATGAATCCAATTGCTGTTGTACCATGGCATAAACGGTTCCTTGTACTATACTTGCCTCTAGTCTCTGGCATATAGAGACTCCTCTCGTGTACACTGGCATTCTTCTGTACCAAGCTACAAACAACAGCGTTAATACAATATTACTACGATATAATACAACTTTAAAAGATACCTTCTTATTCTATCTATTCTACTTTTCTCTTATCTTTGGGACTTACCGAGCGACCTCTTCGCTGACGGCATTCTATTTCTTTCTTCTTTGAATGTCGTCAGGTGATTTGGATCCGTCAGAGATTGAGCCCACTGCTGAAGACTTGGACCAGTTCAGTGAAGACCCCGAGCTCTAGTCATTGTACACTTTCCATTCAGTACTTTCATTTCTGTTATGCCATTGTTTAGGAATTGTTTTTTATTCAGTTGTATTTACTTTTCATGTATTATACAAAAGAATGTTAATAAATAAAGTTGTTGTTCAGTTTCTATCTCTTGTCTCTTGTGCTTACTTTTATATTTCTTAGATACACTTAGCGTATTTACTTCACAGTAAATACGTAGCGGACCAGTCACGTTCCCTTCGCCGTACACCGGGAAGCGGGGCGTGACATATCTACATCCGACAAGGCATAGATCGAGAGCAATGTTTTCTTCCTCTTGTAATCTAAACTTGAAGTTTGTACTTGTGAAGTTGATTAATAAAGGTAGATTTTTAGTTTAATTAGTTTAATTATTTAGATACATTATGAATTCATCTCTATTCGTTTTTTTATCTCCATCATGCGTGAGTAATTCTCCGCTTGATAGGGTTCGTAGGATTAAGGTAGAACAATGGATGAGAAAATATTTTAACTTCTTTTAAATCTTATGAAGTTTATAAACTTTAGCAAAATAAATGTTAATATCCTTATCGGGTGCGCTACCAATTTATTGCTAGTCTCGGCCGCGATTTGAGATCAGATTAACAATTGTTTTGTTAAGGGCTAGACATAAATAGAGATCAATGAAAGGACAATGGTCAATAGTGCGGAAACCCTAGTCTCTTCGAAGAACCCTAATTCTCATTCATCACTATCAATCTAGTTTTAAATTTATCAATAGATAAAATGAGTAATCTTTATTAGTCATCCATGACTACTAAATCCTAACGAACCCTATAAGCAATTTTCTTATAAAATCTATATCCGTATTCAAACTAGATCTGTATTATATATTCGTATTTTGACGTAGATCTAGAAACTATTTCCACTATTCTTTATTTCTTTATTCTTCCTCTTTTTCAACACGTCTAAAGTAAAATTGAAAAATTCCACATATCCTGAGGACGACCCGTGCTCATCTCGGTTTAGCAACACGCAACACCGTTATTGATTGCGATTACTACACACTTCTTTAAATACAGATCAATCACCAGGAATCTTTCGTGCCAAGCCAAAGAATAGAGAAGTATTTACTCTATCGGTGGAAGAAGAAAAGCCAGAGGTAGTTCGAGAGTTCGAGAATGTGTTTCCTGAAGATATAACAGGTTTGCCTCCCGATCGAGCTTTTGAATTCAGCATTGACTTACTACCTAGTGCGCAACCGATGATCAAAGCTCTGTACCGGTTAAGTCTAGAAGGATTGAAAGAGATCTGTACTCTGTTGGATGAACTCCGGAAGAAAGGTTGGATTCGTCTCAGTACTTCAAGTTGGGGATCTCCAGTTTTGCTTGTGAAAAAGAAAGAAGATTCATACAGAATGTGTGTAGATTTCCGAGCTCTGAACAAAGTGACGATAAAGAACAAGTATTCACTACCGCGCATCGATGATCTATTCGATCAGCTAAGTGGGTCTTGTGTCTTCTTAAAGCTAGATCTTCATTCGGGTTATCATCAGGTGAAGGTCAATGAGTCTGATATTCCTAAAACGGCATTCAGGACTCGCTATGGTCATTACAAATATCCTATGATGCCATTTGGAGTGACCAATGCACCTACTGTTTTCATGAATCTGATGAACCAAGTTTTCTGAGAGTACTTAGACAGGCTCGTTGTTATTTTCATCGACGACATCCTGGTGTATTTAAAGAATCGGAATGAGCACGCCAAGCATTTGCGGATTGTCCTGGATACATTGCAACAACATCAACTCTATGCTAAGTATAGTAAGTGTGAATTTTGGCTAGATCAAGTCGGATTTCTCGGACACAGCGCTTCTGGCGAAGGAATCTCAGTAGATCCAGTTAAGGTGTCATCTATCAGCGAATGGCCGATACCAATGACGGTGAAGAATATTCAAAGTTTCTTGGGATTAGCAGGATACTACCGAAAATTCATTGAAGGTTTCTCGAAGATTGCAGCACCCCTGACCAAGCTCATATGTAAAGATGAAGCATTTGTGTGGTCAGAAGCATATGAAAACGTATTTGTAGAACTCAAGTCAAGATTAACTTCAGCTCCTATCCTTGTAATACCATATCAATCTAGAGGTTTTGTTGTACTTTGTGATGCGTCTGGTAAGGGATTAGGATGTCTTCTACACCAGCATGGAAAAGTTGTGGCTTTTGCATCAAGACAGCTGAAGGTTCATGAGCGCAACTATCCAACTCATAATCTTGAGTTGGCAGCCGTTATCTTTGCACTTAAGATTTGGCGCCACTATCTTTTGGATGAACGAGTGGATATATACACTGACCATAAGAGTCTGAAGTATGTATTTACTCAGAAGGAAATAAACATGCGACAGAGAAGATGGCTAGAATTCATGGCGGATTTTGACATCAACCCACAGTATCATCTTGGGAAGGCGAATGTGGTTCCTGATGCACTTAGCCGTCAGCCATTAGCAATAAATCTCACCGCTCAGTGGAAGCTACAATAGTAATTTCACGGATTGGCAATCAAAGTAGTTATGCTAGACAACGCTTCGTATTTGATAAATTTACAAGTCCAGTCCACAATTGTCAATCAGATTAAAGCAGCCCAAGCAAATGATGCCAAACTACAAAAGATCCGAGAACAAGTAGAAAGTGGACTTCGAACTGATTTCATCATCCATGAAGATGGATCCTTGCGATATGGAAGTAGATTGTGTGTACCAAATGGTCCAGTTCGAGAAGAGTTTATGAAAGAAGTTCATAGCTCTCCTTATTCTGTACACCCCAATGGTAAAAAAATATACAAGGATCTACGACAACACTACTGTGTCATGGAATGAAGCGTGAAGTAGCCAGAAGCATAGCCAAGTGTTTGGTGTGTCAGCAAGTAAAGGCTGAACATCACAGAACTGCTTATCTACTTCAGCCATTACCCATCCCAGAATGAAAATGGCAGCACGTTACCATGGACTTCATGACTGCCCTTCCTCACAACATGAAGGGTAACGATGCAGTATGGGTTATTGTGGATCGACTCACCAAGTCGACTCACTTTATTCCCTTTCAAGTTGGCCAATCTACTGAGACGTTAGTAAAAAAGTAATGGAGGTGAGCTTGAATCTAAAGTAAGATTAACTCTTTCAAATGTACTATATTAATACCCATGAACTCATGCAGGAGATTGTGAGATTACATGGAGTACCAGTTTGCATCGTCTCCGATCGTGATACCAGATTTCGATCACAGTTTTGGCAAAATCTACAAACTAGCCTGGGAACGAGTCTGAACTTCAGCATGACTTACCACCTACAAGTTATAAGTTAATTTTTGTTTAAGAACAGCAAGAAGCAACTTGTATCTCACTGGTAAAGCCTTGCACTGCTGTGACGTAGCCCTTGCATTATTTTTTCTGATTTATTTTTAAACTTTTTGAAAGCCCAAAAGTTTACACGTGCAATTCACATAAAAATGAAAAGTCTGAAGAGATCAAATATGTGCAAAAAGGAGTTAATATTGAGATGAAAACGTGGCTCTAATCCACCGGCCCCCTCACCAAATCGACCGGTAGAAAGTGCTTTTAGGCCGGCACCGACGGACCCCCGAGCCCAATGAGGCTCGGGTTTTGCACACACGGCCCTTCCCCTATCCCTAACTCTTCTGCACTGTTTGATTGCTCTGCAATCAAACAGAGACTTTTAATTTCACCTTTAAACCAAATTTTAATGCATTTTAATTCACTCTTTTAATTCCAAAACCCTAATTCCACACTATAAATACTACCCCATGCCCTAGCCCTTCATCATTCTGAAAATTATAGCCAAAACTCTCAAATTTTCTTAAGTACAAGTGGAGTAGAAGAGGAGTTAGCAAGCGATCAAGTTCCGACGAGAATCGGAGCAAATTCCAGCGACCCCGCGACACCACGATGACAACCCTCCCTTCCTACCCCTTTCTTTAAGCCTCCTATAGTGTAAGTCCCTTCCAACCCCCGTTCCCCTTCGTTAAAAGTTCATTTTCAAAACATATGTCGGAAGTGGAGTTAATACCGACATCTTCTTCTAAAACTCTATAATTCTACTTTTTCTTACATATTCTTCATTCATATTCCTACACCATACTTGTTAATATAAACCAATGTTTAGCACCAACTTTTAATCAAAAATATCATGCAAAATAACTTTAACTCAACATTTACATTAAAATACCATGCAGTTTATATATATCATTTTTATTTGTTTTGCTTAAACATACCTTTAGGAAAATTCACGAGTTAACGTCCTACCTCTCACGTACATACATGGTGTCCATAGCACGATATCCTTTGAACGTATTTTTGTTACGGATACAATATTACATTAAAATACCATTTACTATAAAACCGGATTTCTTTAAATTGTATTTTAAATTCCTTTACAAATAAGCCTCTACAACCTCTTTAGAGGACCCGCTATTGGATGGTGTGGATTATCACACATTCTTGGGCTAGTAGAGCGAGATGCAGACCTCCTCACGGAGTATTCGATCTCGAAAGGTTTTTAATACAGTTTTTAAGAAAAACGAATTTTTCTACATAATTAAAAATTTTAATTTTTAATAATTATATAAATATTACAAAATCCATATATTTTCAAAATATAATAAACTTATATTTTTCGAATGAAAGAATTACAAGTTTCATCAAGATACCAACAAAAGTCAAGTTTTACAGTAAAATACCATAAATTTTCCAAGCTAAGCTGTTATCACTAAAATACCTCAAATCCCTAAAATTCACATCCATAGAAACCCTAAATAATATAAATAATTTCTCGAGATTGTTTTGAAACTATATTAAAAATATTTTTCATAAAACCCCCTCGAGTATATTTAAGGACTTTAGTAAATATAGGTTTAAGCGGGATCAATTCTCTTGAGCCCCAGAGAGCCGGAGAAAGTGAGGGCTTGCCTATTTAAGGTAGAAAACTTAACGGTGTTATCAATGGTAATTGTTTTGGAAAAAGACACAAATCCTGCTGTCCATGTGCAGCAGTTACTGATGACTCCCGAACATAATTCAGGATCTAAATCAGTTGCAAGTGTCTGACTCAGTCTGAGTCCAATTCAAACAAGAATCCAAACTCTAACATATATACTTGAACATAAACCTGAATATAAGACTTGACTTGACCGAACCATGACTATAATTTGACATGACTATAAGCTTACATCTTGAACCTGACTACTTGAACAACTTGTATTCATGGTCTCGGCTAGCCTTGTAAATATAATCTATACAAAACATTACGCGGGAATAACAGGGTAGATTGGTACGAAATGTATTAATGTGGCATGAGATGATCACTTAAAGACACCTACATGAACTCTCGTGTCGTTGTCCCGTGGGTTTTGATGGGGCCTTGTATTATATGTTACCATAGTCTACGGGATAAGATGGACTTCTCTCGTATACACAAATATTTTCTGTACCAAGGTACAAACAACTACGTTAGAATAGCAATCTTATACCTGTATATCTTACCAGTTCAATTCTCATTACTTGCTATATTCATTTCTTTCTTTTGGGACTTACCGAGCGTCGGTTCGCTGATGACATTCCTGTCCATTTCTTTCTTTAGAATGTTCGTCAGGAGGACAGGACTCTCAGGAGATCGAGGCGAGCCAGGAGGACTTGGACCAGTTCACTGCCCAGCAGGACTTCTAGTTCATCTTGTACTTAATTCAGTTTGTATGCCACTGTTTAGGCATTGCTTTATATCATTGTATCTTTTCTTTTCAAAGCAGTTGTAATGTAAAGATGAATATTAATAAAAGTTGATGTTTATTTTATATCTCTAATCAATTCTTATGCATTTTATACATATATTGCTTAATTACGCTTAACGTATTTATTTCTTAGTAAATACGTTGCGGGCTTGCCACGTCACCACTTCTGTACATTGGGAAGCGGTGTGTGACACATTCAAAGCTCGATAATCCACACACATCCTATAGGAACCTTCTTTTTTCTTCACTAGTAACACCGGAGATCCCCAATTTGAAGTACTGGGTCGGATCTAACCTTTCTCCAGCAATTCGTACAACTGAATACGGATCTCTTTCAATCCCTCCGGACTTAACCGGTACAGGTTGTGCACCAGGTTGTAAATCAATATTAAATTCAAGTGCTCGATCGGGAGGCAAACCTGATATGTCTTCACGGAACACATTCTCAAACTCTCGAACTACCTCGGGTTTTTCTTCTTCAGCTGGTAGAGGGAACACTTCTGCATTCTTCGGTTTAGCACGGTAGCTTCCTGGCTTTAAGGTTCTATCTCCACTTTTGAAATAGAAGACTGGATGATCTGATATCTCAAATACTACTCTCTTTTGACGGCAGTCAATGGTAGCATAAAATACCCTATCCAATCCATTCCCAACACAACATCGAAATTTGGTATGTCCGGTACTTTGAAATTTGCGTAGAATTCTCGACCGCAAACTACAACTGAGCACTGATCATATTCCAAAGTTGCTTTCAAGACTCCATTCCCAGAACTGACATTCTAGCTTGTAATGAGTGGTTTCAAGGGAATCGCGTGCGTTCTCACAAATCATTGTGACATGAAATAATGTGAAACTCCAATGTCGAAAAGTGCAAGTGCAGCAATGGTGGCTACTAGTATAGTACCTAAGTGGTGTGAGGTTGTGTTTAGATATAGGGATAGTATATTGAAGCACAAGAATTGAGAGGTTGAAAAGATGGGAGAATTTTACGGTGATGACTTGTCCTGTGGCTTCGGCCTCCTCGACCGTCATTGTAAAAGCCTGTCGTTTCGGTACATTCCTCCTCGCTGGAGGCACATTCCTCTACCCTTGAGGCACGTTTCTCTTTACTTGATGGAATTGACACTGAGGCTGTGCAGGTGGTCCATATGGAGCTGGTGCAGGAAGAGCTAGGCGGGGTGCAGGTGCCTAAATGGCTGGCCTCTGTAAAGCTGTAATTGTGGGTCTGGGTGCTGGTGCTGTGTTAATACGATATGGGCATACTCCTATAACGTGAGTAGATGCACTACAAATCAAACACAAGCCATTTGCACGCCTGCAGTCCTTCACCAAGTGTCCAGTTCTCTTGCCGAAGAAACAGAAATATGGATTGGACTGGTTAAACGATCCTCCTGGCCTCTTGAGTGAAAAAGTCAGCCTAAAAGAGGCTCCACCTATCATCTGGGTAGCAGGGCGTTTGATTCTGGCCGTTTGAGGCTTACCCTTCTTCTTGACCACAGCTTCATAATGGCGTGCTGCCTTCAGTGCGAGTTCATGAGTTCGATAGTCGCCTGTGGCTAAAGTCGCCTGAATCTCTGTGTCTAAGCCCTGTTGGAATCATCTAGCCCGAATCTCATCGGTCGAGATCAAGTATGCCGCAAACCTGATAAGATGTTGATGTCAGGATAGTGATGTGTTTTACGGAACAGAATTTGATACGAATTCTTTACCTGCTAAGCATGATGAATTCGGCATCATATTCATCCACTGATTTTACCCACATAGCGCCTTGTTGTAGGTGGATGAACTGTTGTTCCATCTCAAAGCGAGCAGTCTCGGGGAAATACTTTGCATCGAACAGATCGCGGAACGTCTTCCACTCTATTGGTTATGTGAGACAACTTTCCTCGGCTTTCCACCAGACTCTTGCATTGTCGATGAGCTGGAGCTTGGCCACACGAACCCAAACTATGTTTGGTACCTGCGCTGCTGTAAGGTCGTCCTCGATACTTTGGGCCCATTCTTCCGCCTTAAGAGGACTCTCTTTCCCTGAAAAGTTCCTTAGATGCAACGCACGAAATTGGTTTACTCCAGGTGCTTCGGCTTCAGGGCGGTTCATGAGAATAGCAGTCTGCTGCTGCTGGCCCTCCAGAAGACTTTTAATGGCTTTTAGAAGACCATATGTTCATTGATCGGAGTAGCAACGGTAGGGGGAGGTGGTAAGGTAGGTGGTGGTGTATTGCCATTGACGTTAGTGCTGGTATTGTTAGGAGAACCCATTACCTTGATAGAAAAGGAAAGATTAGGATAGATTCAAGAAATTTGAAATGCAATGAATATATAGTTGCTGATTCTTATAATTCTTGTGATATATTGCTTAAGACTTCATGCAGAACAGAGCTGCATGGGCCGCCAACAAAACCTGTCACGCCTTGCTTCCCAATAGATGGAAACAGTGACGTGGCAAGCCCGCAACGTATTTACTGAGAAAATAAGTTAAGCGTACTTAAGCAATATAACAATGTACAAGAATAACAAGAGTAATAAAATGAAACAACAATTTTATTTACATTCAAATTTACATACAACTATTTGTAATGAAAAGATACATTATAACAACTGAGTCCAGTTCTACAAATTTCAGTTACCGTATGTATGGTGTATGATATTATTTCATTTGTCTTGCTTGACTGTTGCTAGTTGTGTTTTATCCCAACAGTTCAAATTCTTGCATATAACAATTTAAGTCTTTTAAAATAAATTAAAAATAATTGACATGGCCTGCTCGATACCCCTAACCCTGTGGTAGCGTCCTTGCGTCGTGTTCTCGTCCCGTTCAGTGAAACGGACGTGTTTGGACGGCTACGCGCACGTGCGTGCGATCGTTCTTGGGGGTACGCTTTTTAATTATAAAATCCTTCATTTTAATTTTTGGAACTCGCCAATAATTTTCATTTTTTCGAATTCAAATTTTGGACCCGACCCGGGCGCAATTCTGAAATATTTTGTATTTCCGCCAAATCCTATTTTTCTAAAAAAAAATTACCAGTCAAAATATTTTTCTACAACCTAAAAAAATTTTTAAAACCCACGATATTTTTAACACCCTTAAATCTTTCATAAAATTTTCCCAGCCAATGAAAACATTCCATTTTATTCCCTGGGCCCCGCAACTTTTCTCTCTCTCACTTTCTCCTTCTCTTTCTCTCTCTTCTTTCCTTCTCTCCCTCTGCATAACGACGAATTTCTTTCTCCTCAAATCTTTCTCTCTCCTCTCGATCTCTCTCTATCTCTCTCCACTTCTCTCTCCTCTCGATCTCTCTCTCCCTCCCCGCGTCTATCTCTTTCTCTCTCTCTCCTCTCTCCTTTATATTTCTTTCTCCTTCTTCAACCCATCCCCGAAGGAGCCCTAGCCGCCCCGTCTTCCCTCGCCATTGCCCCAGTGCCACCGCCATCGTCGCCGACCTCATCGCCTCCTCGCCCTCGTCACCTCCACATCCTCTTCTTCCTCCTTCCCTCTCCCCCGAGCACCCTGCAACTGCAGCATCGCCCTGCGCCCCCTGCACACTGCTGCACGCCGTGGGATCGCCGCCGGTGATCTTGATCCGTGCCCTAGCCCTGATACACCCCCAGTGAGCATTATCTATACACCCCTTCCTTCTTCCTTCCTTCCTTTTTCTTCCTTTCTCTCATTCTTTTCTGTTCTGTGAAGGGTGCTTCTGTACATCGTCGGAGCTTCGTCGACGACGCTGTTTCCACTGCAATCCAGTGAGTGAGTTCTCTCATCAATCCCCTCTATTCGTCTCATTCTTCTTCTTACTCCTCCTCTTCTCTCCTTCTTGTTTCTTTTATGCATTTTCTTCATGGTGTTCACTGTTTTGTGTTTGGCCGGAATCCGGCGATACCGATGACGTTTCCCGACGACCCAGCGAGGACCCCTGACCCGTGTGACTCCGCCGTTCGTCGTTTGGATTCATTCCGTGAACCGTGCGCACGTCGCGATATTTCCCCGCCGACGCGTAACATTCCGTTTTCCGTTTCGCGACCCGTCGAGGCAAGTTAATCTTGCTACATGCTATTTAAACTACTACTTATGCCATTTAAATTACTATGTACCTGTTAGAGTGCACCTTAGATCTGTGGTTCCATTTTAATACCAGAATTCCTTTTTTTAACATGTCTACGTCCCATTATATCATTTTAGAATCATGGCTTGAAATATACCCGTTTGTTGTTAGTTCTGTTATACATAGTACCCGCATTCATATTTAAATCTTGCAACACTTATTTGTATGACCCACAGTACCCTTCCATATTTTATATTCTGTCGGACTACCGTGTCCATACAACTCACCTGTTTTATATTCAATTATATCTTTAGATTATTTAGTACACTTTAACATGAATTTAACATCCATAAAGGTCATACTGTATGCATGAAATGATAGAACTATCTCTTAAACCCAAACTGCTAACCGTGCATCCAAGTAATCAAATCGGTAACTATTTGCATATCATATTACATGTGCCAGTTTATTGTTGTGATAGTAACCATGCTTGTTTATTTATAACCATGATTATGCTAGTTGATTATGAGCACCCACATGATATCTGGTATACCCTGACATGACTTGCTACACCTATTACCTGACCCGACATGGTACCGTACACTACTTGACTCGACCTAATGTACCATGGCTTGACCCGTTACTTAATCTCGTATCTAATGCCAACAAACCTGACATGTAGTCCTCACGGACCGTTCCTGTTGTCTATCCAGACAAACCTGCTCTTACCTGATCCTGTGTTGGCATTAGTTCTTGATTACTGAATACCTGACTTGACATACACAACTTGGGGGTATGGGGAAATCAATGATGAAACCTGACTTGTAACTCGACAGTGTACTACCTTTACTGATCAGTTTTAGAGGCTAGGCCAGCCTTGGAATGATGCTGCTGACGTCATTCATCTGTACATATTTCCTGTTTTAGTACCTAGCGGCATGTCTCGGATTCAGCCCGAGAATCTTGACCGTGGTCCCGGATATGCACGGGATACTATTGAGTTACATCGATGATTCATCAAATTGATTTCGAAGACTTTAGAATAGAAAACCCAATAGAACAGTTTATTTTACTCGCTGCACGCTACCCTGCACTGCCCTGACTTATATTACTGTTATACCTGCTTTTAATTCATGTTTATATTTTGCATTGCTTGTTACCCTGTTACACTTTATTGCTTGATGTCATGACGCGCTGACGTCTGGGTTTTGCATGGCCCAGATTCCGTACCTTTGCTGCAGTCCGAGCAGGAGTATTTCAGCCAGCAGGCTGAGCTGTGAGATGTCGGTAGTAGTTAGTTCTTTATTTCCTGCATTTTATTCCTGATGTGAACCCGCATTATGGGACATACATTCCAGTTATTTTGTATTGGATCTTTTGCTTCCGCACTTTTATTATTCTTGACTCATGTTATCTTAGCTTATGGACATATTTTAGATAGTTATATTTTGTTCTTGATATCTCTACAGCCGTAATGTGACTTTGGATGGATACTTCCTACCCACAGGTAGCATGGTTGGCTATGTCACGTGCCCAATTTAGCGTACTCTGGGAAGCGGGGCGTGACATGGTTGTTTTGGTATCAGAGCCATAGGTTAGTCGGGTTGATTCTTTTGTAGTTGGGTATTGTACCCAATACACGAATCAGAATACCCGTGTTTAGGAAACATGTCCTGCCACCTTGCCGTTTTACCGTTCTTGAATCAAGTTCTCCTTGATTATATCTTTTACGATGTGCAAACTTCCTTTGCATATCGACTCGAAAACCTGATTCCTTGTTATCTGTAGGACTTAGGCGACTTGGGTGGAGTTATGTAATTGTAGCTATGATACCGCGGCATAGTTACAATGCAGTACTCTATTTAAGTAACTTGGAGTTCTAGCCTTGATCTATAATTTGAATTTGTTATCATGCTAATCTTGGGTGTTTTGATTTCAGGAATATGGCAGACAAAAATCTGAAGACGTACCAAAGGCGTGTTGACGAAGCCGCTATGCTTGGAGTGATACGGGAATGCTGGAGAATCAAAAGAGACAGACCGAGCTGATCCAGCAGCAAGCTGAATCGTTTCAGGAAGTTTTGCGGACCGTTCAGCAGTCCGTGAACAATGTTGAAGCTAAACCAGTTGATTGAGTAGGGACCGTAGCAGATTTCAGGTGTTTGGGTCCGTTTGTCTTTACCGGTTTGGAGGAGCCGTTGCCAGCGGAGCAGTGGCTGGTTGATACGGAGAACTTACTTCTTGCGGCGCAGATCCCAGAAGATAAAAGGGTGGATGTGGTGCGTATTTAGTTAGTGGATTACGCCCGTGAATGGTGGTTTGTGGAGGAGACCCGCTTGCCCAAGCCGATAAGTGGGCGGATTTTTCGAAGAGTTTCCTGGAGAAATTCTTCCCGCGGACTGCATGGGAGGAAATGGAAAAGAAGTTCATCGGTCTGAAGAAGAATGGAGCACCCGTAGATGTGCATGCAGCTGAGTGGACACGGCTCGGTAGATTCGTTGGACCTTTAGTTGCCAACGATGCAGACAGGGCACGGAGGTTCATGTGCAGCTTGGATGTGGACATCCAGAGGCAGATTGTCTCCCTGGGTTTGACCACCTTCTCACAGGTTCTTACGGCAGCCCGAGAACAGCAGAGTTTATCCGGGAAGACTGGGAGTTCACAGCAGACAGCAGTTGCGGTAAGGAATCCGGCATTTGTGTAACACCCGAGCCCAATAATACTATTTATATTACTAGTTGAGGGTTATATATTACTCATTCCAATTATCCTGATTGTTTGGTGCTTTTTGCAAAATTTTAACCGGTTAAGTCATTTTGGCACATAACAAATTTTAACACCGAAAATGAAATTAAAAATGTCCATGTCGGCCTACTCGTCGCCACTAGTCGCGTGGTAGCGTCCGCACGTCGAGATTCCGTTCCGTTCGGCTAAACGGGCAAGTTTGGACGACTACGCACGCGTACAAGTGTACGACTTGGGGGCATGCATTTTAATCATTAAACACCTCTTTTCAAAATTTGGAACTCGCTTAAAATCCTATAATTTGAATTTGAAATATTTGGGCGCAACCCGGGCGCGAATTGGAAATGTTTCATTTAGCGCCAAAATCCCAATTTAATTTAATATATAAAACTATATAATATATCTACTTCTGTTATTTAATTAACCAACTTATTATTCACAAATCCTTATTAAAATCCTTTCTGCCTCGTGATCAGCCAATCACGAGCTCTTAATCAGGTGATCAGCCAATCACGAGCTCTTAATCAGGTCGTGGGCCCCGCATCTCATCTCTCTCTCTCTCCGCCTCTCTCTATCTCTCTCTCTCAAATCTCCTTCTCTCTCTATCTCTACAATCTCTCCCTCTATCTCTCTCTATTCCTTTCTCTCTCTCCATATATATATTTTACGCAGCCCTCATCTTCCCCATCACGAGAACCCACGAAGCCCTAACCCCAGCCTCCTCGTGCTCGCGCCGTCGACCTCCCCGCGACCCCGCCGTCACCGTCCTCGCCTCCACAGCCTAGCCGCACCCCTACCTCCTCTCCTCCTTCCTCCAGAAACTGCATCCTAACCTGGCACCACCACCTCGTCCATCGTCGCCTCGCCGTCGCTGTGGTTCTCGACCTCAACCCTCAACGACACCACCTCCGTCACCTCCCTCCTCTCTACACCCGAGCATGCAGCACCCCCTCTGGAACCCATACCGGACCACGGAACTCCTTCCCTGCATCACCTCCGTCGCAGTTCAACCCATGAAGCCTACCTGCAGTTCCCGCAACCCCCACCGCCGGCCACTTCTCTAGCCTCAACCCCGATCTCCATCATCCTCTCCAACCATCAACCGCCCTCATCTCCTTCGCCAGTGCCCCACCTTCGCACCAACCACCAGCGAACCCTCGACCCCTCGGCACCTTGCTGCTGCCGCGCCGTGGCTTCGATCTCCGGCCACCTGCATGCATCCCCGAGACTAAGCCCAAGCTTTCCTCTATTGATCCATCACCAATCATCGCCCTCTCTTTTCTCTTCGCCTCTTTTCTCTTGGATTCGTGATCTCCTTTCTCCATAGTTTGCCGGAGCCGGGATCGCCGCCGACGATCCAGACAACCCTGAGGAAGTGTTTTGGCTGCATCATCACCATCATGCGTTGTTTGGACTCTTTCCGTACCGTGCACCAGATCGCGCTGCAGATCGTGACCGTATCGCGTCCGTACCGTGCACCAGATCGCGCTGTAGATCGTGACCGTATCGTGTCCGTACCGTGCACCAGATCACGCTGCAGATCGTGACCGTATCGCGTCCGTACCGTGAGCCAGATCGCGCTACAGATCGCGTCCGTATCGCGCACCAGACCGCGCCGCAAATCGCGTCCGTATCGCGCACCAAACCGCACCGCAGATCGCGTCCGTACCGCGCAGCAGATCGCGCCTGGACCCAGTACCGTGTCGTGCCGTTTCACACGCCGTGTCGTGACTTGTGCATCAGGCCGCCTGCATCTCGACCCTTGTTCTGAGGCAAGATTTCTTGCTACATGCTACGTTAAACTAATTAAATGTTTGACTCACAAACTTGCTATATTGACTAGTATTGCTACTTATCTCATTGGACGAAACATGATGTACATTATAATACTGCCACTTAAATCGTATTTTGCCACCGTAACCCTAATAACCACTACCTGCTAATCTTTTACTATTTAGAGGATAATAGTAACACACTTATATCTTTATTTCCTGCTGTTGTTCCTTATTCGTTACTATACCTGTTATCAGCATACATTTGACTGCATTACATATTGACCGATCTTGATACACCTGACACATGTACTGATACATCGGACATGACACCCTGTACATATCAACTCAACCTGTTGAAAACGTGACTTGACCTGTTACCTGATTTCATGCCTAATGCCGACAAACCTGACCATTCCTGCTGTCTATCCAGACAGACCTACTTTACCTGATTTTGTGTTGGCATTAGTCCTTGACTATTGAATACCTGACCTGACATACATAACTTGGGGGTATGGGGAAATCAAAGGTGAAACCGACTTGTAACTCAACAGTTCGATACTTATTCGATCAGTCTTACGGGCTTGGCCAGTCCGGGAGTGATGATGCTGACATCACTCATCCATCCTACTACCTATTACTGCTTAGCGGCACGTCTCGGATTCAGCCCCGAGGACCTTGACCGTGATCCCGGGCACGCACGGGATACTATTGAGTTACATCGACGATTCATCAATTGATTTCAAAGACTTTAGAATAGAAAACATGTTAGAACAGTTTAGTTACCCACTGCACATTGCCCTGCACTGTTGTTTCATATTACTGCTTTATTCATGTTTATCCCTGCATTGCTTATTACCATATTCATATTATATTATTGGTTGACATGACGTGCTGACGTCTGGGTTTTGCATGGCCCAGATTTTTTACCACTGTCGACGACTGAGCAGGAGTACTTCAGCCAGCAGGCTGATTTGTGAGTTCTGTAGTGGTTAGTTCATTTATTGCATTTTATTTCCAGGTGTGATCCCGCATTACGGGACGTACCTTTCTATTATTGCATTGGATCATTTGCTTCCGCACTTATTTATCATTGACTCTGGTTATTATGGATTTGGACATGTGTTAGATAGTTTGTTTATCTTGTTCTCGATATCTCTACAGCCGTAATGTGACTGTGGATGGATACTTCCTACCCACAGGTAGCATGGTTGGCTATGTCACGTGCTCAATCTTGCGTACTCTGGGAAGCGGGGCGTGACATGGTTCTTTTGGTATCAGAGCCATAGGTTAATTGAGTTGATTCTTTGTAGTTGGGTATTGCACCCGATACACGAATCATAATACCCGTGATTAGGAAACATGTCCTGCCACCTTGACCGCTTTACCATCCTTGAATCATTCTTCCGGATCATGTCGACATGCAAACTTACTTTGCATTGTCAACTCGAAAACCTAATTTCTTGTTATCTCTAGGACTTAGGCGACTTGGGTGGAGTTAAGTAATTGCGGCTATGATACCGCGGCATAGCTACAATGCGGTACTCTATTTAAGTATCTTGGAGTTCTAGCCTTGATCCACATTCAGAATCTATCATCATGCTAATGTTGGGTGTTTTGAGTTCAGGATTATGACAGGTAAGAAGTTGAAGACTTACCAGAGACGTGTGAATGAAGCCGCCATGCTTGGAGTGATAAGAGGAATGCTGGAAATCAAAGAGACAGACTGAGCTGATCCAGCAATAGCAGATTCGTTTCAGGAAGGTTTGCAGATCGTTCAGCAGTCTGTGAACGAGATTGGAATTAGACCAGTTGACCGGGTAGGGACCGTGGCAGATTTCAGACGCGTGGGTCCTACTACTTTTACTGGTTTAAAGGAGCTGTTACCAGCCGAGCAGAGGCTAGTGACACGGAGAATTTACTGATTGCGGCACAGATCCCAGAAGACAAGAGAGTTGATGTGGTGCGTTTTCAGCTAGTGGATTACGCCGAGAGTGATGGCTTGTGGAGGAGACCCGCTTGCCCAAGCTAATCAGTTGAGCGGATTTCTCTAAGAGTTTCCTGGGGAAATTCTTCCCGCAGACTGCGCGGAGGAAAGGGAAGAGAAGTTCATCGGACTAACGCAGAATGGAGCAACCGTAGACGTGCATGCAGCAAAATGGACGAGACTAAGTGGTCTCGCTGGACCTTTCACGGCCAACGATGTAGACAGCAGTTGCGGTAAGGAAGCAGTTCTGTCGGGCCAGTCGAGTTTAGGACTAGACCGACAAACAGTATTCTTGCAGCTATGGAAGTTAATAGTAATGAAGAGCCGGCAGTTGTTCGCGACTTTATGGATGTATTTGAAGTTATATCGGGCTTACCGCCGAAGCGAGATGTGGAGTTCGCGATTGACCTTATTCCTAGTGCAGCGCCAGTATCAAAATCTTATTATCCGATGGCGCCAGTGGAATTGGAAGAAGTTAAGAAACAAGTTGGTGAATTACTCGAGAAGGGATGGATTCGAAGCAGTAACTCGCCTTGGGAAGCTCCAGTTCTTCTAGTAAAGAAGAAGGATGGCACGAGAAGGATGTGCATCAATTATCGAGAATTAAACCGGGTGGCTAGTAAGAACAAGTACCCGATCCCTCGCATTGGAGAACTTTTGAGCAGCTTAGTGGCGCGAGAGTATTCTCGAAATTGGATTTGCGATCCGGATATCATCAGGTCCGAGTGAAAGCAGAAGACATTTGCAAGACGGCGTTTCGAACTCGATATGGACATTTCGAGTATCTAGTGATGCCCTTCGGAGTGACTAATGCGCCAGCAATATTTATGGATTTGATGAACAGGATCTTTTCACCGTTCTTGGACCAGTTTATTGTGGTATTCATTGACGATATTCTGGTGTACTTGAAGAATCCGGAGGAGCATGCTGAGCATTTAAGGATCGCACTGCAGACGCTGAGACAAGAGAAGTTATTTGCGAAGATGAGTAAGTGTGAATTCTGGCTGGAAGAAGTGAAGTTTCTGGGGCATGTCGTGTCGGGCGATGGAATCGCCGTCGATCCCGAAAAGATTGCAGCAGTTCGAGATTGGCCTATTCCAAAGAATGTTGCGGAGATAGAAAGTTTCCTTGGTTTGGCCGGATACTACAGAAGATTTGTAGAGAACTTCGCTCGTTTGGCAGAGCCGTTAACCAAGCTTACGCGCAGGGAGGTACCGTTTGTTTGGACGAATGGATGCGCATTGGCCTTCGAGACGTTGAAGCAGAAGTTGATAACCGCCCCGATCCTGACCGTACCAGATAATTCAGGAGGACTGGTAATTCACAGCGACGCATCCGGAAAAGGATTGGGATGTGTTCTGATGCAGAATGGGAAAGTCGTCGCTTACGCATCGAGACAACTGAAGACTCATGAGAAGAATTATCCGACTCATGACTTGGAGCTTGCAGCCGTGATCTTCGCCCTGAAAATTTGGAGACACTACCTTTTGGGCGAGAGATTCGAAGTCTTTACAGATCACAAGAGTTTGAAGTATGTATTCACTCAGAAGGAGTTGAACATGAGGCAACGCAGATGGTTGGAACTGATGGCCGACTACGACCTTGACCTTAAGTACCATCCGGGAAAAGTTAACGTCGTACCAGATGCGCTAAGTCGGTTACCAGCAATTCAGGTATTGACCGCACAAAAGGAGATCATTGCGGATTTTCAGAGATTTGACTTGGAGGTTGTGCTACCACATGCTATGGGACAGTTGATGCAGTTGCAAGTACAGTCGTCCTTAGTTGAGAAGATTAAAGCGGCACAATCGCAGGATCCTAGATTGCAAAAGTTTCGAGAGCAGGTTGAAGTCGGACTACGAACCGATTTACTGATCCATGAAGATGGTTCGTTGAGATATGGTAGCCGTGTGTGTGTGCCAAAAGGAGATGTGCGTGAAGAACTTATGAAGGAGGCACACAATTCATCTTACTCTGTACATCCAGGAGGGACGAAGATGTACCGAGATTTTCGACAGCACTTCTGGTGGGAAGGTATGAAACGGGAAATTGCTCGCTTCGTGGCTAAGTGCTTGGTGTGTCAGCAAGTCAAGGCTGAACACCAAAGGGTTGCTGGTTTGTTGCAACCACTTCCGGTTTCTCAGTGGAAGCGGGAACATATAACCATGGATTTCGTGACGGCTTTACCGCGAAGTCCAAAGGGCAACAATGCAGTATGGGTGATTGTCGATCGGTTGACCAAAGCAGCACTTTATTCCTTTTCGGGTTGGTCAATCGACGGAGACTTTAGCAGAGCGATACATGCAGGAGATTGTCAGATTGCATGGAGTGCCGGTTAGCATCGTGTCCGATCGGGACACTCGGTTCTTGTCGCACTTTTGGAGGAGTTTACAAGAAAGTTTGGGAACTCGATTGAAGTTTAGCACAGCTTATCATCCTCAGACTGATGGACAATCAGAAAGGACGATCCAGACCCTTGAAGATATGTTGAGGGCTTGCATGTTAGACTTCAAAGGTTCTTGGGAGGATCATCTACACCTGGTGGAGTTTTCGTACAACAATAGCTTCCAAGCGACTATTCAGATGGCTCCGTTTGAAGCATTGTATGGTCGTAAGTGCCGTTCACCCATTTGTTGGGATGATGTTGGTGAACGAAGGTTACTAGGACCAGATTTGGTGGTACAGACAGTCGAGAAGGTGAATACAATCAGAAAGCATATGAAGGCAGCTCAAGACAGAAAGAAGAGTTGGGCCGACACGTCAAGAAGACCTCTAGAGTTCGCCGTGGGTGATTTGGTATTCCTGAAGATATCACCGACTAGAGGGGTAATTCGCTTTGGAAGTCGGAGAAAGCTTAGTCCTCGATTCGTTGGACCCTTCGAGATATTGGAGCGTGTTGGAGAGGTAGCGTACCGGTTGGCGTTACCACAGTCATTAGCAGGAGTTCACGATGTGTTTCATGTGTCTCAACTACGGAGGTATGTTCGTGATGAGACTCATGTCTTGGATCATTCAGAGTTGACCGTACGGGAGGACCTGACTTTTGAAGAGCGACCAGTTGAAATCAAGGATCGAAGCGAAAAGGTTCTTAAGAACAAGGTTATCCCTCTTGTGCTAGTTTCTTGGGGTAATCGATCGCATGGAGAATCCACTTGGGAGCGAGAAGACGAGATCCGACAGAAATTCCCTCACCTTTTCCAGTAGTTAGCTATCTTGTATTCTTGGAATTTCGAGGACGAAATTCTTTTGTAGTTGGGTATGATGTAACACCCGAGCCCAATAATACTATTTATATTACTAGTTGAGGGTTATATATTACTCATTCCAATTATCCTGATTGTTTGGTGCTTTTTGCAAAATTTTAACCGGTTAAGTCATTTTGGCACATAACAAATTTTAACACCGAAAATGAAATTAAAAATGTCCATGTCGGCCTACTCGTCGCCACTAGTCGCGTGGTAGCGTCCGCACGTCGAGATTCCGTTCCGTTCGGCTAAACGGGCAAGTTTGGACGACTACGCACGCGTACAAGTGTACGACTTGGGGGCATGCATTTTAATCATTAAACACCTCTTTTCAAAATTTGGAACTCGCTTAAAATCCTATAATTTGAATTTGAAATATTTGGGCGCAACCTGGGCGCGAATTGGAAATGTTTCATTTAGCGCCAAAATCCCAATTTAATTTAATATATAAAACTATATAATATATCTACTTCTGTTATTTAATTAACCAACTTATTATTCACAAATCCTTATTAAAATCCTTTCTGCCTCGTGATCAGCCAATCACGAGCTCTTAATCAGGTCGTGGGCCCCGCATCTCATCTCTCTCTCTCCGCCTCTCTCTATCTCTCTCTCTCAAATCTCCTTCTCTCTCTATCTCTACAATCTCTCCCTCTATCTCTCTCTATTCCTTTCTCTCTCTCCATATATATATTTTACGCAGCCCTCATCTTCCCCATCACGAGAACCCACGAAGCCCTAACCCCAGCCTCCTCGTGCTCGCGCCGTCGACCTCCCCGCGACCCCGCCGTCACCGTCCTCGCCTCCACAGCCTAGCCGCACCCCTACCTCCTCTCCTCCTTCCTCCAGAAACTGCATCCTAACCCGGCACCACCACCTCGTCCATCGTCGCCTCGCCGTCGCTGTGGTTCTCGACCTCAACCCTCAACGACACCACCTCCGTCACCTCTCTCCTCTCTACACCCGAGCACGCAGCACCCCCTCTGGAACCCATACCGGACCACGGAACTCCTTCCCTGCATCACCCCCGTCGCAGTTCAACCCATGAAGCCTACCTGCAGTTCCCGCAACCCCCACCGCCGGCCACTTCTCTAGCCTCAACCCCGATCTCCATCATCCTCTCCAACCATCAACCGCCCTCATCTCCTTCACCAGTGCCCCACCTTCGCACCAACCACCAGCGAACCCTCGACCCCTCGGCACCTTGCTGCTGCCGCGCCGTGGCTTCGATCTCCGGCCACCTGCATTCATCCCCGAGACTAAGCCCAAGCTTTCCTCTATTGATCCATCACCAATCATCGCCCTCTCTTTTCTCTTCGCCTCTTTTCTCTTGGATTCGTGATCTCCTTTCTCCATAGTTTGCCGGAGCCGGGATCGCCGCCGACGATCCAGACAACCCTGAGGAAGTGTTTTGGCTGCATCATCACCATCATGCGTTGTTTGGACTCTTTCCGTACCGTGCACCAGATCGCGCTGCAGATCGTGACCGTATCGCGTCCGTACCGTGCACCAGATCGCGCTGCAGATCGTGACCGTATCGCGTCCGTACCGTGCGCCAGATCTCGCTACAGATCGCGTCCGTATCGCGCACCAGACCGCGCCGCAGATCGCGTCCGTATCGCGCACCAGACCGCGCCGCAGATCGCGTCCGTACCGTGCAGCAGATCACGCCTGGACCCAGTACCGTGTCGTGCCGTTTCACACGCCGTGTCGTGACTTGTGCATCAGGCCGCCTGCATCTCGACCCTTGTTCTGAGGCAAGATTTCTTGCTACATGCTACGTTAAACTAATTAAATGTTTGACTCACAAACCTGCTATATTGACTAGTATTGCTACTTGTCTCATTGGACGAAACATGATGTATATTATAATACTGCCACTTAAATCGTATTTTGCCACCGTAACCCTAATAACCACTACCTGCTAATCTTTTACTATTTAGAGGATAATAGTAACACACTTATATCTTTATTTCCTGATGTTGTTCCTTATTCGTTACTATACCTGTTATCAGCATACATTTGACTGCATTACATATTGACCGATCTTGATACACCTGACATATATACTGATACACCGGACATGACACCCTGTACATATCAACTCAACCTGTTGAAAACGTGACTTGACCTGTTACCTGATTTCATGCCTAATGCCGACAAACCTGACCATTCCTGCTGTCTATCCAGACAGACCTACTTTACCTGATTTTGTGTTGGCATTAGTCCTTGACTATTGAATACCTGACCTGACATACATAACTTGGGGGTATGGGGAAATCAAAGGTGAAACCGACTTGTAACTCAACAGTTCGATACTTGTTCTGATCAGTCTTACGGGCTTGGCCAGTCCGGGAGTGATGATGCTGACATCACTCATCCATCCTACTACCTATTACTGCTTAGCGGCATGTCTCGGATTCAGCCCCGAGGACCTTGACCGTGATCCCGGGCACGCACGGGATACTATTGAGTTACATCGACGATTCATCAATTGATTTCAAAGACTTTAGAATAGAAAACCTGTTAGAACAGTTAGTTACCCACTGCACATTGCCCTGTACTGTTGTTTCATATTACTGCTTTATTCATGTTTATCCCTGCATTGCTTATTACCATGTTCATATTATATTATTGGTTGACATGACGCGCTGACGTCTGGGTTTTGCATGGCCCAGATTCTTTACCACTGTCGACGACTGAGCAGGAGTACTTCAGCCAGCAGGCTGATTTGTGAGTTCTGTAGTGGTTAGTTCATTTATTGCATTTTATTTCCAGGTGTGATCCCGCATTACGGGACGTACCTTTCTATTATTGCATTGGATCATTTGCTTCCGCACTTATTTATCATTGACTCTGGTTATTATGGATTTGGACATGTGTTAGATAGTTTGTTTATCTTGTTCTCGATATCTCTACAGCCGTAATGTGACTGTGGATGGATACTTCCTACCCACAGGTAGCATGGTTGGCTATGTCACGTGCTCAATCTTGCGTACTCTGGGAAGCGGGGCGTGACAATTTGTACCAAACCGAGCTCATGGTCGCAGAGGTATTCCAGTGAACCGTCGTGGCGTAACACCGATGAAGAAGCCTGCTGTAGTTGACCAGAGAAAGAGCTTGACTTGTAACTACTGCTATTTACCTGGCCACATGCAAAAGGATTGTCGAAGGAGGCAGGGACTCTGTTTGGTTTGTGGAGCGGCAGATCACACTGTTAACTCATGTCCGTCGAAGCTTCGCACAAGGGATGATATTCAGAAGCCTCCGTAGAAACCGTTCCAGGGACAGAAGCAGCTGACTCAAGGACCTAATCAGGCTCGAGCTTTTACCTTGACGGCTGAGGAAGCTAAGGCTTCGGGAGAAGTTGTTTCAGGTATTCTACTCGTTCATGGTTTTCCCGCATTAGCGTTATTTGATTCTAGTGCATCTCATTGTTTTATGTCGTCCAAGTTTTTAGATACACACTCGATTACTTGCATGACCCTGTCTAGTTTCTGGGACATACACACTGGGAATGGGAAAATCATATCTAGTAGGGAATGTAAAGATTGTACAGTTGTTGTTTGCGGACGGGAGCTTTTAGCAGATTTCTTGGTGATTGATACGGGCAGCTATGAAGTCGTCTTGGGAATGGATTTTCTTGGCACTTTCCACGCTCACATTGATTGTAGGGCAAAGAAAGTAATTTTCCAGATTCCCGGACATCCCGAGTTTACCTTCACTGGAGGAAGCAATTCTGTCGGGCCAGTCGAGTTTAGGGCTAGGCCGACAACTAGTATTCTTGCTTCAATGGAGGTTGATAAAAGTGATGAGCCAGCCGTTGTTCGCGATTTTATGGACGTGTTTGAAGATATATCGGGATTACCGCCGAAGCGAGACGTGGAGTTCGCAATTGATCTTATTCCTGGTGCACCGCCAGAATCTAAAGCGTATTATCCAATGGCACCAGTGGAGTTGGAAGAAGTCAGAAACAGGTTACTGAACTGCTTGAGAAGGGTTGGATTCGAAGCAGTAACTCGCCTTGGGGAGCTCCAGTTCTTCTAGTTAAGAAGAAAGATGGCACAAGAAGGATGTGCATCGACTATCGAGAATTAAACCGGGTGACTATTAAGAATAAGTACCCGATCCCTCGCATTGGCGAACTCTTTGAGCAGCTTAGTGGCGCGAGGGTATTCTCGAAGCTGGATTTGCGATCCGGATATCATCAGGTCCGAGTGAAAGCAGAGGATATTTGCAAGACGGCGTTCCGAACCCAGTATGGACATTACGAGTAAAGATTGTACAGTTGTTGTTTGCGGACGGGAGCTTTTAGCAGATTTCTTGGTGATTGATACGGGCAGCTATGAAGTCGTCTTGGGAATGGATTTTCTTGGCACTTTCCACGCTCACATTGATTGTAGGGCAAAGAAAGTAATTTTCCAGATTCCCGGACATCCCGAGTTTACCTTCACTGGAGGAAGCAATTCTGTCGGGCCAGTCGAGTTTAGGGCTAGGCCGACAACTAGTATTCTTGCTTCAATGGAGGTTGATAAAAGTGATGAGCCAGCCGTTGTTCGCGATTTTATGGACGTGTTTGAAGATATATCGGGATTACCGCCGAAGCGAGACGTGGAGTTCGCAATTGATCTTATTCCTGGTGCACCGCCAGAATCTAAAGCGTATTATCCAATGGCACCAGTGGAGTTGGAAGAAGTCAGAAACAGGTTACTGAACTGCTTGAGAAGGGTTGGATTCGAAACAGTAACTCGCCTTGGGGAGCTCCAGTTCTTCTAGTTAAGAAGAAAGATGGCACAAGAAGGATGTGCATCGACTATCGAGAATTAAACCGGGTGACTATTAAGAACAAGTACCCGATCCCTCGCATTGGCGAACTCTTTGAGCAGCTTAGTGGCGCGAGGGTATTCTCGAAGCTGGATTTGCGATCCGGATATCATCAGGTCCGAGTGAAAGCAGAGGATATTTGCAAGACGGCGTTCCGAACCCAGTATGGACATTACGAGTACTTAGTGATGCCCTTCGGAGTAACGAATGCCCCGGCGATATTCATGGACTTGATGAACCGAATCTTTTCACCATTCTTGGACCAGTTTATTGTGGTGTTCATTGACGATATTCTGGTTTACTCAAAGAGTTTTGAAGAGCATGCCGAGCATTTGAAGATCGCACTGCAGACGTTGAGACAGGAGAAGTTATATGCGAAGATGAGCAAGTGCGAGTTTTGGCTGGAGGAAGTAAAGTTTTTGGGGCATGTTGCGTCTGGCGATGGAATCGCCGTCGATCCAGAAAAGATTGCAGCAGTTAGAGATTGGCCGATTCCAAAGAATGTTGCGGAGATAAGAAGTTTTCTTGGACTCGCCGGGTATTACAGAAGATTTGTGGAGAACTTTGCTCGTCTGGCGGAACCGTTGACCAAGCTTACGCGCAAGGAGGTACCTTTTGTGTGGACGGATAGATGTGCGTCAGCTTTTGAGACGTTGAAGCAGAAATTGATAACCTCCCCTATTCTGACCGTGCCAGACAATTCCGGAGGATTGGTGATTCACAGCGATGCTTCTGGAAAAGGATTGGGATGCGTTTTGATGCAGCATGGGAAGGTTGTAGCGTACGCATCAAGACAGTTGAAGACCCATGAGAAGAATTACCCAACTCACGACTTGGAGCTTGCGGCTGTGATCTTCGCTTTGAAGATTTGGAGACACTACCTTTTGGGCGAAAGGGTCGAAGTTTTTACGGATCACAAGAGTTTGAAGTATGTGTTCACGCAGAAGGAGCTTAATATGAGGCAGCGTAGATGGTTAGAGCTGATGGCTGATTACGATCTTGATCTTAAGTACCATCCGGGGAAGGTTAATGTCATACCGGATGCGCTCAGTCGGTTACCAGCAATTCAGATGTTGACTACGCATAAGGAACTTGTTGAAGAATTTCGAAGATTTGATTTGGAGGTTGTGCTACCGCATTCTTCGGGACAGTTGATGCAGCTGCAAGTACATTCGTCGTTGATCAAGAAGATTAAAGCAGCGCAATCGCAGGATCCTAGATTGCAAAAGTTTCGAGAGCTGGTTGAAGCCGGACTACGAACAGATTTATTGATCCACGAAGATGGTTCGTTGAGATATGGTAGCCATTTGTGTGTGCCAAAGGGAGACATTCGCGAAGAGCTTATGAAGGAGGCACACAGTTCAGCTTATTGCGTACATCCAGGAGGCACGAAGATGTACCGAGACTTACGACAGCATTTCTGGTGAGAAGGTATGAAGCGGGAGATCGCTCGCTTTGTGGCAAAGTGCTTGGTGTGTCAGCAAGTTAAGGCTGAACATCAAAGGGTTGCTGATTTGTTGCAACCACTTCCGATTCCTCAGTGGAAGTGGGAACATATAACCATGGATTTCGTGACAGCTCTACCGCGGAGTCCAAAAGGCAACAATGCAGTATGGGTGATTGTTGATCGTTTGACTAAGGTGTTGGGGTAAAAATTTACACCCCGGTTGACCAAGTCAAAATACAAGTCAACCCCAAGCCAAGTGGGCCCAAGCCCAGACCCAGTGGGTCCATGCCCGGGTCGAGCCCGAACATGAAGCGGCCAGCCTCCCCCCATGCCAAGATAAAAATTTTGAAATAAATAATTTTGTTGTATTTCTTTTATTTTATTTTCGGATAAATGTAAGAAAAATAGGCATAAAGCCAAATTTTTGTAAAGCCCATGGCTTATGTGCAAAAAGAAATGGCACATGAGCCATGGGATAGGCAAAATGCCATTTTGTGAAGCCCAATGGGCTATGTGTAAAATATATGGCCTATAAAGGCAAGGATAATGAAATATCCCAACAACTTTTTCTCTCCAAAAAAAAAAGTTTCAGAGCTGAGCTCTTTCCTCCTTCTTCAAGGTTCCAAAACCTTCTTCTTTCTTTTGAATTAAATCAAGAGTTTTACTCTTCCTTTTTCAAACTAAATAGTTTTCCACCACAAAACCCATAAAGGGGAACTTGGATCTGTCATCAGATCTTAAAAAGGAAAGATTTTGAGATTTCACATCTCTTGATCTTCAAGATCCAGCAAGCGACAGGAGGAAGAAGAAGAACCACTTCCATTAAACCCAAAACACATTCAGGAGCCCGACTCCTCTCTGATTTCTCCTTTGAGAAATCCTTTTTTTCAGGCTAAAAGCCTCTTGTGCCTCTCCGGCGCGCAGCGCAAGTGCGCAAGGCGCCCGCGTGCCGACACGTGGCGCGCGCGCTTGCGCACCTGCGCGCTTGCGCAAGTGCGCAAGGCGCCCGCGTGCCGACACGTGGCGCGCGCGCTTGCGCACCTGCGCACGTGCGCAAGGCGCCCGCGTGCCGACACGTGGCGTGCGCGCTTGCGCACCTGCGCGCTTGCGCAAGTGCGCAAGGCGCCCGCGTGCCGACACGTGGCGCGCGCGCTTGCGCACCTGCGCAAGTGCGCAAGGCGCCCGCGTGCCGACACGTGGCGCGCGCTTGCGCACCTGCGCACAGCACCTAACGCACAAGCGCTCAAGGCGCTGGCCCCCACGCATCCCTTGGATGCCTTTTTCCCTCTCTTTTTATGTACATACACATACATATACATATGTATACAAATTCACACATATACATACTCCGCCACATTCCCCCCCTCCAAAAAATTTTCGGGCCGGGGCGCTGCCCCGAACCCCGCAAGGGGGCTGCTAGCCCCCTTGACCCCCAGCCCGCTATCCGGGTAGCGGGACCCCCGTAAAAACTCTGCGTGGCTCCTGATATATCCAACCCCCCTTTTCAAAAAACAACACACGTACACTGCACATTGAGCTCGCATGACCAGTTTAACCAGTTAATCGGAGGTTCCCTCGCCCCAAAGGCGAGGGGTAATTAACGGCAACTTAGTCCGCGGCTGCCGGAGATTCGGATCCCCACAATCATTAAACCCCGGCCTACCCTAGGCAGGGGGAATCTGTAGTACGCCTGACAAGCGCTCGCGTATTCCCATCTCACTGGGGTGACGAAAAACACCCTACAGATTCTGGCACGCCCGGTGGGACCAATCTCTCCTCCCATATTTCGGGTTAAACGTTCATGCGAACTCAATCAATATACATACCTGTATTTATACTAAAAATAATGCTTTTTCATGCAGATTTTCAAGCAATCAACCTTCGACGACAATGTCTCCCCAGACGAATTCAGCTTCCAACGGCACCCCGATTCTGTACGTGGTCAAGATCAACGCTCGTGTGGTTCTCCCCGCAAGCCTCAGTCGACAGTGGGAGGAACCGCCCCGCCAGTTCGGCTCCGTCATCATCTACCCTGCCGGAATAGCTCATCTGGCGGAGATCCCGGCGGAACAGGTGGCCAAGCCGGTCTCAAGGGGAAAGAGGCCGAATGTCGTGATCGCCAAGGCACCACAACCGAAACTCAAGACGCTATCTGAACGACTCCCTGGCGCTCTAGCTGGGGGCAAGACTTCCGATGTGAAGGGCAACATCAAATGTCGCGGACGAGCTCAGGCGATGACTCTAACAAATGCACAATCGGGTGTATCTCCAAGGCCCTCCATCAACCGGTCTGCGGCATCTTCCCAAAAAGTCGAAGTCTGCCAGGTGCTTAGAACAGAAAAGTTAAGGCAGAAGCGGCTCAGGTATCGAGCCAACAAGAGGGCCAAGGCTTCGGCCAAATGGAATCGTGTGAAGTTCCAAGTGCAGGGTTGCCCGGCGACGACGGCCGAGTCGGACGTAAGAATCAGCAATTCCTTCGAGCCTCTGAAGTGGGTTCAGAAAAACGCCATGACCGCCAGAATCAAGAAGACAGCAGTCCGAACAGTGCCACAAAGAGACGTGTCCCGGCCCTAACAGAAAAAGTATGACACTATCTCTTCAAGAGTCTATCAAGCACTCTGTGCCGCGCGAAAGCAGCGGGGCAAACCCAGAAAAGAAGCGCCAGCACCATTCAAGAACCTGGTTAGGCCGGCCGCCTTCAATCGACTACCATCTACCGAAACAAAGGGGTCAAGACAGCGAGCCGTGAAATCAGCTGCCAATGATAGAGAGATGGTCGGATATATCATCCATACGGTCTATATGGCGGGCGGGCGCCCCAGCGACAACCTTCGCAGCAAAAGCAAGGACGGGGCCACCACATCCCAAGCCCAATCTAGCCTGAATATGGTTGCCGCCACCCAAGAACAGCCGCCCCTGCTGGATGAAGAAAACCCTCTCGATGAGGATGGTAGGCAGATAGACCCCTCGGTCCATGTAGAGTCAAGCTCGGACAGCGAGGAAGAGCCGACTTTCCGCCCTAGGACTGCGGAGCAAGAGCTGCTTCAAGAACTTCGAAAACAGCTCAGGAGCAAAGATAAAGAGATGGCCAAGCTCTATTCGAAGATTGACGACTTAACGAACGTGGTGATGCATCTTACGGCTCAAATTGCTCGAGCGCCTCCTAATCAAGCACAAGCCGCTACTAATCAGCCGGGTGATGACAATCCGAGGCAGCCAATGCCTGTTCCTTTGGGACCAAGACTGGTCGAGCCGAATGAAAGCCGGCTACATTCCGCTTCTGGGGACGCCTTGGCCCCAGATAGCACTATCCCGCTAACACAGGATCGGATAATGGATTTGGTCACCAGCAAGGTTAAAACATTGGTGGCCGAAGCTGAAGCTCAGAAAGAAATCGGCAGTAGTGGGCGGCCATATCCCGCGCAGTATGATCTGATTGAGTTCCCAAGCGGCTACGTCATTCCTAAGTTCGGAAGATTTGATGGAACGGGGAATGCAAACCAGCACGTCGCCCACTTCAAAGCATCGTGCGGAAATACAAGGGGCAACGATGCGCTCCTTCTTCGTCAGTTTGTCAACAGCCTGACCGGCGTCGCCTTCGACTGGTATGCGAGTATACCGGACGGGTCCGTCATTACCTTTGCCCAAATGGAGTCTCTGTTCCGGCAAAGGTTCATGAGCGTCAGTGATAAAATCTCCATAGCCGATCTTGTGAGGACCAAGCCGGGGAAGAATGAAAGCAACACCGACTTTATCGCCCGGTGGCGTAATCTCACAGTTAAGTGCGAACCGCCGCTGGAGCAGGACCAGTCCGTCAGCCTTCTCATTGGGAACCTCAGCAATTGGATGGTCCCCTTCTTGTGTACAGCGGGCCTCAAGACGTTTCAGGAGCTAACCAAGAAAGTCCAAATGCTGGAACGCTCGAAGCAAGAGTCCCCGCCAGACTCTCAGAGAGACAAAACCTGGAAAAGCAAGCGGGACGACAACCGTAGAAGCGGGAGTTCCAGCAGTACCAATGTCTTCAATGCCTCCGACAATGAAGAAAAGCGAAGGGCGGGCGAATCCAAAACCAACCAGTCTCGAAAGCCATTGCTGGGAGGAGATGGGCCTTCCCTAGAGGAGAAAAAGAACAAGGTTTACTCTTTCAGAAGGGACAAGGTCCGCAAGATATTTAAAGATGCCTTGAACAATGGCCTACAACTGCCGGAGTCGAAAAGACCCCAAGAAGCAAAAATGACCGACAATCCCCTGTATTGCCCATACCACCGAGTAGTGAGCCATGCGATCGAGGATTGCTATATCTTCAAGGATTGGGTCGAGAAGCAGTACAAGGCTGGAGAGATAGAGCTGTCCAAAAGCGTGTTGGTGAACAATCAAGTTGCAACCGCCAACTTTATACAGACGGAAGCTGAAGCCTTCTGGGAGCAGACAGCCGAACCCGCTGCCCTGACAAACGAAACTGACTCATCGCGGCCTCCGTGGAGTACGCACATATCTAATAAGACGAAGAAGATGATAAAGCTACTTCGGAAAGAACCCAGGATGGAATGGGAAGGACAGAAGAAGCCTACCATTCCAGCTGCCAATGCGGCTCCATCAGGCTCAAAATCCAAGAAGCTCAAGAAGAAGAAAAGTGCAGCTCGGCGCGAAAAAGAGTCTGCAGGGAGATCGACCATTCAAAAGTATATCGATTCCCTCGAAGAATATGAGCAAAAGGAAAGAACATTGATTCAATTGAAGGAGTTCTTCCCTGTACAAGCGGCTGAAATTCTGGAGGAGTTAGAAGAAGACTCCAATGAAGAAATTCCAGTAGTGACCTGCTACGCCATCCATCTTGGCAGCGACTCTGAGGATGATCTCTATTTTCCGGAAGAGGACGAGGAGCTCACCACAAAGGCCAATCAAATCCAGCTCAGAAGCGGCAGGGCTCTACCGCAAAATCAGGGCAACGCCCCAAAAGGGAAGGAAAAACAAGTCGCTAATGAAGAAGATGGCAGAGAACCGGCTGATGAAAACATAAGTCCTTCCTCGGTGGGTTATAATGTCTTGGCGCATCTCCGGAAGCTTCCGTCTCTCCTGAGCATCTACGACGCCTTGGTCCTATCTAAGGAGCTTAGAGATGTTCTCATCCACGCTCTGCAAAACCCCGAGCGGTATCAGGCTCACTTTGCGGAAATTAACATGAAAGAAGCCCAGCATGCTTTGTATGCCGCCACAGTCACATTTAAGGATGAAGACTTGCTACTGGGAACGGCTGAGCATAATCGGCCGCTTTACGTGACCGGGTACAGCGACGGAGATCGAATTAATCGCATATTGATTGATCCGGGGTCCTCAGTGAACATCATGAACTTGCGAACTCTGAAGAGTTTGTCAATGGACGTCCGACACCTGTCAAGGGAAAGGATTGTCATTCAAGGCTTCAACCAAAATTGCCAGCAAGTTCTGGGGTCTATAGCTCTGCCAATCAAATTTGGGGATCTGCAAACTGAAGCTAAGATATACGTGATCGACGCCGACACGTCTTATAAGATTCTCTTGGGGCGGCCGTGGCTCCACGATTACGGCATCATTCCATCAACTCTCCATCAATGCATGAAGTACACTAAAAATGGCGAAGAAAGACGCATTGACGGAGACATCCTGCCGTTCGGTGTGCATGAAGTCCGATATGAAGATTCTCGGTACTTTACGAACCACCAAAATGCTAAGCCACAACTGACTGAGGATAGAACGGCCCCAGGCCTCAAAAGCAAATCTGCGCCGGCTATCACTTTCAAAAGCAAAAATACCCAAGTGCGCCCGTATTTCGGCAGCGACTCTGATGAGTCCGACGCTGGAAGCCCGTCCTTCCGCAAAACTCGCCCTCATTTCGGCAGCGATACGGACGAATCTGTTACTGAAGGCCCATCTAGCAGCAAAGTCCGCCCTCATCTTGGCAGTGACACTGAAGAGTCAGAGGAGGAGGACCTGTCGTGCAACAGCGGTGCAGATTGAACCCCCACGCAACAAGCGAAACTACGAGAGACCTTCGAAGTTGCAGAAGGGTCCCTAGCCGTTACAAGGGTACCAGAGCAAATGTGCAAAGAGCTCGATGCATTATCAATCTCCACCGTGGACCAGCTGAAAACTTTCTACGTTCCCGGGAGGAAAAGTGGACAGAAGGGCATCTTGTTTTATGGGTCAAACCCCGTTGTGCACCCGGACGACCTTTCTGTCGCATGCCTTCCCTATGAGAGAGGCATAAGAGCCGTCCTCAATCCCAGATACTATGCGCCCGAGATGCGGGAATACTTTAAGAAGTGCGGATGCCGGTTATATCAAACGGAGTCCGAAGCAAAGTTTTACGAAGGGCTATGGTATCCGCCCCAGGTCCGAGCACTCATCGATGGACGGATTCCAGATAGACGAGGCATAGGCTACATTCAACCTGATTCCAAAGCGTGCTACATGATCCATGTTGGTGAGACCAGCGAAAGATCAAATGATGATGACGAGATAGCCGAGCCAGAAGAAGCTCCTTAAGAGCTCGAAGATGGCGGACAAGCAACCTTTGATGAGCTAACCGAGATTGACTTAGGAACGCCCGATAATCCAAGGCCGACCTACATCAGCTCACTCTTGTCGGAGGAAATGAAAGAGCAGATAATTGCCCTGCTGCGTGAGTTCGTCGACTGCTTCGCGTGGACGTACAAAGAAATGCCTGGCCTTTCCCCTAAGGTAGCCGTGCATAAGCTGGCTATATCTCCTGATGCTAAGCCAGTCAAACAAGCTCCTCGAAGAATGAGAAGGGAGTTGGAAGAAAAGGTCATCGAGGAAACCAAGAAGCTCATCGATGCCGGCTTCATCAGGGAAGAGAAATATGCAGACTGGATCGCATGCATAGTCCCAGTGAAGAAGAAAAATGGGCAGATCCGAGTTTGTGTCGATTTCAGGGACCTCAATAAGGCATGTCCTAAAGACGACTTCCCGCTACCGGTCATAGAAATGATGGTCGATGACACCTCAAATTACGAACTGTTCACCTTTATGGACGGCTCGTCTGGATACAATCAGATCAAGATGTCGCCTGAGGATGAGAAGCACACAGCATTTCGAACCCCGATCGGAATATATTGCTACAAGGTAATGCCATTCGGACTGAAGAACGCAGGTGCTACATATCAAAGGGCGATGACTAATATCTTTGATGACCTAATCCATAAAGTCGTTGAATGCTATGTTGATGATCTGGTCATCAAGACTAAAGCCAAGGCCGATCATATCCAAGATCTCAGGACCGTTCTCACCAGACTGAGGGAATACGATCTGAAGATGAATCCTCTGAAGTGCGCTTTTGGCGTGTCATCGGGAAAATTCCTGGGCTTCATAGTCCGACATCGAGGGATCGAAGTTGACCTATCAAAGATAAAGGCTATCATGGAGATGCCCCCTCCGAAGAGTCTGACGCAGCTAAGATCTTTTCAAGGAAAGCTTGCTTATATACGGAGGTTTATCTCAAATTTATCAGGGAGATGTAGGCCCTTCTCAAAGCTCATGAAGAAAAAAGCTCCTTTTATCTGGGATGCCGAATGTCGAGCAGCGTTCGAAAGCATTAAACAATACTTGTTGCACCCTCCAGTGCTGGCCGCTCCCATTCCGAATAAACCGCTGATTCTCTACACTGCCGCGCTGGACGAGTCACTCGGTGCGCTCCTTGCCCAGAATAATGAGGAAGGAAAAGAAAATGCCCTCTACTACCTCAGTCGAACTCTAGTCGGGGCGGAACACAACTACTCCCCAATCGAAAAGCAATGCCTGGCTCTGATATTTGCTGTGAAGAAGCTGAGGCACTATCTGCTCACTCATCGAGTTATGCTGATCTCCAAGGTCGACCCGCTCAAACACTTGATGACCAAAGCAAGCCTAGCCGGCAGAATGGCAAGATGGGCTGTCATGCTACTTGAGTTTGATATAGTTTACACTCCTCAGAAAGCAGTAAAAGGGCAAGCTCTTGCAGACTTTCTCGCTGCTCATCCCATACCAGAAGGGTCGCCACTAAATCGTGAGTTACCCGACGAACAAGTGCTGCATCTCGAAAATGACGAGCCATGTTGGGAGCTCTACTTCGATGGGGCCTCATCGATAAGAACCTCCAGTAAATTAAGCGTCCCGGAGATAAAAGCAGGGATAGGATTGGTGTTCATCACACCATCAATGGGAACCCTACGGCGTTCTTTTGCTCTCACCGAGCCTCGGACAAACAATGAAGCTGAGTATGAAGCTCTGATAGCTGGTTTGGAGCTCGCCATAGAAATGGAAATCCGTCGGCTACGAGTTTACGGTGACTCCCAGCTCGTCGTCAACCAAGTAAACGGCGACTATAAGATATACAAACCCGAGTTAGCTCGGTACAGAGGTCGAGTGGTGGAACTCATGAAACGGTTCACTCATATTGAACTAACGAGAGTCCCTAGAGCGTTGAACGGAAAGGCTGATGTACTCGCTCGCTTGGCCAAGGAACTGGCTGATCCTGAAATGGACGAAATTCTGATCACAGTCAGGAGCCGGCAAATTCTACCCCCAGTCTCTCTACGAGAAGAGAAAAGCGCAGAACAGAAGAGCAGTCCTGCGGAAGAAGCTTCGATCATCCAAGACGAGCCCGATTGGAGAGAACCCTTCATAGAGTACCTCCGATACGACAAGCTGCCCGAAGAAAAATCTGCGAGGATTCAGCTGAAGAAAAGAGCTCTCCGATACGTGTTTGTAAATGACACGTTATACCGCAGGTCATATGACCAACTCTGGCTCAGATGTCTGTCATTGGCCGAAGCCCAAAAGGCCATGAAAGATGTCCACTCGGGCGTTTGCGGTGCTCACCAATCTGGCCCCAAGATGCGACTTCAAATCAAACGGCTTGGGTATTACTGGCCCACCATGATACGGGATTGCGGAGAGCATGCAAAGAAATGTTATATCTGCCAAATTCACGGTGATTTTATTCACAAGCATCCCAACCCATTGCATCCTACAGTGGCATCGTGGCCCTTCGAAGTTTGGGGCACCGACATTGTTGGCCCAATTGATCCTCCGTCATCTAAAGGCCACCGGTTCATACTGGCCGCGACAGACTACTTCTCCAGGTGGGCTGAAGCTGTCCCGCTAAAAGAAGTCAAGACAAAGGATATTCTGACATTCTTCCAGCATAATATTCTATACCGCTTCGGTACACCAAGAAGAATCATTTCTGACAACGGGCCTTCTTTCAAGAGCTTCAATGTCTCAAGATTCGCTACTTAGCACAAGATAGACTGGAGGTATTCCTCCATCTATAATCCAAGAGCCAATGGGCTAGCCGAAGCCTTCAATAAGACTCTATACAAGCTTCTGAGGAAAAATGCTTCAGCCAACAAGAGAGACTGGAATCTCAAGCTTCACGAGGCATTGTGGGCATATCGTACCACGCACCGTACTCCAACTCAGTCCACTCCATACTCATTGCTCTTCGGAGTGGAGGCGGTCCTCCCCCTCGAAGTTGAAGTTCCGAGCTTAAGAATGGCCGTCCAACATGAGTTGACGGAGGAAGAAAACGTGCTCCTTCGACTTGAAGAACTCGATGCCCTCGAAGAAAAGAGGCTCGCGGTGCAACAAAATCTGGAGCTATACCGAGCCCAAATGTCACGGGCTTATGACAAGATAACCCGTCTCCGCGCCTTCAAGAAAGGTGAATTGGTGTTGGTCCTCAAAAGACCGATTATCCCCAATCGACATGCCAAGGGAAAATTCGAGCCAAACTGGGAAGGACCATACGTCATCGAGAAAGTGTTTGACGGAGGATCCTACCAACTAATAAGTGCCGAGGGAGAAAGGCCCATGCCACCCATCAATGGCCGATATCTCAAGAAATACTACACGTGAATGCTCCAAGTCGCAGGCGAATTGAGCACATCAGCCCTACGGTCTGGATCAGACATCCAGCAAAACCGTATACAATCCACGGGCGTAAATGACCCCTATTTCTCCCAAATCCTGCCGGTGAGACTACTTTAAAGTCCCACCAGCGGCAAAAAAAAATAATAAAAAAATAATAAAAAAAAATAACGGTATGCCCACAAGCAAAACGGGCACGGATGAAAACCCGAAAGGGCTCCGTGAGTAAAAACAGCAGGACTACCGGCGAGTCGGTGAAAACCCGAAAGGGCGCAAACTCGTAAAAAGGAAAGGAGGTGAAATACACTCACAAAGTCCTCTCGACCTTGTGAGGAGAAAACCCCTACGTGAGATCCTTACGACTCACAAAGGAGCAACACACTTAGGAATCCTCACGATTCCTAAGGAGAAAATACACCTACGAGATCCTTTCGACTCGTAGGGAGAAAATGCTTTTATGGGACCCTCACGGCCCATAAAATTGAAAAGCCTTAGGTGGTAGGGACCCAAACCTAACTCCTAAGCCATCGTTCCCCAACGGGCAACGGCAAATGATGATTCGCTCCTGGCATCTCGCTTCAGTGTTAGCGGTGCTGATGCCGACCAAAAACCCAAATCCCAAGTCCTCCCAAGGCAAATGATGAGTTGCTCCTGGCATTATTCCAGTGCAGCAATGCTGATGCCAAACAAGATCCAAATTCCAAGTCCCCAAACGGCGAATGATGAGTCGCTCCTGGTACCATATTCCAGTGCAGCGATGCAGACGCCAACCAAAATCCAATTTCTCAAAATTCTCCCGGCCCTACGGTTAGTCCCCAAATTGACTACCGTATACAATCCACGGGCTCAAATGATTCTCATCACCCTCAGGCCCCACCGTAATCACCAGTCACACGGCTGGTCTCCGTCTTTGGAATTATGCTCCATTGAGAAGACCCACTCATGTGTCCTCACGATACATGAGGAGAACAAACCTTCGTGGGATCCTTACGACTCACGAAGGAAAAACACACTTAGGAGTCCCCACGACTCCTAAGGAGAACATACACCTGCGGAATCCTTACGACTCGCAGGGAGAAAATACCGTTATGGGACCCTCACGGCCCATAAAATTGAAAAGTCTTAGGTGGTAGGGATCTAAACCTGTCTCCTAAGCCATCGCCCCCCAATCCCCATGCACCAAGAGGCGAATGATGAGTCGCTCCTGGTACTACATTCCAGTTCAGCGATGCAGACGCCAACCAAATTCGCTCCCCAATCCCCAAGTGGCGAATGATGAGTCGCTCCTGGTACCATATTCCAGTGCAGCGATGCAGACGCCAACCAAATTCCAAATCCCATACCCCAACGGCGAATGATGAGTCGTTCCTGGTACCATATTCCAGTGCAGCGATGCAGACGCCGACAAAGTCCCGAAATTTTTCCGGCCCTACGGTCTGGATCATACATCCTGCAAAACCGTATACAATCCACGGGCGTAAAACAATCCCAATTTCTCCCAAATCCTCTCGGAGCAAATGATGAGTTGCTCCTGGCATTATTCCAGTGCAGCAATGCAGATGCCAAACAAAAACCAAAATCCCAAAATCCTCTCCATGACAGATGATGATTCGCTCCTGGTACCATATTCCAGTATAGCGATGCTGATGTCAACCCAAATCAAAATTAACAAGTCAACTTCCACTCCGACCGTCCACGTCGCTAAAAGGGCAGCACCGACCGTCCATGTCGCAAAAAGGGCAGAACCGACCGTCCACGTCGCTAAAAGGGCAGCACCGACCGTCCATGTCGCAAAAAGGGCAGAACCGACCGTCCAAGTCGCAAAAAGGGCAGCACCGACCGTCCACGTCGCTAAAAGGGCAGCACCGACCGTCCACGTCGCTAAAAGGGCAGCACCGACCATCCAAGTCGCAAAAAGGGCAGCAACGACCGTCCAAGTCGCTAAAATGGCAGCATCGACCGTCCACGTCGCTAAAAGGGCAGCATCGACCGTCCAAGTCGCTAAAAGGGCAGCATCGACCGTCCAAGTCATAAAAAGGGCAGCACCGACCGTCCACGTCGCTAAAAGGGCAGCATCGACCGTCCACGTCGCTAAAAGGGCAGTACCGACCGTCCAAGTCACTAAAAGGGCAGCAACGACCGTCCAAGTTGCTAAAAGGGCAGCACCGACCGTCCAAGTCGCAAAAAGGGCAGCGCAGGATTCCTACAAAGCGGGAACCAGACAACTCCGGGCCAGGGAAAACGTCTATCACGGACACTCCGTCTCGGAGACATGTTAAGCAACGACCGTCCATGTCGTAAAAAGGGCAATGCCAGCTTCCCAAAAAGCGGGAACCAAATCAAGTCGCCTCCACGTGAAAAAAAGATCCATCAATTTCATGCACACGACCCACATATGTGGTGTGCATTTATTGATGGGGGGCAATTTGTTGGGGTAAAAATTTACACCCCGGTTGACCAAGTCAAAATACAAGTCAACCCCAAGCCAAGTGGGCCCAAGCCCAGACCCATTGGGTCCATGCCCGGGTCGAGCCCGAACATGAAGCGGCCGGCCTCCCCCCATGCCAAGATAAAAATTTTGAAATAAATAATTTTGTTGTATTTCTTTTATTTTATTTTCGGATAAATGTAAGAAAAATATGCATAAAGCCAAATTTTTGTAAAGCCCATGGCTTATGTGCAAAAAGAAATGGCACATGAGCCATGGGATAGGCAAAATGCCATTTTGTGAAGCCCAAGGGGCTATGTGTAAAATGTATGGCCTATAAAGGCAAGGATAATGAAATATCCCAACAACATTTTCTCTCCAAAAAAAAAAGTTTCAGAGCTGAACTCTTTCCTCCTTCTTCAAGGTTCCAAAACCTTCTTCTTTCTTTTGAATTAAATCAAGAGTTTTACTCTTCCTTTTTCAAAACTAAATAGTTTTCCACCACAAAACCCACAAAGGGGAACTTGGATCTGTCATCAGATCTTAAAAAGGAGAGATTTTGAGATTTCACATCTCTTGATCTTCAAGATCCAGCAAGCGACAGGAGGAAGAAGAAGAACCACTTCCATTAAACCCAAAACACATTCAGGAGCCCGACTCCTCTCTGATTTCTCCTTTGAGAAATCCTTTTTTTCAGGCTAAAAGCCTCTTGTGCCTCTCCGGCGCTTGCGCAAGTGCGCACGGCGCCCGCGTGCCGACACGCGGCGCGCGCGCTTGCGCACCTGCGCAAGTGCGCAAGGCTCCCGCGTGCCGACACGCGGCGCGCGCGCTTGCGCACCTGCGCACTTGCACACGTGCGCAAGGCGCCCGCGTGCCGACACGCGGCGCGCGCGCTTGCGCACCTGCGCAGGTGCGCAAGGCGCCCGCGTGCCGACACGCGGCGCGCGCGCTTGCGCACCTGCGCACAGCACCTAACGCACAAGCGCTCAAGGCGCTGGCCCCCACGCATCCCTTAGATGCCTTTTTCCCTCTCTTTTTATATACATACACATACATATACATATGTATACAAATTTACACATATACATACTCCGCCACATTCCCCCCCTCCAAAAAATTTTCGGGCCGGGGCGCTGCCCCGAACCCCGCAAGGGGGCTGCTAGCCCCCTTGACCCCCAGCCCGCTATCCGGGTAGTGGGACCCCGTAAAAACTCTGTGTGGCTCCCGATATATCCAACCTCCCCTTTTCAAAAAACAACACACGTACACTGCACATTGAGCTCGCATGACCAGTTTAACCAGTTAATCGGAGGTTCCCTCGCCCCAAAGGCGAGGGGTAATTAACGGCAGCTTAGTCCGCGGCTGCCGGAGATTCGGATCCCCACAATCATTAAACCCCGGCCTACCCTAGGCAGGGGGAATCTGTAGTACGCCTGACAAGCGCTCGCGTATTCCCATCTCACTGGGGTGACGAAAAACACCCTACATAAGGCAGCTCATTTCATTCCTTTTCGGGTTGGTCAATCAATAGAAACTTTGGCGGAGCGGTACATGCAGGAGATTGTAAGATTGCATGGAGTACCGGTAAGTATCGTGTCCGATCGTGACACTCGGTTTTTATCACACTTTTGGCGGAGTTTACAGGAAAGTTTGGGGACTCATTTGAAGTTTAGCACAGCTTATCATCCTCAAACTAATGGTCAGTCGGAGAGAACGATCCAAACTCTTGAAGATATGTTGAGAGCGTGCATGTTGGACTTCAAGGGTTCTTGGGAGGATCATCTACATTTGGTGGAGTTTTCTTACAACAACAGTTTTCAGGCAACTATTCAGATGGCTCTGTTTGAAGCTTTGTATGGTCGCAAATGCCGTTCACCTGTTTATTGGGACGACGTCGGTGAACGAAAATTGTTGGGACCAGATTTGGTTGTGCAGACAGTTGAGAAAGTTAACGCTATTCGGAATCATATGAAGGCAGCTCAAGCCCGACAGAAGAGTTGGGCAGATACGTTGAGAAGACCTCTAGAGTTCGCCGTGGGAGATTTAGTATTCTTGAAGATATCACCGACTAGAGGGGTGATTCGTTTTGGAAGTCGAGGAAAGCTCAGTCCTCGATTTGTTGGACCCTTTGAGATCTTAGAGCGTGTTGGCGAAGTAGCGTATCGTTTAGCGTTACCGCAGTCCTTGGCGAATGTGCACGATGTGTTTCACGTATCTCAACTCCGTAGGTATGTTCGAGATGAAACACATGTGTTGGATCATTCGGAGCTGACGGTACGAGAAGACTTGACTTTTGAGGAGCGACCGGTTGAAATCGTGGATCGAAGGGAAAAGGTTCTTAAGAATAAGGTGATCCCTCTTGTACTTGTTTCTTGGGGTAATCGCTCATATGGAGAGTCCACTTGGGAATGAGAAGATGAAATCCGGCAGAAGTTCCCTCATCTTTTCTTGTAGTTTGATTGTTCTTCTGTCTTTTGTATTCTTGGAATTTCAAGAACGAAATTCTTTTTGTAGTTGGGTATAATGTAACAACCGAGTCCAGTTCTACAAATTTCAGTTATCGTATGTATGGTGTATGATATTATTTCATTTGTCTTGCTTGACTGTTGTTAGTTGTGTTTTACCCCGACAATTCAAATTCTTGCATATAACAATTTAAGTCTTTTAAAATAAATTAAAAATAATTGACATGGCCTGCTCGATACTCCTAACCCTGTGGTAACGTCCTTGCGTCGTGTTCTCGTCCCGTTCAGTAAAACGGACGTGTTTGGATGGCTACGCGCACGTGCGTGCGATCGTTCTTGGGGGTACTCTTTTTAATTATAAAATCCTTCATTTTAATTTTTGGAACCCGCCAATAATTTTCATTTTTTCAAATTCAAATTTTGGACCCGACCCGGGCGCAATTCTGAAATATTTTGTATTTCCACCAAATCCTATTTTTCTAAAAAAATTTACCAGTCAAAATATTTTTCTACAACCTAATAAAATTTTTAAAACCCACGATATTTTTAACACCCTTAAATCTTTCAAAAACTTTTCCCAGCCAATGAAAACATTCCATTTTATTCCCTGGGCCCCGCAACTTTTCTCTCTCTCACTTTCTCCTTCTCTTTCTCTCTCTTCTTTCCTTCTCTCCTTCTGCGTAACGACGAATTTCTTTCTCCTCAAATCTATCTCTCTCATCTCGATCTCTTCCTCCCTCTCTATCTCTCTCCTCTTCTCTCTCCTCTCGATCTCTCCCTCCCCGCGTCTCTCTCTCTCTCCTCTCTCCTTTATATTTCTTTCTCCTTCTTCAGTATTTTTTAACAGAACCTATCCCCGAAGGAGCCCTAGCCGCCTTGTCTTCCCTCGCCGTTTCCCCAGCGCCGACGCCATCGTCGCAGACCTCGTCGCCTCCTCGCCCTCGTCACCTCCACATCCTCTTCTTCCTCCTTCCCTCTCCCACGAGCACCCTGCAACTGCAGCCGCACCCTGCACCCCCTGCACACTGCTGCACACCGTGGGATCGCTGCCGGTGATCTTGATCCGTGCCCTAGCCCTGATACACCCCCAGTGAGTATTGTCTATACACCCCTTCCTTCTTCCTTCCTTCCTTCTTCTTCATTTCTCTCATTCTTTTCTGTTCTGTGAAGGGTGCTTCTGTACATCGTCGAAGCTCCGTCGACGACGCACCGACGACGCTGTTTCCCCTGCAATCCAGTGAGTGAGTTCTCTCATCAATCTCCTCTATTCGTCTCATTCTTCTTCTTACTCCTCCTCTTCTCTCCTTCTTGTTTCTTTTATGCATTTTCTTCTTGATGTTCACTGTTTTGGGTTTGGCCAGAATCCGGCGATGCTGACGACGTTTCCCGACGACCCAGCGAGGACCCCTGACCCGTGTGACTCCGCCGTTCGTCGTTTGGATTCATTCCGTGAACCGTGCGCACGTCGCGATTTTTCCCCGCCGACGCGTAACGTTCCGTTTTCCGTTTCGCGGCCCGTCGAGGCAAGTTAATCTTGTTACAAGCTATTTAAACTACTACTTATGCCATTTAAATTACTATGTACCTGTTAGAGTGCACCTTAGATCTGTAGTTCCATTTTAATACCAGAATTCCTTTTTTTAACATGTCGACGTCCCATTATATCATTTTAGAATCATGGCTCGAAATATACCCGTTTGCTGTTAGTTCTGTTATACATAGTACCCGCATTCATATTTAAATCTTGTAACACTTATTTGTATGACCCACAGTACCCTTCCATATTTTATATTCTGTCGGACTACCGTGTCCATACAACTCACCTGTTTTATATTCAATTATATCTTTAGATTATTTAGTACACTTTAACATGAATTTAACATCCATAAAGGTCATACTGTATGCATGAAATGATAGAACTATCTCTTAAACCCAAACTGCTAACCGTGCATCCAAGTAATCAAATCGGTAACTATTTGCATATCATATTACATGTGCCAGTTTATTGTTGTGATAGTAACCATGCTTGTTTATTTATAACCATGATTATGCTAGTTGATTATGAGCACCCACATGATATCTGGTATACCCTGACATGACTTGCTACACCTATTACCTGACCCGACATGGAACCGTACACTACTCGACTCGACCTAATGTACCATGGCTTGACCCGTTACTTGATCTCGTGTCTAATGCCAACAAACTTGACATGTAGTCCTCACGGACCGTTCCTGTTGTCTATCCAGACAAACCTGCTCTTACCTGATCCTGTGTTGGCATTAGTTCTTGATTACTGAATACCTGACTTGACATACACAACTTGGGGGTATGGGGAAATCAATGATGAAACCTGACTTGTAACTCGATAGTGTACTACTTTTACTGATCAGTTTTAGAGGCTAGGCCAACCTTGGAATGATGGTGCTGACGTCATTCATCTGTACATATTTCCTGTTTTAGTACCTAGCGGCATGTCTCGGATTCAGCTCGAGAATCTTGACTGTGGTCCCGGATATGCACGGGATACTATTTACATCGATGATTCATCAAATTGATTTCGAAGACTTTAGAATAGAAACCCAATAGAACAGTTTATTTTACTCGCTGCACGCTACCCTGCACTGCCCTGACTTATATTACTGTTACACCTGCTTTTAATTCATGTTTATATTTTGCATTGCTTGTTACCCTGTTACACTTTATTGCTTGATGTCATGACGCGCTGACGTCTGGGTTTTGCATGGCCCAGATTCCGTACCTTTGCTGCAGTCCGAGCAGGAGTATTTCAGCCAGCAGGCTGAGCTGTGAGGTGTCGGTAGTAGTTAGTTCTTTATTTCCTGCATTTTATTCCTGATGTGAGCCCGCATTATGGGACATACATTCCAGTTATTTTGTATTGGATCTTTTGCTTCCGCACTTTTATTATTCTTGACTCATGTTACTTGGCTTATGGACATGTTTTAGATAGTTATATTTTGTTCTTGATATCTCTACAGCCGTAATGTGACTGTGGATGGATACTTCCTACCCACAGGTAGCATGGTTGGCTATGTCACGTGCCCAATTTAGCGTACTCTGGGAAGCGGGGCGTGACATACATTGATAAAACAAATGCCTAAATAATGGTATACTGGAAGTAAATACAAACAGGAGCTAGAAATCAGGCTGAGAAGCAAACTATTCCAAATCTTCCTGGCTCGGCTCTATACCCTCAGAGTTCGGTCCTCCTGACGAACATTCCAAAGAAAAGAAACAGAGAGGAATGTCGTCAGTGAACTAGCGCTCGGTATGTCCCCAAAAGAAATAAGTAATGATGAATGAAAGTAAATAAAAATCAAGTGAATGTGAATATGCAAGGTTATATATAAGAGAGTATCTAAGTATGTTTATTTACCGGTATAAAATAGTTATTCTAATATGGTTATTTATAGTTTGATAAAAAAGGTATTCATGTATATGAGAGGAGTCCATCTTACCCCATGGACTATGGTAACATGTAGTACAAGGCCCCGTCATAATCCACGGGACAACGGCACGTGAATTCATGTATGTGTCTTTTAAAATGACCACTCGTGTCATGATATACGTTCTGTACCAATCTACCTCTTTATCCCCGCGTATTGTATTGTATAGATTAAGATTACAAATCTTGGCTGAATCCATGGATATAAAATGTACATGTTCATAAGAAAGATGTAATCATGTGTTCAGGTATTCATGTCAAGTTCATGTTAAGTTATAACTCTTGTTCGGTCAAGTCGAGTCAAGTTTTCAAGTTCAAGTTTGATATTTGAATTTGAATGTTCAGATTCATGATCAAGTATTCAAGTTCGTGTTTGATTTTGGATTCTGGTTTGAGTTTGGATTCAGGTTGAAGTCAAAATTTTATGAAAGGATTTAGTTCTTGAAATTCTTAGGTTCGGGAGTAATCGGCGACTGCTGCAATGGACGACAGAATTTGTATTTTTTTCCAAGACAGTTGCCATTGATAACTCCGTTAAATTGTCTAACCTGAATAGGCAAAGGCAAGTACTCACTTTCTCCAGCTTCCCGAGGCTCAAGAGAAATGATACCGCTTAAGCCTATATCAGTCTATAGTTCTTAAAATATTGTTTGCATATCTCGAGAGAGTTTTATGAAAAATACTTTAATATAGTTTTAAAAATAAATCTCGAGGGTGATTTATAACATTTAGGGTTTTCATTAACATGTATTTTAATTGTTGGGGTGTTTTAGTGATAAAAACCTAACTTTTAAAAGTTTATGGTATTTTTTATGAAAACTAGCTCTTTTGGTAACTTTTTGGTATTTTATTAAAAATTCTAATCTTTCATTAAAAATATAGTTTCAAAATTTGTTTTTTTATTAAAAATATGAATTCATAGTTTTATAAAATTTCCAAAGTTTAGTTTTTTATTTAGAAAAGTCGTATTTCTTAAAAATTTATTTTTATTTTCTTTTGATACCGAATACTTCGTGAGGAGTTCTGCATTTAGCTCTACTATTATAAGAATGTGCGATAATCCGCACCATCCATAAGCGGGTGCTCTGACGAGGGTTGTAGAGGCGTATTTGCCAAGAATTTAAAATATCGATTTAAAAGAAACTCATTTTGAAAAAAATGGTATTTTAATGAAAAGCTTCTTCTTTGAATGACCCATATACTTAGAATACCGTGCTATAAAACCATAGTGTGCGTGTGGGGTAGGTTGTAAACCTGTAAATGATCTAAAGGTTTATAATCTAGTTATTGAAATTACGGTTATATTAAAGTTCATGATGTTTTAATGAAAAAATTCGTTATATGAGTATTTCATATGGAAATTTTCATTATGCTAAAAAGCTAAACGATATGAATAAGGTTAAGAGTGGTTTTATAGTGTTGTTATGATTTATTTTGCTTATCAAGAGGGTGAAAAGGTTTGAAAAGAAAGCAATATCAGTTTTGGCTCTACTTTACCGATATGTTTTAAGAATGCGATTTTAGTTGAAAAGAAGGAGAGGGAGAAGGAACTTACTGGTTGTGTAGCGCTAGGAAGAGATAGGAGGTTTTGGTCTCGTCGGAATTTGATCGCTACTCTTCTTGGTTTGCTTAACTCCACTTGAATAGCCTTAATCTTTCTTGAACTTAGAGAATTTTGAGGAAATTTTCAGAATCGAGGGGAGCTAAGGCATGGGGTGGTATTTATAGGGTAAAAATGAGATAGGGTATGAAATAAAAATGAATTAAAATGGATTTAATGGTGTTAATTAGGGGTTTGAATAGTCTCTGTTTGATTGCAGGAAAATCAAACAGTGCAGGAAAGTTGATGGGAGTCGAAGGGACTTTTGTGCAAAACACGGAGTCATTTGAACCAAATCGGACCTTCGGCGACGGCCAAAATGGAGAAACGAGTTGTCGGATTTGAGCCAATTGCCTCGAGATTCGTAATACGTGCTTTAATCAGTGTTTACTCCTCATTACGCCTGTTTGATTTTTTTGAAACTTTTCGTTCTGATGGGATTCCAACTATATCACAGCAGTGTAAAGCCTTTACCAATGAGCTACAAGTTGCTTCTTATTTTTATTGAATAAAAATAACTTATAACTTTACAGCAGCCTGAAATACCCTTTTCTATATAATAAACAGGTAATTTTTGTACAGAGATTTCAAAGTTGTTACAAAACTCTGCTAAACCGCCACCATTTTTTCCATTCAAATCCCTACCACCATCTTCTTCTTCTTCTTTTTCTTTCAAACCACCACCATTATTTTCTTCCAAATCCCACCATCATTACCTTCTTTTTCCAAATCCCCACAACCATCGTCCCCATCACCTACTTCCTCTTTCAAACCACAACCACCTTTTTCCAAAGTCTATCACCATCATCTTCTTCCTTCAAATCCCCATCACCACCATTACCACCATCTTCTTCTTCTTCCAAATCCTATTTTCCTCCTCTTCCTTCAAATTACCGCCACCACTTTCCTTCAAATTCCTCCACCTCCTTCCTCCAATTCCCCATCATCACTATCTTCTTCCTCCAAATGCCAAATCCCTATCACCACCACCATCTTCCTCCTCTTAATCCTCACCGCCGCTACATTTCTTTCTCCAAATCTCCACCACCGATCAACACCACCATCTTTTTCATCATCTCAATTCCCATCACCACCATCTTCCTCCTCTAAATCCCCACTGTAAGTCCATGCTACCTCTCCCGGTACTTTCGGGCATGCGGAATTTGGTGAAAAACAATTTTCTAGAGGCGGTAATATGGACTCAAAACCGGATCTTTGTTAAACTATCTACCTAACAACCTAACTAGGAGTTGTTAACTACTCGGTTAGGGGGTTATACCTTTCTTTCTTGAACTCCTTCGTCTTTGACTCTCGATGGTGTACGGATTGGCTTCACTCCATCGTCTCCTTACGCCGAAGATCGATCCACCCGAAAGCTTCTACCTTTGGCTTCTTCTTCGAGCTTTGAAGAAACTAGTTCACTCGGTTTGCTAAACCTTGTGAACTAGAGTGAGTAGAGAAGAGTGTGTTTGGGATTTTACTCTATGGTTCTTGCTTCTCAACACATGAGACAAGTGAACCATAGACTCAAGAGAGGGAGAGGAAGAGGATGAGAGCTCAAGAACAAGAGAGAGAGTGAAAATGATAGAATGAGAAAGACTTTTCTCTCTTGGCTCTCATAATCCAAAGCCATCATCACAAATCATAACAATCAAGTATTATGTGATGGTTTAAGCTACAATAGCCATATCATTTCATGCACTCATTTTTCACAAGAGAAACAAGCAAGCAAAAAGTCTTTGCCATGAAATGATAGCCATTGTCATCATGATGGTCAACTAGTCCAACCTAGTCAACCGGTCAACAAAGTCAACAAGTCAACAAAGTCAACCCCTCAACAACCATGTCACCATAATACTTAATTAATATCATTGTTAATCATATATCATATTCTCATTAGGGTTTAGCAAAAAGGTCAATGGTCAACGGTCAACAGTCAACAACCCTAATGAGAATCCTCTGCCTCTGTCTCTCCGTCAACTGTGCATACACACCCGCATCCACGTTCCGAGGAACACGAATATATACTGGATAAAACCAATCCCAAAACATACACTAGGATCTGGCTTAAACCAAAGCCCGCTAGTGTTAACTGTCCGGACACTGTACGTGCACAAGTGCACGGATGTGACCGAACCCTGTCGCAAAACCATGCGACCTGTCGCAAAACCATGCGACCTCTACTCTTTTGCCTAAAGGCGAATAGATTTATGTGTGGGACTCTAAAGACTCGATACTACGCTGGCAGTGGGTTTAACCACAGACCGCAAGCGGCACTAGCTGTGCGTAACGGTTCCCAGGTAGATGCCGACAAGAAGACTGACGAGGTGAAACCCATCTGAACTCCTACTGAGCCTGAATGTGACATTCTCCGTACAGTCCAGTCTGTTCGTCTGATACATCGCATGGCGGGCCTAGGGGGCGGTAAACGTCAGTCCCCTAATAGCGGTACAAGTCATGTCAGAGTGAAGCCCAAAACACCCTGAGATAACACTGGAAGCCTACCAGTATATCTCGCTTGCCCTGGCCAAGGACTACTCGTGTAATGGCTCTCCTAGACACAGCGCGATGTCAACTCCCAATACCGGGAGAGACGAATCCTGTCTAACCGTCACTGCCTCCAAGTGCTTCGGGACTGCACCCAACTACTACCTGTTTGCACGACTCCTTTGAGCCGTGGTAGGGTAGTAATCAAAGTACAGTGGGAACACACTCGAGGCGAAGTGACAGTGTCAAGTCAGCGGACTAAGCTGTACTCATGTCACCTGGGAACTGATAACTGACGATAGGTATAGTACCAACCGGTCAGTTCCCGACGAGTCATGTCCAGTGTACTCGTAACCTAACGAGCACCTGCATACTATCTCCAGTACGACGTACTGATGGCTGTGGGACAGACCATCTCCCACTCTGAGATAAGAAGCGCATGCGCTAGTCTACTCCGGAGTATCGATGCCCTGTCTCGATAGTCCTGCGACTAGGGACTTGCATAAGGATGTGCTTATAGATTACCCAGCCCCCACTAGTGTGACTGCCATCACAACGCTGGTAATCAAGCAAAGATCCTAAGGGCTCCACTAATGTGTATAGGTGATATACTAAAATAAACACATGTACACATTGAAGTAAAAACAAACCAAGTAGCATACTACTATATTGAGCAAGATTGTTTATACAAGGTGAATATCCCAAGCCTCCATTAAGTAATATACAAACTAGTATGATACAGTAATGGCCTCTAGGGCATATACACTAACAATCTCCCACTTGTACTAAGGCCATGTACTGGCGTATCGAAGACCTATCATCTCGATCAGCCGCTCGAACTGAGTCTGGGGCAAGGCCTTGGTGAATGGATCTGCAGTGTTATCTTCTGAAGCAACCCTCCGAACCTCGATCTCCTGGCGATCCACGATCTCCCTGATCAGGTGATACCGCCTCAAGATGTGTCTGGATCTCTGATGGGACCTGGGTTCCTTCGCTAAAACTATAGCCCCGTTGTTGTCGCAATACAGAGGTATTGGATCAACAATGGACGGAACCACCTGAAGTTCTTTCAAGAACTTCCTCATCCAGACAGCTTCTTTTGTGGCATCAGATGCAGCGATGTATTCCGCTTCCATCGTCGAGTCTGCAACGGTTTCCTGTTTGGAACTCTTCCAACACACCGCCCCTCCATTGAGGGTAAAGACAAAACCCGACATGGACTTGGAATCATCCTTGTCACTCTGGAAGCTGGAGTCAGCAAAGGCCTCGATCTGGAGGTCTTTTCCGCCATACACCAAGAACATCTCCTTAGTCCTTCTCAGGTACTTAAGAATGTTCATTACCGCTATCCAGTGTTTCTCCCCAGGGTTTGACTGATACCGGCTTACCACACTCAGCGCATAAGCTACATCCGGTCTGGTACACAACATCGCATACATTATAGAGCCTATCGCAGAAGCGTAGGGTATAATAGACATGCGATCCCTCTCCAAATCAGTCTTGGGAGACATCTCTTTAGAGAGGGTGATCCCGTGACAAGCCGGTAGATTACCGCGCTTAGAATCTTCCATACTGAATTTTTTCAGTATGGTGTCGATGTACCTGGACTGTAAAAGTCCTAATATCCTCTTGGATCTATCACGATGGATCCGGATCCCCAGGATGTATGAGGCATCACCCAGGTCTTTCATGGAGAACCTGTGTGACAAGAACCCCTTGACAGATTGTAGCATAGGAATGTCATTTCCTATTAAGAGAATGTCATCCACGTATAAAACGAGGAATACTACAGTTCTCGCTACAAATCTACTATAGATACATGGTTCATTTGGATTTTTGATAAAGCCAAATTCCTTGACCGTCTCATCAAAACAGATGTTCCAACTCCGTGATGCCTGCTTTAGTCCGTAAATGGACTTAAGCAACTTGCACACATTTCCGCTGCTCCCACTCTGAATGAAACCCTCTGGCTGGTCCATATAGACACACTCCTCTAAATTTCCATTTAGAAAAGCGGTCTTTACGTCCATCTGCCAAATCTTATAATCGTGGAAGGCAGCAATGGCAAGAAGGATCCGAATGGATTTCAGCATAGCTACTGGAGAAAAGGTCTCGTCATAGTCCAAACCAGGTCTTTGACGAAAACCCTTTGCAACCAGTCTAGCTTTATAGGTCTCAACCTGTCCATCTACACCTATCTTCCTTTTGAAGATCCACTTGCATCCTACGGGTTTTACCCCGTCTGGAGCAACGTCCAACGTCCATACTTTGTTGGTGTACATGGACTCCATTTCGGTCCGCATTGCATCCAGCCATTTTACCGAGTCAACGCTCTGAACGGCCTGCTGGAAGCTAGTAGGCTCATCATAATCTATGATGCAATCCTCTCTATCCCCGTCTATGAGAAAACCGTAGTATCTCTCGGGCGGATGAGACTGCCTACTACTCCTGCGGAGCGGCGTAGGAATGTCCTGTTCTTTTGAACCTTCTGGTTCCACTAAGCTTTCAGTAATAGTCTGTGGTTCTGGAATTTCTTCCAGTTCTACTGCGCTCCCACTAATTTCCTTTTCTAAGAACTGGTGTTCTAGAAAGTGGGCATGACGAGAAACAAAAACCTTTTGTTCCTCTTCGCAGTAGAAGAAATATCCCTTGGAGTTCTTTGGATATCCCACGAACTTGCACTGTACTGAGCGTGCCTCGAACTTGTCCGCATGCTGCTTTTTGACAAAAGCTGGACTTCCCCATGTCTTAATGTGATTAAGATAGGGTCTCTTCCCACACCACATCTCATATGGTGTAGTAGGCACAGTCTTAGTGGGAACTCGGTTCAAAAGGTATGCAGCTGATTCTAGCGCATACCCCCAGAATGATCGCGGTAACTCAGCGTTACTCATCATGGACCGTACCATATCCAATAGGGTTCGGTTCCGTCTCTCCGATACACCGTTATGTTGCGGAGTGTATGGAGGAGTAAGCTGAGAGAGAATTCCGTTCTCTTTTAAATAGTCCAGGAACTCGGCACTCAAGTATTCACCACCTCGATCCGATCTTAGAATCTTAATACTTTTGCCGGTTTGTTTTTCTACTTCATTCTTATATTTCTGGAATTTTCCATAGGTTTCGGACTTATGTTTCATTAAGAAGACATAACCGTACCTTGAAAAGTCATCCGTAAAAGTAATGAAGTAAGAATAACCGCTTCGTGCATGTGTAGACATTGGACCGCACACGTCGCTGTGTACGAGTCCCAAGAGCTCGCTCGCTCTTACTCCGTGTCCAGTGAACGGAGTCTTTGTCATCTTTCCTTTGAGACAGGATTGACAAGTGGCATATGATTGATATTCGAACAGATTCAAATATCCTTCTGTATGTAACTTCGTCAACCTTCTCTCATTGATGTGACCAAGTCTACAATGCCATAAGAAAGTCTGATTTATTTCCGGAGACTTTCTTTTGTGTGTATTCTGGACATTGAAAATCTGTGGTTGGTTTAATACGTATATACCATTGCTCAATGTATCTGACCCAATCAGAACTTGATTAAGGTGAATGTTTACAACATTACTTACAAACGCAAATTCATAACCTTCTTTAGAAACTAAAGATACAGAAATGATATTACAAGTTGCGTTGGGTACAAAAAAGCAATTACGTAAAACCAAAACATGTCCATCTGACATTCCCGGGTGATAGTCCCCCACGGCCTTAGCATCCATGCTAGCTCCGTTTGCAACTTTGAGGGTCATGTCGCCTGCCTTCAAAAACCTACGGTTTCTCAATGCCTGCAAAGAATTACAGATATGAGATCCTGATCCGGTATCCAATATCCAGGAAGTAGAGTTTATTGAAAGACAGTTATCAATAACATACACACCTGAAGCTGAAGCCGCAACTTGCTTCAGTTCCTGTGTCCTGGCTTTCCAAGCCCTGCAATCATTCTTCCAGTGTCCCTTCTTATGACAATAGAAGTATTCTTCTTTATCCACAAGCTGCCCCGCTTTCTTTGTTGCCTTTGCCTTTCCCTTCGTATCCACTTTACTAACACCGCCCCTTGGTTTGGCGGGGGCTTTCTTCTTCTTTCCCTTGGCTTTCGCCTTGGACCTAGAAGAGGAAGATCCTCCTACAAACAAAGTGGATATTTCCCCACCTTTCTGTAGGGTGCCCTCTGCGCTCCTCAGCATGTTGAGGAGTTCTGAAAGTTCAACTTCCTTTTCTTGTAAGTTGAAGTTCAGGATAAACTGGGCGTAAGTGGAAGGAAGGGACTGGAGAATCAAGTCCGTATAGAGCTCATTCTCCAACGTGGTCCCAAGGTCCACGAGCTCTTCTATGTAGCCAATCATCTTAAGCATGTGTTCCGCTACCGATGATCCGACGGCCAACCTTGCCGAAAATAACTTCTTCGACACTTCGTATCTTGCGATACGAGACTGCTCTCCATACAGTTCTTTTGTATGGAGAAATATGGACTCGAGGTCCATATTCTCGTGCCTCCTCTGATGTTCGTTGTCCATAGAGGCAAGCACGAGGCACTTGGCCTTCGCGCAATCAATCTCCCAAGTCTTACGGATTTCCTTATCCGCGATGCTGGAGGTGGGACCTGGGACAGGGGGAGCTTTGGTGGTAAGAAGATACCCCAGCTTGTCGTAAGTGATTGTCATTTTGACATTCCTGAGCCAATCTTTGTAGTTTGGCCCTGTCAGTATGTTTTTATCTAGAAGTAACTTAAGTCCAGTCATGTTGATTGGTCACTGCAATTAGGAGAGAGAAGAAACACTCAGCATGATGCTCTTGCAAGTTTAGAGTGGTTTTTAGTTTGTCTAAACAGGATGGCTCCCACTGTTTCTCGAATCCCTCCTCAAACCAAAAAGGAAGAATTAGTCAGGATCAATCTCACCGTACAATTCTTGCTTAACCGTTCGGCCAGGCTGGTGTTGGTATTTCGAGGGAGGTTTTCCAACGCTTTCGCGAAGTTCCTTAATTTAAGAACCTCTTTTCCCTGGGGGCGTAGCCCCGCTAACACCTTTCTAGACACCTACTTTGTTTATAGTATTGATCGTTAAGTGAGAAATTTCCCGAGGAGTAGCATATACTCACAGCAGGATCGGGATCCAAATATCATCGTATGACGAAACTGAAGGAATCCTACCAGAATAATCACACTCCAAATGGTATGCAACACTAGCAAGTTTCAGTTCTTTTGAAACTCCCGATGTGGATTTTTGCCCCATGCTCTTATGACCTTGACTTTGGCCAAAATATCATAAGTCACATGTCAAGTTCTACCCGTCATTCTCCAGGTTAATTTGGATCCACCCGTACCTACCCTTGACTTTGGCCAAAATGGCAGTACGACTGTTCCAAACCAACGCATCTATCTATGCTACACATGAATACCCAATAGCTACCAATCACTATGCCTTGACTTTGGCCAACATACATAGCTTGAATACTATTGACTATTCATGTGAAATGACGGAGGGCTACGAATGGTTTTGGCGAAACCGTGAACGTAGTGAACTTGATATAATCGATGGAACGAGATAGCTTTTTAAAAGGAGTGGCTCAAACTCCGCATTTAAAAGTTGGTTTTGAAAAGAACCGAGTGGTTTTTCGAAAGTGTTCCAACGACTTTTACTTGGTTTATTTTCTTGTATTAGTTCTTTTAATGTGTGTTATTCTTGCATTAGTTCTTTTAATGCGTCCCATCATTTAATCCTACCATTGCAGAAAACAACCAAAATATGACGTACGCTTATGCCATTCGCATTCGCCACGGGGCCCCGTCATTACCCGTTAGGTTACTTAACTAACGACAGAGTGGGGGCTGGGCTAGCGCGGCTGTAAAACATAAGCAACGCCTAAATAATATCATATATAGATATATTACAATGATAGCCATTTCAGATCACAGATGAACACATTGGATATATTAGGAACCCGCAATTCGTACGAGCCTGTAATGAAAAGCAGATTACACGGTCGCGGTGAATAGCCAATACCCCACCCAAGACCCCTACGGGTGCGGCAAACTACCCGCCAAGTACCCGAAGCGAAGCATCCTCCCTCAACTCCGTGAGTAGGCCACTCGGCACTTCGGGATACCCGGTAGTTTGTGCACCCCCTCCATGGGTCTATCCTAGGAGCAAAAACAATAAAAAGAAATTATACAATGACGGCTACAACCCCGACCCGGTTGTGCGGCCATATAAATAATTATTACATCAATTTACAAATTTACATGAATTGAAAGAAAATAAATCTCTCGTCTCACAATCCCTGGCTATTCACCCGCGACAATCCAATGAATTCATATACACAAACCAATAACATTATAAATCACAGATTTGTATAACCCCCACTAATCGACATATAGCGATTAGCAGACGTTCAATACAAATATCACATCACAGATAAATACCCGTCAGCTTAAGTCTTTAGAAACTCGATCAAAATACGGTTTTTAAAGCCCCCAAAAATAAAATTTTCTTTCTGAAAAATCTGGGCTGAAAAAACATATACCAAAATTCCTAAAATACCCCACTGAATATACTGTAGCAAAGAGGATCCAGAGAAGAGCCAATACGGCCGCGGAACCGCGGCAATAGCAAGCTATTGCCGCGTTTCCGCGGCGCTTTGATGAGATCACATGACCGTCTTTCTACAGTATACTCTAAAAACCCTGAGTCGATTTTTAAAGCAAGATTTATTACTTTTACAACACTTTGAAAATCGACAGCAAGTTTGAAAACCGGGTGTATTTCGCGACTTTTTCTCCGATCGAATTTCTAGTTACTATGCTAACATGTTAGGTAGTGTTTAACTAGGCTCTGATACCACTGTAAGTCCATGTTACCTCTCCCGGTACTTTCGGGCATGCGGAATTTGGTGAAAAACAATTTTCTAGAGGCGGTAACATGGACTCAAAACCGGATCTTTGTTAAACTATCTACCTAACAACCTAAGTAGGAGTTGTTAACTACTCGGTTAGGGGGTTATACCTTTCTTTCTTGAACTCCTTCGTCTTTGACTCTCGATGGTGTACGGATTGGCTTCACTCCGTCGCCTCCTTGCGCCGAAAATCGATCCACCCGAAAGTTTCTACCTTTGGCTTCTTCTTCGAGCTTTGAAGAAACTAGTTCACTCGGTTTGCTAAACCTTGTGAACTAGAGTGAGTAGAGAAGAGTGTGTTTGGGATTTTACTCTATGGTTCTTGCTTCTCAACACATGAGACAAGTGAACCATAGACTCAAGAGAGGGAGAGCAAGAGGAAGAGGATGAGAGCTCAAGAACAAGAGAGAGAGTGAAAATGATAGAATGAGAAAGACTTTTCTCTCTTGGCTCTCATAATCCAAAGCCATCATCACAAATCATAGCAATCAAGTATTATGTGATGGTTTAAGCTACAATAGCCATATCATTTCATGCACTCATTTTTCACAAAAGAAACAAGCAAGCAAAAAGTCTTTGCCATGAAATGATAGCCATTGTCATCATGATGGTCAACTAGTCCAACCTAGTCAACCGGTCAACAAAGTCAACAAGTCAACAAAGTCAACCCCTCAACAACCATGTCACCATAATACTTAATTAATATCATTGTTAATTATATATCATATTCTCATTAGGGTTTAGCAAAAAGGTCAATGGTCAACGGTCAACAGTCAACAACCCTAATGAGAATCCTCTGCCTCTGTCTCTCCGTCAACTGTGCATACACACCCGCATCCGCGTTCCGAGGAACACGAATACATACTGGATAAAACCAATCCCAAAACGTACACTAGGATCTGGCTTAAACCAAAGCCCGCTAGTGTTAACTGTCCGGACACTGTACGTGCACAAGTGCACGGATGTGACCGAACCCTGTCACAAAACCATGCGACCTGTCGCAAAACCATGCGACCTCTACTCTTTTGCCTAAAGGCGAATAGCTTTCTGTGTGGGACTCTAAAGACTCGACACTACGCTGGCAGTGGGTTTAACCACAGACCGCAAACGGCACTAGCTGTGCGTAACGGTCCCCATGTAGATGCCGACAAGAAGACTGACGAGGTGAAACTCATCTGAACTCCTACTGAGCCTGAATGTGACATTCTCCGTACAGTCCGGTCTGTTCGTCTGATACATCGCATGGCGGGCCTAAGGGGCGGTAAACGTCAGTCCCCTAATAGCGGTACAAGTCGTGTCGGAGTGAAGCCCAAAACACCCTGAGATAACACTGGAAGCCTACCAGTATATCTCGCTTGCCCTTGCCAGGGACTACTCGTGTAATGGCTCTCCTAGACACAGCGCAATGTCAACCCCCAATACCGGGAGAGACGAATCATGTCTAACCGTCACTGCCTCCAAGTGCTTCGGGACTGCACCCAACTACTACCTGTTTGCACGACTCCTTTGAGCCGTGGTAGGGTAGTAATCAAAGTACAGTGGGAACACACTCGAGGCGAAGTGACAGTGTCAAGTCAGCGGACTAAGCTGTACTCATGTCACCTTGGAACTGATAACTGACGATAGGTATAGTACCAACCGGTCAGTACCCGACGAGTCCTGTCCAGTGTACTCGTAACCTAATGAGCACCCGCATACTATCTCCAATACGACGTACTGATGGCTGTGGGACAGACCATCTCCCACTCTGGGATGAAAAGCGCATGCGCTAGTCTACTCCGGAGTATCGATGCCCTGTTTCGATAGTCCTGCGACTAGGGACCTGCATAAGGATGTGCTTATAGATTACCCAGCCCCCACTAGTGTGACTGCCATCACAACGCTGGTAATCAAGCAAAGATCCTAAGGGCTCCACTAATGTGTATAGGTGATATACTAAAATAAACACATGTACACATTGAAGTAGAAACAAATCAGGTAGCATACTACTATATTGAGCAAGATTGTTTATACAAGGTGAATATCCCAAACCTCCATTAAGTAATATACAAACTAGTATGATACAGTAATGGCCTCTAGGGCATATACACTAACACCCACTGCCGCCACATTTCTTCCTCCGAATCTCCACCGCCAATCAGCATCACCATCTTCTTCATCATCCCAATTCCCACCATCGCCTTCAAAGATTCAAATAAATTAGGTTAGGATACAGAGAGTTTATTTTTTTTTAGAAAAAAAAAAAAGAAAGAGAAGAAGGGCATTTTAGAGATTTCTTAACAGAGTTACTGTAGCACTGTTAAATATGATGGTTTCTTGCTTATTTTAAAGTAAAAGGGGTATTCTGACAATTTTGTAAAATTAAGCCATGAATTAATAAACTACTAGAAATGAATAATTGCTGTCTATAGGTGGATGCCCATTGCCTTCTTGCTGATGAAATCACTGGAATAATGAAATAAGCCAGATGCTTCCATGCATTGTAGAGTTTAATCTAATATATCCGTTCACTACAAAATTTAGGGCTGGTGATGAAATTTTGTGATCCTCAATGATATCGCAATGATTTAAATAAAAATAGTAGTAATTGTTTAGACTAACCTATTGCAAGTTACATATATTTAGACAAAAGCGTGGTATTCTTATGTTCTTGGAAACTTGTGCAGCATTTGATTCTGGACTCTTTTACTGATTATTGTATCCAAGTAGCACTAATTTAATCATATATATGATCATAAAAGTGAGTTAATGGGTTGAACCTCAGACCACTGCTTTCAAAATTTTCATCACTCCCCCACAATTTTTGTCAGCATGGAAGTCTGACCCAATATACGTCATGTCCAAATTGGACTAGTCACCCACAACAGACGTGTGATATAGAATCAGCTTGGATTCGACTATCATTGGAAGAGTATATTTTATATTTATCAGTTTAGGATGAAGCAACACCGCATGTCCTAGATGGGTAGATATTAGCTATTATGATATATCAAAGATCATCAGTCTCTCTAATTAACCGGAAAAATTACTCCGGCCGTTTATGTTCGGTCATGAGAGAAATATATAAAACCATGAGTCCAACCAAGCCGTAAGAGTGGTGCTTGAAAAGTTCCATCTATTTCTCTCTCCTGCTCACATGCATTGCATTTGCATCGGGCATGCCAAACAATTTCTTCTTATTTGTTATTGGTAAGGGCTTGCATGGTGCAAGTACTTGTATACCCCTTGGATGGGCTTCCCCCACATGCAAGACGAGTCTCTAAAAGGGTCTTTTAGCGTAGATTTTTTCAAGCCCATGTAGGCCCATCAAAGAGATGCCATTAATACCAACTGGTATTTTGCATCTGCAAGTATAAGTCATGAGAAATAAGGGGCGATTATGTTACTGTGAAGACTATATTAGATTAACGCAAAAACTTAATATTAATTTTGGTTGTTATTCTTTAAATTTGAATTTTAAACTTTTCTTAATTGACTTTTTCTCATGTTTCTTTTCATGATGACATGGCACACTATGAGTTGGGTGTGGGGCGCATAAATTGTCCATTTTTTTTCCTTTTACGTTCAAAATTTTTTAACATATATCATGAGTAGGATTAAGGACATCTTGACACACTAAGTTGAAAATTATAATGACCTACAATTCTATGTTAGCCATTATGACTAGAAACTTAGAAGCCTCCAATCTCATTGTCTCAACAACTTCCATCTCCCTCTTCAATGATTTCTTAGCTTTCCATATAAAATCACTCCATCATTCCATATAAAAGCACTTTACATATCTCTTTCAATGATACATACTCCACAACCTACCCGTTCATCTTTTCATATAAAATCACTTTACCCTCGAAGAAATACAAAACCCAACATAATCTCACCTGTCTCAAACTGCCACTTTATAATAACTAATACAAGGAAACAACAAGGCCAATTTTTGCATTTAGAGAACTAGCAGTCTTTAGACCATGCATCGACTGAAAACACGCTGACGTTACAAAATCCATTTTATGCTACAAATGACTTGCTTATGTACAAGCATTATCCCTTCTACCTCTCAAAAGGGGCCGGGCTAGGTGCTAACTCAAGCAATCTTATATTGATTAACATTTATACGAGCTTCCTCTGGAAGAAGAAGAAGATGATGAGGGGGTTTCACATTCACTGTCAGATTTGTCGAGATCTTCGAAGCCCCAGAACTCTTCTTCATCCTCCTCCTCCGGCATCTTCCAGGTCTCTTGCGATATCTCGCCGTCCTTGATAAGATCCAGTACCTGCCACCATCTTATTTTGGTTAAATAAGTGATAACAATACAATATACCATTCCTTATGTTTAAAGAAACCGAATAGAATATGATTTATGTTTAATATTGTTAGAGCAAGGCCATCCTCATAGGTCAGCATGTTAGGGTAGCATGTTAAGATTGTTTCCGGCCTAGGAGAATTATGACAAATCTCGCTCGTGTCTTTAGGATCTTATCTGCAAACTTGATAACGTTTTGGCAGCTGATCTTAAAACTTCATCAAATCTTTCATGGATCTTTATGCTTTATGGTTGATCCCATTTTGATGGGAAAAGATTTAAATGATGGCAATGATGCAAGTGTCAATAACATCACACTTTTGATCAGAAAGCAATCAAGAGTTAGGTACTGCTTTTTCCTGTGCATCAATTGGTCCTCAAATAGTTCCACTGATGCAGAGGTAAGAAGTTCACATGCTCAAAGATTTGTAACTGGAACTACAAAGTTTCCCCCATAATTATGTTCTACTACCATTTTTAGGGTATCCTCTTCTACATTGAATCTTTAAAAGAATTTAATAGGTAAAAGCATGCAGTGGTTTACCAGAAATTCATTTGACTGCATTATATCTACTTGTCCTCTTCTTTAGTGTCTTGAAAGTCAAATTAGGTAAGCTACATAGCTTTATAAATTTTGATTATTTAATATCATCCTAAATTTTATTTTGCAAGAATACAAGTGTTGCAAGTTATCTTGAAGTTAATATACTACCAAAACCTCCCCCTCCTCCTGCTGAGCATATGCTAATGTCTCTGTCATGACTCATGAATCTTCAAACATTTGACACATGTTTTATAATCAACTACTTCTCAATAGGAAGACTAATATAAGAGGAATAGTTCTTAGAATATGAAACTATTCCGTGAACAAGATAAATAAAGCTATATAAATTCAATAATTAATGATGATATGCATATAAAATCTTTTGACATCTCACCACAAATGAGGTAGCATTCATGCCCCTACATGAACTTTTATATGATTTTAATACTTAAATACAGTAGTAGCTAGTTTTTGATAACCCGGTATACGTGTCGATACTTCCATCGTTTTTCTTATGTCTTGATATTTTAATCGATGTCATATTGTCATAAATAGATCTAAATTTACCTCGGTCATAGAAGGCCGCCACCTGGCGGCTGCCCTGATGCAGAGAGAGGCAATGAAGGTGAGCCTCTTCAGTTGCACAACATCATAATCTTCTCCTAATCTTGGATCCACTAGCATTTGTGTTGCGCCATCATTCAAATAGGGCTTAGCCTGTGGCGGTTGTTACTATTAGCTACAACATTGCTTATAACAAGATCGATGAGGAGTTTAAACTGACATTTACCCAACTAAGCAAGTTCATGTGAGAACCATCCACAGGTTTTCTCCCTGAAATGAGTTCCAACAGGAAAACCCCAAATGCAAACACGTCGGTCTTCTCATCGACCATCCCATGCATGAAATATTCTGGTGCCAAACACCTAAAATTTCCAATAAGGTCATAAAAAATTCATAATCTATACTATAAATCTATATATTAATGAGATTCTGAGTACCGAACAAACCCGAATGTGCCTTCTATAGGCGCGACGGCGCGATGAGTCCATTCCGAAGGAAGCCATCTCGCTAACCCAAAATCTGAAATCTATCGAGAAACGAGTTTAAATTTTAATTTAGCTATTACTCTGCATGATATATATGGTTTATACTCCATGGAACTTGATGATACCTGAGGCTCAAAATCTGCATTGAGAAGTATATTTGAAGCCTTTATGTCTCTATGAATAATTCTTCTCCGGCATCCTTTGTGAAGGTAATGCAGTCCCAGAGCTGTTCCGGCGGCAGTTTTGTGTCGAAGCTTCCAAGCCATTGGTGGTGAGTTTTCATCTACAATACATGCATTAAACATTAAGAATCCAAATGGTAAACTGCAGAAAACCTCCCTCGCTTTCATCCTTGTAGGAAATTGCTCTGATTTTTTACTGACAGGTATTTTGGAATGAAACAGTAGTAGAAAAAAATGGGGAAAGAGAAGGGATAAAAACATATACATTACACTAAACTACCTTATCTATAGCATTTTTCAATTAACTACCTGGTAAAATCTCTCTCTCTCTCAACTATAACAATCCTTTCTTTACTGAAGGTAATTACCATGGAGAATGGAGGAGACAGAGCCCAAGGAAGAGAACTCAAAGACCAAATGAAGATCGCGATCGATGCAGCAACCAAGTAGAGAAGAGACATTAGGATGCTTGACATGGCCAACAGTCCCAAGCTCTGTCAAGAACTCTTTCTCCCTTTGCTCATCAGTGGAAGCACTGGTAAGCCTTTTCACTGCAATTGCCTCCCCATTTTCCAACACTCCTTTATAAACCTCAGCATACCCCCCTCTCCCAACTAAGTTATCTGCTCATAATCCAATCCAAAAAAAAAAAAAAAAAAACCAACAACAAATCAAAAGATGAGATTTTGAGACTTGGGTTTTCATTTTTATCAGCTGTTTTTTTTTTTTTTTTTTACCTTGATGAAAGCCATCGGTTGCTTGTGAAATCTCCTCAAAAGAGAAGCATCTCCAACTGGGCCTTTGAATGATAGGAGATGGGGTTTCTTCTTGAATAATCTCTCCTTCATCTCCTCCTCTGTTTCTCTTGGTACAAAACAAGCGCTTGATGCTTTTGCTTCTGACAAAGAGACGGTGCATTCTTCAAGTTTAACAATGGCCAAAGATTTTGGAAGCAAATGGAAAAAATTGTTTTGAAAGAGAGAGGGAAGAGAAATGAATGTGGCAACAAATGCAATAAATAAAGGGCCTGAAACAGTCCAAAGCAGAGGTCTCCCTTAAATACAGAGATGTATTTATTAAATGCGTATTTTTTGAACAGTTTTGGAGATTATTTGTATTGCATGAGAATAAGTTCGAGTTTTGAATATATTTATCAAATGGTTCGTTGTCACTGCTCAGTATTCCTTTTGTAGTATATAGAAATCGATGAGACGTTACCTTTTATTTATTTAGTGCCACGGGTTTTTAATGGAGGCTTTTCGATGACCCAATGAGCAACTTTGGCTTCTTACAACATGTACAGAGCCAGACGAGATTTATACAATTTCGATATTTGTGTCATTGGTGACTCAATATCGAGTGTCGAGTTTTGGACCTATGATTGTGTCCTTTTCTTATTTTTATGTATTTTGCGGCATTATACCAACAACTGCTCTTCGTTAGTTTCAAATCCGTGTCATCGTATATCTTTAGATTTAATTTGGAAATACGATTTGAAATTTGTGGGATATGGAGAGAAAGCCCCGTATGATTTTGAATTAGTGGACAGTTAGAATCAGCTGCATTATTGATCATCTGGATTTTTATTGAAGGAATTATGTAGATTTTTTTTCTTTTGGGTGGGGCTTTGTTCTCTTAAAATCTTAGTGGATCCAGTTGTCATTTGGGGCTTAGTTTGGAAGTGGATTGGTCCTATCAAACTGTTTGTCGATGATTGTTTATAATCTTATCACTGGAATTTGTGACGATTTTTAGTTTTTAATTTCCAACTCTCGTTAGGTTATCAGGCTGATTCAATATACATATATTGATGATTAAATCTTAAGTTTTATTTTTTGTTGGGGTTGGCCCCGTAAGCACTAACATAAACATACACCACACACAACACATCCACACACACCACATACAAACACAACACACGCACACATCCATCCAGGGGATCCATGAATTTTCCCCAAAAGCGTTAATTTGTTGCCGCTTCCCCTTTTGGGATTCATGAAGTTCGAATCCAATGCCCCTTGGTAAAATGAAAGTTGGGGATTCCAAGGCTGGCCCACGCAAATCCAATTCCCCTAAATTCAAACCTATTACCACTAGGACATTAGATGAAAAGATTGAATGGTTGATGTTAGAATAGAAAGTTTCATCAAATTTAATTTGGCAGGGCCAGTAAAATTTAGCAAGTTCAAGCTTTGAACATGTTCATGTCAAGGACTCAAGTTGGCGGGTACGAATTCTGACGAAAAGACAAAATTATCAAACTGTTATTGTCTCTGAAAAGCCCCAGGAATTCAAATTTATACAGATGTTTCTTTCGAATAATTAAAAGTGTGTTACTTGTAGCTTGTGAATATAAATCTCAGGTACTTGGATAAGTTTATACCTAGTTGTGGGTGAGCAGAGCACAAAGGATGGTTTGGCCAACTTCTCTCGGTTGCTCAAATGTAAAATCATGATACTTAAATTAGAAATTATAACCGTTAACTACTGTGCTCACGGAAATTCAACATTTCAATAGACATGCAGAGAGGGAAAGAGATTGGTTAGGATATGTTCACGTTTTTAAATTCATGAACCTTAATAAGAGTGGTTGGATCTTATGTTTACTTTCGGGGGTTGAGATTAATGCAGCTTAAGAAATTGTTTTTAAAAAGAAGTGAATATTCTTTTGGAAAAACCGGCTTGTGACACACAATCCCTGTGGATCCCACTGCAACTAAAAAGAGGACCCAAGGGCTGTGCCTATGGTGGGCCGTGAACATTCACAATCCCATTAATTTCATATTCTTTTTCGCAATCTGACGAGAATATATGTACCCCTCTCTCTCCCTCCCTCCCTCGCGACTACTCCTCGTCGCCTTCCCCCTCGTACCTGAGCCCTTCGACCACAATTGCGGAATAGAGAACTAAAAAAAAATTGATAATCATTTCCTTCCGCAATCCGAGATCTTGCGTTTGCTTAAAATCCTTCTTTTTTGGGTTCTCTTTTGTACTTTGTTCGTCCCTACCTTTGTGTTGTCCCTTCATTTTGGGCTTGGTTAGGCTCATGCAAATCAAATATTAAGAAGATTTTCTTTTTCTCATCTTGTTCTTCTTCATTCAAGTTCTTATTCTCCGAGCTAAGCATTTGCTTTAGTCCATCTTGCAACAATGATAACCCAAAGACAAATGCACCATAAGAAGATAAGCTAAGCGTTTATCTATAAATGTATCAAAAATACTTTTCCTACCACAATTTGTCTATCAAAAGTTTACCAAAACGACAGGCATTACGGGCCTTCCTGTTTGACACAAACAGATGGACCCATGGTGTTTGTCTCTTTTATAAACTTTTTGATAGACAGATTGCGGATAGGAAAGGTATTGTTCTAAATGTATTGGTGAAAGAACTTAAATTCACTAAATCATCTTTCTACATATTTTACTTGGTTAATGTATTTAAGATGCACCAAAAGAAAAGGACATGGAATGCCTTTAAATTCAAACATCAAACAAGCACATAAGAGCTGTGTAGATTTAAAACATGTCGATCGCATAGTTTGTTCTTCTCTTCAATTCCAAGTAAGCTTGCTCTATATATCTTTTGAAATATGAAGAGCATTATAAAGCAAACTGGCACATAACTCCTCTTGAATTCTATAAACTCAGAGACATGTGCTCCTTTACACCCCCAACCTGTTTTCAACCATTATGATCTTCCAACAATTCATCCTCTCATTGTTTCACTTACACTCTATATCAAATATAACGATGAAGCAAAATAAAACTTGACTGCCTGACATGAGTCTTTTTGGGATTCATGCTCTTACACTTTTGGCTAGATGATATTCCTGCCCAAAAATCCTTTTTATGATAACTATGATAACTCGGTATACACGCATATCACATATTATGTTTTTCTTTCTTGAAAGTAAATCATTTGGTATGCAACCCATTCCCTGAACATTAAACCATTTTGTTTCATAACATGCTTCGTTTGAAAATTTCCAATTCAATGATATTTTCAGATCTTCACTTGGTATTTTTCCAAGATGTTATAAAATCCACATTAGAGACACAAAAGCCCGATTTATCCTTTACCTTTTCGGAAAAGATCAATACAATTTTGGAAAATATATATAAAAAAAAAAGGAAAGGCCCTTCCACCACAGCCGCAAAAGAGATAACCGAATTTTTTTGGTAATAAACCCCTACCCCTGGCAGGCTTTTAATGTTAAGGAGGAGAAATTATTCGGTGTGCCGGATGTAGGCAGAGGGTGAGGGTGAAAGGGTGAGAGAGAGAGAAAGATGAGTTTCAGACGGACTTGGACAACGTGTGGGGCCCAAACTTTCATTTCATTTCTTTTTTCCCAGGATGCATACGACCGGCATGGAATAATTTTTCTTTAAGAAGGTGACTGCTTTTGGAGCAAAGGTCAGAAGTAGACTCTACTTCAGCTCATGCTTCAGCAGGCTTCCCAACAGGCTTTTTTATGAGTTGGGCTGAGTCCAGAAGGGATAACAAGTATTATTTATTAGCTTATGGAGGAAAAAAATCTAATGCTAGAAAAAACATCAATTTAATTCAACCATTAACCCTAGCGATCTCTCATCTTTCATCTTTCTCTTCTCGATGTCCGATCGAAGAAGAGACAAGGATAAGCTTCGGGACCGCGATTATCGCGACAACGATCGCGAACGCAACCGCGATCGTGACCGAGGACGAGATCGCGATCGCGACAGAGATCGGGATCGAGATCGTGAACGGGATCGCCACCGCAAGCGGAGCCGCTCCCCCTCGCGCTCCCCCGACCGCCGCCGCCACGCCCGCTCCCGCACCCGCTCTCCCGATCGCGGGTCCCACCGCCACAAACGGCGAAGGGACGACGAGGTCGAGGACGAGAAGGCAACGAAGAAGAAACAGGGTGGTGGGACCCCAGCCGATGCGAAGGCCGAAGGAGGTGGCGGTGCTGGGGATGAGCTGGACCCCACCGTTGCGGATCCAGATGAGGTCGAGATGATGATGCAGCTTGGGATTCCGTTGGGGTTCGATTCAACGAAAGGGAAACCGGTGCAGGGGGCTGATGTCAGTGGTGTTAGGGTTGTGACGAAGCGGCAGCCGAGGCAGTATATGAATCGGAGGGGCGGTTTTAATCGGCCTCTTCCGCTGGAGAGGAATCGGTAGATTCTTCAGTTTTTTGATGACAAAAGGTTAGATTTTAACTATCCGTTTGTAATTCTGTCCTTTTGCTTCAGCACATCAGATTGATTCGAAGAATTCTGTGGTGTTTATGTTTTTTTTATAGTAATTAATAAGTTAATAACCATGCTTATGTAACGTGTTCTATGCTGACAATGAAACCAATTGTTTGTAATATCGATTTGTCAAATCTGTGTTAAATCAATTGCATTTCATCAATGGTATACAGTCGACAGATTATTAATTGGGCTCGTAGTCAAGTTTTTGTCTCTTATGGTATTTTTTGGGGGTTAATTGCAAAAAAAGCTCGTTTGAAGTATATCCTGTGTAATACTTCTTCACTGCCCGTAAGTGATTTATCAGTGCAAACACGCTGTCTAAATATCGATCAAAACCATGTATTTCTAGACCTTAGATTTTACTTTAAACAACACAAACTTGTTCTAGAGTTAAATTAGACAACCATTTGATTTATTTAGATTTGAATTTGAGTGTTTGCAAGTGTTTTGGTCTATGAACAAATGGGTTGTTTGTGATAATAAATCATTTAAGGGGGCTGTAATTCCTATACAGGATAAGCAATAGGGGTTCTTGTGCAATTAACCTTTTCTATTACTTGGACTATAGGTAGTGCAAACATTGCTATTTGTTCGTCTTGTTTGTGTCCGACACAGACACGTGGACACACCATCCGACACCGTGCCCTACACATTTTAGCTGTATCGGCCCAAGTTGGATATGTCCTACACTTGTAAATACTATAAAGGTTGGGAAATAAGAATGTGGATTATGTTTGGACAAATTTGATGCTTTCGAGGATACAACAACAATAATAATTTCAAATCTCTCTCATGATGACTTAGAACGAGGATTAAAGATCCATATGTGCAAATAATGAAGTTTGGTATATGAAAATTGGCTCCAATTAACAAGGGTTTACATTTCTTTATTTCAACTTTTATGGATTGAATTCTTGTGTATTTTACCTTTGTTTTATATATGTATTTGTTTATGCTCAAGAAAATTTACGGTTATGAATGAAAGTTATAACATTGATTTTACTTTTATTATTTTTTCAAATGCTATTACATGTTTTGTCTTGTAGTTTGATATATTTTTTGTTTATATATATAATTAAACAAAATAGTATAGCTCTGTTCCAATGTCTTTCTTTTTACTAATTTGGCATGTCTCATGTCCTTGCCTGCATCCATGCCTGCATTAATGTTTCATAGAGTTGGACCTTCTAGCATATCAATCTTCAATAGTCATTTATATTGTGAGTTTGTGATATGGCCATGTGTAGTGCATGACTCAAATTCAAGAAAGGTGCATAAAATGATTTTACTATACTGACATAAATAATCTGATATCATCTCTTTGCCAAAGCATTGATAAGCAACTGTGTGAAAGAGTGGGCCATGACGTACAATTTTGATGGTCATTTGGAGGGTGGCAAGGTGACCTATTTGGGTTGTGTAGTTCAAGCCTATGCAGCCATGAGAAGCAAAGTTAGATATGGAAGAGAATATTCTTGTTATATACTAAGTTTTGATGATCAGGACTCGAGAGACATGAAAAGTATGCAGTTGGTCTATTCTATGCTCAACACGTGGAAATTTGATTAGTTTAACTATGAGTTAAATAAGCGTATTGTAGTTGTCCACAACTAGATAGATAATGCAGGAAGTATGGATTATAGATATCAAGGTTTTTCTAAGCTGGAGATGAGCAGCGGTTCTTACATAGCAGGGTAAAAATTCTTTTGATTTGAGGACGCTAATTAAACATCCTCCCGTGTCATTGTTACATGTTGGCATATAAAAGCGTGGTTTCAAATAGATAGGATTTTGTTGGTATATGATTTATAAAGGAGAAATTGTAATATATGTCGAATGAAGGGCTTCCTTTTTTGAGCAATATTATCAAAAATAAGGTAGTAGGCTTCAATTGGATATGGTACTTCCGAACTTCCTATAAAGCAACCAACTACCCTTGTACGATGGAAGGGTAGAATTGCCATTAAAAAACAAATTTCTGTAGAGAATCAGCTTATTTCCTTAATAAAGAGACTGGTTATGAATCAATGTGTTTGGATGAGTTGATGCTTCTTCCTTGCATTCCCTTTCTAAGCAAGCATGGATTCACACACACACACACACACACACACACACACGAGACAACATAGGAGTCGGATTTGCGGATTCACAATTTTCCAAAATGTTGGGATATAATTTGTTGGGAGACACTATTTCTTTTGTTTATATCAAAGGAGCCATCCTTTGAGGGCATGCCTTATTTTTTAATATGAGGTCAACTTATGAATCACACAACTCATCATGTTTTTTACCGATATATACCGTGATCTACATGTTAGAAAAACCATGTGTATGAAAAATTAGGAGATTTGGGGACCTCTAACATAACTTTTAATTGATCAAACTTTTTATTTACCGAAAAGCCGTTAATTTTTACTCCACTTGATGGATGAGTTAGTGTCGGGGTCAAAATTTACACCCCTTTGTCTAAAAAGCCAAAGTCAGCGCCAAAGTGGACCCGAGTCAAATGAAGCCGACTCCATGCCAAGAGAAAGAAAAAAATTATTATGCGATAAATATCCAATGTAATTTATTTTTTTTATGAATAAATGTAATAGGCAAAAAGCCAATTGGTAAAGCCTAAAGGCCCAAATGAAAGTGTAAAGGCTATATAAAACCAACCCTATGATGAAATAAAGCATATTGATTCTTCCAAAAAAATTAGGGTTTTTAGAGCCGTCCTGTTCACGTAGGTTTTTGCTATTTTATAAAAAAAATTACTTTTGGATTCAAAGTAGAGAAGATTCTTTCTCAATCTCTCTCTAATTAAATATTACACATCAAAACTTTGGTCTTTTTTTTATTATTTCACAAAGTACAAGAAGCAGAGAGAGGGTAGAGAAGGAGACGTGTGATTTGAACCTCTTTACAAAAAAAAGATCAAAAGAGAGGAATCAGAGATCTCTAAAAGGAGCAAGAGCCTATATTCTCTTTTTATATTTAAGATAAAAAATCCTAAGTTTGAAGATCCGAACATATAAAGTTTTTTTTAATAAAAAAGGTGTTTTGGGACCCTATCGGTATCAGAGGAGGGTGACTCCATCAAAGGTAAAGCTTTCGGGTTTTCCTTTGGGGAAACCCTCGGGAATGCAGAGCGATCCGTATTTCCCGTTGGCGGCTTCGGAATGCAGATTTCAATCTGTATTTCCATTCAGTTAATCTGGAATGTGAACTTCGGTCCGTATTTCGTTTTGGAATGCGGATTTCGGTCTGTATTTTCTTTTTAGTGGGTACGTAGTTTTTCGTATTTCACATCTCTGTACGATATATTGACAGGCGTAGCAGGCATGCTGCCGAAATTCTGTCGATACACGTGCTCTCGGACCCGTTTACAAAGTTGAATAATATAACAAAAAAGAAAAAATATACACATATTTTAAAAATAAAACAGAAATAAAAATCAAAGTTTTCGACGTGCATTGTTGGGGACCTCGCAAGCAGAGAGGTCCCCGCTTTTAAACAAAAAAACAACAACAAAATTTTAAATTAAAAAAATAAAGGTCTCCGCGGGGACTCGCCTAAAATGAGGAAGGCCCCCGTTCGCGGGTGTGTGCTCGCGGAGACCTCTCCCCACATGGGAAGGGTCTCCGCAAGGGACTCCCGACGTGAGGAGGCCTTCCTATCTTCTGGGAGTTTCCCTTTTGGGATGCTCCCCTTTATTAAATTTTAAAAAAATATATGCATGCGCTTTTAAAAAAATGTTTTTAGTAAAGCTTCTTTTAGCATATAGATTAAAACATATGCGTATGAACAAATGAAAATTAGCAAAATGACACATCCGTATACATATTCCAAACACTATTCCAAATTGAGTTCGCATGATTCGCACGACCGGTTAATCGGAGGTTCCCTCGTTTGGAGTAAGGGATAATTAACGGTAGCTTAGTCCGCGGCTGCCGGAGATCAGGATCCCCACAATCAATAAACCTCAGCCTATTCTAGACAGGAAGAATCAGTAATGGCCTGAAAAGCGAACGCAATCCTATCTAAATAGGGTGGCGAAAAACACTCTACAGATTCTGGCACGCCCGGTGAGACCTTATCTCTCCTTCCATCTCTCTGGTCAAACAATTATGCGAACTCAATCAATATAAACATCTTCGTTGTACTGAAATCATGCTCCTTCGTGCATAGTAGCAACTTTCAATTGCAATTTCAAACACAACGACGATGTCTCAAAAAACGAACTCGATTTTCGATGCATCCATAGTCTCATACACAGTGAAGACGAATGTATAGGTGATTCTCCCGTCAAACCTTATGCGGCACTGGGAGGAGCCGCTGTTTCCATTCGGTTCCATCACATTCATCTACAGCCGTCAATACTCATATTGCTGAGGCTCCGATAAGCGAAGTGGCCAAACCAGCCTCAAAGGGAAGGATGCCAAATGTCATGGTCGCAAAGGCACCCAGTCTAAGCGCAAATCTTTATTTGAACGACTCTCCATTGCTCCAGCTGGGGCAAGGTCGTCAACACCAATGAAGCTATAAAGTGTCTCGGGCAAGCTCAGACGGTCCCCTTGACAATTGCACGATCGGGCGCCTTCTCTGGACTTCCTGTCAATCGGTCCATGGCGGCTTCCAGGAAAGCAGACACCCGCCAAGCTGTTGAGGCAGAAAAGTTGAGACAAAAGCTGCTTATATTTAGAACCAACAAGAGGGCCAGGGTTTTGGCCAAGTTGAATTTTGTAAAGTTTCAAGTACAGGGTTACCTCATGTTGACAGTTGAGCCGGCCGTGAAAGTCAACAATTCCTTTGAACTCTTGAAGTGGGTTCAGAAAAATGCCATGAACACCAAAATTAAGAAGACGGCTATCCGAACAGTTCTGCGAAGAGATGTGTCTAAACCTCAACATGGAAAGCTTGGCACTTTTTCAAGAGTCTACCAAGCACTCTATGCCGCGCGAAAGCAACGGGAAAAATCCAGAAAGGGCGTACCAAGCCACCCAAGAACTTGGCATGGACAGCCGTCTTTAGTCGCTTATCCTTTTCTGAAGAGAAAAGGCTGTGACGACGGTCTGAAAATTCTGCCGCCGACGATAAAGAGATGGCTGGATACATGGTCCACACGGTTTATATAGCAGGCATGCGCAGTAAAAGCAACGATGGGGCCACCACATCCCAACCTCAGTCGGGTTTGAATGTGGCCGTCTCTTCCCAAGACCAGCCTCTTTCGGAAGATAACGAAAACCCTTTCGGTGAGACCGATAAGCAGAAAGATCTCTTAGTTCATAAGGAGCCGGGCTCAGACAGCGAAGAGAGCTGATGTTCCGTCCCAAGACCGTGGAGCAGCATCTTTTTCAAGAACTCCAAAAGCAGCTAAACACAAAGAAATGGAAATGGCCAAGCTAAAAACTCAAATTGACATCTTGACAAATGCCATTATACAGCTCACGGCCTAAGTTGCTCATTCGCAACCTAATCAAGCACAAGGCTCTACTTATGAGCCGGGTAACAATGGCCCGAAATAGCCAATACCCATTCCTCTAAATTGGAAAATAGGCGAGCCGCATGAAAGTCAGCCACATTCTACCTTAGGAAATGTCTTGACTACCGATAGCAGCAACTCGCTAACGTAAGACCAGATCATAGATTTGATCACCAACAAAATCAAAATATTGGTGGCCGAAGCCGAAGCACAGAAAGATGTCAGCAGTAATGGGAGATCGTACCCTATACGATATGATCTCATAGAGTTTTCCAGCGGCTACGTCATTCTTAAATTTGGAAGATTCGATGGGACCAGAAACGCGAACTAGCACATTGCCCAATTTAAAGCATCATGCGCGAATATTAGGGGCAATGATGCGCTCCTCCGCCAGTTCATCAATAGCTTGACCGAGATATTTTCGACCGATACGCAAGCATACCGGACTGGTCGGTCATGAAGTTCGCTCAAATGGAGTCTTTGTTTAAGCAAAGTTTCATGAGTGTTGGCGATAAGATTACCATTACCGACCTTGTGAGGATCAAGCCAAAAAACAACGAAAGCAACACGAATTTTATAGCCCAATGGCGCATTCTCTTCGTCAAGTGTGAACGCCACTATAGCAAGCCCAGTCCGTCAGTCTCATAGGAAATCTCGACAATTAGATGGCCCATTTCCTATGCACGGCGGGTCTCGAGATATTCTAAGAGCTGTCCAAGAAGGTTCAAATGTTGGAACGTTCAAGACATGAGTCCACTCCAGACCACCAAAGCAACAATAAATTCTGGAGGAATCGGAAAGACGATAACCGTAAAGGCGGAAATTCGAACGCCACTGAATCTTTTAACATGTCGGTTGATCGAAATAAGCGAGGGACAGACGGCCCTAATGCCAACAAGCCTCGGAAGCCAATATTGGTTGGGAAAGGCGAATCACCTTGGAAGAGAAGCTGAGCAAGCTTTATTCCTTCAGAAGGGACAAGTCCATAAGATATTCAAGGACGCCCTAAAAAATGGTTTACAATTACCCGAGTCAAAAAGACCGCAAGAAGTGAATGTGACTGACGACCCCAATATTGGCCATATCATAGAGTGGTGAGTCATTCCATTGAAGACCGCTTTGTTTTTAAGAATTGTATCGAGAAACAATACAAGACGGAAGAAATAGAATTGTCTCTTGGTGTGTTGGTAAACGATTAAGCGCACAATATTCGACCCCTAAGTCGTTAAACTGGTGATAAAAAAACTGAAAATGATGGGGCCACTCGCAATAAAAATCAGCGAGTAAAAATAAAAATAAAAAACCGAAATGATGGGGCAACGCGCAATAAAAATCAGTGAGTAAAAATAAAAATAAATAGCCGAAATGATGGGAGCAATCGCGACCTTCGCAATAAGAAAGAGTAATCGCGGTAAAAAAATTAGTTACCCCCGAAAGCGAGCAAATGCTCTCTAAGTGTCTGTTGCGCTGCGGCAGGTCTGTAAATTGACTACCGTATATGATCCATGGGCTACTCGCAACAAAATTGCATCCAAGACGTCCTCTATTGGCAAACTAAGCTACCAATGAAGAAAAGACTCACTCGTGTCCTCATGATACATGTGGAGAATGACACTTACGAGATCCTCTCGACTCTTAAGAAAAATACACAAGAAAAATACACGTCCGTGGGATCCTTAGGACTCACAAAAGTAAAACACACGAATCCTCACGATTCCTAAATAGAAAATTCACTTACAAGATTCTCTCGACTCGTAGGGAGAAAATACTTTTATGAGACCTTTATGGCTCTTAAAATTGAAAAGCCTTAGATGACAAGGACCTAACATGTCTCCTAAGCCATCGCTATCCAACGGGCAACGACAAATGATGAGTTTTTCCTGGCACTATGCTTCAGTGTTAGCGTGCTGATATTAATCATCCAATGGCAAATGATGAGTCACTCCTGGCTCTATGTTTCAGTGTTAGCGTCCTGATGCCGAAACAAAACCCAGATATCAAGTTCTTCCAAGGCAAATGATAAATTGCTTCTGGCACACGTGCTCCAGCGTTATCCATGCTGATGCCAGCTTAGGGTCCAATCTTCGACCCATAAGTCGTTAAATTGGAAGATAAAAAATAAATAATAGATAAATAAATAAGGGTAAGTCTACAAGCAAAAAGGACATGAATGAAAACCTGAAAAGGTTTCGTGAGTAAAAACAACGAGACTACCTGCGAGCTTGAGAAAACCCGCAAGGGTGCAAACTCGTTTAAAAAAATTTCGACAACTGCTTTCGAGCTTAGAAGTCCTGCCATATAGGACAAGTCAAATCAAAGTCCCACCCGGAAGTGCTTCCAAGCTCGAAAGTTCAGTTGGACCAATGGGAAAATCCCAAAACAAATCAAATCAACAAGTCAACCAACGACCTCTCTCCATTGGAATCAAGCTGCGTCGGAACCACACTCCGTCTCAGAATATATTCCCCTGTCGGAATCATGTTTCGCCATGGAATCAACATCTTTATTGGAACTATGCTTTGTTCAGAATGTCTACCTCTGCGTCGGAATCATGTTTCGTCTCAAAATAAATCCTCTTGTCAGAATTATGCTTCGTCTGGGAACTAATCCGGAATTATGCTCCACCTCGAAATCAAGCTCCACCTCGGAATCATGCTCCTCTTCCGGAATCAAGCTCTTCTTCCAGAATTATGCTCCGTCTCGGGATATCTGTCCCAATGTCGGAATCATGTTTCGACCCGGAACCAACACCGCGTCGGAATCATGCTTCGTCTCGTAATATATAGGCCCCGCATCGTAATCATGATTCGCCTCGGGATATCGACCTCTATGTGGCAAGAAGGGAACCAAGTCAAGCTCGATTTTCATGTCGTTAAAAGGGAATCAAGTCAAGCATCCCAAAATCATATCCATAAAAGAAGATCCATCAAATTTCATACACACGACTCATACATGTGGTGTGCATTTATTGATGTGGGGCATTTTGTTGGGGTCAAAATCTATACATCTTTGCCCCAAAAGTCAAAGTCAGCGCCTAAGTGGACCCGAGTCAAGTTCGAGTTAAAGAGAAAAACAAAATTATTATGCAATAAATATCCAATGTAATTTCTTTTTTTATGAATAAATGTTATAAGCAAAAAAGCTAATTGGTAAAGCCCAAAGTCCCGAATGAAAGTGGAAAGGCTATATAAAGCCAACCCTATGATGAGATAAAGCATATTGATTTTCCAAAAAAAATTAGGGATTTTAGAGCCGTCCTTGCTTTTCTTCCTTCTGCCTCTGTTCACGTAGGTTTTTGCTTTTTTTTTATAAAAAAAATTTACTCTTAGATTTAAAACAGAGAATGTTCTTTCTCAATCTCTCTCCAATTAAATATATTACACATCAAAATCCTGGTCTTCTTTTTTTATTATTTCCCAAAGTACAAGAAACAGAGAGGGTAGAGAAGGAGATATGTGATCTGAACCCCTTTACAAAAAAAGATCTAAAGAGAGGAAGTAGAGATCTTTAAAAGGAGTAAGTGCTTCTATTCTCTTTTACATTCAAGATAAAAAATCCTAACTTTGAAGATCCGAACATATAAAGTTTTTTTTTAATAAAAAAAGGTGTTTTGGGACCCTATCGGATCGGAGGAGGATGACCCTCTCAAAGGTAAAGCTTTTGGGCTTTTTCCTTGGGGAAACTCTCGGGAATGCAGAGCGATCCATATTTGACTTCGGCGGCTTCGGAATGCGGATTTCGATCCGTATTTTCCATTCGGTAAATCCGGAATGCAGACTTCGGTTCGTATTTACTTCTGGAATGCGGATTTCGGTCCGTATTTTCTTTTTGGTGGGTACGAAGTTTTCCGTATTTCACCTCCCCGTACAATATATTGACAGGTGTAGTAGTCATGCTGCTGAAATTCTGTCGATATACGTGCGCTCGGACCCGTTTACAAAGTTAAACAAAAAACAATATACATACATACATATTTTTTAAAAATAAAACAAAAATAAAAACCAAAGTTTTGGACGTGCATTGTCAGGGACCCCGCAAGCAGAGAGGCCCCCGCTTTTAAACAAAAGAAAACATAAAAAATTTTAAATTAAAAAAAATAGGGGCCCCCACGGGGACTTCCCCAAAATGAGGAAGGTCCCCGTTCGCAGAGACATTCCCCATGTAGGGAGGGTCTACGCTCGTGGAGACCTCCACATGAGGAGGCCCTCAGCTAGGGACCTCCCCATGTAAAGGATGCCTTCTTATCTTCTGGGAGTGTCCCTTTTAGAAAGCTCCTCTTTCATTAAAATCTTTTTAAAATATATATATATGCATGCACTTAAAAAAAGTTTTTTAGTAAGCTTATTTTAGCATAAAGATTAAAAAATGTGCACATGAACAAATGAAAATTAGTGAAATGACACATCCATATCGGTGCTTTAAAAGTGGAAAAGAAAAGAGGAGCCGGTAGAGGAGCCAAAATGCTTAACCGGTAGTTCAGAAATCAGAACAGTGGTGTTTCATTAATATTCCTATTTTTGTCAATAAATAATGATTCTCATTATGTTCTAATTATTTTTATGTTGCTTTTGTACTAGCAAATACCTAAATTTAACCCAAAATTTAATAAATTTGCTTAGACAATATATTATTTGCTAAAATATGCTCAAATAATTCAATACAAAATTAAAATTTTCTTAGAATTTATTAGCTTATATAGTGCTTGTAAGATTTTCGGTGTCCAGTATCAAGTATCATAACTCAAATCAGTAAAAATGCTTAAAAATTATTTTAAAAAAGTATAATTGTAGCTCGAAATCAGATGGAGTCAAAATCGAATTAGAATTTCAAGATCGAAATTCAAAAACTACTCGAAATCGAAATAGAAAATTCAAGAATTGCTCGAAATTGATTTAGATTTCGACTCTTGAAGTTAACAAGTCTAAAATTTTGGAGTTTTGAACCTCAAATCCTGAAATGTCTCAAAGCCGGCTCGATAACCGTGAGATTTATCGAGTCAAGCACGAAAGTTAGAAACGTGGAAAAAGAGAAAAAGAAAAGATGGAATGTTGTATTAATTAGCATTTGTGTATTCGCACTTCAATAACAATACTTATACCCTTTATAACACTTATGAGGTGTACATATCGTGAGGTGTACATATCGATAAAATAGGTTATGCAATATTACCTTCTTAAGCGGGATAAAGTGGAGCGGCGTTAAGCGGCCGCCTTTTAAAACTCCGATCCGTTTACATATTTCAAACACTATGCTAAATTGAGTTCTCATGATTCGCACAACCTGTTAATCGGAGGTTCTCTCGTTTCGGAGCGAGGGGTAATTAACGGTAGTTTAGTCCGCTGCTGCCGGAGATCAGGATCCTCACAATTAATAAACTCAGCCTATCCTAGACGGGGAGAATCTGTAATGGCCTGACAAGCAAGCACATTTCTATCTAAATAGGGTGGCGAAAAAATTCTACAATTAGGTCTCCAAATTTTGTCAATTTTGAATCTAAGATACACACACCATGATTACCTGTATGGATCGGTGAAAAACATGATGAGATGTGTATTTGATGAGTTGGTCTTATATAAAAAAATGAAGCCGGTCCGCTATGGATCAGCTATATATATATATATATATATATAATGAAGAAAAGAGACGCAAGGAGGTTTTTTTCGTTAGGTGGCGTCGAAAATCTATAATCTCCACATTTTTTCGACGATCGGGACCCGTCATCATCTTTATTATGTAAGATGTGGATACACCAAATTTCATGTGATTCCGCCACTTTTTCACTGTTGAATTAGCAATGTAAAAAGTTTCTATTGTTGGTAAATGGTTAATTTTGCACCCACAAATCAACGGTGAGTGTGATGGAATTACATGAAATTTGGTGTATCCACATCTTACATGATAAAGATGGCGATTATGGGTGCCGATCGTTGAAAAATCATGGAGGGTGTATTTTTTGGACGCCATAGGAGGAAATTCTTTACTATGGCACCTTTCCTCCATTATATATATATATATATATATATATATATATATATATATATATAGTGTGTGTGTGTGGGTGTTATATATAGTGAAAATTTATCGTTTTACCAAGTCTAATCTAAAAAGAATAAATATTTGTCAGTGTTTATGCATAGTTGCAAGTGTTTTAAGAGCTCTTAACTAATAACTGTTGGTAAATGTCCTATACAATGCAATACAATATAAATTTTAGGATGTGCCAAAAGGTGTTTCATAAGTAACCTCAACAAATATGAGAGAACCTGATACAGACTGATGCACCTTCTTGATGATGAATCTGCCTAACATAGTGTCCCCTTCCCCACCCCCCAAATTTTAAAAAAAAATCAACTTGTACATGTTACTTGCTCCCTCCAAAAGACTAAAGTTATACCATAGTCGTTCATTTGCCAAATGTGGCCTTGAATATGTGAGAACAAGTTATTTGAAAGTCTCACGAGATTTATCATGTGATACCCCCAAGTTAAAGTGACTTGGCTCCTTGTCAAGTAGGAGACAAAAGGACTTGGACCTTAATGATTTTGTAAGGGGGCCAATGTTTAAAAGGATTATGCAATAAGGACCTACTAGGAGGTTTGGGATAAAGTTGGGTTAAGCATGTATTATGGGTTTACTAGTGCCTTTACCTCTTTCATATGGGCATTACTAATCAACGACTGAACAATATTGTTGAAGCTGGCTGACATAATGACGCTAGGCGTTAGCGTAATGTTTTAGGTGACTATCAAGGTGTAGGAAGCTTTTTAGAGGTTATTAAGTTGATATCACTCAATTTAATCTTTGTATGACGAGTATTTTATTCATTGTTTTATACATCTTGTGCACTGACATTGGATGAAAGAGGTGGACAGTTGACTGTAAATAGGTGAAGGGCATCCATGATGTTAAAATAGAAATTTAGATGATGGAACAATGGTTGAGTAGACCTAAAAGAACATGGACTTGATGATACCACCAAAAAAAAGAGAAAAAGATATTTTAGTTCTTAATGTGGGACTGCCCTTATCATAGTGAAAGTGAAACGAATGAATAAGAAAAGTTAAGGTAGCCAATTTCAAAAGCTGGGTGAAATGGAGCAACGAGGACTAGTAATAGACCTAAACAAACATTGATTTGAGGCGATAAAAAATTATATTATATGCTACTTAACAAGGTCAGAAAAGAGACGGAGTAACAATGATTAATGGAGATAAAAGGATTTATGTTGCCGACTCAAAAGATTTGAGATAAAGGCCATTCCATCTTTGTATTGTGTCAAATTTACAAAAATGCCACAAGCGTGAGTAGAGATGGATGATATAAATGTGATATAGATGATGCAACTACTGAGATGAATGACAACATTGGCATGATTATGCATTTATGCTATTTGCTATCGTGAAATGCAGATGAGAAACAAATCATGGTTCATATGTAGGCTTTGCAGTTATATTTGGTTTCAACTTTTGATCTATAGAAAAAAGACTACCTGCAATTTGCTAAACCTATCAAGTTCTTGCCCAGAGGATATTAACGCTTGAGCCGATTCCATTTAGACATATGACTACAAGGAGACCCTAAAATTCTAGATTTACCAGTATACGTAATCTGAAGAGGTCTTTTGTTATTGTTTTATCATTTTAGAAATCATATATTGAAGTGCAGATGAAGAGTCTTCCTTAACAGTAATTGCTAATTGTTCAAGAGCTTCAAATGAAACTAGTTCTCCAGCAGCTGAGTTTCGACATAAAAAATCAACAACTAGGTGCTGAAAAGCTCAAACGACATTAACAAAAAAAAATCAAAACTAGGTGCTGAAAAGATCAAACAACCCTTGTGGTTTTACATTTTGTCATCCATTTTCCAAGAATAATAGTCTCTTCTGTTTCATCTCATGATATTGATCGTGTCTCTCTCGTTTCAGGATTGTGGAAGCGTGTGGCAGCATAACATGAGTAAAGATATTGGAGATGTGGAATGCTTAGCTTGTTTCTGTTTCTGCTGCTCATCTAACTAATTAAAGGCTTCCTTAAGTATGTAAACCCATTATGTCAAGGTTCTGGTTTATTTGAAGTTTCCTTTTGTTCTTTATCGGCATTCCAGGGAAATAGAACTGCAGCGTATATTTGAAAATTTCAGTATGAGATACCATGTCTTCAAATTATTTGGTGAGCTCCGAAGCAATTGCTTGTTTCCCGCTTTGTGATCAACATTCTAATCCTAACTCTGTTCTCTTTGGTGTGTCGGTTTTTGTTTTTGCAGATGCAGCTTCTGGCTCATGAGGTAAAGAACTCACTGATGTTCATTCGTTCTTCACCATTATTTTCTGGAATTACTGTACTTGACTACAAATTTGCAAACCTTTTTAAAATTTGTTCATCCAAATTTCATTACAATGTTGTTGGAAATAAACTTCCTTGAATCAGTTCTTAATCACTTCGAAAGGAAACACCTTTTGCTTCTCGTTTCTAGTTCTAGTTATGTTCGGGCTACAGCCGCAGTGGTTTTTAATGGAAGCATATTTAGAAATAGGTGATTCGAAGCGTATGACGAATCTTATAGCATTGTTGCTTCGCATCGCGGTGTAATATTCTTGTGCTTGTTTGGTTTATTTGCATCTACGTGCTGGTTTGTTGTGGTGGGAAACCTGGCACTTGCAACTTCGATTTCTAGTGTGCTTCAAAAGGATTTCCTTCCTTATTTTAGTTCTTGTTCTTGTTTCTTCTTGTTCACACTTCTAGGGCTTGGTCATAACAGATGTTTAGTCTTTTGGAGTATCCAGTAAAATTTATATGGTGGGTTTCTTGCATGATGTTTTCCTATTGTATTTGCTTTAGTGGATCGTCATGGGTGTATTTGCTGTTCCTATTCACTTGTTATACCCTTCTGCAATGAAGCACTCCCTAATATTTAGATTTTCATATTGGTTTCCATTTTAGTCGCAGCATGAAGTATTCTTTTGGATTTGCAACTGTTTAATTGGTTGAATTTACATAGTCTAAAAGGGGACAATGGGCACATTGTCTCGCTGCTTAATACATATTTGTAGTTTGAGTTAGTATCTTTTCAATTCGCTTTGCTTTGGCAGCCATCGTTCAGGTATAAAGCTATATCGTTGGATCGGTATTCTGGACGTTAAAGAATCAACTTTCAAGTAATATGCTGAATATTTATATGCATTTGTTCTTGGTTGGAAAATAAAGGTTATGGCTGATTCTATTTGAACCAGGGAATTAAAGATTTCTTATCAGCTCAAATTAGTCAAGTGTCGATTTGGAATATCAAAGTTTATATGTATTTTTTATAATTTGAAGTACAAGCTAAATTTTGAGGTTGATGTTGGCAAAGGATGACCTATTCAACCTTTATCTGCTATCAGCTGGTTCAATATTGTTCTTACATTTACGGCCTAATGTTCTGACATTTGTAACCATGCATCTAGCTGCCTGTTTACATAAACCTGCTAAAAAATTTGACCTCTTTTCCTAAATTAAGTATGTCTCTATGGAAAACTCCTACCTGGCCATTCAACTCAATTTCAGGGCTAAAATCAGTTCAATTGGCTTATAGCTCAAAGCTTCAAACAAAAAGGTGGAAACTTATAGGAGATGATAGCTCTGGATCTGTTAGCAAAGGAACAAAAAAGAAAAGGTTGGGTGATGAAACCAAAGAACAACCCCCCACCCCCCCACCCCCGCACCCCCCCCCCCCAAAAAAAAAAGAAGAAGAAGAAGAAAACCCAAAGGTTTTTCTTCTCTGCTCCCACCGTCTCTGTAACAGATAAAATAAGCAGCATCACTATTAAACCGCCCCTTGTCTCTTTGCTCATCACCACTTTTCTTTCTTTCTTTCTTTATTTCAAAAGCCCACCCCCTCCATTCTCTCTTCAACTCATTGCTCTCTTTCTCTCGTTCACTCTCAAAGCATCAAAGATGTCAGCTGGGGTTCCTGCTTCAGCTCCTCTCCTACAGTGTACACTGGCCTGAGAGAGCTCACGATACAAACAGAGAGCTTCTTCTTCCTTCAAAGAGCACCCTTAGCTGGCGATCAAAAACTGGTTCCAATGGCTCTAGAGTCCACTGCATGAAGGTAAACCTTTACGGATCATGCCTTCTGGTTTTCTTTCTGTCCTTAAATTATGCACCTTGGGTGTATTTTAATGTACCTTTTTTTTTAATATTCTGGTGATTGATTTAGACTTGGAACCCAATCAACAACAAGAAGTTTGAGACCCTCTCTTATCTGCCACCACTGTCACCGGAATCGATAGCAAAGCAGGTTGAGTACATGATCCTTAAAGGATGGCTGCCCTGCTTGGAATTCGATGAGGTACTATTACTAACTTCCAAAGTGATCATAAATTTGAATTTTTTTATTTTTATTTTTTGCATCATCATTTGATAAATTTAAGCAGCTATCACGACTTAGATATTAGTAGTTCTTAGTCAGAATCATATTAAGATTATTACTCTTCCATGCCAAAAAAGAGAGGAAAATATGCTGTTTTGATATATCACTAAAAAAGGAGCTAGTTTTATATGTTTCGTAACCCCCGCAAAAATAATTAAGTTAACAAAACTTGATCTCCTTAATATTTAATGTCTGTTCTATGTGAACCTTATTGCATTTCATTTTATATTGATATCGGATGTTATCTAAAAATTATAGCTACATCATCAATGTTTGCCATTGGGCCCAATCCAGCCCATTATCCGTTCATATGAGTGGGTATCCTATATATACATACAGGGAAGGCTCAGGGTTTCAGATATAAGATATATGAGGAGAATATATGATGAAACATAAAGAGTTTTTCTAAAGAGAACTAGAGTGTCGCTGTCTCCTTCATCCTCTTCTACTTTGGGTTGACTTGCGGGGTGAGCAAATGGAGGATTCTCGCTTCTACAAAGTGTGGTTTCTCTCGGCCGTTGCTTGGAGGCGATAAAGATCAGATCTTCTACGTAATGTGAGAGGGGAATGATCCAATCAATTGGATCAGGTATATCGTAAACCTTTAGGGTAAATACAAGGCATTTCCGCTGTGCTTGATAGCTTGTTATGTATCTACGTCACATAAATTGTATATTGGTATCAAAGCCATGCATCCCACGTTCGTAGAATTATAAATCCGTGGTGTTTAAAATATTTGCAACTCAAAAGTTGCGTTTTTTGATCTAAATCTAGATCAAATATTTTATTTTCATTTTTAATGACAGATCCATGATATTAGGGTTATCGTTTGGATGGATCTTCATAGATCTATCGATTTTGCATCATATTGTCACCATACATTAGATATATTTTTATGACGCTTTGATGTAGTTTGTTAGTTCGTTGATGTGAAATAACCCGTGGAACAAAGGCGAGATAAGTTTTTCTAAAGATTGGATCTTCTGTGTGAAAAGTTTTTTTTTTTTTTTTTGTGAATATTAATGGCGGCAAAGTCGCATTTTTCTCTAAACCCTAACCCTATTTTTTTGATGAAAGAAAAACTTATGGAATATATTTTTTGGGAGTTTGGTTGGACTAAATATTTTTTTGATTTTTGGTTGGACCAAAAAGAATTTTGGATTTTGGTTTTGAACCAAATATTTTGTGGGTTTTGATTTGGAACCAAATATTTTTTGGATTTTTGGTTGGGAACCAAATATATTTTTGGATTTATGGTTTGGAACTAAAAATATTTTTCTTGTGGATTTTTGATGGTAACCATTTTTTTCATTGTGGTATTGGGCCAAATATTTTTTTTGACAAAAAAATAATTTCTTGAAATTTTATTTTTTTGAATTTTAAAAAAAATCAATTTTTAAAAATCAAGCATTTTGAAAAAAAAATATTTTATGCGTTTTTTTATATTTGGAGAGCTTTCCACTCAAGTTTTGGGTAAGGGTTTTGTTGTTAACTCTGCGAGTTATATTTTTTTCGAAAATTTTGTTTGTTCTTTAAAAGTTTCAAATTTTTATTCTCACATAAATATTAAAAATTTGATAGGTGGTTGTTCCGGTGGGAGCGTCTGGGACGCGTATTAATTTCACGAATAAAATGAAAACCCTAATAAAACGGACAAGATTAGATAGAGTGGTTTAAATGAAAATGAAATTTGTTAGATTGTTTGTTGTATTTTGTGTTGAGCATGGCATATTATATATACAAAGACGCATATTGCATTAATCTGACAAATTTCAATTGGGAGATTTCGAGAGGTAGCTGGAATATAGATTCAACTATCCAATTTACTCCGTTTCTAGGAAATCTGTGTTCCGTTCAATCATGTTAACCATATTTTAAATTTAATACTTTTGAAGGATGTGGTTGGGGCCATATGCTTTCCTTCTTTTTCTTCGGGATAGTAAGTTTATTATTTTTATTAAGATGAGTTGAAAACGAAGCATTAAGATGAGTTGAAAATGAACCATTCTTTGGGAAAGAACGGTACTTCATTATATGCCGGTCTTAACGCATCCATAATAAAATCAAGATATCGTCAGTCTCACCAACGTGAGATGATAGATGATGATAACATAATAAAACTGAAGTATTAGTTTAATGTTATATGAACAAGCTGAAAGACTTGGACGCTAGTGACAAGGTGGGAGGGATGTAGTAGGGCTACACGACGCAGCACCATCGAGATGCAGTGCTCTTTGGAGGATTTCCGCAAATAGAATTACTGTACGCGTTGGACGTGATGAAGAGGGATATCATTAGGGGTCATATGTTTTATTGCCGAGCATTCACAGTTTATATTGCACGGTAGTTACAGGGTATCTGCGCGCCAAGAGATAAGTTGTGTGATTATTACGGGGTAATCTATACGATGTGGCAACACCACATTATTTTTGGTTTTGTCTTATTTTCATATAAGGAGTCGAATCATGTAATGTGGATACACTCAAGAGTTATATCTTCATTGATTCAGGATCTGAAGAGTGCTGCTCCAATTAGACTGTAGAGCGACGTCAGTAGACGGTTACATGTTTTTTACTTGATATATGAAGCGATTGGTTATGCGGAAAACGAATGTGTTGACGTTTGTTGGTACGTTTGAGTAACTGGGGCTTAAGGTTTAATCGTCAGGGGCGATAGAACCAAGAGCATTGCTGACATGTTGACGAGGTCAATAGTGCGCAAGGGTGGATGTCCTAACGCAAGAAGAGTTCAATCGAGCTACGAAAACTGGAATAACGCGCCAACAAGTTAAGTGATCTGATATGGAGAAATGTGCTGGCAATAATGGATATAATAAGTCCAATGTTTGACCGTGGGAATTTGAACCGCTCCACTCGTCAGGATACTGAGTGGAAATAGGTCTTCTATTCGAATCAGAAAAGTTTGTGGAAGAAAATCATGTGTCGAGGACATATGAATCTGTTCTGTATTGAAGATGCAGATAGCTATCCATAAATAATCTTCCTGTCAGGATACTGAGTAGAAGAAGGCCTTCTACTGGGAGTAGAAAAGTTTGTGGAAGCAAATCATGTGTCGAGGATATACGAGTCAATTCTGCATCGGGGATGCAGATAGATATCCACAAATTATCTTCCCGTTGGTTACAATTTCAGTCTCCGCTTAGGATATTTGGATAGCTTAATGAGACGATCTGTCTTATGAGTTTCTTATGGTTTTGAGGATTTATCCTTCTATAAATGTCATGAGTGGCATGGTAGATTAGGTTAATGGATATATGGGATGACTTAACCATCTGAGGTGGATGGGTTGTTATTTGAGCCAAAGTCAAACCATCTACTTGTGAGAGTTGCCTTGGAGGTAAAACTACCAGAGTAAAACCATTTGGATATCCATTACAGATAATTCACTCCGATAGATAAGGACCAAAAAACGTGAAGACACGTAGTGGAGTTTCCTAATTTAACACATTCATTAATAATTACCCGATATGGCTATTGATCTCACATGGAACTAAAACGTTGATTTGTATCAAACGTGGTATTAGTGAAGTGAAGAGTCAGTTCACGCAAACAGGGTTGTGCGTGTTTCACGGAGCAGTTCTGGGAGCTGTAAGTAAGCCATGAGTATTTACTTTAGCAATTCAGAGAATTGAATGAAGGAAAAAGAGTTGTCAGATAGCTGATAATACCGAAAACTCTACAACAAAATGGTGTTGTAGAGAGGAAAATTAGGAAATCCTAGATATGATAAAGAACATGATGGCAAGAGCCAATCTTACATATTGTTTGGGAGATGCGCTGTTGGCACCGGCTTATTTTCTTGGTCATGTGTTTTCAAAGACGCTACAGTCAATACTTTATGAGTAGCGGACGAACGAGAGACCTGAGAGGTCACTTGTGTCCATGAGTATGTGTAGGACTGTGACTAACATTTAGTTGTGCGAACGTGGATTTTCTCGGAGAGAAAACAACAAACGATTTCCTCATGGAGGAAACATCGAGCGATTTCCATAGGAGGAATCTTGGCAAAAAGCAGAAGTAAGTTAGGATTTGAGATTCTACGAGATTGAGGAGTCTAGTCGGCAGTGGTGCAGAAGGAATTAGTTCCTTCAGCGGCTGGCGACAGTGGGAGCGATATTTTGGTTGATGGATCGGAGCCAATCACGGATCGTCATAACACTTGTAGAAAGTGCTGTGGATTGACACCCCGACGATATTTCGATATCAAAAGGGAGATGTCTATGGTAACTCCGCATTGGTTGTGGAACCCAAGTCACATGATGCTATTTATGAGCCTATTGCGAAAGAGTGAATAATACAATGGAAAAGATGTACGAGTCAACGATAAAGGATCAAGTCTCTAATTTGATCGATTATCATACTGGACGCAAGACTGCTGATAAAAACTGGGTTTTTCGAGATCTTGCGAACGGAGGACGATACTGTAGAGAGATACAAACCACACTTGTTGGCGAAAGGATTCACCTAGCGTAGGTGGAAAATGAAAAGGCACTTCACCCGTGGTGATGATTGCGTCTATTTCGCCTTCCTTTATACATTGTTGCACATAAAGATCTTCGGCTAGTCCTAGGGAATTAGATCGTATTGTCAACGGAGATTTGGATAAGGAGATCTGGAAGATCTGCCTATAGGTTTCAAAACCAATGTGACTCGAGTTGACCCAAAGAATCCATTTATGGTTGGAAACACTTATCCAAGCAGTTGGTTCGATATCATCAATCTATATTGGATATGGATTGATGATTGAATGCGACAACTGTAAGTTAAGAGATTTTGCTATGAACGATGTAATGATGACCAAAAGTGACCTGGAGACAATAAATGCCACTTGGAGTGGCTGTTCTTGTTATAGAGGACACGGGAGATGTTGAGTTTGTGCTTGGGAATTGGATCCATGAGGAGTCGATTCAGGAGTATCCTATGTTTGTCTTCGAAGACTCACATTAGGTATGTCTTAAAACGGTTCAGCCCGTATAGTCACTCGCCAGCTTATTACTTCAGTGACTAATGGACATAGTTTTAGCCTTGATTTTTGCTGCAAGACTCTTGACGAAGAGAGACAGATTTTATGGGTTCCATTTTGCATAGTCAGTAGTCTAATGTATGCATAGTGTGTACTTGACTAGACATATAACCCTTACCGATTGGACTTAGTATTAGGGTCTGGTTGTTGGGATGAAGTGATGAGGATTTTTAGGTATTTATGTGGGACAACCCACTATACCTGTGCCATGAGGAATCATGGTTTGCGAATATGTAGACATACAAATGCCGACTGGGCCGGCAATCTGGGTATGGATACATCCGCATGTGCTTTCTTGCATAATGGCAGGGCCATCACTGAGAGTAGCAAGAAACGGGTGTAGCTTTTTCACCATTGGATGGATGGAATATGCGGCTACCTCAGTAACGCCAAAGAGGCTGCTAGGCTGAGGTGATTTCTCAGGAGTTTGCGTGTGATTTCGCATGCAAGGGAAACATGGTTTCTCATATCGTGATATCAGATCAACGATAGCATACTCAAACAATCCCATATATATGGTAAGTTGAAGTACTTACATATTTAACAACGCTTCATTAAGAAGTGGCATGAGAATGTGGTTTAAGCTACAAAGTTTTTCTTTCAGGTCAGACGATCGGGAATCCGATGACGAAGTAAATAGTTGAGTAATGCTATGTGCGTTTGGGTTTCGTCCTGGGTGACATATTGCATTTCAGATAGTTTGATCGACCTTACTCTTATGTTTGATATTATTATTATTGGTAGTGACTTTATAGTTGTATATTTTAAGATTGATGGTAGCCTTCTTTCTTTATTATCTGGGATGGATATTTATATATGTTGTTTGACTATTTCAGACATGGAATACAAGTGTACATGATACACGAAGTGTGCAGGGCACACATTTAACAAGGATACATCAGCAGGTAGGAATTCTCTCACACGAGAGATCCCCTTTATGCTAGGAAAGTACACGAAGGTGAGATTAAGTGCTAGACGTCAGCTGCTTTGACTGTGGTGTTGCATACTGGGTATGGCGACTGTGGGAGCACTTAATAGAATTGTCCTGACCGGGTCAGAATGAAATTACCATGTGCTGTAGGCCGAGTGACCGAAGTGGTTATTCCATGACCAATTTTACATGTTTACATATAGCCGGATTAGGGGTCTGACTCGTCGTACGGGGTGCGAGCTTGTTGGGAGATCCTAGGCATATCGTAGGGAGATATGGCCGGGCAAGTCAATCACATGGTTATTGGACTTGGGTCCGTACGGTATAACCTTAATGGCGTACGCTCTCAGGGAGAGTTTTATACCGTAGCACATTACCATACGACGTGCGCTTGGATCGTGCACATAAGGAGGTTGAGGGATGGATCCCATCTCCCTCACTGTGTGAGTCCTTATGACGACCTCCTACGTGGAAGGACGGACAGTCTATACCCTTAGCGACACTGGGCTGTCTGGATAGACGTGTTATGAGCTTCTGCTACTTTGGCTGCTGTTTCCTGCCGCGATGACAATATACCGCACATACGGGGCGGTGTCAGGAAAGCGGGTGAATGGCAAACCTAACCATTCAGAGCCGGAGAAAGATCAATTGGAATGTCTCCTGATTGCATCGCATGATCAACTCTTATTGATGCCATGGTGGAGAAGTTTAAGAGTGATGAATTGAGAGGTACATCTAGGTGTTCAAGTACGCTTCTGAGAGAGATCGAAGATACTTGAGCAGACATGTCTGATCAGATCTGGGGTATGAGATTTCGCAAGCCTAACATATTTTGGTTTATGTTATTTTGTTTTAGGGAGATCCTTATGTCGGTCCTAACGGATTTGGCTGCAAGGCTACCTGCTTGTAGGTTCTGAACGGTCCACGCCACACCAACATGTATATGTACGAGTATGAACAAGAGAAAGTGGAGATTCTCAGAGAGACAATTGATTCAGGGAATCAATTGTTCAGGGAACCAGTTTAGGGAGCTATGGACGGCACCCACTCGAATGTGCGAGTGGGAGTATGTTAGCTATTGGGTCCGATCCGGCCCAATATCCGCCATATGAGTGGGTATCCTATATTTACATATAGGAAAGGTTATGGCTTTAGATATGAGATATAGGAGAGAATGTATGATGCAAGATAGAGAGTTTTTCTAGAGAGAAAAACTAGAGTGTCGTCTCTTTCTTCATCCTCTTCTACTTTGGGTTAGCTTGCAGGGTGATCAAGTGGGGGATTCTCGCTTCTACAGAGTGTGGTTTCCTTTCGGCCGTTGCTTGGAAACAATAAATATCAGATCTTCTGTATGACATGGGCGAGAAACAATCCAACCAATCGAATCAATATATCGTAAACCTTTAGGGTAAATACATGTATTTCCGCTGTGCTCGATTGCTTGTTATGTATCTACTTCAACGAAATTGTACAATCAACGGCTCTTCTCAAACAAAATTAGCATCTCGGTCGATGATTAATTGTAATTTCAATGATCAAGTAAATAATTTGGTTGACATTTCCATCTCAATCTCTCTCTAAAAGTCTTTTGATCGAATATTTCTCAGACGAGATCTTGGGGTGATTTGCATTCATGCACGAACAAATTTGATAATTTGAGTTTCTGTTTCTTCTTGTATATACTTTACTCTTAGGTATAAGGTTTTACTTATTTTTTTAGTATAATTGCATCTTATTTGCAGTTGTGTTTCGCGGTGACCTCTCGTCAAAAAGAGGCGAGGACAATAATTGGTCTTACTGGAATTGCACAGGGTAAAAATTTGGATAGAATATTAAATTAAATAGCAAGTAAAAATTTGTATTTTAAACAGTGTAAGAAAACAACTTTTAAATTGTAGGGTTACAATTGACAAACATCTGAGACATCTACCACCTATTTTGACACCTTCAAAGAAATGAACGACCATCTAATTACCTGTCTTCTGGGTCACTGAGTCTTACGACGAGGAGGTAGAATGGCTTGTAAGCCTAGCATTGTCGGATTGTTGACTTGTTAAATGCGCATAATAACCTGTATCAATACACCAGCACGTTTATATGGCTAGAGCTCAATCCCCCAAAATTTTGATGAATGATATATAGAGTAGTTAGAGACAAAGTTGCCTCGTTAAGGTACCTTATTTCTAAAAGAATAGTGAACTTGATTTTTTTTCAGAAACAATAAAATTCTTTGCAAATGGTATTCTACAGATAATTGTTGGTGACACATTTTTGAATTTAGTTTTGCTGGAATCAGATTATTATGTAAAAAGGCTACAAGACCAGCATTGTTTATTGATCATAGTGCTGTACACAAAATAGATTTATCTTAATTTTTTTGTGAGAGGATATGAATTGAGTGCACTCATAAGTAGCTCTCATAGTGGAGAAATGAAGGAAAACCGGATTAAGATGGTATGGATATGTGCAACAAAAACCGTTAAGTGTGCTTGTTAGGAGGCGCAACAATATTGTAGAAGAATGGACTAGAGCTAGGTGTTAGCAAACATGTAAACATGATTTTAAAAAAAATAATTTAATCTAGAAGATGAAACTTGGTTTAATTAAACCAAAGAAATAGAATAAAAGATTCATGTTTCCTCCCAAATTAAGCCGGTTTGATTATTGTTCATGTTCCAAGGGTGGGTGGTTATTAACTCATATCTAAGATAATCTAAAGCGTGTGTGTGTGTGGCGCTAAACAATTGAGGCCGATGCCCATTTTATAAAATGAGGCAAACTTTTCAAATACACAACCTCCGTGTTTTACACCGATCCAAATGGTCATTATGGTCTATATGTTTTAGATTGCTTATGTATATCAAATTTCACGAGATGTGGAGACCTCAGACCTCTAGCACATCCATTAGGCAGAGCAAAAAATTATCGGTTCTTCGGTATGTTAAAAATGTGATCACTGAAGGGATATGAAATCTTATGAAATTTGATACTTGGGCTATTTAAAATATGTAGATTAAGATGACCGGTTTGGATTAGTGTAAAATACGGGAGGTTGTGTGTTTAAAAAGTCGGCCTCATTTTATAAAATGAGCAAAGGCATCAATTGATCTCTCTCTCTCTCTATATATATAAATATATATATAATGGAGGAAAGGTGCCATAAGTTGAAATTTTCTCCTATGGTGTCAAAAAATACACCCTCCATGATTTTTTCAACGATGGGTACCCATCATCATTATCTTTATTAGGTAAGATGTGGATACACCAAATTTCATGTGATTCCACCACTTTTTTCACCATTGATTTAGTGGGGACAATGGAACTTTTTATATTGCTAATCCAATAGTGAAAAGTGGTGGAATCATATGAAATTTGGTGTATCCACATCTCACATGATAAAGATGATGATGATGGGTGCGGATTGTCGAAAATTCACGGAGTATATTGATATTTCATGCCACCTAATGAAAAAGTTTCCTAAAGCCTCTTTTGTTCATTATTCTTATATATATAGCGACGTCAAAACTTATTTATTTGCTTTGTCAACTTATCTAACCTTTTCGAGAAAGGAGAAAGGGATTTACATATAGTGTTACTGATTTAGAGAAAACTTACGACAAGATAACTAGAGAGGTATTATAGCGGACACTGATAAAAAAGGGAATCCCAATCAGGTACATTGACATAATCAAGGACATATATGATGGAGTAGTGGCAAATGTAAGGATTTGCGGCGGTTTAACAAGAGATTTTTCGATCACAATTGACTTGCATCAAGGATCCACATTAAGTCCTTTCTTATTTGCCATAGTGATGGATGAGCTTACTAGAACTATCCAGGATGAGGTTTCTTAGTTTATGTTATTCGCTGATGATATTATTTTGGTAAATAAAACGAAAGCAGGAGTTAATGCCAAATTGGAGTTGTGGAGACAAACGTTGGAATCTCGAGGGTTTAGATTGAGTAGGTCCAAAATAGCATGTATGCATGCAAATTTAGTAAACAAAGAAGTCGAGATCACAGTGATATAACACTGAATGGGCAAGAGATACCATCAAATGATTAGTCTAGATATTGAGGTTCCATCATCCAAAAGGATGGAGAGATTAATAGCGATGTCAATTAGAGGATTCAGTCTTGCTGGTTGAAATGGAGTAGTGCAACGAGGATTTTGTGTGATCGTAACTTTCCGTTAAGATTGAAAAGGAAGTTTTATCGAAGCGCTATTCGGCCCGTCTTGTTATATGGTATGGAATGCAAGCACACTACTAAAAAGTACACATTTGGTAATGGGTGGAACCGCTACTAAAAACCAATATGGTAACGGTTCTAACAGTTACAAAAAACCCCGTCATCAGAAGCATGTTAATGGTTTTAACCGTTACGATAGACATCATTTGGTAACGGTTAAAACCGTTTCCATTTAGTTTCCCGTTAGCAATATCCAACAGATAACTGAAACATATCATATATCATCTATGGTAACAGTTTCAACCATTACCATATATATGGTAACGGTTAGAACTGTTACCACATATTAAAAGGTGACGGTTAGAACCGTTATGAATTTGATTATGTATTTTTTTTAAAAATCCGAAATCCCGGCGCCCCACGTGCGCAGCTTTATTTACAAACAGCAATAGAAAATAAACATATCACCAAATCTCGCGTAATTATAAGAATCAACAAATAATATGATTCGATTGCACGCAATTATAATAATCAACAAATAATATAATTAATAAATCACATGCAATTATAAAAAAATATAACAATTTCAATTCAATTACAAACTCAATTCATTGATTATAATTGTATTTTACAGCTTGTTAAAACAAAAAAAACTTACGAAATGGATACATCCACCAATGCGAGCGCGTTTTGTGCTTTTTCACTCCATCTCGAGCTCACTCGTCATCATTGTCCTCTGGAAACTCGGTGAAATCGAGCAAAGGGCCTGCAAAGTGTTTGATATGTTAATACCCTAAATAACAAGTGCATGCATGTTAAAACACCCAAACCATCTACTCAAAAATTTAAAATGAAACATTCTCTCTTACTCACATTCTCATGCTATACCCATCGATCTCATCGTCAGTGTTGCCGCCGCCGCTGTTGGATTTCTGGTCGGACAAAGACTCTTTTTTTAATTGTTGGTGATTCATGTATAAAACTTTTTTAATATTTATGACAAATTGATTTTAATTTTCTTTATTGAAATCCTTAGAATCTTTGACAATTTCTTTTTCTTATGATGAGGTTTGATTTGCTGAATGGTATTGTGCCTTGAAGTTGAATAGTAAGTTGCATTTGGGTCTTTGCTCTATTAGATTCAATTAATCTTCTTCATTCTGAAATTTTTGGGGTGTTGAGGGTTTTGTTAGGGGGGGCTTAGGGGGTTGGTGTATGAAAGAAGTAAAGAATTTGAGATGGCCAAGCTACCGCAAGCATTTCATACAATATATATTTTCGATAATTATATGAAAATTGTATATAAAGAAAGGGTTATCAAATTTACATCCGTTACTTTCTTCCCTCGATGGATTAAGCTCTGGATAATGTCTCTCCTCGTCTAAAGATCGGCGTGGACTTCATCCTCACCTGACTTTGACAAAAGTACCAAAATAAGCAATTTTCAACTTTACATGAGTGGGTTATTAAAGAATGACTGGCCACATAGTAGTACCAAGTTAGAATGACAACTGTTGTTTTGTATACCTTTTGCATACTTCACGCTGGAATAGGATCCTAAAACATAATTAGTTAACTTCGTAAAAATATCTTTAGAGTCACCAACGGTCCTATAAATCAAATTAGGTCTTACAAATCAGGTTATGATATCAATTAGACTAACAAAAGATGGTCTACATTAAGCAAACATTACCCTTTAAACACAAGTTCTTTTTTCTCGACAATTATATGAAAATTGTATTGAAACTAAAGATTATCAAACTTACATCCGGTACTTTTTTCCTTTGAGACCTCAAGCTCTGGATGATCTGTATCCTCGTCTTAAGAGTGCTAGCGACTTCTTCTGACATCCTCCTTCGACGAGGGTCCAGGTGCAGGAGGAGAAAAGAAGATGCGTGCTCGAGAATCCGCGGAATGGATAAAGAGTGAGGCACAAGGCACAACAAACTAGTTAGTAGATCTCTTACCACGAATAAAACAAGCAACCATCATAGTCTTTCCATCCATATGCATTTATTTTTCACATCCAAAAGATGGATAAAGAGAGACACAAGACACATCACTGACCGACGCTCGATGACATATTTTCACCTCATTTTCAATTTGGAAAAGTATGTCATCGAGTGTCAGCAAGTGCTGGGCCATGTGTCTTTCTCTATCCATTTTTTGGATGTGAAAATAAGTGGATATGGATGGAGAGAGACTGGGATGGTTGATTGGTTTATTTATGGTAAGAGTTCTACTAACTAGTTTGTTTTTCCTTATTTTTTTCTTGCGTATTTTTAATTGTATGTTAATATATGACATTTGCTCTTAGGGCTTGGTTTAATTGACGATTTGGTTAAAGTTTAGTTTCAATTGACGATTTAGCTATAAAATTGGTAGCGGTTGCAGGGCCTAAAAAGATTCAGTAAATATGTCATCGAGAAGCCAAAATAAAGCCGGTGATAGAAACCTGTAATTAACAGTAGAACATCACATTCTTGACGTTGTCTTTAATTTTTGGGAGAGATTTAACCACTGCATTCCTGGTCCTTGTACCACTACTAGCTCCCGCCGACCCCCCATGCATCCGAGTCCCCTTCAATATAATATCTTGCTCTAAACGCAGCAAGATGTGCATAATAAGCCGGGGGCACTACAAATGAGGAACAAATCGATAAATCTTTATTTTAATCTCGGGTATAATAATGAAAATGCATATAAGATGCAATTTTAAAGGTATGGGTCGTTTGACTAACAGAGATCATGCAACTTTTATCCTAACAGAGATCATGCAACTTTTATCTAAAAGAACTTGGGATTAAAAAATCGTTTAAACAATACCTTCTCTCATCTTCAAATATTGTTGAATGTGCATGTGCATATGCAAGCACATTTTAGATATTTTGTACGATATATAGGAGAATCAGAATAATTACTAAGAAATAAGTTAATGAAAGGAAATAATCTAAAAGAATTGAAAACATACCAACAGAGACGGAGCGGGTACATCGAGCATAACTGCAATTTATACGCAAACCAATAGAAAAGAATATCTAAAGAGGGAAAAGAGAACAAATTCAATAACTATTGTTGCAAGGAAGAATATAAAGCTTATGTGTAATACCGGCGTCTTCTCTTAATATTATGCATCTCGTCTATGACTCAGGCAAGGGCACGATGTGCATCGAACGACACATGCACGCCAATCTCGCCGGGAATGCTGATGAACTTGTAATATCGCCGGTTCTGAAATTTAAGGCAATGTTATATATATGTTATTTTAAACAATTCATGGGGTTTTTCAACAAATTTGCAAATAACATCCCTCGCCCATAAACCCGGAAAAAATAAAGGAATGGAACATGAGATGAAGATTTATGGTTGGGGTTAGGACGGGATTTGACAAGAGTTCAATGTAGAGGAGAATGCTGATGCATTAAGATTTGGCCGTGTTTGATATGTGAGATCATCGTCACACACATTTACTAAATTACTATAAAACACCTTTAAATTTTTCAATAAATTACCCTTAGCTATTGTTGTTTTTTCACTAAACTATCTTAAAAATTTTACTAAACCTATTTCAATTTCACCAAATTACACTAAAATACCCTTAACTATTGATGGGTTTTCACTAAACTACCTTAACAAATTTAAATAAACAATTTATCTTTTTAAATTAACTAAATTACTATAAATTTCACTAAAATACTCTTGACTATTGTTGTTTTTCACTAAACTATCATTAAAGTTTTTAGTAAAAAACCCCTTGTTCAATTTTAATTTTTTACACTAAAATATCCTTAACTTTTGTAGCCTTGTCACTAAAATACCCTTAATTATTGTTGCATTTCACTAAACTATCCATCCCTAACCATAAACCCTAAACCCGTACCCTAAACCTAAACCTAAACCTAACTCCCAAACCTAACCCTAACCCTATCCACCACCAACAATAACAACAACATCAACATCAACGTAATTCCAAAAATTTAACCAAATTAATCAACAATTAACAAATTAAATTTACAAAACTTAAAATTTACAAAATTTACAAATTAAACACTAACCTTTTGACGAACTCCATGAGCACGACGGCCAAGAAGGACTTCGAGCGGCGGGGATGGCGGCGGCGGCGTGGGCTCGATCCAGCAGTAGAGGCGACGAGAGTGGAGGCGGCGTGAGGAGGTGACGATTGAGAGGGAGGTGATCAATGAGAGGAGGCAACGATAGCGGCGGGGGAGCGAATGGAGTTTGGGTGGGGAATTTTGGGAGGAAAAATAAGAGGCTCGGGGTTAATTTTGGGGAGATTGGGTTTTTTTATCTGGAGAGGGAAGTGGGACCTACCAGGTATTGGAAATGGTAACGGTTTAAACCGCATCCAAAGCCATTGAAACCGTTACGAGAGTTTGGCAACGGTTTGAACCGCGACAAATTTCCCATTACTATTGGGCACATTTGTAGTGGTGGCACTGTTTTCGAGTACCCAACACCTTAACATTCAAACACAGTGAAGTAACAATTAGAGGAAGTAATTAGCAAAAATACCAAGATGTGTCTAGACATAACACAGACCTTTTCTCCTACAATAATAACATCTTCAGAAGAGCTCAGAAATTAAGTGAGGTATGTCCAGAGACAGAAATTCTGACAGCTACTGTCATGTCATGTTTCTAATATATCACAGAACCTCTTTAGTGTAGTGTATGATTCTATCTATTAATACATATCAGCCCCCCCCCCCCCCCCCAGCAACACACACCCGCCCCACTTTGTCACTAATAATAAGTTTACATGAAGGCTGGAGAAGTGCATAGGACCAATAGCCAAATACCCGGCTACTATGATGGAAGATACTGGACTCTGTGGAAGCTGCCGATGTTTGGGTGCACCGACGCCTCGCAGGTCCTGAACGAGATCGAGGAGTGCAAGAAGGCATACCCAAATACTTATATCAGGCTTCTCTCCTTCGACAACAAGCAGCAGTGCCAGTGCATGTCATTTGTCATTCAGAAGCCTGCCGAAGCCTGAGAGTACTTAATTCTCTAGGTGCCTAGTTTTTTTCTTGTATCGAGCAAGAGAATAAAAATGTGGGATGAAACTTATGTTAAACTTGCTCACTTCTGTTCACCTTCTTTATGGTCATTGTGTGTATTGGAAATCCTCTTTAAGAAACTTCAGCTGAATGAAGAATCTTGTTCAGCAACTTATTTAGGGTTTTGCTTTTAATCATAAGGCCTTGTTTGGATAAACACTTGCCACAGGGTTTAAAGCCTAGATTTCTTTTTTATTCTTGAGAGGACCAATCCAGCATGATGGTTTGTTTGGATGCGTTTCTGGTTTTTGGTGAATGCATAGGAAAATTAACCCCCTAAAATGGCCTATTACTTCTGATTATAAAAATTAGCACAAAGATAATTTTTCTTTCCAAAAACTGCATGTTTGCTTTTCTTTGAACTCCAACCCTTTATCATAACTTTCTTTTTATTTCTTTCATCTCTTTTTTTTAATCCTACCATCCAAATAATCTATTTTTTATTTCAATTCCTAATAGCTCTAACCAATCTTAAACTTTTGGCATGAGAAACTTATGATTTTTAGCAGTATTCCGGATATTCTTCTACCAAATTAAATCCACCCGATTTTAATATGAATACCTCAACATGCCCTAAGGAATATCGAACTTCATGGATTTATCTATAACATGCGATGTAGTTGGAAATTTCGAGTTTTAAATTTAAATTTCATGCTAAAGATGTAAAACTCGATAGATAAAATATTATGAATTTTTTCCGATTTTAGCGAAAATCTAAAACCCGTGAAAATAAAATATTGTGAAAATTTTATGATATTAATAGGTTATAACATGTGGAATTCAAAAACAATATATTGTTTCATAGGAAAATAATATATTGTGAGACTTTTTCGATTTATTGTGCTGCAGATATTGAAAAATTTAGAGAACTCAAGGAAGTTGTGATATTTCACCGATTTTCCTATTCTATAAAACTTCAAATATCGTTGGTTTAAGAAAAGTAATCTATAATTCTTCGGTAGTTTCATGAGATATAGAATTTGAAATATCAAAAAACTGAGAAATATGGAATATGGGTATTATGAAATTTCATCGATTTCTGTAAGTGTATCCTAGTACCACTGGGTTTTAATCGGTATCAAGCATGCAATTTTAAAAAATTCTTGGTGTGCTACACCAACCTAGCATCTTAACTAGATCATTAGGGTTTAAGCAAATATATAATAAAAATTATACTAAGTGAAAGAAACTACAACCTTTGTAGACCAAGTACTTCACTTCTAAAGCTCTGGGTAGTAGTCCCTACGACTCCTCATGGCTCCACTTGAAAAAGAATCGAGCTTACTTCACGATCTTCGTGACGAAGATGATCCACCCGAAGTTTCTCTAGGTCAAGCTATCTCTTCACTATTCTACTATTAGTGAATGAAACAACCTAATCTAAAGTGCTAGGGTTCACAACTCATGTGAGTGTTAGGGTTTAGAGAAAGATGAAGAAGAAAAATGGAGAGCAAGCAAATGAGCTAAGGTAAAAATGATCAGGTGAAGAATGACTCTCATTCTCATCTCATTTATTGAAGTATGGATTTTTTCACAATAATAAAATCCAACCATGCTTCAATAGTAAATGCAAATGAATAAAAAAATGAACAAGCCATGCTTTACACCATACCACAAATATCTCTTAATTTCCACCTCTTTATTCTATTTTCTCGAAATAGAAAATCCACACACACACGCATATATATAACACACACACACACATATATATGTAAATATATATATTAAGAGAATATAATTAGTGAGTAATAATATTAGTTAACATATAATTATATCAAATATAAATATATATCAAATTATTAAATCAACACTTGATTTAATAATCTGGTTATATCATATATAACCGACTAATATCATTTATCGCCAGATTAGAATACGGTATCACATACTCGTATTTAATCAGGCTCCCGCACATATCAGCATATGTGCCCTATTTCATTTCACTTGAACTATGAAACCTCTGTGTGGAACTCTAAACACTCGTCAATACGCCAGCAGTAGGTAATGATCACATCAGTTACCTACAAGCCGTCAGCGGTACTAGCTAGACGTAACGGCTACCCAGGTATTGAGCGAATAGAAGATCAACAAGCAAGCTTGTCCAAACTCCCGTGAAGCCTATAAGTAACACTTACCGTACAGTCTGGTCTCTTTGTCTGATATGTCGCATATCAAGTCTAGGGGTGGAATCGTCAGACCTTAGTAACTTGATATGTCATGCCGATGTATAGCTCATAACAGTTCGAAAAACTACTGATAACACTTACCAGTAAATCTCATCAGCCCTGGCCAGAGATTTACTGTTATAGCCAATCGAGTATAGCGCAACATCAACTCCCCATACTGGGAGAGACGAAACCCCTCCTATCGCTCACTGCCTCCATGTGACTCGGGACTGTACCCAAAATCCACATGTTTGCACGACTCCTTTGAGTCGTGGTAGGGAGGAAATCAAAGCACAGTGGGAACCGCACAAGACACTATGACGAACTCGGGTCTACAAACTAACCTGTACCAGTGTCACCAGAGAACTGTTATATGACGATAGATATAGTACCATCTAGGAGTTCTCGGCGAGTCCTATTCGGTGTACCCATTCTCTAATGAGCACCTGTGTACAATTTTTGATGTCAAACACCAATGGTTATGGAATCAACCATCGCCCCCAACAGGGTCAAGAAATATACACACTAGTTTATTCTGGAATATCGATGCCCTGTCTCGATACTTCCTCGACTAGGAACAGTTAAAGGATTTGCTTGTGGACTACACAAGTCCCAATAGTATGATCCACAAGCAAACATTCTAAGGGCTTTATCAACATGTATCAGATAGACGGTATAATAATAGAAGTGTACATGTTAAGATAAAGAGCAACCAGAGAGCATACTATCATGTCGAGCAAGAAAGTCCCTTTATATATATGTCCAAGTATCCACTATATGACATACATATTCCTAACAATCTCCCACTTGCACTAAGACCAGTTGTTGTAGTATCTCATACCCAACATCTCAAAATGTCTCTCAAACTGTGTCTGGGGAAGGGCTTTCGTGAGTGGATCCGCTGTGTTATCCTTCGTGTCAACTCTCCTGACCTCGATTTCCCGTCGATCTACTATCTCCCGGATCAGGTGATACCGCCTAAGAATATGTCTGGATCTCTAATGGGCCCGGGGTTCCTTGGCCAAAACCACAGCTCTATTGTTATCACAATACACAAGTATTGGATGCTCAATGGATGGAACCATACCAAGTTCAGCAATGAACTTCTTCATCTAGACAGCCTCTTTGGCAGCATCGTTGGCAGCGATGTATTCAGCCTCCATCGTCGAGTCTGCTACGGTATCTTGCTTGGAACACTTCCAACATACCGCCCCTCCATCGAGGGTGAAGACAAAACCCGAGACCGACTTACTGTCGTCCTTATCACTCTGGAAGCTCGAATCGGTAAAAGACTCCACCTGGAGTTCTCCGTTACCATACACTAAGAACATTTCTTTAGTCCTTCTCAAGTACTTAAAAATGTTCTTCACGGCTGTCCAGTTCTTTTCCCCAGGATCTTATTGATACCTACTCACTACACCTAGTGCATAAGCTACATCCGGTCTGGTACATAACATCGCATACATGATAGACCCAACTGCAGAAGCATAGGGTATCACTGTCATGCGAGCCCTCTCCAAATCAGTCTTGGGAGACATCTCTTTGGAGAGAGTGATTCCTGAACAAGCGGGTAAATTACCACGCTTAGAATCTTCCATACTAAAGCTCTTTAGTATGGTGTCTATGTACCTGGATTAGGACAATCCCAACATCCGCTTAGATCTATCTCTATAGATCTTGATCCCCAGGATGTAGGAGGCATCATCCAGATCTTTCACGGAGAACTTTTGTGATAAGAAGAGCTTGACCGTGTGTAGCATAGGAATATCGTTTCCTATCAAGAGTATGTCATCCACATACAATACGAGGAAGACAACCTTACTCTCTACAACTTTTATGTATATACAAGGTTCATCTACGTTTTTTATGAAGTCAAACTCTTTGACCGCCACATCAAAACAGATGTTCTAGCTCCGCGATACCTGATTTAATCCGTAGATGGATTTAAGCAGCTTGCACACCTTTCCGCTGCTCCCGCTGTCTACGAAACCCTCTGGCTGTGTCATGTACATGCTCTCTTCTAAATCACTATTTAGAAAAGCGGTCTTGACGTCCATCTGCCAAATTTCGTAGTCATGGTATGCAACAATGGCAAGTAGGATCCTGATGGACTTAAGCATAGGCACTGGAGAAAAGGTTTAATCATAGTCGACACCTGGTCGTTGACAAAAACCTTTTGCTACAAGTCTAGCTTTGAAGGTCTCAACCTTTCCATCTACACCAAGTTTCTTCTTAAAAATCCACTTGTTCTCAATGGGTTTTACCCCTTCAGGAGTAACTTCCAAAGTCCATACTTTGTTGGTGTACATGGATTCCATCTCAGATCGCATAGTATCGAGCCATTTCACAGAGTCTCCACTTATGATGGCCTGCTCGAAACTAGTTGGGTCATCATCTTCCATGATACAATCCTCGCTCCCACCGTCTATGAGAAAATCGTAGTATCCCTCAGGTGAATGAGGAACCCTACTAGATCTGTGGAGTGGCTGAGGTTCGTCGGAGACTATTGGATCCTCCGGTTCTATCAAATCATCAGTTGTAGTTTGTGTAGTTGGAACTTCTTCCAGCTCTACCTCTTTACGACTAATTTCTTTCACAAGAAATTCCTTTTCTAAAAAGGTGGCATATTGAGAAACAAATATCTTTTGTTCATCAGTGTGGTAGAAGATATATCCATGTGAATTCTTTGGATATCCCACAAACTTGCAAAGAACTGATCGTGTCTCGAGTTTGTCCGGATTCTGTTTTTTAACATAGGCCGGACAATCCCATATCTTAACCCGTTTAAGATATGATCTATTTCCACTCCATATCTCATAGGGTGTTTTAGGCATAGATTTTGATGGAACTTGATTCAATAGGTATGCAGCCGTCTCAAGTGCATAACTCCAAAAGGAAATAGGCAATTCAGCTTTATTCATCATAAAGCGCACCATATCTAATAGAGTGTGATTCCTCCGCTCCGATACACTATTGTGCTGTGGTGTATACGGAGAAGTAAGCTGAGAAAGAATCTCATTCTTTTTCACATAGTCTCTGAATTCCGTGCTCAAGTATTCTCCTCCCCGATCAGATCGAAGGATTATAATACTTTTACCCGTCTGGTTCTCTACTTCGTACTTATATTCCTTGAATTTCTCAAAAGCTTCGGATTTGTGTTTCAACAGAAACGCATGTCCGAATTTTAAGAGATCATCGATGAATGTAATAAAGTACGGGGAACCATTCCTGGCATGTGTAGACATAGGACCACATACATCACTTTGTATCGTCCCAAAAGTTCGGTAGCTCTTTCTCCGCGTTCTGTAAACGGAGTTTTGGTTATCTTGCCTTTGAGACATGACTCGCAAGTTTCATAAGATGTAAATTCGAACTGATTCAAATATCCATTTTTATGCAACTTAGCTAGTCTCGTCGTATTGATATGACCTAGTCTACAATGCCGCAAGAAGGCTTCGTTCATTTATGAACTTTTCCTCTTGTTTGTGTTCTGTATCTTCAGAACTGTATTTTGATTTAGAACGTATATAACGTACCAAACCTAATCAACACTTAATTTAAGGGGTAGATTGGTACGGAAGGTATTAGAAGTGGTACAAGACTGCAAGAATTATGACACTTAACCTGTATTCCATTGCTGTTGTACCGTGGCATAAACGGTTCCTTGTACATTCCGTTCACCTTAGTCTCTGGTCTACTGAGACTCCTCTCGTGTACACTGACATCTTCTGTACCAAGCTACAAACAACAGCGTTAAGACTAAATACAACATTATAACAATATAATACTACTTTAAAAGATACTCTCTCTCTGTCTATTCTACTTCTCCCTTATCTTTGGGACTTACCGAGCGATTGTTCGCTGACGGCATTCCTTCTCTTTCTTCTTTGGAATGTTGTCAGGTGATTTGGACCTTCAGGAGATCGAGCCCACCAGCGAGGACTTGGATCACCTAGCCTTCGACCCTGAGCTCTAGTTATTTGTACACATTTTCATTTCAGCCGCGATGTCTTGATTGTATTGTTTATATTGTATTGTAAATTGTATTGACTTGTATTATAGATTGTAGAGATGGATGACTTGCCGGAACCATGATATCAGTAAATGAATGTAACTGGAGAATCATGTAGATAGATGTATATCCATGGTTCGGTTCAGTCAATATAGATTGATAGATTGAACAGATTGAATATGTGGATTCATATTGAATTGTTATATTGTAGATTGTACTTGAATCATATTCAAGTCAGATTGATTATATTGAGGCTCAGTCTGAGTCAGACAATTAGAAAAGAAATTGAATCCTGAATTGAGTTTTGATATTATCGGTAACGGCTGCACATGGATGGCAGGATTCGTGTCGTTTTCAAAAACGATTACCATGTTGATAACACCGTTTGTTAAGTTGTCTACCTTAAATAGGCAAGCACCCATATCTCCGGCTCCCTGAGGCTCAAGAGACCGGTCCCGCTTAAACCTATGTTTACTAGGGTCCTTATTGTAATTTAATATAACTTGAGGGGATTTTATGTAAAAATAATTTTGTATAATTTTCAAAATACACCTCAAGTATTTTATTATCGTCTTTAGAGTTTTCATAGATGTATATTTTATCAATATGACATTTCTAGTGAATAAAACATATTTTTCATAATATATGGTATTTATTTGTAATATTGGAATTGTTTGGTATTTTCTTGTAAATGGAATGTTTTTCTTGAATTTTGGAAATGTGGAATATTATAAATATTAAAAATAAATATTTTGATATTAATTACATATATATTTATTTATAATAGATATATTTATTTACATAATAGATAATAATATATATTTATTTACATGAATATTTTGATATTAATTACATATATATTAATTACATATTATAAATATTAAAAATATAAGTTTTATTTATAATAGAAATCCCATTTTCTAAAGAAAATTGTATTTTAAATCTTTCGAGACCGAATACTCCTTGCGGAGGTCTGCATCTCGCATTCCTAAGCCCGAGGATGTGCGATAACCCGCACCATCCCGAACGGGTTCCCCAAATGGTTTGTAGCGGCACATTGCAAAGATTTGTTAAAAATACATATCTTGTTGAAAAAAGGTTTTTATAAGTTAAAGGTATTTAATTGTAAATTCGTATTCCCGTATTCTAAATTCCAAAAAGATATCGTGCTATGATAGAGATGTGTGTTGTGAGGAGGTAGGTCATTAGCTCATGATCTATCTAAAGGTATAGTAAGGAATTATAATGATTTATGTCAAAACTAAACTATATGGTATTTTTCTGAAAAAGTGCGATAAAAATTACAATATGAATTCTTTTGCTATGAAACTTGTTCAATATATTTTGTTAATGTTTAATGGTCATGATGTGCCAGTTTGGTATTGTTGTATTTTAAGAAAATTGGAACTTTTTAAAGAAAAACCGAAACGGAAGTCGGATTAACTCCGCTTCCGTCGGGTTTTAGAAATACAAGTTTTTAGAATAGTAAAGAGAAGGGGGAGATGGGATTTACTGGATTGTAGATTAGAGAAGAGGAAGAGGGAGTGGTAGGAGGTGCCGGTGCGTCGTTTTGTCTCCGGGAGCTCCTTGTATCGTCGTCGGAAGTTCGCCGGAGTTTCATCCTTCGCTAACTCCACTTGTACACAAAAGTTCTAGGGATTTTTCTTGAGAGTTTGGATAAGAATTTCAGTGTGGAGGGTGTGAAAAATTGAGTGGGTATTTATAGGAAAAACTAGGGTTAGGATAGATGAATGGGTGTGAAAAAAATGTATTTAATTTTGTGTTAAAAAGAGTTTTAATTAGATTTTTAAGTCTCAGGAATAATGCAGGGAAATTAAACATGACAGGGGTTATGGGGAGGCCAAAAGGCACAGGAGTCAAGAAGGAAGAATCGGAGTTGGGGCGAATTCGACCGGCGGCGACGGCCGAGTCATGCGAGTCGTCGGCCGATCCGGGCCAAGTCGGGCCGATTCTCCCCGCCACGTGTCCCTCGTCGTTTGGTCTACCTCCTGGACTCGTTTGTTTTTAGTGTGACCTTTGGTTTTACGGGTTATGCACGTGTAGACCTTTGGGCTTCTAAAAAGATTAAAAGAAATCAATATAAAAAATAATGTGGCTGACGGGATTTGAACTCTGGTGCTTTGTCTCAACAGTGTAAGGTCTTACAAACGAGCTACAAGCTCCTTCTTACTATTAAAAAGCAAAACAAATACTTATAGTACTCACAGGAAATATAAATACTCCAAGTATATATTAATTTTAAATGAATTTTATGTACACTAAAATTGAAGTTGTTACAAATCTGTACACATGTCACCTGAGAACTGCTATCTGACAATAGATATAATACCAACTAGCAGGTTCCCGGCGAGTCCGTCCAGTGTACTCATAACCCAATGAGCACCTGTATACTATCTTAGGTGAACAAACTAACACCAATGGCTTGTGAAACCGGCCACCACCCATCGTCGGGGTCTCGATCAGTATACACCAGTCTACTCTGAAGCATCGATGTCCAGTCTCGATACTCCCACGACTAGGGACATTTAAGGATATACTCATAGACTATCCAGCTCCCATGTATATGATCGCCATCATAATACTGGTAGTCAAGCAAAAATCCTATGGGCTCTATCAACATGTAATAGTGAACTGTAATTCCACCTAAAGCATGTACATGATAATAAAAATAAACCAGATAGTATACTATCATTTTGAGTAAGACTGTTCTACCTGTATAGGTCCTCCCTCAATCATCTAATCGCATGCCTGCGATTACAATAATTGACTTGAGGGCACTATAGCTGTAATACCCGGTTCTTTTATACACCAATATCCATATTTTTATCAAGAGGGTTAATTACAAATTTATTTATTTATAACTATAAACTATTTTAAATATTTTAAATCTTCCAATCCATTTTAATTTCCCCCTCTCTTTTCTCAAACCCTAATCTCAATTCCTCATTTTCTTTTCCCATTTATATAAACCTCTATTCCGGTCCAGAACACCATTTCATTTTTTGATTATTTCCTAACCCAGCCCATTCCTTTTATTTAAATTAATTTCCTTTTTAAACTTTAGCCTGGCCCTTCCCAGTTCCTCAGCCCCTTTCGTTTTCTTTTCCTTTTATTTGCCTGCGGCCCGTCTCTCCTCAGCCCAGCATAAATAAAAAAGGAATTTATTTCTTTTCTCCTAAAACCCAGCCCAGCTCCTTTCCTCAGCCCACGCAATTAAATGATTTCATTTAAAATCCCGGCCCAGCCCATCTCATCCCAGCCCACCCCCCCAGCAGCCGCTCACCCAAACCCGACCCGCAGCACCCAACCCGACCCGCTTCTTCCCTCTTCTTCCCCAACGGCTCCCTCCTCTTTTCCCGCTCCCTGTTTCCCTCGATCCGTTTTCTCTGCCGCTTCCGTCGCCAACGCTCGCGACCACGACGCCCATGCCCACGCCCACGCTCGCCTTGCCGTTACCCCCTCGCGATCCCCCAAATCTCCTCCCCTACCTCCCTCACTCCTCTCTCACTCACAAACACACGTTCTCCCTCTCTCGAGCCCACGCCCACGCCTGCACTCGCCATCACCGCCACCGCCGACGTCCTCCCCGAGCGCACTTCCACCTTCACCTCCCCTCCTCGACCATCACCTCACTCCCCTCTCCCTCCTCCACGCTGCTGACCTCGCAACGAACCCGAGGACCTGCACGCCTCATCACCATCGCCCCGCCTCCTCTGTCGCCATCACCCCACGCCGCCGGCCACCTCGTCGGGCCCCCTCGTCACCGCCCTCATCTCCTCACCATTCTCCCTCGCTTTTCCCTGCAACCACCACCCAATACCCCAAAAGCCACCGAGCTCCCCCTACACCCGGGCGCTCTCGCCAACCCATCAACCCCGCCTGCACCCCGACGACGCCGACGAGCTCCCCACTGCCCGAGCCGCCTCGTCGACCCGAGCACCACCTCCTCACCACCACCAAGCCCTCCTTCTCTCTCTCTCTGTGTCTCCCTTTCTCTCAACCTCTGTCTCTCTCTCTCTCTCTCTCTCTACATCTTTCTCTCTCTGTCTCCCCCCCCCCTCTCTCTCTCTACATCTTTCTCTCTCTGTCTCCCCCCTCTCTCTCTCTCTACATCTCTCTCTCTCTCTCTCTGCAACTTCTCTCTCTCTCTCTCGTCTCGTCTCACCCAATGCCCTAGCCGCAACAGCCGTCACCAAGCTCGAGCCAAGCTCAAGCCTAGCCGAGACTCGTCGTGTGCTTGCTACTCCGTGCCCGTGCCGTGTCACTACTGCCTTCGCTGCCGTGCCATCAATTCATCGTCAGGCAAGTTCAATTACTTGCTTACATGCTAATTTATTCGTGTTACGAACTAAAATCGTATAAATTCCATATTCACAATATCCGATAGATTATATAACATACCTGTTCGATGTAAAATTCAAATGAAAATCCTCTTTCAATTTGACGGAACGTGAGGGCATTTGCTGGCCCATCTGCTATTGAATACTATGTATAAATTTCAATGGAAAATTCGACTGTTAATGACTAAAACGATTACCCCCAAATATACCGGTAAAACTAGAAATTTCTCGTATCTGAAAATGGTTAAAATCACCGTAAATTATGTATATACTGGAATGATGCGTTCGAGGGCTTAAATCGAAGCCGACTCGACGAACTATAACCCTATGCAAATTTCTAATGATTTCTGTACTTAAATTGTGACAATATTTGGATCGGAGTGCGACTCTGGACTGCAGTCCAGAGCGACTCTGGTTACTGTTTACTGTTCCATGAAGTGTGCCACCTGTTTTCCTGAACTCGTATGTTGTGGAAATTCGCAGTTTATTAAAGGTGAAACTGTTAGCTAGATAACACAAGTGGTTTCACTCCGTTTCATCGTCGTTTGCTATTTAAATTGTAAATTAAAAGAGCTGGACGTATAACAGTCCAGAACAGATTCAGAAGTGACAAACTAGTGATAAACAGTGTGTAACTCCTGACGTACAGACGCGATTGAAAATCCGTCTATTGCGTTGCAAACCTTACTGAAAACTCTAGATATCATTCAACTGTAGCGTCGCTAAATTCTGATCTCTACTGGGGTTAAAATGCGTTGCGAAACGGAATTCCGATTCTGAAACCGGATTTCCAGCCGTGAACGCTTAAAATGAATTGGCCATAACTAGTGATCCTGAAACCCGATTGACGTGAAACCAAATTCGCTAGATAGATAATCAAACATACTATTTATTCCCCGTTTATCGTTTCGCTAAACTGTGCACGTATGATTTATGTTAAATTATGCAAGTAGTAGAATACCGATTTATGACATCTTAATCATGCTTTACATACTGTTTTCTCATCATATCATACATATGTCACTGCATTGATAACCTAGTGATCATGTGCATTACCCAGTATTAGGCATTAGTGATGATTGTGGCAAGTACGTTAGTGTTCGTGCATGAGTGGATAAGTGAAAATGACACGTACTTGTACACAATCAGTGAACCATTTTATTCTATTGCATTGTCGACGTCTGTGGGACGCGTGTAAGTGTGACTATAAGTGGTATGGGACACTTATGGAAGCTCTTGCATGGGTGTCACAGATAAGGAAACAAACACTGCCATTTATCTTGGGTAATAGTCGGGATGTGCTTGATCGAAATCCTGTCTCCAGTTCTCGCGCAGACTTGTCACAGACCGACTGGTGTTTGAGGTTATGGTTAGCGTTTGATGTAGACCACGGGGTGTGGGTTAGTCTAAGTGTGAGTTCAACAGAATCTCGGGAGTCCCATGCCGGCTTATATATATGGAGATATATGGAGATTTACAGGGTACATGATTATTACCGTGAGTTACATTTTGGGCCCGTGATCCCTTGTCCTTAGGTCCTACCCTTGGGTGGAGGACACTCGCGAGTGGTTGACTCTCACACTTGGACTGACGATAGGCTTAGTGACCTGTACAGTGAGATTTAGAGACTGATTGGGATAATGGCATTGACATACATTATTTACTGTGTTGACATACTTGGCATACTATTTTACTGCTTTACCGTTCACCTGATCTATTGGACACTTCATTGGTTACAGCATGTTCATATCTTTACCGTCTTGATTTACCGTTATATATCTATTATCACTGTTCGGGTTGCCACTTGCATCTATATATTATTTTGTTATTGTGTCGCTCTGACGACCTGAGTATGCATGCTCAGTGTGAGCAGTGGATCTAGCCGGGACCAGGACCAGACGTACTTCACGGACATCTTGATTAGCTATCCAGAGTTATACTCTTTTGATTTCCACCAGGTCAGTTCTTTGTATTGTTTTGTTTTAGTTACTGCATTTCTCATTACCTGCGCATTGTTTGCTGTTTACCACGTAAAGCTAGAAGCCGAAGTGTGACTACGGCAAGACATTTCCTTGACCGTAGGAGCATGGCTGGCCTTGTCAACCCCGCGTATTCCGTATTTTGGGAAGCGGGGCGTGACATGGTTTTGTTGGTATCAGAGCCCAGGTTTTGCTTCGATTGGGATTGCAGTTTTCCGTGTATAGCTTGACAATCTAAGACATTCCTCGGTCTAGGTTGTAAACTTGTCATTCTTGATCCATATTCATATTGTGTGTTCTGTTATCCATCCGTTAAGGTTTCGGGTGACTTGGCAGAGTTACGTGGTTGTAATTGTGAACTACATCATGGTTACACTACCGTACTCTGTTTAAGTGACTTAGAGCCCTACAGTTGATTTCCACTTGTAATGAACTTCATCACACCCGATGTTCTTGATTCCTTGCCCAATCCAAGTATATTTTAATTCTTATAGCTTGTGCCTTATATCGTTCTCAAAATTGTCGTTTCAGGATCACGTCGTCCAACGACTCTTCCTCCATCTCCACTCCTCAGGATCAGACCGTTGAGATTCTGACTGCACTGCAAGGTTTGAAGGAAGCCCAGGAGCGAACAAACGACCTATTAGCTGAAGGACTGAGAAGGCAGGTGAATCAGACCCCATCAGAAGTCTCCAATCGTACGGGGATCCCTGTTAGACAAGGAAAAGAGAAGAAGATGAAGCGCCCATTTGTTTCCCCGAGACAGAAGCAGCAGAAGACCCAATGTTGTGGGTATTGCAGGAGGCCAGGACATCTTCAGAGGGATTGTCACTGCGCCCAAGGGAAATGTCTGATTTGCGGATCCAGCGAACATTTTATCGACGATTGCCCCAAAAGGAAGGAACTACAAGGAGGAGACTCGTCCACACTCTCCACTTCTGCCAAGTGATGATTATTGCGTAGTTCGAACTTCGAGGATAAGGCGGACCCAGCGCAGGATTCGACTCACGTGACGAGAATGCAGCAGCTTAGTAATCGAAGAAGAGTTATCACGTTTTCTGCTTTTAATAAAATGTTGTCATCCTCTTGTAAATATTTCCTTTCGTTTGAAATCTTGTATCCGTCGAACTTTTAGTTGAATGCAATAAAAACTTTGAATCGTAATATATGTATCATTCTTTTGCTTTCCCCCTTATTTATACTATTCATTACCACAACATTTTTAATTCTGATTTTTCAGTTCCTGCCCACCGCATACCTTCCTATACTCCGTACCCTTAGCTATTTTCTTGATGTGTTCCACTGTCTAATCATGACTCTTTCTTTTCAGGCCATGGCTCACCCTGGAGCAGCGCCGCATCTAGATGAGGATGCACAGTCATGCGTTTCCTTATACCGTATGCTGGTGAGTTCTGACGATGAGGTCAATGGTCCCCAGGTCATCTTCGAAAACAGCGATTCCGAGGACGAAAGAGCCGCCGCCCCAGAGGTTGACATGATAAGCGATTCCGACGAAGAGGAAGGAGACCCTGAAGAGAACCCAATAGAGGAAGATCCCGAGAAAGACCCGATAGAAGAAAATCCAGTGGAGGAAAATCCCATGGACGAGAATCCAGAAGAAGAGAATCACATGGAAGCAGACCTCGATGAAGAAGCTCCAGCCGAGGGAGAAGGACCAGAAGAACAAGACCCTGCGGTGGAAGAACTCCCAATGGCAGTCCCTGCGATGCGCTATAAAAATGGACGCCCCTACCTGAGCGCGCGAGCCTACCGCAATCTGCTGAATCTCCACAACCGCGACTGACAGGATTTTTAGCTGTTGTCTTCTCTGGCCAAATAAATCTGTGTATAGTTTGGGGCTACCTTTCTTCTTTGAGAATGCTTTGTTTAGAATTTTCTGGAATGAAATAAAATTGCTGAGTTCGCTAATCTTTCGATCTTCTTGGTTCACTTGATGCTTGATTATTTCTCATATACATTTATTTTCCTGCTGAGATCCCTGACTGCCCACCCCCACTCTTTGTATTGTTTTAATCCTCGCTTCGAGTAAAAGTACCGCACCCTGATATTTGGAATGGGCCACCCTTCATCCTTCGTCTATACTTCGTTTGAGATCCTTCTGGGAGGGGAAATTGATAGTAAAATTTTCCGAGTTAGCCGACCCTTCGAATTTTTGATCCCCATGATGTATCGACCGTTATCCTCCCCATACATTTTTTCCCCTTGTAGTCCCTTGTTGCTCACCCTTACTTCCTGTGCTGACCCGACCCCAATCTCTTTGACCTTCAGTCTAAAACCGTCACACTCCGACCTTTTGTATGAGCCACACTCCATTGTAATCCGTACCCTAGCTAGCCCTATACATCTTTGTGCTTTTCCCTATTACCCTAACTATATTTAGGGGCGTCATTATTTGAAAATTTAGTTTTCATTACTTTGTATTTATCGAAGAGTGCGTGTTATTGACTACTCCGTTTTATGTATTTTAAGTACACTACTATTATTCTCATTTTCAGTAGCGCAACCTTACACCGCGCATATTTTTGTTCCATGTTTCTTATTTTCACTATGTGGGTTTTCTAAGTTATTTTAAAACTTTTTTTTTCTTTCGATACATTATCCTAAAATGTTTTAAACCACCGACAAGTCCTTCACTACTTCATTATAATTATGCCTTATACTTATTATTTCTGCTGTGCTACCTTTAATATACTTATATGTGCATATATTTGGGTTTCGATTTTATCGAACACGCTTTGATTAATATTGTTCGTTATTGCTCGTATACATGTAGTTTGTCCTTATAGTTGTTCCTGCCTTATACCTATTTAGACCTATCTATTGTATGTGGTTCTTACATATATATATATACCTTCAAAATTTTATCCACCCGTTTTAAGTATATCACTATGTATTAGTGTTCGATGTGGTAACTTTTCGCTTATTATTTTATAGCTTGTCGTTCTTTGAAATTTCGAGGACGAAATTTTTGTAAGGTTGGTATGATGTAATACCCGGTTCTTTTATACACCAATATCCATATTTTTATCAAGAGGGTTAATTACAAATTTATTTATTTATAACTATAAACTATTTTAAATATTTTAAATCTTCCAATCCATTTTATTTTCCCCCTCTCTTTTCTCAAACCCTAATCCCAATTCCTCATTTTCTTTTTCCATTTATATAAACCTCTATTCCGGCCCAGAACTCCATTTCATTTTTTGATTATTTCCTAACCCAGCCCATTCCTTTTATTTAAATTAATTTCCATTTTAAACTTTAGCCTGGCCCTTCCCATTTCCTCGGCCCCTTTCGTTTTCTTTTTCTTTTATTTTCCAGCGGCCCGTCTCTCCTCAGCCCAGCATAAATAAAAAAGGAATTTATTTATTTTCTCCTAAAACCCAGCCCAGCTCCTTTCCTCAGCCCACGCAATTAAATGATTTCATTTAAAATCCCGGCCCAGCCCATCTCATCCCAGCCCACTCCCCCAGCAGCCGCTCACCCAAACCCGACCCGCAGCACCCAACCCGACCCGCTTCTTCCCTCTTCTTCCCCAACGGCTCCCTCCTCTTTTCCCGCTCCCTGTTTCCCTCGATCCGTTTTCTCCGCCGCTTCCGTCGCCAACACTCGTGACCACGACGCCCACGCCCACGCTCGCCTTGCCGTTATCCCCTCGCGATCCCCCCAATCTCCTCCCCTACCTCCCTCACTCCTCTCTCACTCACAAACACACGTTCTCCCTCTCTCGAGCCCACGCCCACGCCTGCGCTCGCCGTCGCCACCACCGCCGACGTCCTCCCCGAGCGCACTTCCACCTTCACCTCCCCTCCTCGACCATCACCTCACTCCCCTCTCCCTCCTCCACGCTGCTGACCTCGCAACGAACCCGAGGACCTGCACCCCTCATCACTATCGCCCCGCTTCCTCTGTCTCCATCACCCCACGCCGCCGGCCACCTCGTCGGGCCCTCTTGTCACCGCCCTCATCTCCTCACCATTCTCCCTCGCTTTTCCCTACAACCACCACCCAATACCCAAAACCCACCGAGCTCCCCCTACACCCGGGCGCTCTCGCCAACCCATCAACCCCGCCTGCACCCCGACGGCGCCGACGAGCTCCCCACTGCCCGAGCCGCCTCGTCGACCCGAGCACCACCTCCTCACCACCACCAAGCCCTCCTTCTCTCTCGCTCTCTGTGTCTCCCTTTCTCTCAACCTCTGTCTCTCTCTCTCTCTCTCTACATCTTTCTCTCTCTGTCTCCCCCCTCTCTCTCTACACCTCTCTCTTTCTCTCCGCAACTTCTCTCTCTCTCTCTCTCGCCTCATCTCACCTAATGCCCTAGCCGCAACAGCCGTCACCAAGCTCGAGCCAAGTCCAAGCCTAGCCGAGACTCGTCGTGTGCTTGCTACTCCGTGCCTGTGCCGTGTCACTACTGCCTTCGCTGCCGTGCCATCAATTCATCGTCAGGCAAGTTCAATTACTTGCTTACATGCTAATTTATTCATGTTACGAACTAAAATCATATAAATTCCATATTCACAATACCCGATAGATTATATAACATACCTGTTCGATGTAAAATTCCAATGAAAATCCTCTTTCAATTTAACGGAACGTGAGGGCATTTGCTGGCCCATCTGCTATTGAATACTATGTATAAATTTCACTGGAAAATTTGACTTTTAATGACTAAAACGATTACCCCAAATATACCGGTAAAACTAGAAATTTCTCGTATCTGAAAATGGTTAAAATCACCGCAAATTATTTACATACTGGAATGATGCGTTCGAGGGCTTAAATCGAAGCTGACTCGACGAACTATAACCCTATGCAAATTTCTAATGATTTCTATACTTAAATTGTGACAATATTTGGATCGGAGTGCGACTCTGGACTGCAGTCCAGAGCGACTCTGGTTACTGTTTACTGTTCCATGAAGTGTGCCACCTGTTTTCCTGAACTCGTATGTTGTGGAAATTCGCAGTTTATTAAAGGTGAAACTGTTAGCTAGATAACACAAGTGGTTTCACTCCGTTTCATCGTCGTTTGCTATTTAAATTGTAAATTAAAAGAGCTGGACGTATAACAGTCCAGAACAGATTCAGAAGTGACAAACTAGTGATAAACAGTGTAACTCCTGACGTACAGACGCGATTGAAAATCTGTCTGTTGAGTTGAAAACCTTACTGAAAACTCTAGATATCATTCAACTGTAGCGTCGCTAAATTCTGATCCCTACTGGGGTTAAAATGCGTTGCGAAACGGAATTCCGATTCTGAAACCGGATTTCCAGCCGTGAACGCTTAAAATGAATTGGCCATAACTAGTGATCCTGATACCCGATTGACGTGAAACCAAATTCGCTAAATAGATAATCAAACATACTATTTATTCCCCGTTTATCGTTTCGCTAAACTGTGCACGTATGATTTATGTTAAATTATGCAAGTGGTAGAATACTGATTTATGACATCTTAATCATGTTTTACATACTGTTTTCTCATCACATCATACATATGTCACTGCATTGATAACCTAGTGATCATGTGCATTACCCAGTGTTAGGCATTAGTGATGATTGTGGCAAGTACGTTAGTGTTCGTGCATGAGTGGATAAGTGAAAGTGACACGTACTTGTACACAATCAGTGAACCCTTTTATTCTATTGCATTGTCGACGTCTGTGGGACGCGTGTAAGTATGACTATAAGTGGTATGGGACACTTATGGAAGCTCTTGCATGGCTGTCACAGATAAGGCACCAGACACTGCCATTTATCTTGGGTAATAGTCGGGACGTGATTGATGGAGATCCTGTCTCCAGTTCTCGCGCAGACTTGTCACAGACCGACTGGTATTTGAGGTTATGGTTAGCGTTTGATGTAGACCACGGGGTGTGGGGTAGTCTAAGTGTGAGTTCAACAGAATCTCGGGAGTCCCATGCCGGCTTATATATATGGAGATATATGGAGATTTACAGAGTACATGATTATTACCGTGAGTTACATTTTGGGCCCATGGTCCCTTGCCCTTGGGTCCTACCCTTGGGTGGAGGACACTCGCGAATGGTTGACTCTCATACTTGGACTGACGATAGGCTTAGTGACCTGTACAGTGAGACTTAGAGACTGATAGGGATAATGGCATTGACATACATTATTTACTGTGTTGACATACTTGGCATACTATTTTACTGCTTTACCGTTCACCTGATCTATTGGACACTTCATTGGTTACTGCATGTTCATATCTTTACCGTCTTGATTTACCGTTATATATCTATTATCACTGTTCGGGTTGCCACTTGCATCTATATATTATTTTGTTATTGTGTCGCTCTGACGACCTGAGTATGCATGCTCAGTGTGAGCAGTGGATCTAGCCGGGACCGGGACCAGACGTACTTCACGGACATCTTGATTAGCTATCCAAAGTTATACTCTTTTGATTTCCACCAGGTCAGTTCTTTGTATTGTTTTGTTTTAGTTACTGCATTTCTCATTACCTGCGCATTGTTTACTGTTTACCACGTAAAGCTAGAAGCCGAAGTGTGACTACGGCAAGACATTTCCTTGACCGTAGGAGCATGGCTGGCCTTGTCAACCCCGCGTATTCCGTATTTTGGGAAGCGGGGCGTGACAATAGCCAACAATCTCCCACTTACACTTAAGGCTGATTATTGCGGTGTCGCATACTCACAGCCCGTGTGATACCGAACACATAACTCCTCTACCAATCAGTTTCGCAAAAGCTCGTATGTGAAACTATTGCGTTCAAGAAATAGCATCAGTGAGTGGATCCGCTCCAATGTTTCTTTCTATATCTCTCTATATCTCAACTTCGCGGAGAACGACTATCTTCCGAAATAAGCAATACCTGTCTTAGAATTTGTCTGGATATCTGATGGGACCTAATTCATAAGTGAACTCCAAATCCAACAAACTTCTTAGACTGTATCGTCCACTGAATTTAATCAGTATCCTGCGCCATGCCTTCATCAGTATCCGCTTGGACCACCTGTCCAAACATACCGTCCCTCAAAAGAGAGAAAACTATAACTCAAACAGGCACTCTGTCATCCAGGTCACCTTGGAAGCCTGAAATGATAACCGCCTCCCGAAGGGGGCTTCCGTTACCAAATTCCAAGAACATCCTCTTATGTTCAAAATGGCTTCCCTCCGTTTCTCCAGAATTGGATTAATATATATATATATATATATATATATATATATATATATATATATATATATACACACACACACTTATTGCAGCTAGTGCAAAAACAATATCCGGTGTTGTACTTGACATCACATAATTGATTCAATTGCCTAAGCAAGTGATATGCCAATCATGCAAATCCCATCCCCATTTAGTCTGAAAGACATCCGTTAGAGAGGGTGACTCCATCACATGCAGGTACACCACCATACCAAGAGTCAACCATTCTAAAACACCTTTAGAATAATGTCAAAATACCCAAATTAGGACACTTCACAAATCTAAATCTAAAACCATAAATCTAGTAACCAGAATACTGATATTTTATCCAGATCTTGTGTGGAAAAACTACCTTGTGAAAACCACAGTGTAACCGATCGTAGTATAGGAAGATCTCTTCCTATCAAGTGCATGTCATCCAAATACCAGGACATCACACCCTACTACCTTCTTACCAGATTCATCTCTTATTCTGATGAAGTCAAACTCTATGATCGTCATATCAAAAATAGATGATCTATCTCCGCTATACCTGCTTTAGTCTATAAATAGACATAAGAAACTTGCCCACTATGCTTCCGCTGCTCTCACTGACTACAATAACCCTCTGGTAAAGTCATATAGACGTGCACTTCTAATGCTAGTTTAGAACGACGCTATATGCATCCTCATGCCGGATCTCATAATCTAGAACAACAATAGTGGCAAGTTAGGGTAAACAAGAACCTCTCTGTCACCGTCTTTGAGGAGACCGAAGTACCTTTCGGGTGCCTGAGGTTACCCACCAAATCTGCGGAGTGGCTAATGGAATGTCAAATCCAATTGAATCTTTAGGTCCTACTAAATTTTCAGTAATCGTTTATGGTTCTGGAATCACTTCCAGTTCTAACATACTCCCACCAATATTTTCTGAAAAGAATCTATTTTACTAAAACTGGTGGCGAGTTAAGAACAATATAACTATCGAACTTCCAGATAGTAGAAAGTTAACCCTCGTCAAAAACCGGGATAACCCACAAACTGCCACTACTGAAACATACCTTGAGTTTGTCCATATTCTGGTTTTAAGCATCAGCCGGACAACTCCATATACCTTAACATCGTTAAGGTACGATCCATTCTATATCCACTATAAAAACAAGGGCACTAATTTAATTGAAACCAGATTCAAAAACATGCAGCTGTCTCCAGTGCATTTCAACCAAATGGAAGGAGGCCAATCAGCATTACTCATCTAGGAATACATCCATATATGAGTAACCTGAAAGAGAAGCAAGTTCTCAAAACCATTACTTTCAAAGGAATACCCAGCACAAGTATCTACATCTTCGATCACCTTGAAGAATCCTGATACTTTGCAACACATGGTTCTCTACTTTATTCTTATACCTATGGCTTCTCAAAACTTGGACCCTGTATTTCTACGAAATACTTGTCAAAAACTAGAGAAGTCAAAAGTAAACAGAATATAGTACGAGCACCAACCCCTTTATCGTAATGGACACTGGAAATATACAATACTTTGTATAAGTCCCCTGAGTTCAATAACTCAAACCCTGTGCGTCGTATGTTGAAAACTGTACTATGGTTAAGAAGAATTACACCGCTGTTGAATGCTCCTTACTTAATCACCAACTGATATAAGTAAATGTCACAGATATAATTTCAAAAGGTTATATCTCACTTTATAAAATAAACGTACAGATATATCAGTTTGAAATTGGTGCATAACATCGGATATTCAAAACCAAATGTTTGCCGTCAAGCAAAACCCAGGTGATTTCCTCAAATATCACCAATTACAAAGAATTCCGATATAATAAGGATATAATCACCTAATTCCCAATATCTTACTCCCATTCATCATCTATAACGCCATACAGATGAGAGAATCGAATCTGGTAAATATATACCCTGGAGTCAGAATCTAATTGGGAATACAGTTTTCAATTAACACTGCACAGTGAAACTGAAACATGAAATGTTTCGAAGGGGTATCCGGGTATTCCTAGTAATGTTTCTTCCACTATCCTGATTCATGACTGTAACCGTATATTTCTTTTGTCCTCACTCCAATCCCTTTGTATGTCTTTACTCAGTACCTTCTGTATACCGCACTTAGGCTAAATGGTTTTCTTCCTTCCATACCTTTCGGCACCAGCCTAAGGTTTGGAAGAAGACTATCCAATAAGCGTAATAGGTGTACCCTCCTAATCCTAGGATCCCTCGCAACCTAAGAGAAGGTAAAGATAAAAGACAACCCGAATAATCCTATTCAATTTCTCTTGAACCGAAAACCATCCTTGAACTGGAACAAGTTCCTTTGAGTTCATATGTAACTATACGATGGCGTATCCAATAAATGTGGATCTTCGTAGTGATACAGAGTGTTACGAAGAAATGCAAAGGTGAAGTAGGAGTGTCGATGATATACGCGGCTTCGTCGTGAATGATAGCAGTCGCAATTTCCTTTGCCCTCTTTCTAATCCCTTTATATGGCTTTACTTATTACCTCCTGTACACCACACTCATGCTAATTGGTTTTCTTTCTTCCCTACCTTTCGACACCAGTCTATGGTTTGGAAGAAGACTATCCAATAAGCGCAATTGGTGTACTCTCCTAAATACCAGGAGCCCTCGCAACCTGAGAGAAGGTAAAGGGAAAAGACAACTGAATAGTCCTATTCTATTTCTCCAGAACCGGAAACCATTTTCGAATCTGAAACAAGTTTCTTCGAGTTCGTATCTAATTATACGATGGCATATCCAATAAATGTGGATCTTCATAGTGATACGGAATATCCGGAGAAATGCAAAGGGTAAAAGTAGGAGCGGCAATGATATATGCAACTATGGCAATCCAAAAGCCAAAGTGTTTTAAGAAAGTTCGGTTAACTTGGTTCATGAGTTTTAGTTTAGGTCAGGTCAAGGTAGCTGCCAGAGAGAGAGAGAGAGAGAGAGAAAAGAAACACTCAGCGTGCACTCTAACCTAGATCAGAATGGTTATTCAGGATGTCTCCCATTGTTTCCTCGAATTCTCCTCCAAACCCAAAAGGAGAATTAGTCGGGATCATCTAAAATCACCCGAGGAGTAACAGCTACTCATCAGTGGGAATCAGAATCCAACTATCATCGCATGATAACTTGATGGAATCCACTCAAGTCGCCACACTGCAGAAGGTATGCGCATGCTTGGCATGTTTTCTGTATGTTTAAAACTCCCGATGTAATTTTTATCCCTAACGGTTTATGACCTTGACTAGTTCAACAAACCATAAACCGCTAGTTAAGTTCAACCCGTCATTTTCTTGATTGCATTAAACACACCCGTATGTACCCTTGATTAGGTCAACAAGGCCGCACAACTGTCTTAACCAATCGCATTTACAATGCACAGAAAAATGTCATTTAGCTACCGTACACTACGCCTTGACTAGGTCAACAAACGCAGTACGAATACTAAATGATACTAATTTGAAACAACGGAGGGCTACGGCTGGTTTTTGGCGAAAAACCTTTAACGTAATGAACTTGATCTCGTTGAAGGAATCCAAGTGGTTTTACAAATATATAGTGGCCCAAACTTTTTCTAGAGAGGTCACTCCCTGTAAAGGGATCTCGGCTCTTTTCTCGTTGAATGAGGTGCAGGATATTCCAAACTGAATATCATAATGCAAAGCAAAAGAATCGACTATAGTGAAGTTATTACGATGACGTAAACTTTTGCCCAAGGGGTTACTCCCGTTGAAGGGATCTCAGCCCTTGTCTCGTTGAATGAGGTGCAGGATATTCATAACCGAATATTACTGTGCAAAGCAAAAGAAAACGTCTATAATGTCTGTTTTCAAAGACTTTGTTCCAACAATATCATATAGGTTTGTTTTATCCTTGCATTGATCAGAATCAACGCAGTCCCATCAATTAAACATATCACACCAGATAAAGGAACGAAAATATGATGTACGTATATGCCACCCGCATTCGCCACCGGGTCCCGTCATCACCCGTTAGGTTACTTAACTAACGGCAAAGCGGGGATTGGACTAGCGCGGGTGCAAAACATATACAGCGTCTACTAGTATATATATAAATATATATAACAAAGGTCCCAGGCATGATATAAACCAACATCACAGAAGCAACACAGAATCTCAGCTAAGCAACACATAGTGATGGATAATCCTGGAGCCCCGGGTTTCACTTGAGCCGCAAATGAGACCCGACGTTCCCTGTCGTGTGGATAGCCTGTGTAATGAGAACCTAGACCCCTACGAGCGCGGCAAGTTACCCGCCAATCTCAGAAGCGAGGCAACCCCAATCAACAAAGTGAATGGGCTACCCAGCACTTTGCGGAATCCGGTAACTTGAGCACCCCATCTTGGGTCAACCTATACTCCTACGAGTGCGGCGAATAGCCCGCCAATTCTAGAGTGAGGCCCCCTCCTTCTCAACGCCATGAGATGCGGGTCCGTTGCCCTCTAGAACTCATCTATTCTTGCACTCCACCTTGGGCTAATCCTAGTACAGAAAAGAAAATATATGTACAACGATGACATCGACCTCAACCCGGTCGTGTACCAAACAAATAATATACAAACAGGCAGTGACGGTGTTTATATCAGAATTTTGCATTATTATATTCCCCATTCTTAATCATATTACAAATAAATAGATACTTTTGATGCATGTCTGCTAAATAGTTGCAGGTTACAGGTTCTCAGAACATTACAGTGAAATTCAGGAAAAGACGTTACAAATGTAAGACCACGACCAACAAATAGATGAATCTGTATGATGTCGCCTACCAGTTTAAGGAACGAACAACGATCAATGAATAGTTCAATTTCACAAAGTACGAAGGCAGCACAAGATTCAAGATTTCAACACGAAGCTTACGGTAAAAGTCCACAAATTCTGCACTGTTGGAAATCTGGAAGAAAGCAGAAAAGATTCTGAAGAACCAAGTGAAGAAAACAGAAGAAAAAGGCAACATGAAGCAACCCTGAAGAAATGTGCTAGAGATCTCACCATATGGCCGCGGATCCACGGCCAAACATGTGATTCCGCCGCGGTTCCGCGGCCGTGCAGTGCACTTGTCGGTGTACGTGTCGGTGGGTGTCGGTGCTTTGACCCGGCTTTCTTAGGGTAGTCTTATAATTTTAAATGTGGATCAGATGTAAACGCTAGGGTTTCTCCTATCTATAAATAGGAAAGCCTACAGCCTCTTTTGGGGCATGCCTCTTTTAATTTCTAGATTAAATTTTAGTTTCATTGCAATCGTCAAGAGGTGTCAATAAAAGTAAGTTTTTTTATCTTGCATTTTTCATTCGAATTTAATTTCTGCAATTTTTGTATCTGTCTTTTATTATCTGCACGTTAATTAGTTAATTAAAAAGAAAATTATAAAAATGAATCTCATCGTAATTTCCCTAATGAGTGAGTAATTCCTCACTTGTTAGGGTTAGGATTGGGTGGATTTGAGAGATGAACATCTCTCACTTCTTTCTTGCCCGTATAATACTTTAAATTAGGACTCTATGTGAATCAAACACACACCACTCACTACAGCACCCTATCCTACGAGATAGCGGTGATTTCCTAGTTAGACCGGTTGTGGTTGATTTACATAGAGGTTAGGGCTAAGAGTTAAGAAAGGACGGACAAAGACCAAAGGGAAGAAACTACGTTTCTTCCTAGTCGTGCTAATCCCCTTTATTGACTATTACCCTAACACCTATATTCTTAATTAGGACAAAGGAAGCAGTGAGAAGAATTCTCTTTCCAAACTAACCTAATCCTAATCCTAGCAAGGTTTTAAATCGAATTAAATTCAATCTTAGTTTTTCTAAAATTCAAAACCTACCAAAAATAGGACTTAACTCGTTAGAACAATAAGAAAAGAACACATTTTCCCTGTGGACCGACCCGTACTCAACCGGCTAGCTACCAAGCGACACCGTTATTGATTGCTGTATATTCTAAACTTTGATTTTAAAACGCACGCACGAAAAATGCTCTCAATCAAATGGCGCCGTTGCCGGGGATAGCGGTAGTTATTTTCTTTTTGTAATTTCGGGTTAATTGAAATTGAAAAAAATTATAAAAACTGAAAAATATAAAAACATAAAAAATACCATCTTGTTATTTTTTGAAGGGTTTTGTGTGAATTGCCCAGGAAAGGAAGAAGGACAGATTCAGATCTAATGCAAGCTCGGTGAACAAATCCAGAAATAGAAGATCTGAACAGACAGAGGAGAATCAAAACAACACAGAACGAATTTTTTGGGATCCAAACCAACTATTACACCGCGGCGGGAAGAGTCGTTTGACCGCGGATCCGCGGTCAATTGCTGACATCAGCGAACCAAATTTCTCTGTGAGTATTTCTTGTCTTCTCTGTAACCCCATGAACTCCACTGAAAAATTTTCCTGCAGGGTTCTTTACGCAAAACTTGTTCTCCCTCTCCAACAAATCAATTTTGTGCAGGATTCTTTGCGCTGCAAATAAAAATAAAATTTTTTGGCAAGTGTTTTAGATTTTTGTGTGTTTACTGCTTTGCATTTTTAAAACGGACTTTTAAGGGGCAATAACACCAATCCAGATTGGGTGGGGATTTCATTACCCTTCCTAGGACCCCAAAAATCACAAAAAGCATATGCATCAACCCTCGAGTTAATTAAAAAATATCTAGACTCAGTCAATTAAGAACTGTCGCGCTCATTAGGACAGAGGAAGGTTGTGGGCAATCGGTCGTTTTTCGAAACCTGACTTTGTGGTGCCTAGACTAGACAAGTGGGAAAGGTAATTTTAAAAGGCCCGTCTCACGGTGATTCGTGAGCGGATCCCTCCTTTCTTCACTTGTGCTTACCTGGCCACAATTTGCGGTGAAGAGGCGATTTGAGAGATATCTCACAACTTGCCCTTTGGACCAGTTAGGAGCAGTCTAGTTGACTTAGGAGACCCTAGCTCTAAACTTGATTGTGCATGTTCAAATTACGATTGCTTGAAAGTGTGTCGTAGTTTCGTATAAAATCTTTTGCAAAACTCTTTATATAAAAAAAAACCACAAAACAAAATTTTTACAAAAACTTGCCATTTGTCGCTAGAAATCCATTGCACCCTACTTTCACCCACATTTTCTCCATTGACGTTTTCTTACCCCTACCTTCTACGTTTGACTACACTCATTTAGTGTATGTCCGGTTGGACTAGGGACAATAGCGCCCGTTTAGTCCGTGTCTCATTAATGCCTACTGACGACGCGTTCGACTCCGAAGTCGAAATTCCCTCCACTTCTTTACCTTCATTTTCAAATTCATCATCTTCTAAGGAGATGTCAGAATTCAATCCTAACAACCCTTTACCTACTTCGGAACTGATTCCATCTCAACTGGGTGCGAATAACCCACAACACCCTCCTGTTGAAGCGCCCCAACGAATCGCGCTCCAGGATCTTTTCTATCTAACCCGCACCGCACTTCCTACTTGTCTTTCACTTCCGCCAGCTAATGGGGATAATTTCGAAATTAAGCCCCACTTCATCAATATGTTGCCCAAATTTCACGGGCTGGAATCCGAAAATGCCTATATCTTTATTAACAAATTCCAGAATGTTTGTGCAATGATGAAGACCACCCAACTTTCCGATGATGCTATAAGGCTACGTGTCATTCCCTTCACTTTATGTGACCTAGCTGAAAAGTGGCTATATAGTATAGTATCGCAATCCATAAAAAGTTGGGAAGAGTTTGTTAAGGCTTTTCTAAAAATGTTTTACCCACACCACAAGACCGCGAGAATTCAAAATGAAATTAATCAATTTTCCCAGCTTCCGTCCGAACCTTTTTGGAAGTGTTTCGAACGATTTAAGGACCTTTTTGTTCAGTGCCCTCACTATGATATCGAGAGATGGCAACTTTGTCAAACTTTATACGAAGGACTGAACCCAGCAACTAAGCAGTTGCTGGAAACCATCTGTCAAGGTCACTTCCTTACAAAATCTGACGAGGAAGCTTGGCAATTTCTCGACGATCTTGCTGAACAAACACTTCAGTGGGAAAGCACTAGACAGACCGCTTCGTCCACTTCATCTACTTCATCCGGTTCGTCTAGGGCAGATGTTTATCAACTTGACATGTCAATTGCAATGAAAGCCGAAATGGCAGTAATTACACGAAAACTAGAAGCTATTTAGAGCAAATTCTCATCGCCTTCTCCTGCCCCCGCTTTACCCCTCCCCCCCCCGCACTATTTGCGCTTGTGTTCGGATCCGTTCCATTTGACCGAAGAGTGTCCTTACAACCCACCTGCTCAAGGACAAGATCAAGTCAATGATGCCTTTCAGCTGAGACAAAGAAATGATCCATGCTCTTTAACTTATAATCCTAGTTGGAGGAACCATCCCAATTTTGCTTAAGAATCAAAATCAACAACAATTCCAAGGCAATAACAATTTTCAAAGGCCTCCTCCACAACAACAAGTCTCTCAACAAACTCAATATCAGCAACCTTTCCAACCCTTACCTTACCAAATTCAAATGAACAATTTTCCACCAAACAATTCTTTTCCTCAAAATAATTTTGTTTAACCAAATAACGATAAGGTTTTATCGCTAGAATGAAGTCTGGATGTGTTTTTAAAACAATCTACGCAATCTTCAGCCAACATCCAGTCTTCCATTCAGTCATTGGTGCAACACACTGCATCACATGAGCAAAGCATCAAAACTATTGAAGCCCAAATTGCACAACTGAATGCTGCTCTAAGCGAGTGAGAGAAGGGGAAACTTCCATCTCAACCACCGCCAAATCCTGATCACACACAAAATGCACATGTTGCACATGAACAACAAAATCATAATGTGAGTGCCGTGACTACATTGAGATCTGGAAAGGTATTGCACAACAACGTTGGCACTAATAATGACACCCCGGCCGCCGCTTCTTCTTCATCTTCTTCAGAGCCTGTTCTTCATTCTTTACAAGGCTCTACTTCTTCTACTAATTCGAATGGACCCACATCTCACTCCACGAAAACACCAACACTGGGATCCGTTCCAACTCCACAATCTACTTTACAAATATTGGACTCAACAAATTTTCAAAATGTTTCATTTCCAAACAGGTTGAGATCCAATAAACCAACTCCACAAATGGAGAAGATTGTGGAGTTATTTAAACAGGTTAGCATTAACATTCCCTTCTTGGATGCAATCCAACAAGTCCCTTCTTACGCTAAAATCTTAAAGGACTTATGCACCAAGAAGAGGAAATCACAGGTACTTAAGAAAGTTTTCTTGGCTAGTGCCGTAAGTGATGCTCTTACCCAACCTTTACCTCAAAAACGAAAGGACCCTGGCTGTCCTACAATTTCAATAACTATTGGAGATAAGAACATCAACCGCGCACTTTTAGATCTTGGTACCAGTGTTAATTTGCTTCCTTATTCAGTATATGAACAATTAGGCGTTGGAGAGCTGAAACCCATGCATTGTACTTTCCAAATGGCCGACTGATCCATCACCCATCCTAGGGGTGAGTTAGAGGATGTGTTGATTAAAGTAGGGGACTTCATATTCCCCGTTGATTTCATTGTTATGGGCACACAGCCTGTAGCTAACCCCCGGAGTCAAATTCCGGTGATACTCGGTCGACCATTCTTTGCAACTTCTAATGCGGTGATCAATTGTCGAAATGGTTCGATGAACCTATCTTTTGGAAACATGACAATTGAACTCAATATTTTTAAGTTGGGGAATCAGCCCTCCGAACCTAATGCGAATATACTTGATGTTTGCTCGAACCAAGAGATCACTCAGGAGGACTGTGAGCTCGAAAAATTTCTGTTCGATCACAGCAATTTTGACGCCGCTAGTGCGTTCCTCCTCGAATCTGACACAGCTTTCACACCCGATAATGATTACGAGTGTTTCACTTTTTCGAACGATTTTGAAGAATCACCACCCGAGTTTGAATCCTTTGAATTTTCGGATGAGTTAACTGAATCATCCGACTCGGTTGCTTATACTCGCTTTGATCCTTTGTTGGAATCCTTCGAGTTTAAGACAGCTTCACCAATTTTACCCTCAATTGTTTCGCTTCCAAAACTCGAACTCAAGCTATTGCCGTCTCACCTTAAATACGCTTACTTAGGTGAGAATGAGACCCTTCCTGTTATCATCTCGGCCTCTCTATCCCCCGAGCAAGAGAAAGCCCTTTTAACGGTCTTACAAAACAATCGGCAAGCTTTTGGCTGGACTATGGCGGACATCAAGGGGATCAGTCCCCTAATAGTTGAACATCGTATTCATATAATGGATGATGCCAAGCCAGCAAGGGATCCACAGAGACGACTAAACCCTATAATGGAGGAGGCTGTTAAAAAGGAGATTGTAAAATGTCTTGATAGTGGTGTCATTTACCCTATCTCTGATAGCCGTGGGTTAGCCCCATTCACGTTGTCCCAAAGAAATCGGGCATAACGGTCATAACTAATGAGGCGAATGAGTTAATACCTACTCGCACCCAAACTGGGTGGCGAGTTTGCATCGATTATAGAAAACTCAACGCCGCAACACGGAAAGACCACTTTCCATTACCTTTTATTGACCAAATGCTAGAATGATTGGCTGGGCACGAGTACTATTGCTTTTTGGATGGCTACTCCGGCTATAATCAAGTTCCCATCACCGAAAAGGACCAAGATAAGACCACATTTACTTGTCCTTTCGGTACGTTCGCTTACCGTCGCATGCCCTTTGGGTTATGCAGTGCACCCGCTACTTTCCAGCGGTGTATGATGGGCATTTTTTCAGACATGGTGGAAAAATTCTTGGAGATTTTTATGGATGATTTCTCCATTTTTGGCGATTCCTTTGATGAGTGTTTGCTACATTTAGACGCGGTTCTTACCCGGTGTAGAGATAAGAACCTTACTTTAAATTAGGAGAAATGTCACTTTATGGTACGAGAAGGTATTGTCTTAGGACATATTATCTCGCAAAATGGCATTGAGGTAGATAACGCTAAGATTGAAGTAATTTCAAATCTCCCTCCTCCCAAATGCGTCCGAGACATTCGAGCCTTCTTTGGCCATGCCGGTTTCTATAGACGGTTCATCAAGGATTTTAGTAAGATAGCTAGACCCTTGACTCTTTTGTTGGCCAAGGACACCACATTTGATTTCGACTCAAACTGTATGAAAGCATTCGAGTCATTGAAAAACTCACTTACTTCCGCTCCCATTCTTTCATCTCCTGACTGGATGCATCCATTTGAAATTATGTGCGATGCATCTGATTTCGCCATTGGTGCTGTCCTTGGACAGCACATTAATAAGATGCCGCATGTAATTTATTACGCTAGCCGAACCTTGAACGAGGCCCAATTAAATTACACAACAACTGAAAAATAATTCTTCGCTGTTGTGTTTGCCTTAGAAGAGTCCAGGCCCTATTTAATTGGCTCTCCAGTCATCGTTTACACGGACCACTCAGCTCTTCGCCATGTGTTCGCGAAGAAGGATGCTAAATCTCAGCTGATACGTTGGATCCTCTTACTACAAGAGTTTGACCTTGTCATCGGAGACAAGAGAGGATACGAAAACGTAGTCGCCGACCATCTTTCACGCCTTCCTTCTTCACCTACGCTTCAAATTCCTATTAAAGACGTTTTTCCAGATGAGCAGCTCTTGACTGTGTCATGCGAACCTTGGTTCGCAGATATTGTAAATTATTTGGCCACCGGACTTATACCAAACAAATGGTCAAATCAGGACAGACTCAGATTTCTATCCCAGGTAAAACATTTTTACTAGGATGAACCGTATCTATTCAAATACTGTCCCGACCAAATTATTCGTCGGTGTGTCCCCGACAATGAGTTTAAGAGCGTGCTATCATTCTGCCACGATCAAGCGTGTGGCGGGCATTTTGGCCCTAAAAAGACAGCAGAAAAGATCTTGCAGTGTGGTTTATACTGGCCACAACTTTTTAAAGACGCACATGATTACTGCAAGACATGCTCCCGGTGTCAACACTTGGACCGGATATCTAGGAGAAATGAAATGCCGCTCCAACCAATATTGGTTGTTGAAATTTTTGATATTTGGGGGATAGATTTTATGGGACCGTTTCCCAATTCTTTTGGGAACGTCTATATTCTCCTCGCTGTTGACTATATTTCAAAGTGGGTCGAGGCTGTGCCCAGCCGAACTAATGACAACAAGGTTGTCGTTATATTTCTCAAAGAAAACATTTTTTCTCGATTTTAGCATCCTCGCGCAATTATCAGCGATAATGGATCTCATTTTTGTAATAGGACTTTCGAGTCCTTAATGCGGAAATATTCCATTACTCACAAGCTATCAACGTCCTATCATCCCCAAACTTGTGGGCAAGCCGAGATTTCAAATCGGCAGATTAAACAAATATTGGAGAAAACGGTTTCCAAAAACCGTAAAGATTGGTCGTCAAAACTTATTGATGCCCTTTGGGTATTCCGAACTGTCTATAAGACCGATCTTGTCATGTCTCCATATAAGCTTGTTTATGGAAAGACTTGCCACCTTCTAGTTGAAATTGAGCATAGAGCATTTTGGGCAATAAAAAAGTTGAACCTATCTCTGGGAGATGCGGGCAGCAATAGAAAGCTGCAGTTGAACGAATTGAACGAGCTTCGGGATGAAGCTTACGAGAACGCAATAATCGTCAAAAACCGAACGAAGGTGTTCCACGATAAACACCTTATGCGCAAAACTTTCAAACCTGGTCAACAGGTTTTACTTTACAATACTCGGCTACATTTCCATCCCGGCAAGTTCAGATCTCGATGGAAAGTGCCATTTTTGGTACGCATCGTATATCCGCACGGTGCAGTCGATTTAGAAAATCCAGATGACGGTTCATTATTTAAAGTGAACGGATATAGACTTAAACCGTTCCTCACTGCGGACCCTTCGGAGGAGCTTCTGTTTTTGCAGGAGCCGATTTACATTGACTGATCTTCCTCCATCTACCCCTAAATTTCGATTATCTAGCCAAAACACTGTTTCAAATAAATTTGGGGGTATGTATCACTTATAATTATATAAAAACAAAAAAACAAAAAAAATTGAAAAAAAAATTGGGTATTTTTGTAAATTTCTAGTTTTAATGAAAAAATAAAATAAAAATTTTTATTTACAAATAATTTCCTCTTTTTAAGAGGGGATTTTTGCAAATAACCAACCACCATCCCCTATAAATACAACCCGATCCCTCACAGCATTTTACAAACCCTAAAATTTTCCTCTGCAAACCCTAGCCGCCGCAGCTGAAAGTCAGGGAGATATCTCAAATCCGCCGCGCAACCGCCGCCGACTCCCACTTCCAGCCGCTGATCCGCCGCGCCTCTGCCTCTTCTCCCTTTGATTTTTTCAGAGGAGGTTTGCATCATCTCTCCCTCTCTGTTAATTTTTTTTTATAAATCTGTGAACTCTCTGAATGGCACCAACCATGCAATTAGAACGAGATTTTTCCCAAATGTTTGCACACACAATTTACGGAAGTTATTTTGGTGATGAGATCACATGGCGAGGGTGGAACATTTTAATTTTCAGTCATCCTAATGCCTACGCTCTTCCAGATCTAGTCACTCGTTTTTACGAGTGCATGGAGGAAGGTTGCCTATCACAATACGGTTTTATTAAATTACTTTGGGGCGATAGGGAAATAATCATTGATAGGGACTTCATCCATGAAGTCACCTTAATTCCTAAATTACCTATTCATGACCAACCCCTTCAATTTGAAGACTACTTACCCTTAATGGGTAATGATTGTTCGAGAGAACCTAGAAAGAGCATACAGGCTAGAACCCTCTTCGCCAATGTATTAACCGTGTGCCGTTGGGCACAAAACAACATTTTTGGCAGTTCACATAATACAACATTTTTTACCCCTTCTCTTCATATCGTGCACACCTTAATGACTAGGAACCCTAGATATGACATGTGCACGGTATTTCTTAATTCAATTAATGCTGGCAAAAGGGCTGCGAATTACCTATGCCCTATGTTAGTGACACAACTGTGTCGCTATTTCCTCCCTGTGGAGGAATTTGAATTTTACATGCATGGAGGTATACCCATTAGGCCTCTTATCGAGGGCGTATTCACGTCCTATACCCGCTTGAATGATGTATGGTCGCGAACAGAACCGGCCGAACATGAACCCGCCAGAACACCCAGCTCCAGCTCGACCGCGAGCGAGGAAGAGCTTACCCCAGCAAAACATGCACGTCTGCTTAGAAGAGCCACTAGGGGGATTGATAGGTTGGTAGGGATGGTGACCAACTTGGATCACCGGGTGACAGAGATTGTGTTGGATATATATGCCCTAGAGGCCTTCATTGGATAAGATACTGGGATATGTATGTACATAACAGTCTTGCTTAATATGATAGTACACTATTTGGTTTGTTTTTATCTTAACGTATGATATATTTTGCGTAGTATTCATATATATATATATATATATATATACATGTTGATAAAGCCCTTAGGATGTTTGCCTGACTTCCGGCGTTATGATGGCAGTCATACTAGTGGGAGCTGGATAGTCAATAGGCACATCCTTGGATGTCCCTGGTCGCAGGAGTATCGAGACTGGGTATTGATACTCCAGAGCAGACTGGTTTATACATATCTAGACCCTGAGGAGGGGCGATGGATTGGTCCCGCAGCCATTGGTGGAGTGCACCTAAGATTGTATACAGATGCTCACTGGGTGTGAGTACACCAGACAGGACTCGCCGAGAACTGACTGGATGGTATTTATACCTAACGTCAGATAGCAGTTCTCAGGTGACATGTGTGCAGATAGTCCGTTGACTTAAAGTCGTCATTTGTCTCGTGTGAGTTCCCACTGTGCTTTGATTACTACCCTACCACGGTTCAAAGGAGTCATGCAAACAGGTTTTAGTTGGGCACAGTCCCGAGCCATATGGAGGCAGTGAGTGACTGTTAGGGATTCGTCTCTCCCGGTATAGGGAGTTGATATCGCACAGTGATCGATTGGTCATTACCATAAGTCCCTGGCCAGGGCTGATTGAGAATTACTGATAGATTGATCAGTAGATTCTTGGATGGTGATAGAACCATTCCAACACGACTTGTACGGTTATTAGGGGTCTGACGTTCACCACCTCCCTAGACCATACATGCGATACTCTTAGACGAACAGACCGGACTGCACAGATATTGTCACGCACGGGCTCAGTAGGAGTTCGGATGGGTATCCTCACCGGCCTTCTTATCGACATCTACCTGAGGACCGTTACGTACAGCTAGTGCCGCTTGCGGTCTGTGGTTAAACCCACTGCCAGCGTAGTAGTCGATTCTTTAGAGTCCCACACAGAGTTTTCCCAACTCCAGGCGAAATGATATAGAAGTCGTACGGTTTTACGACAAGGGTTCGGACGAATACGTGTTTAAACGCACGTACGACATTCGGACAGTTTTTACTAGACGGCTTTGGTTTAAGCCAGATTCTAGTATCAGGTTATTGGATTTATACAGTCTTTAGTTTTTCCGTGTTTTCACCGATGCGAAGGGCGTTCTCGTAATTATCCGAGAAGTTTCTAGAAGGAGGGTGACTAAGGAGATTAAGGTGGCATTTTCATTAATTGCTTTTGTGACTCATTTATATGATTCATCATATCATTAAATGCTTCATTAATGATCTAATGACTCACATAATGAATCACTCTTCTTGAATAAATGAAGCATGGTGAATAATCATTTAATTGACATTATTTGATAATTCATTATGTTTTATATATTCAAGTGAGAAGCTTTTCTCTTCTCATTATCATCTCCACATTCTCTCTCCTCAAGCTCTCTCTCCTTCTCCAAACCCTAATCCTACCACTCATGAGTTGAGTACAAGGATTAGTAAAGACTAAACACTCCATAACCTAACACTACATCATCTTAGTTACTTTGGTTAGCAACTAGAGAAACAAAGTTACCTCAAGTCTTGAGGTGTAGCTTGGATTAAGGTACTCGGGTGGATCATCTATCACGGATAGGAGGTCGAGGAGGACGTAGAGATCACAAAGACGAAGGACTAGAATCGTTTGGTATAATCTCTTCACATAGTAGCTTAGAACTCTATGCTTATTGTTAAGTATTATTTAGAAAAGATCTTCGGTTAGTCGGTGTATGCTACAAAACAAGATCGTTTTTTCATATTTCCGCCTCCCCGCTACTCGTGGGGTGTTGCACATCGACTTACAGTGGTATCAGAGCCTCACTACACAATAATTAACTCACTTGCAAAGTTGTATGAATTTCAAACGGAAAACAAATCGGAAAAAACACGGATATCATGAAGTTTCTGTCGATTTTAAAATGAGGCCCAAAAATTTTTCAGGGACCTCCAGAATGACCAGTGAGAAAATATAAGAACACACAAGAAAAATAGGCTCCTGAATCGCCCAAAGCGCCGCGGAACCGCGGCCGATCCCACCGATCCGCCGCGGATCCGCGGCCGAGTTGGCTCCGATTCGTCCCAGTTTTCTTCTGTGCATCTGTAGTGATATTTTGTAGTTTCTGGTATTTTTATTTTCTGCTCAGGTTTCAAATTTACTGTAAAGATTTGGAGTAGAATTTAAAGTGTTTAATCGATCGAAATTATACGATGTTTGCTTGTTTGATTATATCTGTTTTGTATTATGTGTTCGTAAACCTCCCCTAACTGCTAGTATGTCGGTTGGCAGGGGGTTGCACATATCTGTGATGTTATTTATAACTGTTCGTATATATAAACTGTATTGGACTGTTGTGATGATTAGCCGGGTTTTGTGATGGGTTATTGTATTAATTCATTCGATATAATTGTAATAAGTTGTAATATTATTTTGCGGGGCACATCCAGGTTGCGGTTGTAGCCACCGTTGTATTATTTCTTTTTACTGTTTTTGCTCCTAGGATAGACCCAAGGTGGGGTGCACAAATTACCGGGTATTTCGAAGTGTTTAGTGGCCTACTCACGTCGTTGAGGGAGACCGCTTCACTTCGGATACTTGGCGGGTAGTTTGCCGTACCCGTAGGGGTCTAGGGTGGGGTAATGGCTATTTATCACAACTGTGTAATCCGTCTTTTCTTACAGGCTCAAAAGAAACGCGGATTGCTTGCAAATCCAATATTGTTTATCTGTGATCTGGAATGCCTATTATTGCGTCTGACGAATGTACAATATCTATATATGATAGCTATTTAGACGTCACTTATGTTTTAAACCCGCGCTAGCCCAGCCCCCGCTCTGCCGTTAGTTAAGTAACCTAACGGGTGATGACGGGACCCCGTGGCGAATGCGGATGGCATAAGAGGACGTTGTATTTTCGTTGTTATCTGTAATGATAGGTTAAAGATGGGACGCATTGTTTTTAATGCAAAGAAAAATAAAACTTAAACTGAATCGTTGGAACCATTTCTAAAAACCACTCGGTTTTTCTTGAAAAAGCAAAACTTTAAATGCGGAGCTTAAACCACTCCTTTTAATAAAAGCTATCTTAGTTCCTTCGATCAAATCAAGTTCACCACGTTAACGGTTTTTTGCCAAAAACCAGCCGTAACCCTCGGTCGTTTCAAATAGACAGCACATCGTATTCATGGTATGCTTGTTGGCCTACGTCAAGGCATAGTGTATGGTAGCAGTGTGTGTGCCTTTTTGTTGCATAGATAGATGCATTAGTTTAAGACAGACGTACACCTTGTTGGCCTACGTCAAGGGCTTGTACGATGTACTTAAATTGATTAGGACAACGACGGGTAGAACTTGACTTGCGTCTTATGACTTGTTGGCCTACGTCAAGGTCTATAAGAGCTTGGGGTAAAAATCACATCGGGAGTTTCAAACATAAAGGAAACTTGTAGATTAAACATACCTTCTGGAGTGTGGTGACTAGAGTGGCTTCCATCTAGTGCATCATGCAATGATAGTTGGATCCCGATCCCACTGATGAGTAGGATTACTCTCGGGAAACATTCTCACTTAACAATCAATGCTATAAACCAAGTAGGTGTCGAGAAAGGTGTTAGAGGGTCTACGCCTCCAGGGAAAAGAGGTTATTTAATTAAGGAACTTCGCGAAAGCGTTGGAAAACCTCCCTCGAAGTACCAACACCAGCCTGGCTGAAAGGTTAAGCAAGTATTGTGACGTGTGATTAAATCCTGACTAGTTCTTCTTTTAGGTTTTGAAGAAGGATTTGAGAGAACAGTGGGAGCCATCATATTTAGATAAACTAATAACCAATCTAAACTTGCAAGAAGCATATGCTGAGTGTTTTCTTTTCTCTCTCTAGCAGCGAACATGACAGGATTAAAACTATTACTTGAGAAAAATATACTGACCGGACAGAAATATAAAGATTGGCTAAGGAACGTCAACATTGCGCTGACTTATGACAAAGTAGCATATGTTACCACCGCTGTTCCTTCCCTTATCCCTGGACCAGATTCCTCAGTTGTGGACAAGGAAGTTCGCAAAACTTGGGATCTGGATTGTGAGCGAGCTAAGTGTATCGTGCTGGCATCCATGAACAATGAACTCCAAAAACAGCACGAGAGTATGGATGTTGTATCCATCTTCCTCCATGTAAAGGATTTATATGGAGAACACTCCCGTATCGCTAGGTACGAGACCTCAAGGAAACTCTTCCAGATGAGGTTAGCTCCAGGATCACCTGTAGGAGAGCACGTCCTCAAAATGATCAGCCTCATTGAGGAACTCGCAAACCTGGGATGCGTGCTAGAGAATGATTTGTATATCGACTTGATTTTGCAGTCCCTTCCCCACACCTTCTCTCAGTTCGTGCTTAGCTTCAACATGCACGAAATGGAAGCTGATCTTCCAAAGCTCCTCAATATGTTGAGGGTAGCAGAGACCTCCTTGAAAAAGGAGAAGACCCCCGTTCTGTATGTTGGCCAATCATCCTCTTCTAAATCTAAAGCGAAAGCTAAAGGGAAGAAGAAGATGAAAGCCACCAAACCGAAAGGTGGGGTCAAGAAGGTGCAGGGAAAGAACAAGGCAGGAAGGGTGAAAGCGGATATAAACGAATGCCATTATTGTCACAAGCAAGGGCACTGGAAGAAGGACTGTATGGCCTTCAAGGCAAAGGACACGAAGCAAGCGGTTGCTTCTGCTTCAGGTGTGTTCGTAATCGAATATTGTCTTTCAGTAAACTCTACTTCATGGGTACTTGATACCGGTTCTGGTTCTCACATCTGTAATTCATTGCAGGATCTGAGAAATAGTAGAGTACTGGGGGCAGGTGATATGACTCTCCGGATGGGCAATGGAATGCATGTAGATGCTGTTGTAATAGGGGAGTATCACCTAGGGTTGACTAGTGGGCACGTTTTGGTGTTGTACAGCTGTTTTTGTATTCCCAGTATGTTGTGTAATATTTTATCAGTATCTTTGTTGTCTAATAAAGGATATAATTTTGCGCTTGAAAGTAATGGCATGAACATTCTCCTAAATCAAGAACTGATTGGGTATGGCACACTGGAAAACGGCATATACATACTTAATCAACCTCGAATTTTCAATATTCAAAACACACATAAAAGAAAGGCTCCAGATTCAAATCAAGCCTTCTTATGGCATTGTAGACTTGGTCATATAAATGAAACAAGGTTGACTAAGTTACATAAAGATGGATATCTAGATCCATTTGAATATTCATCATATGCAACTTGTCAATCATGTATCAAAGGAAAAATGACCAAATCTCCGTTCTCCGGACACGGAGCAAGAGCTACTGAACTCTTGGGACTTGTACACAGTGATGTATGTGGTCCAATGTCTACGAATGCACGAAGCAGTCACTCCTACTTCATCACTTTTACTGATGACTTCTCTAGGTATGGACATGTATTCTTAATGAAACATAAATCAGAGCCCTTTGAGAAGTTTAAAGAGTATAAAAATGAAGTAGAGAAACAAACTGGTAAAAGCATCAAGACACTTCGATCTGATCGAAGTGGAGAATACTTAAGTACCAGTTTCCTTGAATACTTAAAAGAGAATGGAATTCTCTCTCAGCTTACTCCGCCTTATACACCTCAGCATAATGGTGTATCAGAAAGGAGGAATCGCACACTATTAGATATGGTGCGTTCAATGATGAGTAGTGCTGAGTTACCACTTTCCTTCTGGGGATTTGCTCTAGAATCAGCAACATACTTATTGAATAGAGTTCCAACTAAGTCTGTGCCTACCACTCCATATGAAATGTGGAGCGGGAAGAGACCATATCTCAAGTATATTAAGATATGGGGATGCCCGGCATATGTTAAAAAGCATAAACCGGACAAACTCGAGTCACGATTGGTTTTGTGCAAGTTTGTAGGATACCCCAAACATTCAAGAGGGTACATGGTCTACCACACTGAAGAACAAAAGATGTTTTTCGCTCGCCACATTGTCTTCTTAGAGCGAATTTCTTGCAAAAGAAATTAGTGGGAGCGCGGTAGAACTGGAAGAAATTCCAGAACCTCAAACTGCTACCGAGGACTTAGAAGAACCTCAGATTTCAATAGAACATGACGAACCAACGCCACTCCGCAGATCTAGTAGGCTTTCTCATCTTCCAGAGAGATACTATGGTTTTCTTCTAGATGGGGATCGAGAGGATTGCATCATCGACGATGATGAGCCTACTAGTTTTCAGCAGGCTATCACGAGTATTGACTCGATGAAGTGGCTGGATGCTATGAGATCCGAAATGGAATCCATGTACACCAATAAAGTATGGACTTTAGAAGTTGCTCCTCCTGGGGTTAAACCAGTTGGATGCAAATGGATCTTCAAAAAGAAAATTGGTGCACTTGGACAAGTGGAAACCTACAAAGCTGGACTCGTTGCAAAAGGTTTTCGTCAAAGACCTGGACTGGACTATGATGAAACCTTTTCACCTGTAGCTATGCTTAAATCCATTCGGATCATGCTTTCCATTGCTGCCTTTCATGACTATGAAATCTGGCAGATGGACGTAAAAACAGCTTTTCTAAATGGACATTTAGAAGAGAGTGTTTACATGGATCAACCAGAAGGTTTCTTAGACAGTGGGAGCAGCGGAAGGGTGTGCAGGTTGCTTAAATCCATTTATGGATTAAAGCAAGCATCGCAAAGTTGGAACATCTGCTTTGATGAGACAGTCAAAAAGTTTGACTTTATCAAAAATGTAGATGAACCATGTATTTATAGGAAGATTGTAGAAGGAGCAGTAGTCTTCCTCGTTTTGTACGTCGACGACATACTACTGATAGGGAATGATGTCCCTATGCTACAATCAGTAAAGCTCTTCTTGTCACAGAAATTCTCCATGAAAGACTTGGGTGATGCAACCTACATTTTGGGCATTAAGATCTATCGTGATAGATCTAATAGAATGTTGGGACTTTCACAGTCCAGGTATATTGACACTATACTAAAGAGATTTAGTATGGAAGATTCCAAGCGCGGTAACATGCCCGCTTGTCACGGGATCACCCTCTCCAAAGAGATGTCTCCAAAGACTGATGAAGAGAGGGATCGCATGAACATTTTACCCTACGCTTCGGCGGTAGGATCTATAATGTATGCGATGTTATGTACAAGAACGGATGTAGCTTACGCACTTGGTGTGGTAAGCAGGTATCAGTTTGACCCAGGTGAGAAACATTGGATAGCGGTGAAGAACATTCTCAAGTACCTAAGAAGGACTAAGGAGATGTTCTTGATTTACGGTAATGGGGACCTCCAAGTAGAGGCTTTTACCGACTCCGGCTTCCAAAGTGAAAAAGATGATTCTAAATCCATTTCGGGTTTTGTGTTTACCCTCAATGGAGGGGCGGTATGTTGGAAGAGTTCCAAACAGGATACCGTCGCAGACTCAACTATGGAGGCTGAGTATATAGCTGCTAGTGAAGCCGCAAAAGAGGCTGTCTGGATGAGGAAGTTCATTTCTGAACTTCAGGTGGTTCCGTCCATTGCCAATCCAATATCTTTGTATTATGATAACAATGGGGCCGTAGCACTGGCAAAGGAACCCAGGTCCCATCAGAAATCCAGGCATATCTTAAGGCGTTTTCACCTGATCAGGGAGATCGTTGATTGTCGGGAGATCGAGGTATGGAGAGTGGATACAAAAGACAACACGGCATATTCATTCACAAAGTCCATTCCTCAAGTTCCGTTCGAGAGGCTGTTTGAGATGTTGGGCATGCGGTACTCCAGCAATTGGATATAGTGAAGATAGTGGGTACTCATTGTGCCAATTATAGGCCCTAGTGCAAGTGGGAGATTGTTGGATATATATGCCCTATAGGCCTTCATTGTATAGGATACTGGGATATATATGTACATAACAGTCTTGCTTAATATGATAGTACACTATTTGGTTTGTCTTTATCTTAACGTATGATATATTTTGCGTAGTATTCATATATATATATACATGTTGATAAAGCCCTTAGAATGTTTGCCTGACTTCCGGCGTTATGATGGCAGTCATACTAGTGGGAGCTGGATAGTCAATAGGCACATCCTTAGATGTCCCTGGTCGCAGGAGTATCGAGACTGGGCATTGATACTCCAGAATAGACTGGTGTATACATATCTAGACCCTGAGGAGGGGCGATGGATTGGTCCCGCAGCCATTGATGGAGTGCACCTAAGATTGTATACAGATGCTCACTGGGTGTGAGTACACCGGACAGGACTCGCCGAGAACTGACTGGATGGTATTTATACCTAACGTCAGATAGCAGTTCTCAGGTGACATGTGTGCAGATAGTCCGTTGACTTAAAGTCGTCATTTGTCTCGTGTGAGTTCCCACTGTGCTTTGATTACTATCCTACCACGGTTCAAAGGAGTTGTGCAAACAGGTTTTAGTTGGGCACAGTCCCGAGCCACGTGAAGGCAGTTAGTGACTGTTAGGGATTCGTCTCTCTCGGTATAGGGAGTTGATATCGCACAGTGATCGGTTGGTCATTACCATAAGTCCCTGGCCAGGGCTGATTGAGAATTACTGATAGATTGATCAGTAGATTCTTGGATGGTGATAGAGCCATACCAACACGACTTGTACGGTTATTAGGGGTCTGAAGTTCACCATCTCCCTAGACCATACATGCGATACTCTTAGACGAACAGACCGGACTGCACGGATATTGTCACGCACAGGCTCAGTAGGAGTTCGGATGAGTATCTTCACCGGCCTTCTTATCGACATCTACCTGGGGACCGTTACGTACAGCTAGTACCGCTTACGGTCTGTGGTTAAACCCACTGCCAGCGTAGTAGTCGAGTCTTTAGAGTCCCACACAGAGTTTTCCCAACTCCAGGCGAAATGATATAGAGGTCGTACGGTTTTACGACAAGGGTTCGGACGAATACGCGTTTAAACGCACGTACGACATTCGGACAGTTTTTACTAGACGGCTTTGGTTTAAGCCAGATTCTAGTATCAGGTTATTGGATTTATACAGTCTTTAGTTTTTCCGTGTTTTCACCGATGCGAAGGGCGTTCTCGTAATTATCCGAGAAGCTTCTAGAAGGAGGGTGACTAAGGAGGTTAAGGTGGCATTTTCATTAATTGCTTTTGTGACTCATTTATATGATTCATCATATCATTAAATGCTTCATTAATGATCTAATGACTCACATAATGAATCACTCTTCTTGAATAAATGAAGCATGGTGAATAATTATTTAATTGACATTATTTGATAATTCATTATGTTTTATATATTCAAGTGAGAAGCTTTTCTCTTCTCATTATCATCTCCACCTTCTCTCTCCTCAAGCTCTCTCTCCTTCTCCAAACCCTAATCCTACCACTCATGAGTTGAGTACAAGGATTAGTAAAGACTAAACACTCCATAACCTAACTCTACATCATCTTAGTTACTTTGGTTAGCAACTAGAGAAACAAAGTTACCTCAAGACTTGAGGTGTAGCTTGGATTAGGGTACTCGGGTGGATCATCTATCACGGATAGGAGGCCGAGGAGGACGTAGAGATCACAAAGACGAAGGACTATAATCGTTTGGTATAATCTCTTCACATAGTAGCTTAGAACTCTATACTTATTGTTAAGTATTGTTTAGAAAAGATCTTCGGTTAGTCGATGTATGCTACAAAACAAGATCGTTTTTTCATATTTCCGCCTCCCCGCTACTCGTGGGGTGTTGCACATCGACTTACAGATTGAACACGGCATATCTACGCTGCTGGCGAGAGAGGAACATTCCTGTTCACGTTCGAGGGGACGGTGAGGACATGAGCAGTGAGGGCACTGCTTTTGGTAAGTTTGGGGGAGGAGATGGTTTGTAAATAGTTATCATTGCATTGCATATTTTAATTTTTGTACATATTTTTTCTTTCTCTTTCTTTGCATGTTTGATTCTGCATTACATCTTTATAAAAAAAATTATAAAAATTAAAAAAATGAAAATAAAAAATTTTTAAAAGAAAAATCAAAAAATCAAAAAAAATTGAAAAACTAAAAGGATAAAAAAAAATTTCAACTTGGCCATATTTGACTTAAGTTTGACAAGACGGTTAACTAGCTAGGAAAAACTAGATCCTAAACTTAGTAAATTAAAAACCCTAAAAATAACCTTTCTTAAAATTTAACGGCAGAAAATATATGTCCTTTTAGTTTATTTAGAAATAGGCAAATTTTGAGTTCAGTTTTTGGGCTAAGTCAAAATAAGTGAAGAGTATTGAAATTTTTATTGAAGTGTAAGTCTGAAAAATAATTCCGAACCTTTAGTCTAAATTCTGAAAATATATACCCTACAACTCGCACATACACTCACCTTGAAACTTGGGATAGTAGAGGATACCTTGAATTGCTCTTGTCTAAAATTCTTAGTATGAGAAAAAAATTAAATAAAAGTATAAGTGTGAATAAAGAGATAAAAAAAATGAACACTGGTTTTGTAATCACTTAAGGCTGCGTAAAATAAAAAATATATAGCGAGGGTGCTTTATCACCTAGTGCCTTAAACCAACTGGTTTGGGAGTCACTGCTAAAGCCTTAGGTGTTACAAGACGAGAAATTACTTCTAAATGCGCGAACACATTTTATAATCGGTCGTTAGTAGCTCAAGAAGTATTAAAGGTCGCATGAAAGATGTGTGAGCAAATTCATCTAAAATTCACCAACTAACAGTACTTTGGACGATGGGCAAGAGTATGATAGCTTGAATTGAATTTCCAAGTGTAGGGGTGATATATACACACACGTAGGGGTATATGATTGGGGTTTTGATGAGAGATAGGAATGAAAGATAAGGCTTATATTTTCAGTAGAGATGATAAAAATTCCTAAGTTGAGATGGAACCTTAGAAGGAAAATTCAAAAGATGCTGAATGCTAAGTAAATTTACAGAACATATATGATCTTAAGTTAAATGATAAGTGAGTATGAAAAATACGGGTTGATGATTTCTTAGTTAAAGATAATAGAATTTCTTGCTAGAACACCGAATTGAAGAATGAAAGTCAATAGGCCAAATTGATCGGATTTTGTGGGTAGTATCCGCTGAAAATCCTTAGGAGAAAACACTCCTCCTACTAGGGACACCTAGAGATTTAATGGCTTGTTGCACGAGCTCAGTGCAATCGCGATTCCCTATGAAAGTGAGGTTAGGTTTTTTCGAGAATAAAAATAGTTTTGCTCGGGACGAGCAAAAGATAAGTTTGGGGTTATTTGTTCATATCATAATTTTGCATTATTATATTCCCCATTCTTAATCATATTACAAATAAATAGGTGCTTTTGATCCATGTCTGCTAAATAGTTGCAGGTTACAGGTTCTCAGAATAATACAGTGAAATTCAGAAAAAGACGTTACAAATGTGAGACTACGACCAACAAATAGATGAATCTGTATGATACTGTATACCAGTTTAAGGAACGAACAACGATCAATGAACAGTTCAATTGCACAAAGTACGAAGGCAGCACAAGATTCAAGACCTCAACGCTAAGCTTACGGTAAAAGTCCACAAATTCTGCACTGTTGGAAATCTGGAAGAAAGTAGAAAAGATTCTGAAGAACCAAGTGAAGAAAACAGAAGAAAAAGGCAACATGAAGCAACCCTGAAGAAATGTGCCAGAGATCTCACCATAACATGGGATTCCGCCGCGGTTCCACGGCCGTGCAGTGCACGTGTCGGTGGGTGTCGGTGCTTTGACCCGGCTTTCTTAGGATAGTCTTGTAATTTCAAATGTGGATCAGATGTAAACCCTAGGATTTCTCCTATCTATAAATAGGAAAGCCTACAGCCTCTTTTGGGGCATGCCTCTTTTAATTTCTAGATTAAATTTTAGTTTCATTGTAATCGTCAAGAGGTGTCAATAAAAGTAAGTTTTTTTATCTTGCATTTTTCATTCGAATTTAATTTCTTCAATTTTCGTATCTGTCTTTTATTATCTGCACATTAATTAAAAAGAAAATTATAAAAATGAATCTCATCGTAATTTCCCTAATGAGTGAGTAATTCCTCACTTGTTAGGGTTAGGATTGGGTAGGTTTGAGAGATGGACATCTCTCACTCCTTTCTTGCCCGTATAATACTTTAAATTAGGACTCTATATGAATCAAACACACACCGCTCACTACGGCACCCTATCCTACGAGATAGCGGCGATTTCCTAGTTAAACCGGTTGTGGTTGATTTACATAGAGGTTAGGGCTAAGAGTTAAGAAAGGACGAACAAGGACCAAAGGGAAGAAACTACGTTTCTTCCTAGTCGTGCTAATCTCCTTTGTTGACTATTATCCTAACACCTATGTTCTTAATTAGGGCAAAGGAAGCAGTGAGAAGAATTCTCTTTCCAAACTAACCTAATCCTAACCCTAGCAAGGTTTTAAATCGAATTAAATTCAATCTTAGTTTTTCTAAAATTCAAAACCTACCAAAAATAGGACTTACCTCGTTAGAACACTAAGAAAAGAACACGTTTTCCCTGTGGACCGACCCGTACTCAACCGGCTAGCTACCAAGCGACACCGTTATTGATTGCGGTATATTCTAAACTTTGATTTTAAAACGCACGCACGAAAAAGGCTCTCAATCAGACGACAGTCCACAAGTCGGACGCTCGCCCCGTAATATCAAATGTACAAAATGAATATAAACTGCACTATCATTGCACCACCTGGCTATCCACCAAGACGATCCAACCACAACCACAACACAACACAGAACATCAACGTGAATGTCATGTTCACAAACCCGTCTAAAAAACATATAGCAATTAGACGAGTTGTACCGCTCTAATGACATTCACGGTCGCAGATAATAATGCATGTATTGTAAACTTACGTATTTAAAATTTCGATTGACAAAAGCTTTCGTATTGGCCCCAAGTGCAATCCAGTACTCAAACAAATCTGGACCAGAAAACAAAACATCCCAAAAATCACAATTCCAAAGAATAAAACACCAGAGAAAATATTGTGCACAGAAGCTTCATTATGGCCGCGCAACCATGGCAAACATGAATGTTATGCTGCGATTCCGCGGCCTAATGATAAGCTCATGTGCCCAATTTTCTTGTCGGCTTCTTAAAAAGCCTGCATGAATTTTTGAGACTCTGTAAATAATTTTTTGACAACTTTTAAAAATCGGCAGAAACCAGAAATTTGGAATTGTGTTTTCGGAAATTTTGCTCGATCGATCTTTTAAGCACGTAAGAACAAGCTAAATTAGGGTTAAAGGGTTGTCTCTAATACCATGTTGGGTTATGGCAGCGTCCTGGCCATCAAACCGTGGCCGAATGCGGAACAAAAATTTTCTAAACCGGCGCTACCACAACCCCCGAATACGGATCGACCATTAACCCTATATCTAGCAAGCAATAAAAAAGAGTTTGGAATGTTATACCGAATGATCCATGTCCTTCGGTCTTTAACCTCTTCCCAAGCTCTTAGTGGCCACCATGATCAAGTTTGGTCGCCGGTCTCCCTCTATCGAAGATGATCCACCCGAAAGTCTATGAATCGAGCTCCTACTTCATAACTGAAGTAACTAGGGTATCTAGCTTGCTAAACTAGATAGACAAGATAATGTAGAGTCTAATGAGGGATTAATTTGTCTCTAAACACCTTAGGTTTCTCAACACAATAGAGGGTTAGGGTGGAGGAAGAAGAAGAAGCCATGAGAGATGAGAGTGTGAAGCTTAGAGCAACTCAAGAAAGAAGATGGCTAGCTTTTGTGAGTGTATGAGAGTGGAAATATCAAGTCAAGAAAATATCTCTCAAGATCACAAAATATCTCACACAAGAAACAAAACATCAAGCATGCCACAATAGTGTTTCAAGAGTCACGCTATGAGTCACCACATGAGTCAACAAGTGGGCATGCTTGAATTAAGGTAAGCACACTCATCTCTCACCTCAATTAACCATTTAAACTAAAATGGTTAATAAACAAAATGAGGTGTTATCCTTCAAGAAACTATTCTTGTAATAAATTACAAGAATGTCCTTCATCCATATATACATATCTGTATCCGTATTCCGAAAATTGCGAATAGAATGAGACGAAAATAATCCAACAATATAATACTATGATCCGGTTTAAACCAAAGCTCACTAGTATTATCCGTACGAATTATGATACGTGCACAAGTATACGTATATGATCGAACCCTGCCGTAAAACCATACGGCCTCTATATTGTTTCGCCCGAAGCAGGGAAACCCTCTGTGTGGGACTCTAAAGACTCGTCAATACGTTGGCAGTGAGTTTAACCACAAGCACGTCAGCGGCACTAGTTGTACATAACGGCTACCCAGGTATTGAGCGAAAGGAAGGCCGACGAGCAAACTCATCATGACCCCTACTGAGGCTGTCCGTTGCAATATTCGTACAGTACGGCCTGTTCATCTAAGAGTATTGCATATCGAGTCTAGGGGGATGGATAAAGTCAGACCCCTAATAACGCGATATTTCGTGTTGGTATGAAGCCCGTCACAAACTGAGAAAATACTGATCCAAATCAGTAATTCTCGATTACCTTGATCAAGGATTTCTGGTGATGGCAACCAGTGCACAACGCGACATCAACCCCCATAACTGGGAGAGACGAATCCCCGACGATCCGCTCATTGCCTCCATGTGGCTTGGGACTGTACCCAACTAAAACCTATTTGCACGACTCCTTTGAGCCATGGTAGGGTAGTAATCAAAGCACAGTGGGAACTCACGCGAGATAAATGACGATCTCAGGTCGACAGACTAATCTGTATACATGTCACCTGGGAACTGCTATCTGACAATAGGTATAATACCAACTAGCAGATTCCCGGCGAGTCCGTCCAGTGTACTCATAACCCAATGAGCACCTGTATACTATCTTAGGTGAACAAACTAACACCAATGGCTTGTGAGACCGGCCACCGCCCCTCGTCGGGGTCTTGATCAGTATACACTAATCTACTCTGGAGCATCGATGTCCAGTCTCGATACTCCTACGACTAGGGACATTTAAGGATATGCTAATAGACTACCCAGCTCCCACGTATATGATCGCCATCATAATGCTGGTAGTTAAGCAAGAATCCTATGGGCTCTATCAACATGTAATAGTGAACTGTAATGCCACCTAAAGTATCTACATGATGATAAAGATAAACCAGATAGCATACTATCATTTTAAGTAAAACTGTTCTACCTGTATAGGTCCTCCCTCAATCATCTAATCGCGTGCCTGCGATTATAATAATTGACTTGAGGGCATTATAGCCAACAACATTCGTCATGGGGCCTCGTCATGCACTGTCAGGTTACTTAACTGACGGCAGAGCGGGGGCTGGACTAGCGCGGGTGCAAAACATAAGAAACGTTTATTATATATATCATATATATAGCATTCGTCTCACGCAGTTATATGATCACATCATAGAACTCAAGTAGCAGAAGTCAATATATAAAATATTGGATATATTAGGAGGTCCGTGTTTTAAATTCAGCCAGTAATGAAAAATAAGGATTCCACAGTCGTGATGAATAGCCAAACTCACATCCCTAGACCCCTACGAGAGCGGCAAGCAACCCTGCCAATTCTAGAGTTAGGAGACCCGGTCTCGACTCCTCGAGTTGGTCTCCCACTGGACTCTAAAACCCGGTTACTTATGCTCCCTGCCTTGGGTCTATCCTAATGTGAAAATGTAAATAATATACATCAATGGAGACATCATCCTCAACCCGGAAGTGTCCCAATAAAAAAATATTATATACAATTTTACATGAATGAAAATAGAAACACTCTCATCTCACGCAAAAACCCCCGGCTATTCAATCACGACGATCCAATATAACATATCACAGCAACACATAAATATCACATGTCATCAACGTAAGTAAATATGCGTATCCCGAATGTCGTTGATATAGAGCAACGAGATCAGGGATACACCACATATTACACTTACGGTTGCAGAAAAGAAATGGAAAAAAACTATAACATTTAGAATCCGCATATTCCTTAGACATCATAAACCCGAAATATCTCATATTCCGAATTTCATGCCTAATTATATAAACCTTGTATTTTAGTCTCAAATCGAAAACACTTTTCAATGACTTAGTCAGGTAATTCAACAATATTTCTGATTACCTGATCGAATGCTCGTCGGAAACTTTAGTAGATGGCCGCACCCCCGATACCATCGACGAAGTGCACTTAGGCGGAACACCGTGGCCGTGAGCACCCGAGTGGATACTTTTGGCAATGGGGTTCTCCTACAGTCACTTGGTTGGGGCTATGGGGCGTGGCTATCTAGTAGTGTTATCCGGCGAGTATTCACGTACTATACGAGATTGCGACGGAGTTTTGATCCGAATCAAAACTCCGTGGCAATCGAGCAATAGAGACTAAAATACTAGATTTACAATTAGCAAACTAGTTTTCACAAAACTAATAAAATATGGATTCCAAATATTGTATCACATATCAATACTTAAACCCGAAACAATGTTAAAACGCGACTACGAAACACACCGAATTGCCCCAATACAAAAGAAAACATCACATGTAATCTAGGCAAAAACAAACATATCCTGAAACCCTAAATCCAAGAGTTAAGAACACCATACAAAACCCAAAACCCAATTATTTTGAAAAACCGGCCAGGCCGGGTATTTTGGTAATCTCGCCCGCCAAAGTAAATCATTTGGGGCTCGTTTTTCTATGGTGTTCTAGTTACATCACATGTAACATTCTGCACTTATTTAAAAAAAATTTAGAGGTTGTAACAACTCCAATTTCAATGTCATAAAATTGTTTACAAGTTAATGTACAATTGGGGTATTTGAAATCCTGTGAATGCTATAAGAATTTGTTTTGCTTTGGAACAACAAGAAACCATTTGTAGCTCATTGGTAAAGCCTTGCACTGTTGTGACGTAGCTCTTGTGTTCGAATCCCATCAGCCACATTATATTTTTGTCTTTTTAGAAGCCCAAAGGTTTGCACGTGCACAACACGTAAACTGAAAAGACACCGACTATTTAAACATGTGCATGAGGGTATAGGAAACGACACGACGCGTGGCTCTAAGACCCAACACCCCCCGTCGGTATTGGCCCGGCTACACACCCCAAAACCCTCGGCGCCGCCGGTCTCGCCCATCGGTAAAGCCCCCATCTTCTCACTCCTGAACCTTTGCCCTACCCCACTCCCTCTACACTGTTTATCTTCTCTGCAATTAACCAGAGAATTAAAATACCCCCTTTAATCAAATTTTTAATGCATATTTTAAATGCAATTTTTAACACACCAAACCCTAATTTCTCCTATAAATACCACACCTTATTTCACCCCTCCTCACTCATAATTCCCTGCCAAAACTCTCAAAAACTTTCAAGTCCCAATAGTGTACAAGTGGAGTTAGCGAAGGGCGAAACTCCAACGAAGTTTCGGCGACGATACAAGGAGTTTCCGGTGACGAAACAATGCCCCGAAGCATTCCGTAGTTCCCTCTCCCTTTCCTCTTGACCCCAAGCCAGTAAGTCCCATCTCCCCCTCTCATATTCTAATATAAAAACTTCAAATTCAAAAACCCGACGGAGGCGGAGTTAATCTGACTTCCGATTCGGATTTCCTTTAAAAATCATATTTTTCTTAAACAAGAATATATAAAACTATCATATCATGTTCACTAAACATTACCAAACACTTTAAACAAGTTTCATCACAAAATATTATTATATGCACCTTCTATTGTAGTTTTACAGTAAAATAACACATGCTTTCGTTTCCGACATAATCATCATAATACCTATTATACCTTTAGATAGTTCATGAGCTAATGACCTACCTTATCACAACACACATCTCTATCATACCACGATGAAGTTTGGAACAATAGAATACGAGAAAATACGACTTTACAAATAAATACCATAAACTTACAAAACCGTTTTCTATAAAAAGATGTATTAAATATTTCCATGCAATTGCGCCTCTACAACCCACTTTTGGGGACCCCGTTCGGGATGGTGCAGATTATCGCACATCCTCGGGCTTAGTAGAGCGAGATGTAGACCTCCGCAAGGAGCATTCGATCTCGATGGAAATTTTATATACATTTTTTTCTTTAGAAAATGAGATTTTTATAAGAAAATAAATAAATTATTTTCATTAAATATATATATCTATTATCAAAATATCTATTTTAATTATATAAATATTCCAAGCTTTCTAAATCAAAGGAATCACTGTTACATGAAAATACCATCCAAATACAACACAAGTACAATGTTTCAAGAAAATACCATATACTATGAAATTAGGTTCTATTTACTAGAAATTTCACATTTATAAAATATACATCTATGAAAACCCTAAACACGATAATTAAATGCTTGAGGTATATTTTGAAAGTATGCCAAAACTATTTTTTCATAAAACCCCTCAAGTTATACTAAATTACAATAAGGATCCTAGTAAACATAGGTTTAAGCGGGACCAGTCTCTTGAGCCTCAGGGAGCCGTAGATATGGGTGCTTGCCTATCTAAGGTAGACAATCTAACAAACGGTGTTATCAACACTGTAATTGTCTTGGAAAAAGACACAAATTCTGCCGTCCATGTGCAGCAGTTACCGATAACATTAAAACAATCAGGATTTCAAGCTCTTTTTAAAAGTGTCTGACTCAGACTGAGTCTCAATCTAATCAATCTGACTTGATTGTGATTCAAGTATAAACTACAATTCAATATGAATCCGTTTGTATAATCTATTTCAATATACAATTTGACTGAACCGAACCATGGATATACCTCCATCTACATGATTCTCCAGTTACATCCATTTGCTGATATCCTGGTTTTAGCAAGTCATCATCTATATAACAAGACAATACAATCCAAACAATACAATCAAGATATAACGGGGTTTATAAGCGGTAGATTGGTACGGAAGGTGTTAAAAATGGCACGAGACTGTAATCATAATACACATAACCTGAATCTCCATTGTCGTTGTACCGTGGCTGAACGGTTCCTTGTGCTCCGTATACCTTAATCTCCGGAATAGTGGGACCCCTCTCGTATACACTGGCATTTTCTGTACCAAGTTACAAACAACAGCGTTAACAATATAATACAACTTTAAAAGTTACATTCTCCTTCTGTCTATTCTATCTCTACTTATCTTTGGGACTTACCGAGCGATTGTTCGCTGACGACATTCCTTTTTTTTTGGAATGTTGTCAGGTGGATCGGACCTTCTGGAAACAGAGCCCGAGGACTTGGATCAGATAGCCTTCGACCCAGAGCTCTAGTTCATTTGTATATTTTCATTTCTGTTATGCCACTGTTTACGCATCGCTTTCATTCCATATATTTACTTTTCAGATGTATTGTAAAAAGAATGTTGACTAAATAAAGTTGCTGTCCATTTACATCTTGTCTCTTGTGTAATTTTATTTTATATTGCTTAGATACGCTTAGCGTGTTTACTTCTGAGTAAATACGTCTCGTGACCCGTCGCGTCCTCTGCCCGTACACTGGGAAGCGGGGCATGACAGGTTTTGTTGGTGGCCCATGCAGGTCAGTTCTGCGTGGACAACCTAAGCAATATAACACAAGAACCAGCAACTAAAAATATTTATTATAATTCATGTTCTTTGAATTTTCCAATTTCATATATTTTGAATCTGTCCTAACCCGGCTTTTTCTTTCAAGGTTATGGATTCCCCAAACAACACCAGCACCAATATCAACAACACACCTCCACCTCTACCGCTTACACCTGTCATAGCTGCTCCGATCAATGAGCAGACAGTACTGCTTGAGGCGATTCGCAGCCTCCTGGAAGGACAGCAGCAGCAGACTGCTATCTTGATGAACCGTCCAGAGGCAGAAGCACCTGGGGTGAAGCAACTCAGGGCTTTACACCCCAAGCAATTTTCGGGAAAAGAGATCCCTCTAGAAGCTGAGGAGTGGGCTCAAAGTATTGAGGACGATCTGGCAGCAGCACAAGTGCCAGAGGTCGCTTGGGTTCGAGTTGCAAAGCTGCAGCTCACTGACAATGCACGGGTTTAGTGGAAGGCGGAAGAAAGCCGTCTCACCCAGCCGATCGAATGGAGGAATTTCCATGATATGTTCGACGCAAAGTACTTCCCTGAGACTACCAGATTCGACATGGAACAACAATTCATCCACCTACAACAGGGTTCGATGTGGACCAAATCTGTGGATGAGTATGATGTTGAGTTTACCATGCTCAGTCGGTAAGATATGTCTTAATATTTCGATTTTCAATATATCACATACTACACAGCTAACACAATACCTTAACAGATTCGCAGCACACTTAATATCGACAGATGAGATCAGAGCCCGTCGATTTCAACAAGGGTTAGATCCGGAAATCCAAGCTGCGTTAGCCACAGGGGATTTCCCAACTCATGAATTGGCTCTGAAAGCGGACCGTCGATATGAGGCGGTGGTAAAGATGAGGGGCTGACCCCAATCTGCCGGAATTAAGCGCTCTGCCAATCAGATGGCAGGAGGAGCCTTTTCAAGGCCACCATTTGTGCTAAGGAGACCGGGAGTACCGAACAACCGGCCTACCCCAGCCTTTTGCACATACTACAGGAGAGATGGACATCTGGTGAAAGATTGCCGGCGAGCAAATCACCTTTGCTTAGTCTGCGGCTCAGCTACTCATGACATTGGGTCTTGTCCTTGTAGACACAACCCATATGATGCACCCATGCCAGCAATCACTTACCCGCAGCGCCCAGCCATCCAGGCACCTGCTCCATGACTTGCATTACCTGCTCCACCTCCTCGTGGACCGACTGCACCTCCTCCTCGTCAGTTCCATCAAGCTCAAAGGAACCCACCTCAAGGAAAAAGGAACGGACAAAGGAATTCTCTTCCAGCAAGGAAGAATGTACCGAGGCGACATGCTTTCACAATGACCGTGGAAGAGGCTGAAGCCACTGGCCAAGTCATCACCGCTAACACTTCCCTTTCAAATTCTCTTTCAGTCCATAGACATACCTATATACATTCCTAAAACATATCTCACATACCTTAGGTACAATCTTAGTAGCCTCACTTCCTGCACTCACACTCTTTGATACTAGAGCATCCTATTGCTTTATGTCGCAACGGTTCGTCCGAACTCATGCGATTCCAGTCACACCGCTTGTATCCAGCTAGAATGTCAGTTCAGGGAACGGCATTCTAAAGGCAACAATAGGATACAACCTGTGTCCAATGGTCGTCTGCAGCAGAGAATTCTATGCTGACTTCAAGGTGCTGGACATACCGAACTTCGATGTCGTTCTGAATATGGATTAGCTCGGAACATTCTATGCTACCATTGACTGCCGTCAAAGGAAGGTAGTATTCGAGATTCCAGAGCATCCGGTCTTCTATTTCAAAAGTGGAGACCGCATCCTGGAACCGGGTACATACAAGGCAAAACCGAAGAAGGCGGTGATTGCGGCAATTCAAGAGGAGGAAGGATCGAAGCCAGAAGTAGTTTGAGAGTTCGACGATGTGTTTCCTGACGATATATCAGGTTTGCCTCCCGATCGAGCTCTTGAATTCAGCATTGATTTAGTACCAGGAGCACAACCGGTAATCAAAGCACCGTATCGACTAAGTCTGGAAGGTTTAAAGAAAGTTCGAACTCAATTGGACGAATTATTGGCGAAAGGATGGATTCGTCCCAGCACTTCAAGTTGGGGATCACCAGTTCTACTTATGAAGAAGAAGGAAGGTCTATACAGAATGTGCATTGATTATAGAGCCATGAACGAAGTAACGATAAAGAACAAGTATCCGCTACCGCGCATCGACGATCTGTTCGATCAACTAAGTGGATCTTGCGTTTTCTCCAAGTTAGATCTTCGTTTGGGTTATCATCAGGTGAAGGTCAAGGAATCTGATATCCATAAAACGGCATTCAGAACTCGCTATGGTCATTACGAATTTCTTGTAATGCCATTTGGAGTGACCAACACACCAGCAATATTCATGAACCTGATGAATCAAGTTTTCCGAGAGTACCTAGACAGATTTGTTGTCATCTTCATCGATGACATCCTGGTGTATTCAAAGAGTCGGAAAGAACACGCTGAACACTTGAGAACTGTCCTGGAAACTCTACGACAGCATCAACTCTATGTCAAATACAGCAAGTGCGAGTTTTGGCTAGATCAAGTCGGTTTTCTCGAACATATTGTATCAGGCGAAGGAATCTCTGTGGATCGAGCGAAAGTATCAGCAGTAAGCGAATGGCCGACACCGAAGTCAGTGAAGGACATTCGAAGTTTCTTGGGTCTAGCAGGATATTACAGAAGATTCATTGAAGGATTTTCAAAGATTGCAACACCTCTGACCAAGCTCACACGTAAAGATGAAGAATTCGTATGGTCAGAAGTATGTGAACAAGTTTTCGTAGAACTCAAGTCAAGGTTGACATCAGCTCCTATTCTCGTTATACCAGACCAATCTGGAGGTTTTGAAGTGCATTGCGATGCATCCGGTAAGGGATTAGGATGTGTTCTACATCCGCACGGTAAGGTTGTAGTTTATGCATCAAGACAGTTGAGGATTCATGAGCGCAATTATCCGACGCATGATTTGGAATTGGCGGCCGTAATCTTTACTCTTAATATTTGGCGCCATTATCTTCTTGGTGAACGAGTGAACATATACACAGATCATAAGAGTCTGAAATATGTGTTTACTCAGAAAGAGCTTAATATGCGGCAGAGAAGATGGTCAGAACTCATGGCATACTTTGACATCAACCTGCAATATCACCCAGGGAAGGTGAATGTAGTACCTGATGCCCTTAGTCGCCAACCATTAGCATTGAATCTCACCGCACAGTGGAAGCTTCAACAGGACTTGCATCAAATGAAGATTGAAGTGGTCATGCCAGGTAACGCTTCAGGTTTGATGAACTTACAAGTTCAATCTACCATTGTCAATCAGATCAAAGAAGCTCAAGCAGGTGATGCTAAGTTGCAAAAGATCAGAGAACAAGTGGAAAGTGGACTTCAAACAGACTTCATCATCCATGAAGACGGATCTTTGACATATGACAGCAGATTGTGCGTACCTAAAGGTCCTGTGCGATAAAAGTTGATGAAAGAAGCTCACAACTCTCCTTATTCAGTACACCCTGGAGGTACAAAGGTGTACAAAGATCTGCGTAAGAATTACTGGTGGTATGGAATGAAGCATGAAGTAGCCAGAAGCGTCGCTAAATTCTTGGTGTGTCAGCAAGTAAAGGCTGAACATCACAGGACAGCTGGTTTACTTCAACCGTTACTTATTCCAGAATGGAAGTGGCAACACATCACAATGGATTTTGTGACTGCATTTCCTCGCAGCACAAAGGGTAACGATGCGGTATGGATTATTGTGGATCGAATCACAAAGTTGGCTCAGTTCATCCCATTTCGAGTTGGCCAATCTACTGAGACATTAGCAAAGAAATACATGGAGGTAAGAATCTAAATAAGATTTAAACTCTTCATAAATGTACTATCTTTGATACCCATGAACCCATGTAGGAAATCGTGAGACTTCATGGAGTACCGGTCTACATTTTCTCCGACCGTGACACCAGGTTTCGATCACAATTTTGGCAAAGTCTGCAAGCGAGCTTGGGAAGAAGTTTGAACTTCAGCACAGCTTATCATCCACAAACAGATGGTCAGTCTGAGCGAACTATTCAGATCTTGGAAGATATGCTCAGAGCGTGTATGCTAGACTTCGGAGGATCGTGGGAAGATCATCAACATCTTGTGGAGTTTTCATACAACAACAGCTACCAAGTAAGTATAGGAATGACACCTTTTGCAATACTTTATGGAAGGAAGTGTCGATCGCCATTAAGTTGGGACGACATCAGAGATAGAGAACTCCTTGGATATGAGATGACAGTAGTAACTGTCGACATGGTACGTACTATTAGGGAAATAATGCGCATAGCCCAAGATCAACAGAAAAACTGGGCTGATGCAAAGCGCTGTCAGTTGGAGTTCCAACCGGGAGAACACGTATTTCTGAAGATATCTCCAAACCACGGAGTGATTCGTTTTGGAAGAAGGGATAAGCTTAGTCCAAGGTACATTGGACCGTTCGACATACTCGAACGAGTCGGTGAAGTGGATTATCGCTTGGCGCTTCCACCTTAATTGGAAGGAATGCACAATGTGTTCCACATATCCCAACTCAGAAGGTATGTGAGTGACCCCAGTCATATTCTTGATCATTCCGAGCTCACTTTACAGCCAGATTTATCTTGTGAGCAACAACCTGTTGAGATCTTGGACAGAAAATTGAAGTCACTTCGGAACACGGAAGTCAACTTGGTCTGAGTGATATGGAGAAAAGACACTCTAGGAGAATCGACATGGGAAACGGAAGATGAGATGCGTGCAAGATATCCTCACTTATTTATAAACTAGTCCTTAAAATAAATTATAAATTTCGAGGACGAAATTTTTGTAAGGAGGATAGACTGTAACAACTCCAATTTCAATATACATAAAATTGTTTAAAAGTTAATGTACAATTGGGGTATTTGAAATCCTGTGAATGCTATAAGAATTTGTTTTGCTTTGGAACATCAAGAAACCACTTGTAGCTCATTGGTAAAGCCTTGCACTGCTGTGACGTAGCCCTTGTGTTCAAATCACATCAGCCACATTATCTTTTTGTCTTTTTAGAAGCCCAAAGGTTTGCACGTGCACAACACGTAAACTGAAAAGACACCGACTATTTAAACATGTGCACGAGGGTATATGAAACGACACGACATGTGGCACCAAGACCCAACACCCCCCGCCGGTATTGGCCCGGCGACACACCCCAAAACCCTCGGCGCCACTGGTCTCCCCCTTCGGTAAAGCCCCCATCTTCTCACTCCTGCAACCTTTGGCCTACCCCACTCCCTCTACACTGTTTATCTTCTCTGCAATTAACCAGAGAATTAAAATACCCCCTTTAATCAAATTTTTAATGCTTATTTTAAATGCAATCTTTAACACACCAAACCCTAATTTCTACTATAAATACCACACCTCATTTCACCCCTCCTCACTCACAATTCCTTGCCAAAACTCTCAAAAACTTTCAAATCCCAATAGTGTACAAGTGGAGTTAGCGAAGGGCGAAACTCCGACGAAGTTCCGGCGACGATACAAGGAGTTTCCGGCGACGAAACAACACCCCGAAGCATTCCATAGTTCCCTCTCCCTCTCCTCTTGACCCTAAGCCAGTAAGTCCCATCTCCCCTTCTCATATTCTAATATAAAAACTTCAAATTCTAAAACCCGACGGAAGCGGAGTTAATCTGACTTCCGATTCGGCTTTCCTTTAAAAATCATATTTTTCTTAAACAAGAATATACAAAACTCTCATATCATGTTCACTAAACATTACCAAACACTTTAAACAAGTTTCATCACAAAATATTATTATATGCAACTTCTATTGTAGTTTTACAGTAAAATACCACATACTTTCGTTTCCGACATAATCATCATAATACCTATTATATCTTTATATAGTTCACGAGGTAATGACCTACCTCATCTCAACAAATATCTCTATCATAGCATGATAAAGTTTGGAACAATAGAATACGGGAAAATACGACTTTACAAATAAATACCCTAAACTTACAAAACTGTTTTCTATAAAAAGATGTATTAAACATTTCCATGCAATTGCGCCTCTACAACCCACTTTTGGGGACCCCGTTCAGGATGGTGCGGATTATCGTACATTCTCGGATTTAGTAGAGCGAGATGCAGACCTCCGCAAGGAGCATTCGATCTCGATGGAATTTTTATATACATTTTTTTCTTTAGAAAATGAGATTTCTATAAGAAAATAAATAAATTATTTTCATTAAATATATATATCTATTATCAAAATATCTATTTTAATTATATAAATATTCCAATCTTTCTAAATCAAAGAAATCACTATTACATGAAAATACCATCCAAATACAACACAAGTACAATGTTTCAAGAAAATACCATATACTATGAAACTAGGTTCTATTCACTAGAAATTTCACATTTATAAAATATACATCTATGAAAACCCTAAAAACAATAATTAAATACTTGAGGTGTATTTTGAAAGTATGCCAAAACTATTTTTACATAAAACCCTCTCAAGTTATACTAAATTACAATAAGGACCCTAATAAACATAGGTTTAAGCGGGACCAGTCTCTTGAGCCTCAGGGAGCCGGAGATATGGGTGCTTGCCTATCTAAGGTAGACAATCTAACAAACAGTGTTATCAACACGGTAATTGTCTTGGAAAAAGACACAAATCCCGCCGTCCATGTGCAACGGTTACCGATAACATCAAAACAATCAGGATTTCAAGTTCTTTTTAAAAGTGTGACTCAGAATGAATCTCAATCTAATCAATCTGACTTAAATGTGATTCAAGTATAAACTACAATTCAATATGAATCCGTCTATACAATCTGTTTCAATATACAACTTGACTGAACCGAACCATGGATATACCTCCATCTACATGATTCTCCAGTTACATCAATTTATTGATATCCTAGTTTCGATAAGCCATCCATCTATATAACAATACAATACAATCCAAACAATACAATCAATACATCGCGGGGTTTATAAGGGGTAGATTGGTACGAAAGGTGTTAAAAGTGGCACGAGATTGTAACCATAATACACCTAATCTGAATCTCCATTGTCGTTGTACCGTGGCTGAACGGTTCCTTGTGCTCCGTATACCTTAGTCTCCGGAATAGTGGGACTCCTCTCGTATACACTGTCATTTTCTGTACCAAGCTACAAACAACAGCGTCAATAATATAATACAAGTTTAAAAGTTACATTCTCCTTCTGTCTATTTTGTCTCTACTTACCTTTGGGACTTACCGAGCGATTGTTCGCTGACGACATTCTTTTTCTTTTTTTTGGAATGTTGTCAGGTGGATCGGACCTTCTGGAGACAGAGCCCACCAGCGAGGACTTGGATCAGATAGCCTACGACCCAGAGCTTTAGTTTACTTGTGTATATTTTCATTTCTGTTATGCCACTGTTTAGGCATCATTTTCATTCCATGTATTTACTTTTCAGATATATTGTAAAAAGAATGTTGAATAAATAAAGTTGTTGTTCATTTACATCTTGTCTCTTGTGTACTTTTATTTTATATTGCTTAGATATGCTTAGCGTGTTTACTTCTGAGTAAATACGTCGTGTGACCCGTCGCGTCCTCTGCCCGTACACTAGGAAGGGGGGCGTGATAGAGGTTATTTTAAAATCGACATAAACTTGGGTTTTAGGTTTCGATTTTCGGAGTTGTTTCGGTTTCACAATTTCTAACACATCGTCTAATACTCTAGTTTTGGCTCTAATACCATGAAAGTTTATCCTAGCACCATCACTGGGTTTTAACCGGCATCAAGCATGCAATTTTAAAAAATTCTTGGTGTGCTAAGCTACACTAACATAGAATCTTAACTAGATCATTAGGGTTTAAGCAATGATATAACAAAAACTACATTAAGTGAAAGAGACTACAACCTTTATAGACCAACTCCTTCAATTTTAAAGCTCCGGGTAGTAGTCCCTACGACTCCTCGTGGCTCCACTTGAAGAAAGATCGAGCTTGCTTCGCGATCTTCGTGTCGAAAATAATCCACCCGAAGTTTCTCTAGGTCAAGCTATCTCTTTACTAGTCTACTATTAGTTAATGAAACAACCTAATATAAAGTGCTAATCTAGACTAGGATGATGAAATAGGTGTATAAGCCCACTTAGAATTCTCACAAGCCTTAGGGTTCACAACTCATGTGAGTGTTAAGGCTTGGAGGAAAATAAAGAAGAAAAATGGAGAGCAAGCAAATGAGCTAAGGTAAAAATGATCAAGTGAAGAATGACTCTCATTCTCATCTCACTTATTGAAGCATGGATTTTTTCACAATAATAAAATTCAACCACGCTTCAATAGTGAATGCAAATGAATAAAAAAATGAACAAACCATGCTTTACACCATACCACAAATCTCTCTCTAATTTCCACCTCTTTATTCTATTTTCTCAAAATAGAAAATCCATACACACACACATACATATATATATCACACACATATATATGTAAATGTATATATCACATGTGTGTGTGTGTGTGTGTGTGTGTGTGTGTGTATTAAGAGAATATAATTAGTAAGCAATAATATTAGTTAACATATAATTATATCAAATATAAATATATATCAAATTATTAAATCAATACTTGATATAATAATCCGGTTATATCATATATAACCGACTAATATCATTTATCGCCAGATTAGAATACGGTATCACATACTCGTATTTAATCAGGCTCCCGCACATATCAGCATATGTGCCCTACTTCGTTTCGCTTGAACTATGAAATCTCTGTGTGGGACTCTAAAGACTCGTCAATACGCCAGCAGTAGGTAATGATCTCATCAGTTACCTACAAACCGTCAGCGGTACTAGCTGGACGTAACAGCTATCCAGGTATTGAACGAATAGAAGATTAATAAGCAAGCTTGTCCAAACTCTTGTGAAGCCTATAAGTAACACTTACCGTACAATCCGGTCTTTTCGTCTGATATGTCGCATATCGAGTCTAGGGGTGGAATCGTCATACCCCAGTAACTTGATAAGTCATGCCGATGTATGGCTCATAACGGTTCGAGAAACTACTGATAACACTTACTAGTAAATCTCATCAGCCATGACTAGAGACTTACTGTTATACCCAATTGAGCATAGCGCAGCATCAACTCCCTATACCGGGAGAGACGAAACCCCTCCTATTGCTCACTGCCTCCATGTGACTCGGAACTGTACCCAAAATCCAACTGTTTGCACGACTCCTTTGAGCCATGATAGGGAGGAAATCAAAGCACAGTGGGAACCACACAAGACATTATGACGATCTCGGGTTTACAGACTAACATGTACCGGTGTCACCAGGAAACTGCTATCTGACGATAGGTATAGTACCATCTAGGAGTTCTCGGCGAGTCCTGTTCGGTGTACCCATTCTCTAATGAACACATGTGTACAATCCTTGATGTTAAACACCAATAGTTATGGGATCAACCATCGCCCCATACAGGGTCAAGAACATGTACACACTAGTCTACTCTAGAATATCGATGTCCTATCTCGATACTCTCTCGATTAGGAACGGTTAAATGATGTGTTTGTGGACACACAAGTCCCAGTAGTATGATCTGCATCATAGTCATGGTAGTCAAGCAAACATCCTAAAGGCTTTATTAACATGTTTCAGAGAGACAGTATAATAATACATGTGTACATGTTAAGATAAACAACAACCAGACAGCATACTATCATGTCGAGCAAGAAAATCCTCTCTATATATGTCCAAACATCCACTATATCATACAATAATGGCCTCTAGAGCATACATATTACTAAAAATTTCTGCGTGTTATATATAGCACATAACATATCGATGGTATAAGAAAAATTGTAAATTTATAAGTTAGCTAAATTTCAACTTGCTACCATGAACTATAGGCACTTTTCCCAAACAATACCATGGACTTTCAAAATGATCGACTAATATCATGAACTTTCAAATGTATCAATAGGAAAATTACAAAATTACCAAAACACCTCTTATATGATAAAAAAGACTTAGGGCATGGTATCAATACATCATTTTAAACGATTACGAACTTTTTGGTAATTCTGTACTATGTTTTTTTTCCGATTTTAATGAGCTCATAGGAAATATTGAAAAATTTGTGAAGGCATAAGGCATGAAATATGGATAGAAAAGGAAAAACAGAAAATTTGCACTTCTCCCCTAGTTTTATGAGATATACAAAATATCAGTAAATCTAGATAATAAATAATGAAATTTCTCGGAATATTGATCGATTGAGAAAAACTGAGAATTTGCAAATCTTTAGTAATATCATAGGTTACACCATATTACATTTTACCGATTTTCAAGAGGTAACACACGGAGTATATAGAACTCATGATAATAAAATATTATGACTTTTTCAATTTTAATATGTTATATAACATGCAAAACATCTAAAACTCAAGAAAGTAAAATATTGTAAATTTTTTTCTGAAATGAAATATCGAAAACCCAAGAAAATAATATATTGTTAAATTTTCTGATTTAACTGAGATATGGATATTGAAAAGATCGAGTAATTAAATATGAAATTTCACCGAAAAGTATAAAAATAAGAAAATGAAAAGTCAACAACTATCTTTTTCCCTCCCATTCATTACATATTCTCTATTGTATTCAAAAAGCTAAAAAGAGATATGCTACTACAAATAAGGGTTGCCCCTACGGACATATGCGTAGGAGCCAAAAAATACCCCGTAGGTGCAAAGGCCGCAGGTGCAAGTTGAGGCCCTGAACTTGCCCCTACGGGCAAAATATTGCCCCTACGGATATATCTGTAGGTGTTGTTGCCCCTACGGATTACTCCGTAGGGACAATCAAATCATATATTTTTTATGTTTTTTTGAATATATTGTATGTACCTACGGATATACCCGTAGGTCCTTATTATACCCCTACGGATATATCCGCAGGTAATATGCCGTAGGGGCAAAATATCAGGAAACCTGATATTTGGCCCCTACGGATAACTCCGTAGGGGATAGACCGTTGCCCCTACGGTGCAGAAAATATCCGGTTTCCTGATAGTTTGCCCCTACGGATATGTCCGTAGGGGCAACATATATACCTACGGCTTAATCCGTAGGTACATATTGTCTGTATTTTTTTTTTAAAATGGGCTGCTAGATTTTTTCCCGCCCTGTGCACAATACTATATACATCAATCACATCAATCAAATCATATATTGCAGTATTCATAATCACATCTCACGCATATATATAATATACAAAAGAAACCCAAAAACTGAATATGATATAAATACAAACCAATATCAATATCGTTTCAAAATGTAGTACAATGTGATATAAATAAATACATGTTTCAAAAAATAAGAACCAAAAAGCTACCCTAGTTCGGTCCAGCTCTACCTCTGAATAACGTTAGAATAACGCGCGCCTGCTCCTCGGTCAATACACTCTGCAATGCGTCGCGAGCGGTAGTCTGAGCGGTATGTGGAGCTGGCGATGTGGTCTGCGCAGCCGCCGTCGAGGTAGTCGCTTGCGGAGCCTCGGCTGCGGGAGTCTGAGTGGGCGGTGGAGCTACAGGAGCTGTCTGCGGAACCGCAGCCGATGTAGTGGCTTGCGGAGCCGCAGCCGAAGGAGATGCATGTGGAGGCTCGGCCGATCTACCCTGTCGCGTCTGGACATAACGTGTGTAAGAAGGGTGTAAGAACTGTGTATTATTCGAATTCGTATCATTATTAAGTTATTTCGAAACCCTGTTTGGATATCTAGTTTGAAAAAGCGTTGTTTATTTTAATTACATATGTATGTATGATTAATCAAACTTAAGTCTAAAACCAAATAAGCTTAAGCTACGTACTAATTATGGATATGTTGATATGTATATAATATGAAATGATATTTTACTATAAAGTAGTATACATACCAGCATCTCCTTCAACTCCTGAACGGTGGCCCTCAAGCTATCCAGTTCCTGAAGGACATGCCGGTCACTGGAGACGGAGGAAGTAACCGCCGGGGTGGAGTCCAACCTCATATGGGCCCTGCTAGGGCCCAATCCCCGGCCTCTCTCCCAACCTCCGTGATGCCCTCCGTGTGCGGCGTCCAGAACTGGGGTCAGCAGCCTCGGATCGTTCTGTCCGGTAAAATCGATCTCCGAGGCCTGGGCCTGCTCAACCACCCGCTCCTACACCCACATTAAGCAGTAAAGTATAAGTATAAAATTTAAACTTGAACCTTCCAAAACTAAAATTTCAAATTTGGGTAGAAATAATATTAACACTTACGCAGTACTCCTGGGTAGCGACGTCGGGATATCGAAGCTCGCCCGTGGCGGGATCTGTCGAGGTGCCGTGGACGGCAAGATATGCGGACAGCACGCTCGGTGTACCACCTGACGCCACGGTCCGAGATGTCTGCAATATTAGAAAGTAACTCTTAATATTAGAAATATTAGAGAATAACTCTTAATATTGCAGAATATTAAAGAATAACTCTTAATTTACCGATAACTCCATGGCTCGAGTAATGTTTCTCGAGCCACCTGTGTAAGTGGGGCGACCCCTCTTCGCCGACTTCCTGTTCTCCATATTCTGAGCGGCCTGTTTCTGCACAACGCATTAACATTTAGTTTTCTAATTAAGAAACACAAAGAAATAAATTATATCATAAATAATGAATTAAATTTAAAATACATACCTGTTTGCGTTCGGAGTCGAAATAAGCGCACAATAGAGGCCATGTCTCTACGTCGACTCTCGCAAACGCCGGAGTAGATAGGAGTGCCGCTCTCTCTGCCTCGGGGGTCGCTATCCACAGGGAGTAGCAGTCGGCCTTCAGCTCATTCCTGTTGTATCGGACCTTGGCCTGTATGTTCTTCATCAGGCCATTGTACAGAGCATGAAGGTCGAGCACCCTCCCCGGATGATCAGGGTCGGCTACAGGCTGAAAATCGTAATCCAACTGAAAATACAAAAAAAAACATTGTTATTAGATTGCAAGTGTTAATAATAAATATATTGGATAGATCAAATGAAAATATATATTAATACATACCCGAGCTCTGCCAATTCTACCTTCTGCCAGTACTTATTGCCACATCTATTGCACGGACAGAGAATCTTCTCTATTATGATCTTATTATGTGCGCGTGCAAATTCAAGGAAAGCAGCAACTTCTGCGACAAACTTAGGTTGCATACGTTGTTTCCAATCCACATACATCCAGTCCTTAACTCTGACGTACTCATGAGCCATGTTAGACTGAATAACATATAAATTGTAAGTTATGCTGACTATATTGAGAAATATAAGAACGGGATAGTTACTGACAAAGGAGAAAATCCGTGTATATGCTTTGTGTGTGCGTTTGTCGTTGAAAAGAATAAATTATCGCACGTATGTTAACCGATAGACGGGGACTAAGTGGCGCTTTTAGTTTCATATATGAGTATCGATGGGATGAAGCTTTCATATTATCATATATTGGTTTTAACCCGAACATCTCGAATCGCTCTCTAGTTATGCATTTGTATGTGTGTATTCCGGCTGTCGGGGGTAGGCTTCTATCCCATTAAGAATGTATAGAGCGAACGCCCATCACTTGTGCTTTCAACCGTTTCGAATAAATTTCGGCAGCACCTCCCCGCTGTTCTCCGAGTACACTGTAATAGAATAGATAATCATTTCAAAGCTGTGAAATAACGTTGAAATGAACATCTAATCTATCTTTGTACACGGAGAACCAGCGGAAAGCTACCGACGAAATATCTCGAAACGGATGAAAACACAAGTGAATGAAGGCATTTGCTTTATACATTCTTAACTTGTCCACACGGGACAAATCTATGGGTTACCATACGATTGAATTTTCTCGTCGCGTAGACTATACGACGGTTGTTAGTATCGAGCTATACTGTCCGATATTTAACAACCTTCGTATAGTTCTAGGTCACGACAAGCATCGCACGTATGTTAACCGATAGACGGGGACTAAGTGGCGCTTTTAGTTTCATATATGAGTTTCGATGGGGATATGAAGGTTTCATATTATCATCGAGTATCATATATTGGTTTTAACCCGAACATCTCGAATCGCTCTCTAGTTATGCATTTGTATATGTGTGTTCCGGCTGTCGGGGGTAGGCTTCTATCCCATTAAGAATGTATAGAGCGAACGCCCATCACTTGTGCTTTCAACCGTTTCGAGTAAATTTCGGCAGCACCTCCCCGCTGTTCTCCGAGTACACTGTAATAGAATAGATAATCATTTCAAAGCTGTGAAACAACGTTGAAATGAACATCTAATCTATCTTTGTACACGGAGAACCAGCGGAAAGGTACCGACGAAATATCTCGAAACGGATGAAAACACAAGTGAATGAAGGCGTTTGCTTTATACATTCTTAACTTGTCCACACGGGACAAATCTATGGGTTACCATACGATTGAATTTTCTCGTCGCGTAGACTATACGACGGTTGTTAGTATCGAGCTATACTGTCCGATATTTAACAACTTTCGTATAGTTCTAGGTCACGACGAGCATCGCACGTATGTTAACCGATAGACGGGGACTAAGTGGCGCTTTTAGTTTCATATATGAGTTTCGATGGGGATATGAAGGTTTCATATTATCATCGAGTATCATATATTGGTTTTAACCCGAACATCTCGAATCGCTCTCTAGTTATGCATTTGTATGTGTGTGTTCCGGCTGTCGGGGGTAGGCTTCTATCCCATTAAGAATGTATAGAGCGAACGCCCATGCCCCTTTTACCAATCAAGAGAATACTACTAATAACTTATTGATAACATAAACAATATAATAATATTTTAGTATGTCAGGTTAAAATAATTGTATTAGCAAATACATTTTAGATAGTTATATAGACTACAAATTTCCAGAGAGAAAAAGTGGATGGGCAAGAAGAACAGAAGTTCCACTGTATTCACTTTTTGGATGGAACGATTTTGGTAGGCGGAAATCTATCATATACCAAAAAAGTTCTAATTGAAACCATCAACTTCCAATATTAGATTCATTCATAACTAACAATAAAAGGTTCTACTTCTCATTTTATTTGACTGACACCAAATAAACCTATCCCATTAAAGATATACTTCAAAGTTCCAAACACCAATTCCAATTGACTAACCCTCTTACTTAATTTGGGTCAACAACATAAGCTTATTGAATATTATCAATCACTAAAGTAATATTAAGGAGTATGATAAAGTTCAATGTCAAGACCATGCATAAATTCTCGGAAGAAATATTCAAAAAAAATGATATTATGATCACTCAAGTAATATCTAATTTTCCCACAATAATTGAAAGGCATAGAGTTGAAGGGGATTATGAAGAAAGAATGGACCCAGTCACCACCCATCAAGCAGCTTTCTCCCTACACCAATTTACTTTCTGTTTTATGAAAGACATTCTAGTGTTGTCAAATATCTTACGACATGCAAATCAATCTTACGATTCAATACAAGATACAGGAAAATTAATAAGTATCTTATGAATGTATTTGTTGGATGATTGGATCAAGTAGTTTTAGGATACAATTTCTGTATCTTACAATATAATATAATGGAATCACAAATATTCAACCCAACTAATAAATGTGTTTCAAATATATTTAGAAAGATTTTTTAGTCACATTTTGGTTGCTAGTTTTAAGATGAGAAAACGGAGTATACGTTTGAATTTCCTATGTTGGCGGGACACATAACATCACTAAATTCATCGATCCATCCATGTATTTTGTTATCATCAATCCACCTAACCCTAACCCCAACCTAACCCTAGCCCCAGCCCCACCCAGCCCCAGGGGCAGCCCCCAGCCCCCAGCCCTAGCCCAGCCCAGCCCCAACCTAACCCTAACCCTAACCCCAGCGCGGCCAGGTAAACCCCAACACCAACCCTAAGGCAAACCCTAACCTCAGCCCCAGCCCCAGCAGCAGCGAACCCCGACCCTAACCCCGACCCCGACCCCGACCGCGACCCCTGCCGAACCTCAACTCGCGCGTGCGCAACCCCCCGACCCCAGACCCAGCACGTATGTTAATCAAAAAATTCTTTAATTTACCTCAAGATTTACTCACCTGACCGGCGGTGGCGACGACCCGAACGGCGCTGGCGACGACCTGAACGGCGCTGGCGACGAGAACGCCGGTGGCGACGAGGAGGACGACGGTGGCGACGAGGAGTTGTTTTCGCGCGCGATCGAAATCGAGAGAGAAAGAAATTGTGAGCGTAGGCGATCGATCTGAGCTTTAGTAATTTGATATTTAGTTGCCCCTACGGATATACCCGTAGGTTCTTTGTTTGCGGCTCCGTAGGTGCAAACACCAAATTAAGAATTAATATTTTTATTCTTGGACGTCTGGGCCCGTAGGGGCAACCTTTTAGCCCTACGGATTAATCCGTAGGGCCAAGTTAAATCTGCCCTTACGGATTCCAATATCTGTAGGGGCAACCCCCTATTTTACTAGTTTACAAATTTATACATAAAACCTTATATATTTGTTATTTTGTATGACTCATAAATTTCTCAATTTTAATATTACATTAACCGATTTATTAAATCTAAATTTAGAAAAACTATAAATATCTTTAGAAATTTTCATGTAATGTTCATGATATAAAGTTTTACACAAGCCTTCATTATATGATGTTCAAAATATACACACGTGCATCAAATTACACACGTGCAAAATATCGGTTTTCATAAATGCTATAACACTCGAAATATCTATGGTTCTAAAAGAACAGAAAACTTACAATTCTTAACCAGTCAAATGACTTGCAACATGCCAAAAAGTTGAGGTAATAAATTATTATGAAATTTCACTCATGAAATATTGAGGATTTAAGTAAAAACCGAAAATTTACAATTTTTTTATTAGTTTCTTGTGTTACATGTGAAATACTAGAAATCGAGAAAATTGAAAATTATGACATTTTACCGATTTTCATGGGAAATTACGACATTTTACCGATTTTCATGGGCTATAGTATGCAAAATATCTAAAACTCGAGAAAATAAAATATTATGAAAATTTTCCGATTTAGTGGGCTAAAACATGTAAAATATTTGAAATGGTAGAAAATAATATATAATGAATTTTCTGATTTTAATGTGCATGCAAAGATTAAAAAAATTATGAAATTTGACAGATTTTCGTTTGCCATATAACATATGAAATATCATGGGTTAAAAAAAACTAAAAAGTTATAATTCTTCACTAATTTCATGAGTTATAATATAAGAAATATTAGAAATTTGAGCAAACAAAAAAATTATGAAATTTTATTGATTTTCGTATATTACACCATATAAAAAATATTGATGGATTAAGAAATACATAAAATTTGCAAACCTTCCATAGTTTCATAGTTTTAGCAAGGAAAATATCAAAAAGTCAAGAAATAGAATATTGTGATATTTTATAGCACATGAAATATCGATCTTCAAGCTGAACAAAAATTTTGCAAATTTTCACTAGTTTCATGAGCACTGAGCAACATGCCATATATCAGAAATCCGAGAAAAATAGATTTTTTTAAGAATATATTTTACCTATTTTCATGGTTGAGAAGCATCGAAATATTTATTTCGGTCGTGACATAACATTATTTCTCAAATTTTTTAAGTTAGGTAACTTGCAAAAATAAAAAATAAATCTGGTCTTGTTATGCAATTGCATCTAAATCCTAATAATTAGGGTAAATTATAAAAAATCGCCCGGGAGTTAACTAAAAACCCCTGTAATTTTCTAAATTGTTGGAAAGTGTCCACTGTTCGATATTTTTATTGAAAAACGATGGGCTGTATTTCATTTAGTTCTTGTATTTAGTCAACTACTTGAGTATTACAGGCAACTGCTCAGATATTACATGCAACTGCAATTGCTTAGATATTACAGGCAGCTGCTTGGATATTATTTGGCAAAAAAACTGCTTGGATATTACAGGCAACCGGTATACATGGGTAGCCCTAGGGATTTTTAAGAGGAGCAAAAAGCCCAGTGCTGTTACACAAGTTTGAAACGGCCCGGGAGCTTTTTGACAATTTACCCTAATAATTAATACGATTTAAGCTACAGCAACTGGGCTTAGGAGGGCGATCCAGATTCCGTATTGGCTGGGCTGGAAGGGTTTAGGTTTACATTTTGACCCCTGTATATCTTAATATTTGCGCAAACTGTCTACAAATTGTATAATATTACCCTTATTTAGCTTAATATTTACACAAAGCGTCTTAAACGTCTGCGCTTCAATTATAAACACACTCTCGCGCTTCATTAACAACACAGAAAGGATCAAATTGAAAGCGGGAAGCGTGCAGAGGCGGCGAGAGGAGCGCCGCTCGATTATCCAAAACCCTGGAAATGGTAAAAACTTTCCCCTTTCTTATAAATTTCTCTCCTTTTTGATGTTTCTACGTTGAATCTGCTAGGGTTTCTTTGTTGTCGTTGATTGCGTGCTTAATTAGAATCATTGGGTGCATTAGGGCGAGACTTAAGAGAGGAGAATTTGGTAATGTATTGTTGATTCTTATTCAAAAGTTGTTAATTTTATCTGTATACGAAACCCTAGCTATATCTTTTTTCCCCTATGAAGATTTTTCTTTGGAGTCGCTAATGCGTTTATGCCCCATTTGTTCATACTCTATGAGCATTTCAAAACCTTAGTTTCGAAAATTTACAATTTTTAATCTACATTTGTAGTTGTAAAAGTATGTTGCTGCTGTCGCATACGACTAAAACAAAATGGTGAATTTTATTTTTTAGACAAAGCGAAACGGTTTCGGTTGTTGACATGAGAAATGCAAGAATCTCTGTCTGGCTGCTATGTTTTCTATAAGTTTGGAAAATTGAAGGACTCATCTCTGTCTGGCTGCTACGTTTGTTGACATGAGAATTTTGGCAGCAATTACAGAAAGACATATTCCGTATCTGGCTACAAATGGGACGGGCTAGTTGGATCTAGGTCAAGTTTCGGCTAATTGCCTGCCAAATTACCAGGCGAGAGAGTTCATGTTGAGAGCCAGTCATTAAAATTTGTTAAATTTTCTACAGAGCCGTTTTTGTATGGACTTGTGCTCCATAGCTAGCTCTAATTTTATTGAGGAAACATCGACATGAAGATGATGCATGATTTCCAGATAATTAAATTGTCTACAAAAGTGTTGTTGCCGGCTTCCTTTTAAGCACAACCTCATGCTAGTTTTACTTACTTTGATTCCTGCTTCAAAAGGCAATGAATTGCATCTGAAACTAGGGAAGACATGAAACCTTTGTAACTTTGGTATTTGAAGGTAATGACCTAATTTCTCCAAGTGAAAATCTCATGAAGTAACTACTGAGGTTTTTTCCTTCAATGTGTTTGGTTCTAAGTTTTATTGTTTGACAATTAAGAATGATATGTTAATCGATAATTTGACCGAGGAAACAGTCCTTGAACACAGCAGAATGGAAGAAAATGATTTATATAGATGACCCCAAAAAATTTGGGATAAATGCTTGTTGTTGTTTGGTTCCAAGTTTCTTTCTCCAATCAAAGATAACAATCTGCAATAGAGAATTAAGGTCCCTTAAGAATCGTTGAAGAGAACTCGAAATGTGCTGGATATCATATCTACAAGGATGTGAGAATTGAGAATTATTAGTGTCAGTATGGAAAGATTCCCATGATAGCGAATTGTGCATCTTTGATGACCTACTTAATAGATTGTTCTCTTATGCTATGAAAAGATGTGGATTTTATCGCTGTATTAGACTATTCCTGTATTCTACTCCTTAATCATATATAGCAGATCATCGTCTTATGTTAATTATGAGCAAATCAAGTTTTGTGAGCAGAAGTATCAGTTCTTTCTGCTGAAGTTTCTAGGTAACGAAGACAAATACATTATCGATGTATAAGCAAGTTTTTATAGATCTATTTAGTTCTGCTAACTTGCTTGGAAGTTTTTATAGTGCGGGGCACATAGCCTAGTGATGGGTAATAGGAGTTTGGGAGGGGGGATCCAGGATCGAATCCGGGGTCTCCCATTTAGTGCTTCGAAGAGGGGTGCGCGGGGCCGGTGGGCTTCGTTGCGGTCAAAAAAAATTGCTTGGAAGCTGGCTTCTTATGATTAATGTTGATTAATGAATCCATATGTTCTAACATTCAGTGCATGGAGTTTGCATTATCTATGTCGACTTTTCTCTATCTCTTTCATATTTCATGTTTTAAAGTTGTTATTCATGTTGTGTTGCTTGCATATTACGAAGGTTGAGGGGATGTATTTTTTTCCCTCATCAAGTTTATGTACTTTATCTTTATTTCTTATGAAAACGTTAGTTTGGAATCGTTGTAGATTTTGATTTGGTACATAAATGTATGATGCCTTTTATTTAGAGTAAGGTATAATAAGATGGATGTTAAATTAGAATGAAATTTGGGTATGATATGTAGCTTTTATTGGATCTGGAAGGCTCCGGCAAAAAAAAAACCTCTATTATGATGTGATAACATTAGGCTCTTGATAAATTATGTGGTGAGCGAGTTAAAGCCCAACCTGCAGTAGCCCAAACGCAAGCACTTACCTCGTAAGGTTTAAAATCAAAATCCAATAAGAAATAAACCTGGAATAGAGTAGATGTTTGTCCAATAAGAAATCAAATCCAATAATCATTGAATATAATTATTACTCTTATGCACATTCTTAAGTTTTCATAATTCAGGTAATTTCTTGTGGGAAACTTCCCGATTTCTAATATTTCTTTTGTTTTCCAGGCCAATTCTAGAAGGAAGATTTCAGTCCAGTCCAAAACTGCTTCCCTCCCTTTGGAAGCGACCTATTAGCGAATCTAACATGCGATGTCTCGCTTTGGAGAGGAAAGTTTGACTGAGAAGATATGCTCCTTTGATAATTGCATCGGAACTTGATCAAATGGTAAGCCCACAGGTTTATTAATGATATTTGCACAATTAAGTCTCAACAAGCTTCTAACACTTTGATGATCACAATTATGTGATTGTATCAAGATTCAAGAGATCATTGAGACAGTCAAAGAATCTTTCTCCATGATTTACTCCATCCTGATCACTTGAAAGAGGAGCAAACCCTAATCAATGGTTAACAGGAATATAATAAAGGATTTGGTTATCAAGTGCTTGACAGTGAAAGGAGTATGGTCACTAGTATATATTTGGGATAATATATGAAGATAAAGGATTAGTTACCATAGTGGTGGCAGACATATGCAGTACATGAAATTAATTAAAAAGATGGAGCCTTACCCCAAACCAAGGAGAAGGTCCCCCCCACGTTTCAAAAGAACATAGGCTCTTTTTTAGTTATTTTTACAGCCTTGAATTTGACTAATAGCTCACTTCCACTTGCCATTTTGAAGGAAAAAAGAAATACTTACTTTTCACCTTAAATTTTCTGAACACAAAGAATTGTCTCTCTTGATAGGCTAAACTTAGTTATGTCCATCTCCCTCAAGCCAATTATATGTGTTCCTACCACTTTCTCTATTTGAAATTTGTTTATTTGCCCTTTTTATATTTATGGAAATTTATGCTTTAAAGAACAGGAAATTAATATGATACTATGCAAATAATATCGATATGGTCATTCCCCTCCTATGTCGGAAAATTTTGATTATATTGAGTACTGACATTGCCCTCTTTTTTTTAAATGTAAACAACACTACTACAAATAAGGGTTGCCCCTACGGATTTGTCGGTAGGGGAAAACCACTGCCCCTACGGATTAGTGCGTAGGGGCGAAAAAACACCCCGTAGGTGCAAAGGCCGCAGGTGCAAGTTGAGGTCCTGCACTTGGCCCTACGGATAAAATTATTCCCCTACGGATAAATCAGTAGGTGCTATAGCCCCTACGGAGTACCCCGTAGGGGTAAAAAAATCATATATTTAATTTTTTTTTTTAATATATTGTATATACCTACGGATATATCCGTAGGTCCTATTTAGTCCCCTGTAGGGGATATAAAGTAGCCCCTACGGCTGTTTTCGTAGGGTCCTCTCCCAACACAATGAACTGAGATCGGGGGGAAATATCAGGGGACCTGATATGTTGCCCCTACGGATATATACGTAGGGGATAAGTATTGGCCCCTACGTATATATCCGTAGGGGCACCCCCAACACCCTGCACTGATATCAGGTGGGAAAATATCAGGTTTCCTGATATTTTGCCCCTACGGATAACTGCGTAGGGCCAATATATTTACCTACGGTGTAATCCGTAGGTACATATTTTCTGTATTTTTTTTTAAAAAAGGGCTGCTAGATTTTTTTCCGCCCTGTGCACAATACTATATACATCAATCAAATCATATATTGCAGTATTCATAATCACATCCCACGCATATATATAATATACAAAAGAAACCCAAAAACTGAATATGATATAAATTCAAACCAATATCAATATCGTTTCAAAATGTAGTACAATGTGATATAAATAAATACATGTTTCAAAAAATAAGAACCAAAAAGCTACCCTAGTTCGGTCCAGCTCCACCTCCGAGTAACGTTCGAATAACGCGCGCCTGCTCCTCGGTAAATACACTATCCAATACTGCAAATAAAGGAGTCTGAGCGGCATGTGGAGCTGGCGTCGTGGTCTGCGCAGCCGCCGTCGAGGTAGTCGCTTGCGGAGCCGCGGCTGCGGGAGTCTGAGTGGGCGGTGGAGCTACAGGAGCTGTCTGCGGAACCGCAGCCGATGTAGTGGCTTGCGGAGCCGCAGCCGAAGGAGATGCATGTGGAGGCTCGGCCGATCTACCCTGTCGCGTCTGGACATAACGTGTGTAAGAAGCGTCTAAGAACGGTGTATTATTCGAATTCGTTTCATTATTAAGTTATTTCGAAACCCTGTTTGGATATCTAGTTTGGAAAAGCGTTGTTTATTTTAATTACATATGTATGTATGATTAATCAGACTTACGTACTAATAAGGGTTGTGTTGATATGTATATAATATGAAATGATATTTTACTATAAAGTAGTATACATACCAGCATCTCCTTCAACTCCTGAACGGTGGCCCTCAAGCTATCCAGTTCCTGATGGACATGCCGGCCACTGGAGACGGAGGAAGTAACCGCCGGGGTGGAGTCCAACCTCATATGGGCCCTGCTAGGGCCCAATCCCCGGCCTCTCTCCCAACCTCCGTGGTGCCCTCCGTGTGCGGCGTCCAGAACTGGGGTCAGCAGCCTCGGATCGTTCTGTCCGGTAAAATCGATCCCCGAGGCCTGGGCCTGCTCAACCACCCGCTCCTACACCCACATTAAGCAGTAAAGTATAAGTATAAAATTTAAACTTGAACCTTCCAAAACTAAAATTTCAAATTTGGGTAGAAAAAATATTAACACTTACGCAGTACTCCTGGGTAGCGACGTCGGGACATCGAAGCTCGCCCGTGGCGGGATCTGTCGAGGTGCCGTGGACGGCAAGATATGCGGACAGCACGCTCGGTGTACCACCTGACGCCACGGTCCGAGATGTCTGCAATATTAGAAAGTAACTCTTAATATTAGAAATATTAGAGAATAACTCTTAATATTGCAGAATATTAGAGAATAACACTTAATTTACCGATAACTCCATGGCTCGAGTAATGTTCCTCGAGCCACCTGTGTAAGTGGGGCGACCCCTCTTCGCCGACTTCCTGTTCTCCGTATTCTGAGCGGCCTGTTTCTGCACAACGCATTAACATTTAGTTTTCTAATTAAGAAACACAAAGAAATAAATTATATCATAAATAATGAATTAAATTTAAAATACATACTTGTTTGCGTTCGGAGTCGAAATAAGCGCACAATAGAGGCCATGTCTCTACGTCGACTCTCGCAAACGCCGGAGTAGATAGGAGGGCCGCTCTCTCTGCCTCGGGGGTCGCTATCCATAGGGAGTAGCAGTCGGCCTTCAGCTCATTCCTGTTGTATCGGACCTTGGCCTGCATGTTCTTCATCAGGCCATTGTACAGAGCATGAAGGTCGAGCACCCTCCCCGAGTGATCAGGGTCGGCTACAGGCTGAAAATCGTAATCCAACTGAAAATACAAAAAAAAAACATTGTTATTAGATTGCAAGTGTTAATAATAAATATATTGGATAGATCAAATGAAAATATATATTAATACATACCCGAGCCTGTTCAAAGAAGAGGGCGAATGAGCGCTGGTGCTGCTCGCCCCACTCAACGTGAAGTGGATAGTTCTTCACGATCCGGCTCTCGTCCCCCAAATACCGGCCGAACCTCTCGGCATGAGGACCGGTATAGCGATAGTCAAGGGTAAAAAATAGGGGGAATGCTGCCTCCCCCCTAGCTCTATTAGGCCTCAGCCTATGGGACTGATTCGGGCCTCGAGTCCCCCTCTGGGGATGGAGAGGCCCTGCGTCTGCACGAAATATCAAGACAATCAATAATAATACAAAGTTGTATTAAGAAATCAAGGTTAAACAAAAATTCAAGTGTGATATATACCTCCGGTGAACCGTGTCTAACCGTGTCTAACCTGTAGGGGTGGTCTGGAGGCAGAAAACGTCGATGGCCGCAATAACAAACCTTCCTGCTAAAATTCAAAAATTTTGATGTTGTGTGTTCATGGCAATGAGGACATGCTTTGTGACCATGTACGGACCAACCTGAAAGCATTCCATATGCAGGAAAGTCATTAATTGTCCACATTAAAGCCGCACGCAGTATGAAGGTTGTATTTGTGTTTGAATCATATGTCTCTACACCATCAATAAACAAAGTTTTCAGCTCCTCAATCAGAGGTCGGAGATAGACGTCGATATTGTTCCCCGGTGAGTTTGGTCCGTCGATAAGAAGAGGCATCATAAAGTATGATTGGTCCATAGCCAACCAAGGCGACAGATTATAAATTATCATTACAACGGGCCATGTACTGTGACTTCCAGCCATATAGTTGAATGGGCAGAAGCCATCGGCAGCCAGTCCGAGCCGGACATTGCGGGGATCGCTACTGAATATTGTGTGCCTCCTATCGAAATCCTTCCATGCCGGTGAATCTCTTGGATGGCTCATTTTTCCATTTTCGCTTGGAGGAGCACGATGATGCCAAATCATTGCCTCGGCTGTTTTCTTGCACCTGAATAGCCTCTGTAGCCTCTGTGTTATGGGAAAATATCGTGCTATCTTCACAGGTATATCAGGCTTCTTATCAGAATCTTTCGGCTTATACCTGGCCTCTCCGCATGTTGGACACTCTTTCAAATCTGAATTCTCTTTCCGGTACAACACGCAATTTTTAGGACATGCTTGAATCTTCTCGCACTTTAGACCCAAATCAGACATCATTTTCTGGGCTTCGTACCAGCTTTCGGGCACATTATTTCCCGGAGGCATAGAATCTTTCAAGAACGAAAGAAGCATTGTGAATGACTTGTTGCTCCATCCATTTAGGCACTTAATTTGGAAAAGTTGGACGAACCATGAGAGGGTGGAATACTTCGCATTCTCATAAACTGGTTTCCTAGCATCATTCATGAAATTTTCATATTTATCCGCACGCGGTCCTTGACCGGAAGGAATGTCATCTTCGGTACGAATAGATTCACCTAGGGCAGCCTCTACCATATCCTCCATTTCTTCTGATGGAAATAAATTTCCGTATCCTGCCGTATTACCGAATTCTTCTTCTTCTCCTGCCGCATTATCGTGTTCTCCTTCTTCTACCGCAGTACTGCATTCTTCTCCTTCCCCGTGATATTTCCAAATTGAATAAAGTCTAGTAAACCCATGTTTTACAATATGAAGCTCTGCCAATTCTACCTTCTGCCAGTACTTATTGCCACATCTATCGCACGGACAGAGAATCTTCTCTAATATGATCTTATTATGTGCTCGTGCAAATTCAAGGAAAGCAGCAACCCCTGCGACAAACGTAGGTTGCATACGTTGTTTCCAATCCACATACATCCAGTCCTTAACTCTGATGTACTCATGGGCCATGTTAGACTGAATAACATATAAATTGTAGGTTATGCTGACTATATTGAGAAATATAAGAACGGGATAGTTACTGACAAAGGAGAAAATCCATGTAGATGCTTTGTGTGTGCGTTTGTCGTTGAAAAGAATAAATTATCGCACGTTATGTTGACCGATAGACGGGGACTAAGTGGCGCTTTTAATTAGTTTCATATACGGGTATCGATGGGAATATGAAGGTTTCATATTATCATATATTGGTTTTAACCCGAACATCTCGAGTCGCTCTCTGATTATGCGTTTGTATGTATGTGTTCCGGCTGTCGGGGGTAGGCTTCTATCCCATTAAGAATGTATAGAGCGAACGCCCATCACTTGTGCTTTCAACCGTTTCGAGTAAATTTCGGCAGCACCTCCCCGCTGTTCTCCGAGTACACTGTAATAGAATAGATAATCATTTCAAAGCTGTGAAACAACGTTGAAATGAACATCTAATCTATCTTTGTACACGGAGAACCAGCGGAAAGGTACCGACGAAATATCTCGAAACGGATGAAAACACAAGTGCATGAAGGCGTTTGCTTTATACATTCTTAACTTGTCCACACGGGACAAATCTATGGGTTACCATACGATTGAATTTTCTTGTCGCGCAGACTATACGACGGTTGTTAGTATCGAGCTATACTGTCCGATATTTAACAACCTTCGTATAGTTCTAGGTCACGACGAGCATCGCACGTATGTTAACCGATAGACGGGGACTAAGTGGCGTTTTAGTTTCATATACGGGTATCGATGGGAATATGAAAGTTTCATATCATCATCGAGTATCATATATTGGTTTTAACCCGAACATCTCGAGTCGCTCTCTAATTATGCGTTTGTATGTATGTGTTCCGGCTGTCGGGGGTAGGATTCTATCCCATTAAGAAAAAATGGAGTGTATTTCGCTGTGAGAGACTCTTCAAAGAAATGGAGGAAGAAGCACTAAAGAAAAAAGAGAGAAAAATAAGAATATAAAGTTGAAACTAAAGTTGAGCTATCCGCTGAAATCATAAAGCATAGGAAAGTTGATTGAGTCTTGATCTATTGCTCTTTCTTTGCATTATCTCGTATGTCCATTTATAGATTTTAATGCCACATGAGATGTAATCAGTCAGCTCCCTATGGTTGTATTAATGTCAGCTCTTACACAATATGGGTATCTGCCTTACGATTAAGACAACTATGGAATATGTTAATTTAAAATGTAAGGCTAGCTTTCTATGTATTCTGAGGGACTGCTTGCATAGAACTTAGCTTGATCCTCTCAATTATTACACATAAATATGCTGACATGCCTCTCATAACCCTAACCCCAGCCCCACAGTAACCCTAACCCTAGCCCCAACCCTAACCCCAGCCCACCGTAACCCTACCCCAGCCCCACAGTAACCCTAACCCTAGCCCCAACCCTAACCCCAGCCCATCGTAACCCTACCCCAGCCCCACAGTAACCCTAACCCCAGCCCCACCGTAACCCTAACCCCAGCCCCACCACAGCAGCAGCCGAACCCCAACCCTAACCCTAACCCTACCCCGACCCCGACCCCGACCCCGACCGCCACCGCGCCCCTGCCCAAACCCAACTCTCGCGCGCGCAACCCAGACCCAGCCATGAATAATCCAAAAATGCTTTAATTTACCTCGAGATTTATACCTGAACGGGCGGTGGCGACGACGGCGTCGAATTGGCGAAGAAACCGGCGGTGGCGACGACGGTGGCGACGAAACTGGCGGTGGCGACGAGGATGGCGACGAAATCGGCGGTGGCGACGACGGTGGCGACGACGGCCGGCGACGGTGGCGACGCGACGGTGGCGATTTAGGGTTTTTCGCGCGCGTTTGAGGGAGAGAGAGAAAATGAGCGTAGGCTTTTCGATCTGGATTTGTTTTAAATTGATATTTACTTGCCCCTACGGATATGTCCGTAGGTCCTTTGTTTGCGCCACCGTAGGGACAAACACCAAATTAAGAATTAAATTTTTTATTCTTGAAAGTCAGTGCCCGTAGGGGCAACCCTTTAGACCTACGGATTAATCCGTAGGGCCAAGTAAAATCTGCCCCAACGGATAATCCCATCCGTAGGGGCAACCCCCTATTTTACTAGTGCAAGTGCTGGTCATTGGTATGAAATACATTAAAGATATGGAAATGGTTGAAATTATAAACACAATTACCTGACAACATCTCACAGGTTACAAACAAACGGCGATAAAAAAAACGCGCACACACACCCTATCCTATATATATGTGTGTGTGTGTGTGTGTGTTATATATATGTGTGTGTGTGTGTGTGTGTGTGTGTGGAGTGCTCCATTGCAAATTGGTCCGCGTTTTTTAAAACCGAGAACTCACGGTTTACGGCATATTTTAACGATCCGATCCGTTCAAATTGATCACCCTAATCTCAAGTGTATGTGTATGAAAGAGACCTCTAACCTATATATCGGATGAAATTTATATTACATTATGAAAAAACTAAAAGATTTGAAGATTTCTAACTTATGAATCGATAGGTGCAAAAATAAACGTTTTTTCATAATGTAATATAAATTTCATCCGATATATAGGTTAGAGGTCTCTTTCATACACATACACTTGAGGGTAGGGATGAACAACTTGAACGGATCAGATCGTTAATGTGCCGTAGATCGAGAGTTCCCGTTTTTAAAAAACGCGGACCGGTTTGCAATGAAGCATATATATATATATGTGTGTGTGTGTGTGTGTGTGTATAATGTGAATATTCATTACGAAATTTACATGCTTCAAATATATATATATATATATATATATATATATATATATATATATATATATGGGGAGTGTTCCATTGCAAACTGATCCGCGTTTTTTAAAACCGAGAACTCGTGGTTTACGGCATATTTTAACGATCCGATCCGTTCAAATTGATCACCTTAATCTCAAGTGTATGTGTATGAAAGAGACCTCTAACCTATATATCGGATGAAATTTATATTACATTATGAAAAAACTAAAAGATTTGAAGATCTTTTAACTTATGAATCGATAGGTGCAAAAATGAACGTTTTTTCATAATGTAATATAAATTTCATCCGATATATAGGTTAGAGGTCTCTTTCATACACATACACTTTAGATTAGGGATGACCAACTTGAACGGAGCGGATCGTTAATGTGCCGTAGATCGGGAGTTTCCGTTTTTAAAAAACGCGGACCGGTTTGCAATGAAGCATTCATATATATATATATATATATATATATATATATATATATATATATATTCATTACGAAAATTTACATGCTTCAAATTTTAACCATTCATTTACGATTATATTTCACTGAACGAAATTGCCTCTTTATATTCTACTGAACAGTTAGTTTTTCTCACTTTTATGTAAAACATATTCTAAGTTTAATTTTTATACATGATTTAGTATTTGGTGTTCTCTATACATAACCATTTTACATATAAGAGTAAGCTACTTTAGCATGCGAGATATGTCTGAATATAGTGATATAAAAGTGTTCAAGTTTATACAAGGTGTCCAATATTAAAACTAGCTATATAATAAAATTGAAAATATATCCAATAAGTGTCCGGCATATGCTTAAAAAGCATCCAAAATGTAACGATGTCTAAAATGCAAAGAACATATACAGAGTTAAAACTTTTGTGATGTATAGGACTTTAGTAGTTTTCAAATTTTCCTTAGTTTTACTAAATTCCAATTAGAACACTTAATTTTCCCCCTATCAAATAGATTTCTAACATACAAGGATGTGTTTATCAAATGTCCATTGATAGATCAAGTTGTTGCTTGTTCACTTGACAAGTATCAATTATTCAAAGTAGAAGTGCAAAACCTAGCAAATGATTAGAAGTTGAGGGCTCCTAGCTTCAAGGAAGTAAAATGAGCAAAGTCACTTTCATAAGATATCTATATAAGAATTACAAAAAAAAGAAAAATATTTGCATACAAGCAATTTTAGTGGGAAACCAATCGAAATGCTAGGCGAGTCAAATTTTTGTCACATTGTCCTCATGAAGCTCTTATTCCATCAGAATTGCTGAGAGTATGAGACAAGACTTCGCCATCTGAAATAATTTTGTAATTGTGTCAATATAATCATAACTAATGTCAAATTTTCGGTCGAGCTAACTATGAACAAGACATAATTATTGATTGTCCAACATTTTTTAAATTTTATCAAAAATAGTAAATGATAGATTTTGTCATAAGAAAATTAACTATATTGAAGCTCAAAGCATAGATATTGCCTACAGACATAATACAATCCCAATTGAGGTCAAACTTTGACTGAAGCCTAATAATCCTAATTCATATATAATTCAATTATAAAAAAGGCACTGCCTTTGCAGGGAGTAGCATGTGCCAAGGTCTCATGAGCTGTGATTCACTGTCATCTTATAACCAACACTTAGAATCTCTGACGGTTTAATTTAATCTTGAAATAAAACACAAATTAAGCATCCAAAGCACACTTAAGTGAACACCATTGGAACTTAATAATCCTGGTCAAATCCTGGTCTTCATACTTGCTGCTATCTAATTAAAGAGCCCAAAAGAGAACAAGACACCCATCTTCCAAAGGATAGGACACCAAAAGTTTATAACACAAATAGAGCAATATCACTGTGTCCCCATCTTCATGGATTTTATAATTTTTTTTCTGATTGATTTGATCTATCATTCATTTTGTCTTCTCCTGTTTCTTAGATTTGAGCTTAGCTAGCATCTAATGAGTGTGGGAAACTATGAATGAAAGTGTTGGATTTATTTTTTTCAACATATTACATGAAGGGAAGCATGCATGAGTTTGCTTTGATTGTGTGTGGTCAACAGTAGGAATTGGGGATGTGGAGATAGAGGGACCACAACTTGAAAGGGTAGGATGTGATTATATTATTGGAGGATTTGAAATTTTTATATATTCAAGTTGTGTAGAATGTGCTAGCTAAGCCATATACTTCCTTATTTAGGACACAACTCAACTTGGAGAAAAGAAAACAATACAGTATTCATCTTTATAGTATTACGCCAATATGTCCCTTCAAATCATTGTCTTCCATATTTAGAGGGGAGGGTCCTTTTCAATCTTTTTCCTTGAGATTACTAGCTAACCTAAATAAGCATGCAAACATTTATGTCAAGTTTATTACTTCATTTTTAGTGTTTATATTCTTGTAAGATGGTAATTGAAAAATTAATAAATCGCAAGCTATCTTGTTGTGACTACAGTAACATAGGATTCCACTAGATGTAAGACAACAAATGTTGTATCATGTACCGACATATTTCATTTGCAGCAATTCAGACAACAACCGGAAAAGACTTGAACTCGTAATTTCTTTGTGTTTATCACTATCTCAACCTCAGAGAGAGAGAGAGAGAGAGAGAGAGAGAGGACATCGTAGGTGAGTTACCAAGTTAAGTATTTCAATGATTCAAATAATAAATAAGAAATATTAATTGGTAGGACAGTTGAACTATGCAAATCTAAGATACAATGATTGTACTAGTGGAATCCCATGGCTAAGTTACAACTAATTATTTTTCTCTGAAGAAATTGATTTGGAAAGTTTGATTAATTAATTTTCAGCACAAGTGTCTTAAGGTTTAATAAACAGCCGCATACTTATAGAAAATCATATAATAATACATAGGAAAAAAGATTTCTCGGTTTTGAAAGGCATTGGACTTGTGTCACAATTCATGTATTTTATCGTTAGTTTTTTTTTTTGTTGTAACAGGTGTTTTATTTCTGAAACTTTACCGCTGTAACAAGTGTGAGGTAAGAAACATTGCAGCTAATTAGTAACTCATGTTACAGTGATTCGTTCATTATCGCAAATAACATCAATTTTATCATTATAACTTTTTAAATCATACTGTTAAACGTCTTTTCCACTGTACCAAAACTTCGAAATTATGATGGGAGTTGTGAGTTTTATTTTTATTAGTATTACATTAATTAGCTTTGATTTTTAATGATCAGAACACAACTGCTAAATGCATGTAGGTACGTAGTTGATCAACTACGAGGTTCCAGCAGGTACCTAATTCTATTTAAGGTTATCGCTTCCTTGCTTCAAATATCCATACTTTCTTGCCCATTAAGAAAGTTGACAAGCTCAAAAAGATCAAAAACCAAGTAAAAGCTAAAGCCAATTATTCACCTATGCAGTGATTCTACTGGCTGCACTAAAATTGGCTTTAGTAATGATTCCCTTCCATGCTTATCAATGGTTTCTTAAAGCAAAACCAAGAGTAGAAATGTTGCAAACGGTAAAAAAAGCTAGAACGAAGCTAAAGCATCATGTCACTTTAGCTCATACTTCAAAGCTTTTCTATTCTTTAATTTGGTCATTATTTGTCATTTTCTACACATGATAAATATTACTATATTTTCCATTGGTATCTAGATATATGATACAAATCTAAAGCACATAAAACATACTCAACCAAAATTACAAAGAAAGAAAGCTACAAAAGTTTTCTTGTTTCCATTACACCTCATGATGATAATATAGCTAGAATCATGTCAGTAACAGAAATTACAAAAACAGCAACAACAAAAAAAAGGGAGGAAAAAGAAAAAGAAGTTGAACACTTGGCCATGAGCAAAACTTTGATCGCTTGTTAGTCCTGTCAGTCCTCTTCATGTTACCTTCAATCTCTCTCTCTCTCTCTCTCTCTCCTATTTTCTCTCTACTTTTCTTTCTATCTGAATGCAAGCATTACAGTGCCCTAGCCTTCACTCATACACATCATTCCATGCCAAATATAGGAGTTGGGAAAAATGTAACATTAGGCTTTGTACCTTGGTGATAATAAGCAGTTGAAGCTGGCTGTGTTACCCAACTACTCATGTTATTATTATAACTCTGAGCCTCATTGTTGTAACTCTCTCCATAGCCATTAATGGGAGTAGCATAAGGTATAGAAGTTGAACCACTGCCATTGTTATCGCTGCCCTGTGACTGTTCTTGCTGCTCTTGTTGCCAAACCCCATTGCTCCAAACAATCCCTTGACCCATATTATTCACACCATTATTGACATTGGTGAAGTCCATGTTAACTCCCGATGAGAAAAGTCCAAACCCTAGCGTCTGATTACTTTGTTGCTGCTGGTGGTGGTGGTGGTGGAGAGCGAGGAGAGACCAGTAGTTTTCTTGATCTTGTTTAGTTGGGAAAACCGAGAAATCGATTTGGTGCTTGGATTCGATGCTCATGGCGTCGGAGGACGAGCAAGAGTTTTCAGATTGTTTTGAGGTGCGAGCTGACATGCCGCCGATGGGGAGGCTGCTGTTTGCGATGCTTTTAACGTCGTAGCGGCTCATGTCGAAGTTGGTCACGGCATTGAGTCCGCGGAATTTTATTGCGGCTATGTCGTAGGCCTCTGCTGCTTCTTCTTGAGTGCCTATCACATGAATTAATTTAGACCGTAATCACCATTACACTAATAACCTGGGACTGATACTTAATTATTATTACATATCAATTAAATATGCTCGATATACATTATTAAATATCAAATTGATATGCTTGATTTACATTAGTCCATAACCCGACAACTTGAGTAACTAGGTTCCAAGATTCAAACTAATTATCATTTTCAAGTATTTCATGTATATGATCAAATTTATTTGATAAACATTGTTCATTATGACCCAATAACTTAGGCTTTTGCATAGAATGGTCTTTTGCAATCTCACAGTAAGATTGTGCTAGATTACTATTAATGCGTACATGATCTCTGTTCTAAAAAAACATGTATATCAACTTACTGAAGGTTCCAAGATAGAGGTCTTTGTTGCCAGCTACTCGCCCGATCCTCGCTTGCCATCGACCATGTTGATGATGCCTGTAAAATTACCCAAAACAAGCGATATTAATTGGTTGCAACAAGTACAAAACCCTAACCCTAGCTAAACCCTAGCCATTTCCTATATAAAAGAAGAACTAGGATTATTAGCTAATTAAGTACCTTGTAACTCCTCTATAAATGGAAGCTCCCCTAGAGAACCCACTGCTCTTCCTGTTGCAAAATACACACACAAAACACTACGTAAGTATATGCGTACGCTACAACTCCATGCATGCATGTGATTCCTATCACGTGAAGCTGTGATGCTGGTCACGTGAATTTGTCTTCAACCTCTCACCTTCTGAGAGAAGCGACGAACTCCTGACGAGTCATGTTCTTCATCTCTTCCAGCTCCTTCTCGTAGTTGGTTACCTACACAACAACAGAAAAAAGAAGGAATTTGTATACGACGTCGTATTTTAGTACATGCATAATTTACATTTATACCCCTGATTTTAAGAGAGTTGAGTTAAGTGAGAACCCACAGGAAAGTTGGTGGTTGTGGTCGGACCCCAGTATTTGAGCGCCGCAAGATCGTATGCTCTTGCTGCCTTCTCCTCTTTGTCGTATCCGCCTATCATTTATTTATTTTTCAATTAATGATTTTTAGGAATTATACACGATTAAAATACACCAACTTAATTAGATTTATGGCTTGAATTTCACTAAAATACCATGAGCCCATGCATGGTATTGAACTGAAAAACACCGCAAGCTCTCGTATTTTTATGAATTTTTTTGATAGATGGAATTCATTTTTTCTGTTGTTTATTTACCGAGATAGACTGCAGAGAAGCAACGCCCCAGATCATCAGCAACCACGCAAGCAAGACCGAGCCAAAAAGAGGAAGCGCATGTTAGCAAAACAGACCCTGTCAAGCATGCTGCGCAGAATAGCGAGGGAAGCGCACGTACCTTGGCGGCCTTTCCGGCTCTGCCCCTCACGGCGGCAACTGTTGTCCCAAAGATGGGCCTCGTACCTCCCCGTCCATCGATGCCTGCCCCCAAAATACCCCCTCCTTTTATTAAAATTTCCCATAACACCCCTACGCCAACCCCCAAAAAAATTTCCAGATATTTTTGAACTTGAGTTTTTTTACCTAGTGACGCCTCGGTAAATGGAAGTCCTCTGGCCGAAAGTATCCACCGCCTTCCTCGCCTCCGCCGCCCTGCTGGCGTCATCAGCCTGATCCACCGCACGAGCGCCACGTAGGAAACCAGCGGCTATCGTCTTCAAGTCGTCGTTGTCCACGTAGATGGCGTTGTTGTTGTTGTTGTTGGGCTCCGCTATTATTTCTCCTCCTCTGCCCCCTAAAAAGTCTTCTAACTTTGGCCCCATGCCATCCTCAGACGCCTCCACCGCACCTATAGTAAATACCAAAATAGAAAAAAAAAAACACAGGAGGGTCATTTTGGGAATAAAAAAGAAGAGGAAGAGGAAGAGAGAGGCTAAGTTGAAAGATGCATGGATACCATGTTGGAGAAAATAATTAGGGTTGGAGAGAGAGAAGGAGAGCCAGTTGTGGGAAGTGTCCATGTCCATTATTGGGAATAGTAGAGAGAGGAAAGGAGATACAAGAAGGGTATTTAGGGAACAGAAGTAGAAGAAGTTGGGGAGAGAGTGAGGGAGGGGGCTATCACAGTTATAGAGGCAAGGGAGAAGAACTGGCTCGAGGAGGGAAGAAATACTCTTAGAGAGAGAGAGAGAGAGCGCACAAGGAATGAGGCGATTATAAATGATAAATAATAAAGAGATACTCCAGTAATTGCGAGTGAGGGGGATGAATGATATTATATCAAGGGTGGGGGCAAGTGGAAGCTTTTCATGGGGTGATGAGGCGGTTTGCTTGACCGCATGCAAAGCAATAGTGCTTCTCTTGTTCCGCAGGAACTCCTTTATGACCTTGAGGGGAGTCATTGAGCATTTATTAATTAATTCCAGACTTTAATTGGAATCATATATAATATAGGTTCATTTAATTTTAAAACAAATCTACTTCATTGAATTTTATACACTTTGTTTCTTAATTATAATTACTCTCCTTTAATTTGAAACAAACACTTTGGTTTCTAATACTAATTACTTTCCTTGATTCATTCATTTAATTTGTTTTGAGAGGATCAAGTAAACCCTCAAACATATTTTTTATATCCAACATATACTTATATACCGAAAATACTACCAGCATATGTATTTTAAACTATAGAAAAAGATATGTATTTTTTTCTTCCTATTTTAACATATTTGGACGAATATTGGTAGCTAGGTTTAGTAGTTTTTGCAGGTCATATAAGAAAACCTATTGTAATATTTTAAATTGAGATTTTGATTAATAAAACTATTATTTTGATTAAACTTCTATTTCTGGTGGATTTCAATTTGTTCTTGGATTCGAATATTTTTGTGGATTCAAGAAAAGTGTGGTGGATTCTAAGCAATATAACCCTGCAGTAGTTGAGAGCTTCAAACTTAATTGCCGACTGCCTACTAACACCTGCGCTACAGACCATGCCTTGTAAAAACTGTATTCAAAGGATATTCAAGAGCATAAATAGGGAAATTCTATCTTTTATTTCTAAATGATACATAGGAGGTTTTAAGCCTATGTAAAATAGATCTAAAATAAAGAAAAGAGGATCCAAGTACAAAGCCATGGTACTGCAGGAACCGTTTAAGCAAATGGGAGGGACAACATAAGGCGAGCGTATTATATAGCAGGGGAGACACAAGGACCCAACGGAGAATTAAGGAGTTGCTTGCTGCGCTGAGAATCTACGCTCCGTTTTGCCGCCCTCTCGCCCGAACGCTGACCGACACGTGGCGCCAGATGCCCGCCGCTCTTTCTCCTTACCGCGGTCCAGTGACCGCCTTGGGGTGAGCTCACCGCCGCGCATTGCCCGGGGATGTCGCTTACGTGGCAGCCTAGGGTTTTGAGGTGTCGCGGAGCACGCGACTAGCTCCCAACAGAGAATACGAGCGGGACCATCTTTTAAATGAATGATCGAGAGGGCAGCGTTTTGTTCCCGTAACTGTTTGCTAGCGGTTCATTTTTCCTTTTCCTTTTCTTTAATTTTTATTTTAATTTTGGAATAAAAGGGCTACGTGGAACCCACACCTGGCAACGTCTGATTTAGATCACATGGTCATGGTTTATAAGACAAGGAATCTGTGCAATGTGTTATTTGTATCTGTATGTATCCCTCCTAAGTTCAGCATCGCGGCAAGAGATATGCCTAGCCATAATGTTAAACTTCTCAATAAATCTTGCAAAGGATTTTGCAAAATTAAGAAGACCCATAATATTTGGCAAATAAGAAAACATGTGGAGGGTTTAAATAATGAGTGAATTCCTAACAAGGTTGCTTCCACAGATTAAAAGATTATTAAGATGATTTACCCATGTATAATAGACACCAATAGATGCCCAAATTAGAATATGTGACAAAATTGTAGTTGATAGTCTAATTAGAGATAAAGATATATAGACCTATATGATTATGGATAGAGACAAATAAGAATGTTATATACTGATTGTCGATTTAACTGAAACGACGGCTTTTAACTGTGCAAACGAAAAACACAGGTTATATAGCCAATCCTAAAATTTGAGATGTCTGTTCACGAGTTTTAGGAAAATTATACTCGCTTTCGAACTCGGATGATTTAGAGCTTGTGCGATCTTGGCTCAACCAACATTTACGCTTGGCTCCTGTAGCGTTTCTGCAAGGTTGGCTTAGCTCGTATGTAGCTGGAATGCAGTACTAACATAGATTGTTAAACATTTATCGTAAGATCTCTATCATTTAATATAGAATAATTTACAATTAAAAAAATGTAATATAGAATAATTATAAATTTTAGAAAATGTTTAATCGTTTCGTTCCTCTGGATAAATAATTTTTTTTCATTTTTAGCATATTTAATTTTTTTGACATTCTAAGAACGAATAATGCCCACAGGCAAAGGTATTCTCAAATCCTAGTACTTCAATATATAAATCTTAAAGATTTCAGTATATGTTAAAAAAACCCGTAAAAAGGCAAACAAATGAGGATGTTAAAATCATAAAAGTTCATAGTTTAATTATAAAAATTAAACTAATTTTCCAAAAAACCATGAAAGTTTATGGAAATTTAGTATAATTTAGGCTAAGCTAGAATTAGCACATTAGGAGGATAGTAGGGTACATGAGGGTTAACAAAGAACAAACGGTCAGAGAAGGATCAAGCGGTGGTGGGGCCTGCTATTAACTTTTTTTGTCTTTTTTGAGCTCAACTCTCTTTAATTTGCTCCGTGAAAGGTTTTATGCATAGGATTAGGGTTTTGTACACCGTACCAAGGGCCCCACTGCATGATGATATAAATTTAACATGTTAATAGTATTCGAGTGTGATGGGTCTTTAACCATCAGAAATGAGTGGACCCTTCACTGCAATCATCTGCTTCATGAGCTTTTCCCATCAAAGCCAACATGAGAGAATTCGAGATATGGGCCCATGTCTTTGTCAAAGAGAATGTATCATTGTATCCCTAGCATGACATAAACTTCTTGAAGTATCTTGATTATGAAAAGAGTGATGCTGTTCATACCGCGCGCTATTAGCTTAGCTAATATTGCATCATGTAGAAAGTACGATGCATTGAGTCACAAATCGGTTATGTCAACCCATGTATCGGAAACCTTGATCCGACATCTTACGAAATAATGCATTTGAGATTAGAAAACCACTATATATGAGTTAACAGTTTAAGTTAACGCTGTTAAATTTCGCCGTAAAAGACTATTTTACACTTATCATAAAACAAATAATTAATTATTAAGTATAGTAATAATATTTTATATACTTATTAACTATTAATTTAATAAATTAATATATATTTTTTGTTCTTCGAAGGGGGTTTCGGAAATAGGGCAGGGAGGTCAGGAGAGGCTCGGAGATGGGACAGGGGAGGCCAAGTGATGGAAGGGAATTGGAGGGAGAGACGGGCTAGTGGTCGTGGCGGTGGCGGCGATGATTGTGACGATGGTGATGATGGTGGTGATTGTTGCGGTAGTGATTTGTGGCGGTAATTTAGACGGTGGTGGTGATGATTGAGGCGGTAGCGATGATGATGATGGTGGGGCAAGAGGGAGGGGACTGGGTCAGAGGCAGAAGAGGGGCTGGAGGTGCCGGGTTCCTGGCGTTCGCGCACCGGAAGTGAAAAGCAAGAGGTGGAATACAAAACAAAAATTCCATGCGAGTGATAGAAACTACAACCCTAGAATCTTTCCAAACACTAAACTAGCAAACTAAATATACAAGGTTGATTGATTACAACTTTTGTAGCGTGTTCATCCAATCGTGAAAGACCCCTTCAAACTCCGTAGGTCGTCGTGAATGAGCTTCAAACACGATTGTCTTTACCGAAGATGATTCAGCTGAGAGAAACCGATTCAAGCTTTAGTTTCTACTAGATGTCTAAAGAAGCAGCTAAAAATCACAAGTTGCTAGTTTGTGATGCTTAGAGATATAGAGAGTGTCATGATCTAATTTGTATCTCTATTTTCCTATGATTCTCAACTCATGAGAGGAGTCACGGGAAGAGGAGAAGAGAGGAGAGAGAAAACCAAAGTGAGAATGAAAACAAAGTGTAGAGAATGAGGCATAACAATCGTCCTTTTGTTAAAACTATTTTTCATTAAAAAATATTTGCCATGCCTAAATAGTAAAGACAAATGAATTAATAATTCATTTAGCCCATTCCTCTCTACCACCTCATCCCTTCATCTCATTTCTAATTTTCATAAATGGAAAATAACACAAATAAGATGTCTCCTTCTAGAAGTGTTCTTGTATGCATACAAGAATACAACTACGTATATACATATATGTATCCATATCAAAATACGAATACCAAAAGATACAAAAAGACAAAGAATATAATACTAGAATATATATATATATATATATATATATATATATATATATATATATATATATATATATCACCACTTGATTTAATAATCCGGCTTTAACCTAAACCGGTTAGTATTATCAATCTTCCGATTAAAATCCATATACTGAGTACACGTATTTAATCAGACCCATGCACATATCAATATACGGTTTCTACATCATTTCGTCTGAACCAGGAAAACCCTCAATGTGGGACTCTAAAAACTCGACAATACGCTGACAGTGAGTGTAACGACTCCGAAATCTCTGTACAAAAATTTCTTGTTCATTGTACAAAAAGGGGTATTTTAGCCTGATGTGAAGCTATAAGTTATTTTTGTTAAATAAAACCAAGAAGCAATTTGTAGCTCACTGGTAAAACTATATACTACTGTGACATAACCTGTGCATTCGATTCCCATCAGACCCAATTATATTTTTAGATTTTTTTCTTTTTAAATTTTTGGAAGCCCAAGAGTTGCACGTGCAATACACGAATTGTAGGGTTCCTAGGCACTCTCAAGAGGTCTCACAAGGCATCAACCATGCCATTTTCAAATTTTACAAGTGCCGAGAAACTCTAATACGGATCGTTAACTAGAATTTTAGGCGAAACATTAAACTAGTTAACAACTTAACTAAAGATAAGAAGCTACAACCTTTGTAGATCCGGTTATCCACTTCCTTAGCTCCACGTAGTCGTCCCCTCGCTGTCCATCTCGAATCCCGGACTCTTGCGCCAGCTTCATCGGAGAAAATGAGCGGACTAGTCGTCGGCTACGATGCCGAAGATGATCTACGTCGAGGTTGCACAAGATCAAGCTCCAACTTCACCAAGTTGTGAAACTTGTGAAGAAAACACCTTATACTATTTGGCAAGAGGTAGAGGGTGAAGAAATAGGAGGTGGGTTCACTTTAGAATTGGATTTCTCACTCTTTTTCTCAAGGTGCCATTGATGGAGGCAAGATTTTCTTCATGAAGATGAAGAAGAAGAAGAAGATAGAATATGATAAGTGTTGTTAAAAAGAATAATTAAAATGAATACTTATCATCTTCTAACCTTGGTTAGGTGTAGAGAATAGACCATAGTTAGTGGGAATGGTTAGGGTTAAGGATGAAGACAAAATGGTCACTTTAGTCAAAGCTTCATGAAACTTCAACAAGCTTCATGATAAAAAGAAACCATTTTGTTTTCCTTTATTTATTTGTCAAGAAAGAATGGATAAATAAATAAGTGAATAAATCAAAACCCTAACCATTATCATAACCATGGTTTAAGTCTTAACACAAAGCCAATTTACATGCATCATCAAACATGACACAATGTAGTGCACAAAAGTATATCACATATACAACTTGTGAACTACAAGTGAGAAAATCCATTTAAAATGAACTAATACTAGTTAATGCAAAGTAATATATCAAATATATAATTATACATTAAATCATTAAATCAACACTTGATTCAATGATCAGGTCATGTCGCACATAACCGACTAGTATACAATGTATCGATTTATCGAATCAACGATTCGATAACTAGGTTATATCGCATACAACCAATCGAAACATTCATCGCGAGAATGAAATACGGTATCACATACTCGCATTATTCTCGGTCCCGCACATATCTCATATGCGCTCCTATTTCGTTTCGCTTGAGCCAGGAAACCCCTGTGTAGGACTCTAAAAACTCGTCAATACGCCGGTAGCAGATGATGATCATATCAAGAACCCACAAGCCGCAAGCGGTCTGCTAAACTTAACGGCCATCCGGGTATTGAGCGATCAGAAGATTGACGAGCCAGCCCGCTCACACTCCTGTGAATCCAACCAGTAACACTTACCGTACAGTCCGGTCTGTTCGTCTGATATGTCGCATATCAAGTTTAGGGGAGGTAAACGTCAGACCCCAATAACCGATAAGTCGTGCCGATGTGAGGCTCATAACGGGTCGAGAAACTACAGGTAACATTTACCAGCAAATCTCTGATCAGCCCTGGCCAGGGATTTCCCTGTTACGGCCAATCGAGCACAGCGCAACATCACCCCCCAATACCGGGAGAGACGAAACCCCTCCTATCGCTCATTGCCTCCATGTGACTCGGGACTGTACCCAAAGACCACCGTTTTGCACGCCCTCATGGACGTGGTAAGGTGGAGATCAAAGCACAGTGGGAATCACACAAGACTCTATGACGATCTCGGGTCTACAGACTAACCTGTACAAGTGTCACCTGAGAACTGCCATCTGACGTGAGGTATAATACCATCTGGGAGTTCTCGGCGAGTCCGTCCAGTGTACCCAGTCTCCACTGAGCACCCATATACCATCTCTGATGTCAAACACCAACGGATATGGGATCATCCATCGCCCATCTCATGGGTCGAGAAGCGTATACGCTAGTCTACTCTGGTATATCGATGCCCCGTCTCGATACACCCACGACTAGGGACCTTGAAGGATGTACCTATGGACTACCATGTCCCCACTAGTATGATCTGCATCATAGTCCAGGTAATCAAGTACACATCCTAAGGGCTTTACCAACATGTAACTATAAGACAGTTTAAAGAGACAAGTGTATATGTTAAGATAAAGAGCAAGCAGATAGCATACTATCATATCGAGCAAGAAAGTCATCTATATATATGTCCAAGCATCCAATATAATATACATCATCTGTACAATACTGGCCTCTAGGGCATACATACAAATAACACGGATAAATGAAAAGTTTCAGAAAAATGAAATAGGCGCAATGAGATGTACACACATAAATACACACATGGCACGAATCTCGAAGCTGAACACTGAAATTCGATCGCCCAAATTCCTCCATGGGCCGGCCCTGACCGTCCCAATAGCTCCATATCACCCCGTGTTTTGCACACACACACCTTCGACTCCCTTTAACTCCCCTGCATTGTTTGATTTTCCAGCAATCAAACAGAGACCCTTCAATTCACCATTTAATACCTTTTTAATGCATTTTAATCTAAAATTTTAATTCCCAAATCCTAATTCTTCAGTATAAATACCACCCCATACGCTAGCTCCACTCTATTCTGAAAATTTCTAGCAAATACAACTCAAAAGTTCCTAAGTGCAGGTGGAGTTAGTAACTAAGCTCTATCCGTCGAAAATCGAAGCCGTTTCCGGAGCTTCCGCGACACCACGAAGTTCCCTCCCTTCTTCCTTACCCTTTTCTCGATATTACCAAAGCGTAAGTCTCCTTCATCTCTTATTCTTTTCATCTCACTTTATCTTCTAAAAATATATCGGTAAAGTTGAGTTGCTCCCGATACTTTTCTTTTAAAATTTGAAACTCCCTTTTTTCTTTATACTTTGGTCAAACTAATATTGCCACCCTACTTGTAACTTTAATTACAAATGTTTAGCTTTAAATTTAACCAAAATTTTCATGTGAACTAAATATAAACGGACTTTTTCATTAAAATACCTTGAATTTTAGTATAAACCTTTTTTCGATATTGCTTAAAACAATACCTTTAGGAAAACTTTACGGGGTAACGACCTACCACACATACTTGGTTTCATAGCACTATGTCTATATATATGTATGGTTGGTTCAAAGAAATGCTTTTCATTAATATACCACATCTTTTAAAAACTGGGTTTCTTTTAAAGCGGTATTTTGTAATTCTTGGCAAATACGCCTTTACAACCCTCATTAGGGGACCCGCTAATAGATGGTGTGGATTATCGCACATCTTTCGGATAGTAAAGCGAGATGCAGAACTCTTCACGGAGTATTCGATCTCGAAAGGAAATAAAATACGGTTTTTAAGAAATACGACTTTTCTAAACAAAAATAATTTTTGAAAATTTATATAAACTATGATAAATCCGTATTTTCAATAAAAACATATAATGAAACTATATTTTTTAAATGAAAGATTAAAATGATACCATCAAGTTATCAAAAAGGGCTAGTTTTCAATAAAATACCATAAACTTTTAAAAGCTATGTTTTTATCATTAAACTACTCTAATAATTAAAATACATGCCCATGAAAACCCTAAATCTTGTAAATCACCCTCGGGGTTATTTTTAAAACAATATTAACATATTTTTTATAAAACCCCCTCGAGATATGCAAAATAATATTTTAAGGACTCTAGTTTAATATAGCTTTAAGTGGGATCAATTCTCTTGAACCCCAGAGAGCTGTAAAAAGTGAGTGTCTGCCTATTCAGATTAGACAATTTAACAGAGTTATCAAATGGAAATTATCTTAGAAAAAGACACAAATTCTGCCGTCCATGTACAGCAGTTGCCGATTACTCCTAAACTTAAGAAAATTAAGAGCTAAATCCTTTCATAAGTTATTTACTTTAACCTAAATACAAACTCAATCAGGATCCAAATTTTAACATAAACTTGAATTTTTGATCATGAAGCAGAACACTTGAACGTGAATATCCTAAAACTTGAATACTACAATACTATGACTTGACATGAACTTAACATGAATACCAAAATACAATGGCTGCTATTAAAACTGATTTGACTCGAACCATGAATACAACTTGACATGAGTACATGAACACTTGACACAAATACTTGATATTAACATGAAATCAATCTTGCAATTTGATGTATTCATGGATTCGAGTAAGGCTAGTAATTTTAACTGTAACTTAGAATACACGGGGTGTTGGGATAGTTCATGTGTGAATCCAACGAAATTTCAGGAGTCCCCCTAGATCATGAATCCATTTCTACTAACACAAACAAGTTATCAAGAGGGCCCGTATTTTCTTGCTCCTGGATTATAACCTGTTGAGTTTGGAATACTTTAACAATAGGTTTAAGTCCCGTTACTAACACTTGATTCGGGCCCGTGGTTCCTTACCCCTGTATTACAGCCTGTTGGGTTCGAGAACACTCTTGAGATTGGTTGACATTCACTCTTGAACTTACGTTACATTAGTTTACCCATATAAAGACCTTTTAGGACACAAACATTTATTTCATGTCCACTACACGGCTATACTACTATGCTCATATTATTTTGCCAATATATATATATATATATATATATATATATATATATATATAGAGAGAGAGAGAGAGAGAGAGAGAACTGCATATTAAATAGAATTGCCATGGTTATAATGACATGTTTAAACAACATATCTCATAATCCATTACTTCATGATATACATTTTCTTTATCATTATACTTTTATACTTCATAACCATTTCTTGGGGCTTACCGAGCGAAAGTTCGCTGACGGGCATTCTAACAATTTTTGTTTCTTGGAATGTTTGTCAGATACTGTGGAGACTGAGGAGGTGGACACCACCGAAGAGGAGCACGGTTAGATCGCGACTCAGACCTAGACTAGTTATCCTCTCTTTCAGTTTATATACGCTACATGTTTAGGCATTTCTCTTTTTGTATTTTCTTTCAGTTAAACCTATGTATTATAAATGTATCAAGTTGAATGGAAATAAAGTTGTTGAAGTTTAAATCTCATGTTAATTTCTTATCATTTTATATTTGCTCAATTACGCTTAGCGTATTTATTCCGGAAAATGACCTTCTCGAAATAAATACGTCGCGGGCCTCGTCACGTACCTGCTGCCGTCCTTTGGAAAGCGGGGCGTGACGGGTTTTGTTGGCGGCCCATGCAGGTCCGTTCTGTATGAAGTCGTAAGCAATATATCACAAGAAATATGAAATTCAACAACTTTATATTTCTTGCAATTCAATTTCCGTTGAATCTATTCTAATCTTTCTTCTCTATATAAGGTGATGGATTCTTCCTACAACACTAGCACTAATGCCCATAGAAGTACAACACCATAACCTACCCTTACCGTTCTACCATCTCCACCTACCGTAGCCGCTCCACTCACAGAATAGACGATACTACTGGAGGCTATTAAAAGCTTACTTAAAGGTCAACAGGCTCAAACATGATTTTGCAGGAGCAGACTGCTCTCTTTCAACAGAGTTTCATCCGCTCTGAAGCAGAAGCAATGGGAGTGAAACAATTTCGAGCATTACACCCGAAGAACTTCTCAGGAAAAGGGAAACCACTTGAAACCGAGGAATGAGCTCATAGCATAGAAAATGACCTAGCCGCAGCCCAAGTTCCAAAAAATGGCTTAGGTCATAGTAGCAAAACTCCAACTTACCGACAATGCCAGAGTCTAATGGAAGGCAGAGGAGAGCCGTGTTGAGAAGCCGATCGAGTGGAAGACTATCCGTGATCTCTTTGACGCTAAGTATTTTCCGGAAACCGCACATTTCGAGATGGAACAGAAGTTCATTCAGCTGTAACAAGGATCCATGTGGGATAAGTCGGTGGATGAGTATGATGCAAAATTCACCATGCTCGGCAGATTCGCTGCTCATCTAATTCCTACTGCCGAAATCAGAGTAAGGCGCTTCCAGCAAGGATTAGACCCTGAGATACAGGCTGCCCTAGCAACGAAAGAATACCTAACACATGAAGCAGTTTTGAAGTCAGCCCGTTGCTATGAAGCTATCATTAAGAAGAAGGGATGGCCACAGTCGGTCGGTATGAAACGTCCCGCCAACTAGAATACTGGAGGAGCTTTTTTTAGGCCAACTCTCCCAGCGCCAACTTTGAGGCCAGGAGGATCATTTTCCGAGACTGAACCAAACTTCTGTATTTATTGTAAGAAAACCAGACACCAAGTCAAGAATTGCCGTCGAGCCAATGGTCTTTGTTTGATATATGGATCACCCTCACACACTGTAGGAACTTGACAACATAATCGAACTGGTCCAACCCCCGTAGTTAGACCAGCTATTCAAGCTCCACCTACTCGCTTAGCCCTTCCTGCACCACCTCCGCGCGGACCACCTTTACCTCGTCAGCCATCGATGTACCAGCGTGCACAGGAAAATATGCAGAGACGTTAGGCGTTCACTTTGGCGGTCGTAGAGGCCAAAACGATTAAGATAACACTGGTAAATTTCCTTCTTTTTTTTCAGCCTTTTCAATCTTCTTGCATCCTTTTGTTCTTTTATCTACCTAAATATTTTCATGCATATTTGGTGCGATAATAGTAGTTCCTTCGCCACTGCTTTAACCAAATTTTTCTTGAATCTGTTACAACATTCTTATATAAATTTCGAGGACGAAATTTTTATAAGGAGGGAAGAATGTAACGACTCTGAAATCCCTATACAAAAATTTCTTGTTTATTGTACAAAAATGGGTATTTCAGCCTGATATGAAATTATAAGTTATTTTTGTTAAATAAAAGTAAGAAGCAACTTGTAGCTAATCGGTAAAGCCCTACACTGCTATGATATAGCCTGTGCGTTCGATTCCCATTAGACCCAATTTTATTTTTTAGATTTTTTTAAAAAAAAATTTGGAAGCCCAAGAGTTGCACGTGTAATACACGGAGAAATGAAAAGTTTTAGAAAAATCAAACAGACGTAATAAGGTGTACACACCCAAATACACATGTATCATGAATCTCTAGGCTGAACACTAAAATCTGACTGCCCAAATTCCTCCATAGGCCGGCACCGATGATCCCAATAGCTCCAAATCACCCCGTGTTTTGCACACCCCCCCCTTCGACTCCCCTTAACTCCCCTGCACTGTTTAATTTTCCTGCAATCAAATAGAGACCCTTCAATTCACCATTAAACACCTTTTTATTGCATTTTAATCCAAAATTTTAATTCTCAAACCCTAATTCTTCACTATAAATACCACCCCATGCTCTAGCTCTCCTCTATTCTGAAAATTTGTAACAAAAACACCTCAAAAGTTTCTAAGTGCAAGTGGAGTCAAGTGGAGTTAGCAACCAAGCTCTTTCCGTCGAAAATCGAAGCCGTTTCCGGAGCTTCTGCAGCGCCACGAAATTCCCTCCCTTCTTCCTTACCCTTTTCTCGATATTACCAAAGCGTAAGTCTCCCTCATCTCTTTTTCTTTTCATCTCAATTTATCTTTTAAAAAGATATCGGTAAAGTAGAGTTATTTTCGATACTTTTCTTTTAAAACTTGAAACTCCCTTTTTCTTTTATATTTTGGTCAAACTAATATTGCCACCCTACTTGTAACTTTAATTACAAATGTTTAGCTTCAAATTTAACCAAAATTTTCATGTGAAACAAAGATAAACGGACTTTTTCATTAAAATACCTTGAACTTTAGTATAAACCTCTTTTGGATATTGTAGGACTACGGTTGCGCCCCGGCTTTCTATCCGAGGCCAAAATACGGAAACGAAAATTTTTCTTGACTTTAAACCGGCATTACCTCATCCTAAAACCCGGATCGAACCATTAACCTAAAACTAGCTATCAAGAGAAGGGTAGAGAGCTATACCGAGCGATCCGTGTCCTTCGGTCTTCGGCCTCCACTCCGATCTCCTCGCGGAATCTCCGGTCTTCATCTCCTCGTCGGAACGGGCACCACATCTAGAAATCTTTTTACGGGCTCCCACCTCTTGAACCGAGCCAACTCGGGCGCGAAGTTGGCTAGCCGACACGTCCAAGGTTGAAGTAGAGTAGTGTAGAATCCATTTGTCTCTATTGGGGTTTGAAGTTGCCATTTGTGATGAAGGAGAAGAATGATGAGCAAGAGGGAATGAGCTTTTGGATTTTTGATACAAGCATAGAATGAGATGAATGATTTTCTCTCCACCAAAAATAATGAACCTCTCTCTCCTCACTAGAAGTGGCCGGCCCTTGCTCATAGTGGTGGGGAAAAGAGATGGATTAAAACAAGTAAGGAAAATGATGGGTGATAACAAGAAGAAATGGTCACATCAATTTCTCATCTAAATCCTTTCATTTCCTATCACATTAATGCAAGCCATGATCACTAGAAAAAGCAAAGATGCTACTATCATCATAATCCCTCATTTACAAGAAACCCCCTCCACATATCTAATTTGCACACTTGCAAATAACCCCTCCATCGGAAAAATCCGGCCGTGAAGGAACAAAGGAAAACTGGCCGAAACGGAATGCAAACTGGCAACCTCAAAAAACTGATCCCGTAATAAATTACAGGAAAACCCCGCGACCGTATATACATACCCGCATTTGTATTGCGACCGAATACAAATGCAAAGAGACAAAATCTACACTATACAATACTAGGATCCGGCTTAAATCAAAACCCGCTAGTATTATCCGTCCGATCACGATCCGTGCAATACCGCACGTATAAGATCGAACCCTGCCATATCTCCATACGACCTTTACAGCGTTTCACCCAAAACTTGAGAAACTGTCTGTGGGGGACTCTAAAGACTCGTCAATATTTTGGTTGTGGATTTAACCACTAACACGTCAGAGGTATTAGCCATACGTAACGGGCTACCAGGTATTGATCAAAAGGGACGTCGATGAGCGAACTCATCCTGACACCCTAATGAGCCTGTCAGTGACAATATTCGTACAGTCCGGTCCGTTCGTCTATGAGCATCGCATGGCGGGCCTAGGCGGTTGGTAAAAGTCAGACCCCCAAAAGCGGTACAAGTCGTGTCGGAGTGTATCCCAGAACACCCTGAGATACTACTGAAATACCTACCAGTAAATCTCCTGCCTCGGCCGAGGGCTTTGTGTAATGGCTCTCCTAGACACAGCGCGACCTCACCCCCAATACCGGGAGAGACGAACCCCTGCTGATCCGCTCACTGCCTCCATGTGGCTCGGGACTGTACCCAACTAAAACCTGTTTGCACGGCTCCTTTGAGCCGTGGTAAGGTAGTAATCAAAGTACAGTGGGAACTCACATGAGACAAATGATGATCTCAGGTCGATGAACTAACCTGTACACATGTCACCAGGGAACTGCTATCTGACGTCTGGTATAAGACCAACTAGTATGATCCCGGCGAGTCCTGTCCGGTCTACTCATAACCTAATGAGCACCTGTATATATCTCAGGTGAACCAACTGACACCAGTGGCTTGTGAGACCGGCCACCGCCCCTCGTCGGGGTCTCGACTGTATACACTAGTCTACTCTGGAGTATCGATGCCATGTCTCGAAAACTCCCACGACTAGGGACCTTTAAGGATGTGCTTATAGACCCCAGCTCCCACGTATATGATCTCCATCATACTGCTGGCCGTCAAGCAAGAATCCTAAGGGCTCTATCAACGTGCAATAGTGACCTGTAAGGTCACCTGAAACAGTACACGATGATAAAGATAAACCAGATAGCATACTATCATCTTGAGTAAGACTGTTCTAACGGTATAGGTCCTCTCTCAATCATTGCAATCACGTGCCTGTGATCCAATAATTGACTCTGAGGGCACTATCTCCAACAATCTCCCACTTGCACTCAAGGCTAATTATTGCGATGTCGCATACTCATAGCCCGTGTGATACCGAACACCCAACTCCTCTACTAATCAGTCTCACAAAACCCGCTTGCGAAACTAATGCGTTCATGGAATAGCCTCAGTGAGTGGATCCGCTCTAATGTTTCTTTCTATGTCTCTCTGTATCTCAAGTTTGCGGAGAAAGCCATCTCTCGAAATGAGCAATACCTGTCTAAGAATGTGTCTGGATATCTGATGGGACCTAGTTCATAAATGAACTCCAAATCCAAACTTCTTAGACTGTATCGTCAACTGAATTTAATCAGTATCCTGCGCCATGCCTCCCTCGGTATCCGCTTGGACCAACTGTCCAAAATACTGCCCCTCGTCAGAGGGAAAACCATAACTCTGACAGATACTCTGTCATCCAGGTCATCTTGGAAGCCTGGAGTGATAACTGTCTCCCGAAGGAGGATGCCGTTATCATATCTCTAGAACATCCACTTATGTTCTAAAACTGCTTCCGATCGTTTCTCCAAGACTGGATTAATATCCTATGTGGAGAAACCACTGTGTGACAACCAAAGTATAACCAACCGTAGTATAGGAATTTCACTTCCTACTCTATGTATGTCATCCAAATACCAGGACATAACACCCTACTACTTTCTTAACAGATCCATCCCCTATTCTGATGAAGTCAAACCTATGACTGTGACATCAGAAATAGATGATCTATTTCTGCTATATCTGCTTTAGTCTATAAATAGACATAAGCTACTTGTCCACTATACTTCCGCTGCTCCCACTGACTACGACAACCCTCTGGCAGAGTCATATACACGTGCACTTCTAAAGCTAGTTTAGAACGACGCTATACTCATCCACCTGCCGGGTCTCATAGCCTGTGTAACAACTCCAATTTTGTATACCAAAATTTACTTTAAATATGATGTATACTTGGAGTATTGATGTTGCTGGAAACAATTTAAGTATCTATTTCCTTACAATAATTACAAGAAGGAGCTTGTAGCTCATTGGTAATACCTTGCATTGCTGAACCAAGCCACCAGAGTTCGAATCACATGCCCCACATATTTTTTATATCATTTTGTTTTAAATTTTTTTGTGAAGTCAAACGGTCAAACAGCCATAACTCACAATTTATTACGAATTATAAAAAATAAAGTATACTAAAATCTCCCCCAGACCAAACCCCACCCGACGGCACCTGACTCGGCCCTGACTCGGCCGAGTCGGCCGGCGACTCGGCCGAGTCGTCAACACGAAAAAGTTTCGTGTTGACTTGGTCAACCCGCCTGTATACTTTAATTTTCCAGTACTGTTACCAATTTTCCATTAAACCTCTTTTAAGTCCAAAATTAATGAATTTTTAATGATTTTTACATTTTAAAAAATATTTTTTAGTCCAAACCCTAACCCTAGCCTAGCCCTATATAAAGACCCCTACCTTCTACCATTTCACCTCACAACTCTAAGTCCACTCTCCCAAATTCTCGAGAACTCGGTACGAAGAGCGAGAAGCGAAGCGCTGCCGAAACCGACGACGGATTCCGGCGACCGGATCAGAACCTTCGCGACGTTTTCGACAAATCGACAACCACCACATCTCTTAGCTTCCTTAGCTTGTCCAAACCGTAAGTCCCATCTCTTCTATCTCTCTTTTCCTTAATGTAAAAATACGACTTTTTGGAACCCGACGGAAATCGGACAAACCGATTTCCGATTCGGTTTTTCTATAAATTTCCAGTTGTCACCTAATACATAACACCTACCCATATTCATGTTGACTATTAATCACCTATAAATCAATTTAATCAAACTTTTTCACATGAAATGATAGCTTCTTTGCAAACCCGTATTCTTTTCATAAAAATACCATGAAGTTCATTTTTCTTAGTTTAATCAATTACCTCACTCCTAAATATGTTTATCTGGATCACAAAACTTGTAGAACCCAATTTGAATGAAATTTCACACATGAAATGATAACGTTTTTGAATACCGTATTCTTGCGCTATAATACCTTTAAGTTTAACATAACATGTTTAAACTCTAAACTTCACCAAAACTTAAAATAAGTCATGAGGTAATGACCTACCTCTACACACACACACAAATATAACCCTAATTGATATATGTCAAAACATAGAATACGAAATTACAGGACTTTTCACTAAAATACCACATTCTTTATAACCTTTTCTTGAAAACTTTAAATTGATTAAAATTCTAAATAAAATGAAAGTACGATTGGTCATGGACATCGATCGTTTATCTAAACTGTCTTGTGGTGTCTAGGCAAGTGTGTCCAAGGCTAGTGGTTTTTAATTAGGCCCACGACTGTGGTTCCTTCCCACTTACCTGGCACTTACCTGGCCGCAATTGACGGTGAAGATGTGATTTGAGATTTCTAATGACTCATCGTTTAGACCTTAGAAATAGGCTAGTTGGCTTAGGAAACCCTAACAACTAAAATACGGAAAACTATACTCTTTTGCAAATAAATACCTTATATTTATAACACCGTTTTCCTAAATGAATAGTATTTATAAAACCTAAGCAAAGTGCCGCTACAACCCACTTTTGGGGAACCTGTTAGGGATAGTACGGTTCATCGTGCACCCGCAGGCTAGTAGTACGAGATTCATACCTCCGCAAGGAGCATTCGGTCTCGAAAGGTTTAAAATACGATATTTAAGGAAAATGAGATTTTTTTTCTAAATAAAATATTTATATAAGATTATTCATGTGTTAATATATATATATATATATAATTATCATTTAAACTCTTATTTTATCATAAGATAAAGTTTCCACTTTTTTCTAAAATTAAAAGATTAAAAGTTACATTAAAATACGATGAATTTCAGATAAAACAATTAATACTTTTATTAGAATATATTCACTAGAATAACACAAATAAAATTCACATTCATTATAATTATAAAGACGATAATAAATACTTGAGGTGTATTTTGAAAACTATACAAAAATACTTTTTACATAAAACCCCCTCAAGTTTTACAAATTACAATAAGGCCCCTAGCTAATATTGAACTCCAAATTATCTTTCTTTTAGTCTGACTCGGGTTAGAGTCTGACTATTTCTGATTTGAATATGATTCAAGTCAATCTACATTCCTTAATATTCCAACACAATTTGAATACATGAATCCCTGAATCCAGTTAATAATATATTCCTTTTGACTGAATCAAACCATGGATATTCATCCATTATCCTGATATTCCATTTACCTGATTATACAGTTACATCATGTTTACTGATATCATGGTTTTGGTCGGTCACCTAACTTACATATTCCAATACTACAATACTGTTAAAACACTACGGGGTTTAAGGGGTAGATTGGTACGGAAGGTGTTAAAGGTGGCACGAGATGGTCAGATTAAGACACCTAACCTGAATCCTATTGCTGTTGTACCGTGGCATAACGGTTCCTTGTACTTTCCTTTTGCCCTGATCTCTAGCATATAGAGATCCCCCTCGTATACACTGGCATCCTTCTGTACCAAGCTACAAACAACAGCGTTAAACAATGTTCCATAATGTTCAACAGTATAATACTTTAGAAAATACTGTTACTCTGTCATTCTCATTCTTCTTATTCTTTGGGACTTACCGAGCGACCTGCTCGCTGACGACATTCTATTTCTTTCTTCTTTGAATGCCGTCAGGTGCGTTGGACCAAGCTGAGATCGAGCCCACCGGTGAAGTTTTGGAGCAGTTCCAAGAAGACCCAGAGCTCTAGATAATTGTACTTTCATTTTCTGTTATGCCACTGTTTAGGCATTGTTTTTTTTCATTTCAGTTGTATTTTCCTTTCATACATTGTACAAAGAATGTTATTAATAAAAGTTGCTGTTATTTCTATATTACTCGTCTCTTATGATTTACTTTATATTGCTTAGCTACGCTTAGCGTATGTACTTCTTAGTACACACGTAGCGGACCTCGTCGCGTTCACTTCACCGTACACTGGGAAGCGGGGCGTGACAGGTTTTGTTGGTGGCCCATGCAGGTCAGAGCTGTATGAATCCCTGTCATGCAGTTCTGGTCTGCGTGAACAACCTAAGCAATATAACACAAGAACCAGCAACTAAAACATTCTTTACAATTCATGTCCCTTGAATCTTATAAATTTATATTCCTTGAATCTTATCATTTCATGTATTTGAATCTGTCCTAACCCAAATTTTTTCTTCAAGGTCATGGATTCCCCGAACAACACCAGCACCAACGTTAACAACACCCCTCCAGCACTACCTCTCACACCAGTTGTTCCGGCACCACCCACTGAACAAACGATGCTATTTGATGCGATCCGTAGTCTTCTCGAGGGACAGCAACAACTTTTGAGCCGTCCTGAGACAGATGCACCGGGAGTAAAGCAATTCAGGGCTTTGCACCCAAAGCAGTTCTCTGGTAAAGGAAGCCCTCTCGAAGCAGAAGAATGGGCACAAAGCATCGAGGACGATTTGGCAGCAGCTCAAGTGCCAGACCACGCTTGGGTCCGTGTAGCAAAGCTACAGCTCACGGATAACGCTCGTAATTGGTGGAAGGCGGAAGAGGCCCGTCTGGCACAGCCGATTGAATGGAAGACATTTCGCGAGAAGTTTGACGCGAAATATTTTCCTGTGACTGCCAGGTTCGCTATGGAGCAGCAGTTTATTCATCTACAGCAAGGATCAATGTGGGAGAAATCGGTAAATGAATACGATGCTGAGTTCACTATATTGAGCCGGTAAGATCTGTCACAAAAGTTCAATTTTTAAAATATCACATTCTACACAGCTAACACAATCTTTGAACAGATTCGCGGCACACCTGATACCGACGGACGAGATCAGAGCCCGTCGTTTCCAGCAAGGTTTGGACACAGAGATCAAGGCTGCTCTAGCCACAGGAAAGTTTTTGACTCATGAGGAAGCCCTAGAAGCTGCCCGCAGTTATGAGGCAGTGATAAAAGAGAGGGGCAGACCTCAGTCCGTAGGAGTCAAACACCCTGCCAACCAGATGGCAGGTAGAACCATGCCCAGACCACCTTTCGTGCTAAGGCGACCTGGAGTACCAACTCATCGTTAGAGCCCAGCCTTTTGCACTTACTGCAAGAGAACTGGACATATGATGAAGGACTGCCGTCGAGCCAACCGCCTCTGCTTAGTCTGTGGTTCAGCCACTCATGATATTGGATCTTGTCCCCAAAGGCAGAACTCAGTTGCTGCACCCAGGCCAGCAAATACTTATCAGCAGCGACCAACTCTTCAGGCACCTGCTACCAGACTTGCACTGCCTGTACCACCTAGGGGACCACAAGCTGCACCACCTCCTCGACAGTTCCATCAAGCTCAAAGGAACGTTCAGAGGAATGCTCCTCAGGCCAGGAGGAATGTGCCGAAGCGCCAGGCTTTCATGATGTCTGTGGAAGAAGCTGAGGCCACTGGCCAGGTTATTACTAGTAAATTTCCTTCTCAAACTTATCTTTTAGTTTTGTTTACCTACACACTTTCCCTATACCTAAAACCTATCCCTAATACCTTAGGTACAATCTTAGTAGCTTCACTACCTGCACTTGCACTGTTTGATACTGGAGCATCTCACTGCTTTATGTCGCAACGGTTTGTCCGAACCCATGCGATTCCAGTCTCACCGCTTGTATCCAGCTGGAACGTCAGTTCCGGAAATGGTGTTCTAAAGGCAACTATGGGATACAGCATGTGTCCAGTCGTCGTCTGCAGTCGAGAGTTTTACGCTGACTTCAAGGTACTGGATATACCAAATTTCGATGTGGTTCTAGGAATGGACTGGCTTGGAGCCTTTTATGCTACCATCGACTGTCGTCAAAGGAGGGTAGTACTTGAGATTCCTGATCATCCGGTCTTCTATTTCAAGAGTGGAGATCGTACACTGGAGCCAAGTACTTACAAAGCAAAGCCAAGGGAAGCAGTAGTTGCAGCAGCTCAGGCAGAGGAAGAATCAGGACCGGAAGTAGTTCGAGAGTTCGACGATGTATTCCCTGACGATATATCAGGTTTGCCTCCCGATCGAGCTCTTGAATTCAGTATAGACTTAGTACCAGGAGCACAACCAGTGTGATCAAAGCACCTTATAGGCTAAGTCCGGAAGGTTTGAAGGAAGTTCGAACACAGTTGGACGAATTACTGGCGAAGGGATGGATTCGTCCCAGCACTTCAAGTTGGGGAGCACCGGTACTATTGGTGAAGAAGAAGGAAAGTTCATACAGAATGTGCATCGATTATAGGGCCTTGAACGAAGTTACTATAAAGAACAAATATCCACTTCCGCGCATCGATGATTTATTCGATCAACTAAGTGGATCTTGTGTCTTCTCTAAACTAGATCTTCGTTCAGGCTATCATCAAGTGAAGGTCAAGGAAGTTGATATTCACAAAACAGCTTTCAGAACTCGCTATGGACATTACGAATTTCTAGTAATGCCATTTGGAGTGACCAATGCACCAGCAATCTTCATGAATCTTATGAACCAAGTTTTCCGGGAGTATTTAGACAGGTTCGTTGTCATCTTCATCGACGACATCCTGGTATATTCAAAGAACCGGAAAGAGCATACGGAGCACTTACGAATTGTTCTGGAAACTCTTCGACAACATAAGCTTTATACCAAATACTGTGAGTTTTGGCTAAAACAGGTTGGTTTTCTTGGACACATCGTATCAGGAGAAGGGATTTCTGTGGATCCAGCAAAAGTTTCAGCAGTCAGCAAATGGCCTACACCAAAACCAGTGAAAGATATTCGGAGTTTCTTGGGCTTAGCTGGATATTACAGAAGATTCATTGAAGGCTTTTCGAAGATAGTAACACCCCTGACCAAGCTCACACGAAAAGATGAAGAATTTGTGTGGTCAGAAGCATGCGAGCAAGCCTTCGTAGAACTCAAGTCAAGACTGACATCTGCACCTATTCTCGTCATACCGGATCAATCTGGAGGATTCGAAGTGCATTGCGATGCATCCGGTAAGGGATTAGGATGTGTTCTACATCAGCACGGTAAGGTTGTAGCTTATGCTTCAAGACAACTGAAGACTCATGAGCGTAATTATCCGACGCATGATCTAGAGTTGGCAGCTGTTATTTTTTCTCTCAAGATTTGGCGCCACTACTTACTTGGTGAACGAGTGAACATCTACACAGATCACAAAAATCTGAAGTATGTGTTTACTCAGAAGGAGTTGAATATGCGGCAGAGAAGATGGTTAGAACTTATGGCGGACTTTGACATCAATTTGCAATATCATCCAGGAAAGGTGAATGTAGTACCTGATGCTTTTAGTCGCCAACCATTAGCAATGAATCTCACCGCCCAGTGGAAGCTTCAGCAAGACCTACATCAGATGGAGAGTGAACTAGTTATACCAGGTGATATTTCAAATTTGATGAATCTACAAGTCCAATCAACTATTGTCAATCAGATCAAAGCAGCTCAAGCCAGCGATGCTAAGTTGCAAAAGATCAGAGAACAAGTGGAGAATGGACTCAGAAAAGATTTCATCATCCATGAAGACGGATCTTTGAGATACGGCAGCAGATTGTGTGTACCAAAGGGTCCTGTTCGGGAAGAGTTAATGAAAGAAGCTAACACCTCTCCCTATTCGGTACATCCTGGAGGTACCAAAATGTACAAAGATCTAGGTCAGAATTATTGGTGGCATGGAATGAAGCGTGAAGTAGCCAGAAGTGTCGCAAAATGTTTGGTGTGTCAGCAAGTAAAGGCTGAACATCACAGGACAGCTGGACTACTTCAACCGTTACCAATACCAGAATGGAAGTGGCAGCACATCACGATGGACTTTGTAACTGCTCTTCCTCGCAGCACAAAGGGTAATGATGCGATTTGGGTTATTGTGGATCGACTCACAAAGTCGGCTCACTTCATCCCATTTCGAGTTGGCCAATCAACTGAGACACTAGCGAAGAAGTACATGGAGGTAATAATCTAATTTAGATTTAAAAACTCTTCATAATGTACTATCTCTGATACCTATGAACTCATACAGGAAATTGTGAGACTTCATGGAGTACCGGTCTGCATTGTCTCCGATCGTGACACCAGGTTCCGATCGCAATTTTGGCAGAGTCTGCAAGCTAGCTTGGGAACAAGTCTGAACTTCAGCACGGCTTATCATCCACAAACAGATGGTCAGTTGGAACGAACTATTCAGATCTTGGAGGATATGCTCAGAGCATGTATGCTCGACTTCAAAGGATCGTGGGAAGATCACTTGTATCTTGTGGAGTTTGCGTATAACAACAGCTACCAAGCAAGCATAGGAATGGCACCTTTTGCAGCATTGTATGGAAGGAAGTGCCGATCGCCATTAAGTTGGGACGACATCGGAGATAGAGAACTCCTTGGACCAGAGATGATAGTAGCGACCGTTGATGTGGTTCGTACTATCAGGGAAAGAATGCGCATAGCCCAAGATAGACAGAAACACTGGGCTGATGCGAAGAGCCGACATTTGGAGTTCCAGCCAGGAGATCATGTATTCCTGAAGATCTCTCCGAACCGCGGAGTGATCAGATTTGGAAGACGGGGAAAGTTGAGTCCAAGATACATTGGACCGTTCGATATACTCGAACGAGTCGGTGTAGTGGCATATCGTTTAGCGCTTCCACCCTCATTGGAAGGAGTGCATAACGTGTTTCACATATCTCAACTCAGAAGGTATGTGAGTGACCCCAGCTATGTACTTGATCATTCCGAGCTCACAATACAGCCTGATTTGTCTTGTGAGCAACAACCTGTGGAGATTCTGGACAGGAAAGTGAAGACACTTCGGAACAAAGAAGTTAATTTGGTCCGAGTAATGTGGAGGAAAGACACTCCAGAAGAATCCACGTGGGAAAGGGAGGATGAGATGCGTGCAAGATATCCGCACCTTTTTGTAAACTAGTCCTTAAATAAAAGTTGTAAATTTCGAGGACGAAATTTTTATAAGCAGGGTAGATTGTAACAACTCTAATTTTGTATACCAAAATTTGCTTTAAATATGATGTATACTTGGAGTATTGATGTTGCTGGAAACAATTTAAGTATCTATTTCCTTACAATAATTACAAGAAGGAGGTTGTAGCTCATTGGTAATACCTTGCACTACTGAACCAAGCCACCAGAGTTCGAATCCCATGCCCCACATATTTTTTATATCATTTTGTTTTAAATTTTTTTGTGAAGTCAAACGGTCAAACAGCCATAACTCACAATTTATTGCGAATTATAAAAAATAAAGTATACTAAAATCTCCCCCAGACCAAACCCCACTCGACGGCACCTGACTCGGCCCTGACTCGGCTGAGTCGGCCGGCGACTTGGCCGAATCGGCCGGCGCCGCCGGCCGGACTCGGCCGGTCGGCTGAGTCGTCAACACGAAAAAGTTTCGTGTTGACTTGGTCAACCCCCCTGTATACTTTAATTTTCCAGTACTGTTACCAATTTTCCAATAAACTTCTTTTAAGCCTAAAATTAATGAATTTTTAATGATTTTTACATTTTTTAAAAATATTTTTTAGTCCAAACCCTAACCCTAGCCTAGCCCTATATAAAGACCCCTATCCTCTACCATTTCACCTCACAACTCTAAGTCCACTCTCCCAAATTCTCGAGAACTCGGTACGAAGAGCGAGAAGCGAAGCGCTGCCGAAACCGACGACGGATTCCGGCGACCGGATCAGAACCTTCGCGACGTTTTCAATGAATCGACAACCACCACATCTCTTAGCTTCCTTAGCTTGTCCAAACCGTAAGTCCCATCTCTTCTATCTCTCTTTTCCTTAATGTAAAAATACGACTTTTTGGAAGCCGACGGAAATTGGACAAACCGATTTCCGATTCGGTTTTTCTATAAATTTCCACTTGTCACCTAATACATAACACCTACCCATATTCATGTTGACTATTAATCACCTATAAATCAATTTAATCAAACTTTTCACATGAAATGATAGCTTCTTTGTAAAACCGTATTCTTTTCATAAAAATACCATGAAATTCATTTTTCTTAGTTTAATCAATTACCTCACTCCTAAATATGTTTATCTGGATCACAAAACTTGTAGAACCCAATTTGAATGAAATTTCACACATGAATGATAACGTTTTCGAATACCGTATTCTTGCGCTATAATACCTTTAAGTTTAACATAACATGTTTAAACTCTAAACTTCACCAAAACTTAAAATAAGTCACGAGATAATGACCTACCTCTACACACACACAAATATAACCCTAATTGATATATGTCAAAACATAGAATACGAAATTACAGGACTTTTCACTAAAATACCACATTCTTTATAACCTTTTCTTGAAAACTTTAAATTGATTAAAATTCTAAATAAAATGAAAGTACGATTGGTCATGGACATCGATCGTTTATCTAAACTGTCTTGTGGTGTCTAGGCAAGTGTGTCCAAGGCTAGTGGTTTTTAATTAGGCCCACGACTGTGGTTCCTTCCCACTTACCTGGCACTCACCTGGCCGCAATTGACGGTGAAGAGGCGATTTGAGGCTTCTAATGACTCATCGTTTAGACCTTAGAAATATGCTAGTTAGCTTAGGAAACCCTAACAACTAAAATACGGAAAACTATACTCTTTTGCAAATAAATATCTTATATTTATAACACCGTTTTCCTAAATGAATAGTATTTATAAAACCTAAGCAAAGTGCCGCTACAACCCACTTTTGGGGAACCTGTTAGGGATAATACGGTTCATCGTGCACCCGCAGGCTAGTAGTGCGAGATTCAGACCTCCGCAAGGAGCATTCGGTCTCGAAAGGTTTAAAATACGATATTTAAGAAAAATAAGATTTTTTTTTCTAAATAAAATATTTATATAAGATTATTCATGTGTTAATATATATATATATATATATATATATATATATATATATATAATTATCATTTAAACTCTTATTTTATCATAAGATAAAGTTTCCACCTTTTTCTAAAATTAAAAGATTAAAAGTTACATTAAAATACCATGAATTTCAGATAAAACAATTAATACTTTTATTAGGATATATTCACTAGAATAACACAAATAAAATTCACATTCATTATAATTATAAAAACGATAATAAATACTTGACGTGTATTTTGAAAACTATACAAAAATACTTTTTACATAAAACCCCCTCAAGTTTTACAAATTACAATAAGGCCCCTAGCTAATATTGAACTCCAAATTATCTTTCTTTTAGTCTGACTCGGGTTAGAGTCTGACAATTTCTGACTTGAATATGATTCAAGTCAACCTACATTCCTTAATATTCCAACACAATTTGAATACATGAATCCCTGAATTCAGTTAACAATATATTCCTTTTGACTGAATCAAACCATGGATATTCATCCATTATCCTGATATTCTATTTACCTGATTATACAGTTACATCATGTTTACTGATATCATGGTTTTGGTCGGTCACCTAACTTACATATTCCAATACTACAATACTGTTAAAACACTACGGGGTTTAAGGGGTAGATTGGTACGGAAGGTGTTAAAAGTGGCACGAGGTGGTCAGATTAAGACACCTAACCTGAATTCTATTGCTGTTGTACCGTGGCATAACGGTTCCTTATACTTTCCTTTTGCCCTGATCTCTAGCATATAGAGATCCCCCTCGTATACACTGGCATTCTTCTGTACCAAACTACAAACAACAGCGTTAAACAATATTCCATAATGTTCAACAATATAATACTTTAGAAAATACTGTTACTCTGTCATTCTCATTCTTCTTATTCTTTGGGACTTACCGAGCGACCTGTTCGCTGACGACATTCTATTTCTTTCTTCTTTGAATGTCGTCAGGTGCGTTGGACCAAGCTGAGATCGACCCCACCGGTGAAGTTTTGGAGCAGTTCCAAGAAGACCCAGAGCTCTAGATAATTGTACTTTCATTTTCTGTTATGCCACTGTTTAGGCATTGTTTTTTTTCATTTCAGTTGTATTTTCCTTTCATGCATTGTACAAAGAATGTTATTAAATAAAACTTGCTGTTATTTCTATATTATTCGTCTCTTGTGATTTACTTTATATTGCTTAGCTACGCTTAGCGTATGTACTTCTTAGTACATACATAGCGGACCTCGTCATGTTCACTTCGCTGTACACTGGGAAGCGGGGCGTGACAGCCTGGAACAATAATAGTGTCAAATCTGAGTAAACAAGAACCTCCCTGTCACCGTCCTTGAGGCTACCGGAATACCTCTCGGGTGCCTGAGATTACCCACCATATCTGCGGATCGGCCAATAGAATGTCAAACCAGATTGAATGTTTAGGTTCTTATCAAATTTTCAGTAATCGTTTGCGGTTTTGGAATCACTTCCAGTTCTACCATACTCCCACTACTGTTTTCTGAAAAAAATCCATTTTTATTAAAACTGTGGCGAGTCAAGAACAATATCACTATTGATCTTCCAGATGGTAGAAAGTCAACCCTCGTCATAGCCCGGGTCAACCCACAAACAGCCATTACGGAAACGTGCCTTGAGTTATCCGGAGTCTGGTTTTAAGCATAAGCCGGAAACTTCCCGTACCTTAACAATGTCAAGATATGAACTGTTCTATATCCAATACAGAAATAGAGGGACTAATTTAATTGAACCAGATTCAAATCATGCGCTGTCTCCAGTGCATATCAACTAAATGGAGAGAGGCCGATCAGCATTACTCAACTTAGGAATACATCCAGATATGAGTAACCTGAAAGAGAAGTAAGTTCTCTTAATCATTACTATTAACTGAATACCATACACAAGTATCTACATTTTCGATCACCTTGAAGAATCCCGATACTTGCAACATCTGGTTCTCTACTTTACTCTTATACATATAACTTCTCAAAACTTGGACCTTATGTTTCTACGAAACACATGTCTAAGAACTAGAGAAGTCACAAGTAAACAGAATATAGTACGAGAACCAGCCCCTCTGTCCTAATGGATACTGGACAACATACAATACTCTGTATAAGTCCCCTGAGTCCAATTTCTCATTCCCTGTGTGCCGTAGGTTGAAAACTGTACTATGGTTATGAAGAATTACACCGCTGTTTAATACTCCTTACCTAACCATCCACTGATATAGGTAAACGTCATAGACATGATTTCAAAAGGGTATATCTCACTCTATGAAAATAGACGTACAGATGTATCAATTTGAAATTGGTGCATAACAGCGGATATTCAAAACCAAATATTTGCCGTCCGGCAAACTACCCAGGCGATTTCCTTAAATATCACCAATTACAACGAATCCCGATATAATGAGGATAATCACCCAATTCCCAATAACTTACTCCCACTCATCATCTGTAAAACCATACAGATATGAGAATCAAACCTGGTAAATACATACCCTGGAGCAAGGGCTAATTGGGAAATCAGTTTTCTTTTAACAATACACAGTGAAACTGAAACATGTAAATGTTTCGAAGGGGTATCCGGGTATTCCTAGTAATGCCTCTTCCATTATCCAGATTCACAACTGTAACCGTATATTTCTTTGTCATCTCTCCAAATCCCTTTATATGTCTTTAAGCATTACCTTCTGTACACCCTTTTAGACCAAATGGTTTTCTTCCTTCCCTACCGTTCGGCACCAGCCTATGGTTTGGAAGAAGACTATCCAATAAGCATAATAGGTGTACTCTCCTAATCCTAGGAGTACTCGTAACCTGAGAGAAGGTGATGGTAAAAGACAACCGAATAAATTTTATTCCTATTTCTCCTGAACCAGAATCCATCCCCGAACTGGAACAAGTTCCTTTCGAGTTCGTATATAACCATACGATGGAGTATCCAATAAACTGTGGATCTTCGTAGTGATACGGAGTGTTCTGGAGAAATACAAAGGTGATGTGGGAGTGGTAATGAAATGCTTGGTTTGGTCGTGAATAGCAGTCACAGTTTACTTTGCCCTCCTTCTAATCCCTTTATTTGTCTTTACTTAATACCTTCTGTGCACCTTTTAGGCTAAATAGTTTTCTTCATTCCCTACCGGTCGGCACCTGCCTATGGTTTGAAAGAAGACTATCCAATTTGCGTAATAGGTGTACTATCTCCTAAACCAAGGAGTACTCGCAACCTGAGAGAAGGTAAAAGGAAAAGACAACTGAATAGTCCTATTCGTTTTCTCCAGAACCGGAAACCATCCTTGAATAAATTCCTTCGAGTTCGTATATAACCATACGATGGTTTTATCCAATGGAAGTGGACGTTCGTAGTAATACAGGGTGTCCTGGAGAAAAGGGTAAAAGTAGGAGTGGCAATGAGGTTTGCAACTCTGACAATCCAAAAGCCAGTGTTTAAGAAGGTTCGGTTAATCTTGGTCACTGAGTCATAGTCTAGGGTCCGGCCATGGTCGCTGCCAAAGAGAGAGAGAAAAGAAACACTCAGCGTGCACTCTAACCTAAATCAGAATGGTTATCAATTTATCTAATCAGGAAACCTCCCACTGTAAGCTCAAATTCTCCTCCAAACCTAAAAGAAGAATTAGTCGGGATCACCCGAGGAGTAAACCAACTTATCAGTGGGAATCGGGATCCAACTATCATCGCATGATAACGTGACGGAATCCACTCACATTATCACACTCCAGAAGGTATGCGCATACCTGGCAAGTTTCAGTTTCTTTAGAAACTCTTGATGTGTGTTTTTACCCCAAGCGGCTTATGACCTTGACAGAGGTCAACATATCATAAGTCGCAAGTCAAGTTCAACCCGTCATTGTCCTTGATTAACTTAGACCTACCCGTACGTGCCTTTGACAAAGGTCAAAATGACCGTGCGACTGTCCTAAATAATCCCATTTATGCAACAAACAAGCATTACCCAGCTGCCAAGCACTGTGCCTTGACAGAGGTCAACATACACAGCATGAATACTAAGTAATACCTGTAAGAAAAATCTTTTAACGTAATGAACTTGATATCGTTGAAGGAACCGCATAGTTTTTTTATAAAATTATAGTGGCGAAAACCTTTGCTAAAGAGGTCACTCCCGATGAAGGGATCTCGGCTCTTTTCCCGTAGAATGAGGTGCAGGATATTCCAACTGAATACCACGATGCAAAGCAAAAAGGCAATCGGCTATAGTGAAGTTATTACCCTGACGCAAACTTCTGTCCAAGGGGTCATTCCCGGTGAAGGGATCTCGGCCCTTGCCTCGTCGACGTAGGTGCTGGATATTCATAACCGAATACCACTGTGCAAAACAAAAGAGAACATTCTTGTAATAACAGCTTTTTGAAAAATTGTTCCAATAACATCAGAATATGTTTGTTTAGCTTGCATTGATCTGAATCAACGCAGTCCCATTAATTGATCACACCAATAAAGAACGAAAATAATGATGTACGTATATACCATTCGCATTCGCCACTGGGTCCCGTCATCACCCGTTAGGTTACTTAACTAACGACAGAGCAGGGACTGGACTAGCGCGGATGCAAAACATATACAATATTTACTAGTATATATATCAATATATAATAATCGCTCAAGGCGTGATAAAATGCAACATCACATAAATGTAATAAGTATCACAGAACAATACAGATATCTGGGATCCCCGGGTTTCATAGAGCCGCTACTGAAACCCGACGTTCCCCTGGTCGTGTGGATAGCCTGTGCAATGAAATCCTAGACCCCTACGGGGGCGGCAAGTTACCCGCCAAAGCCTGAAGCGAGACAGCCCCCTTCAACAACGTGAATGGACCACCCAGCACTTCACGGAATCCGGTAACTCTGGCACCCCTCCTAGGTCAAGCTGTACCCCCTACGAGTGCGGCGAATAGCCCGCCAATTCTAGAGTGAAGCCCCCCCCGTCTCAACGCCATGAGATGCGGGCCCGTTGCCCTCTAGAATCCGGCTATCCGTGCACCCCTCCGCGGGGCAATCCTAGTACAGAAAGTAAAAATATATACAACGGGTATATCGACCTCAGCCCGGTCGTGCCCTAAAAGAATAATATACAAACAGGCAGTGACGGCAGTCCACATGTCGGACGCTCGCCCCGCAATATCAAATGTACAAATACAACCAAATTGTACTACCATTGCATCCAGGCTATCCACCATGACAAATCCGCAACATCACAGCACAACACAGAATATCAACATGAATGTCACGTTCGCAAATCCGTCTAAAAGAGCTATAGCAGTTAGACAGGATTTACCAATCAAATGACATTCACGGTCGCAGATATAATATAAATACTGTGAACTAACATATTTAAGATTTTCGATCGACTAAATTTTCCGAAGTGGGCCCCAAACACTACTGCAGCACTCAAAATAAATTTGGGCCCAAACAGAATATACCAAAAACCCCATTTTCAAGTCAGAGAGACACTGTAGAAATTTGGTGCAGAGAGGAGTCAATGTTGCGGCGAAACCGTTTGGCCGCGGTTCCGCGGCGGAACAGTAAAATTAGGGCACCAAATTTTCACAGAACTCTTAGAAAACCCTGCACGTATTTCTGCAATACACCAAATAATTTTTTGACCACTGCAAAAATTCGACAGAAACTGATCAAATTGAAATGCGGTTTTTGGAATTTTAGTTCGATCGAAGTTCTAAACACGCTAGAGTAAGGTAGTAAAGGTTAATGGCGTGGCTCTGATACCATGTAGGACTACAGTAGTGCCCCGGCCGTCTATCCGAGGCCAAAATGCGGAAACGAAAATTTTTCTTGACTTTAAACCGGCACTACCGCATCCTAAAACCCGGATCGAACCATTAACCTAAAGCTAGCTATCAAGAGAAAGGTAGAGAGCTATACCGAGCGATCCGTGTCCTTCGGTCTTCGGCCTCCACTCCGATCTCCTCGCGGAATCTCCGGTCTTCATCTCCTCGTCGGAACGGGCACCACATCTAGAAGTCATTTTACGGGCTCCCACCTCTTGAACCGAGACAACTCGGGCGTGAAGTTGGCTAGCCGACGCGTCCAAGGTTGAAGTAGAGTAGTGTAGAATCCATTTGTCTCTATTGGGGTTTGAAGTTGCCATTTGTGATGGAGGAGAAGAATGATGAGCAAGAAGGAATGAGCTTTAGGATTTTTGATACAAGTATAGAATGAGATGAATGATTTTCTCCCCACAAAAAATAATGAACCTCTCTCTCCTCACTAGAAGTGGCCGGCCCTTGCTCATGGTGGAGGGGAAAAGAGATGGATTAAAACAAGTAAGGAAAATGATGGGTGATAACAAGAAGAAATGGTCACATCAATTTCTCATCCAAATCCTTTCATTTCCTATCACATTAATGCAAGCCATGATCACAAGAAAAAGCAAAGATACTATTATCATCATAATCCCTCATTTACAAGAAACCCCCTCCACATATCTAATTTGCACACTTGCAAATAACCCCCTCCATCGGAAAAATCCGGCCGTGAAGGAACAAAAGAAAACTGGCCGAAACGGAATGCAAACTGGCAATCTCAAAAAACTGATCCCGTAATAAATTACAGGAAAACCCCGCGACTGTATATACATACCCGCATTTGTATTGCAACCGAATACAAATGCAAAGAGACAAAATCTACACTGTACAATACTAGGATCCGGCTTAAACAAAAGCCCGCTAGTATTATCCGTCCGATCACGATCCGTGCAATACCGCACGTATAAGATCGAACCCTGCCGTATCTCCATACGGCCTCTACATCGTTTCGCCCGAAACTTGAGAAACTGTCTGTGGGGGACTCTAAAGACTCGTCAATATTTTGGTTGTGGATTTAACCACTAGCACGTCAGAGGTATTAGCCATACGTAACGGGTTACCAGGTATTGACCAAAAGGGACGTCAATGAGCGAACTCATCCTGACACCCTACTGAGCCTGTCAGTGACAATATTCGTACAGTCCGGTCCGTTCGTCTATGAGCATCGCATGGCGGTCCTAGGGGGTTGGTAAAAGTCAGACCCTCAAAAGTGGTACAAGTCATGTCGGAGTGTAGCCCAGAACACCCTGAGATACTACTGGAATACCTACCAGTAAATCTCCTGCCTCGGCCGAGGGCTTTGTGTAATGGCTCTCCTAGACACAGCGTGACCTCACCCCCAATACCGGGAGGGACGAACCCCTGCCGATCCGCTCACTTCCTCCATGTGGCTCGGGACTGTACCCAACTAAAACCTGTTTGCATGACTCTTTTGAGCCGTGGTAGGGTAGTAATCAAAGTACAGTGGGAACTCACACGAGACAAATGATGATCTCAGGTCGATGAACTAACCTGTACACATGTCACCAGAGAACTGCTATCTGACGTCTGGTATAAGACCAACTAGCATGTTCCCGGCGAGTCCTGTCCGGTGTACTCATAACCCAATGAGCACCTGTATACATCTTAGGTGAACCAACTGACACCAGTGGCTTGTGAGACCGGCCACCGCCCCTTGTCGGAGTCTCGACTGTATACACTAGTCTACTCTGGAGTATCGATGCCCTGTCTCGAAAACTCCAACGACTAGAGACCTTTAAGGATGCGGTTATAGACCCCAGTTCCCACGTATATGATCACCATCATACTGCTGGCCGTCAAGAAAGAATCCTAAGGGCTCTATCAACGTGCAATAGTGACCTGTAAGGTCACCTGAAACAGTACACGATGATAAAGATAAACCAGATAGTATACTATCATCTTGAGTAAGACTGTTCTAACGGTATATGTCCTCTCTCAATCATTGCAATCATGTGCATGTGATCTAATAATTGACTCTGAGGGCACTATCTCCAACAGATATTGGTTAAAATAATACTTTTAGGAAAACTTTACGGGGTAACGACCTACCCCACATGCATACTTGGTTTCATAGCATGATATCTATATATATGTAAGATTGGTTCAAAGAAATGCTTTTTATTAAAATACCACATCTTTTAAAAACCTGGTTTCTTTTAAAGCGGTATTTTGTAATTCTTGGCAAATACATCTCTACAACTCTCGTTAGGGGACCCGCTAATGAATGGTGCGGATTATCACACATTCTTGGGATAATAGAGTAAGATGCAGAACTCCTCACGGAGTATTCGATCTCGAAAGGAAATAAAATACGGTTTTTAAGAAATGCGACTTTTCTAAACAAAAATAATTTTTGAAAAATTATATAAACTATGATAAATCCGTATTTTCAATAAAAACATATAATGAAACTATATTTTTTAAATGAAAGATTAAAATGAGACCATCAAATTATCAAAAAGGGTTAGTTTTCAATAAAATACCATAAAATTTTAAAAGCTAAACTACACGGCCATGCTATGCTTTGCTCATATTATTTGCCATAATATATATATATATATATATGCATGTTAAATAGAATTGTCATGCTTATAATGACATGTTTAAACAACATATTTTCTAGTCCATTATTTCATGATATACATTTTCTTTATCATTATACTTTTATACTTCACACCCATTTCTTGGGGACTTACCGAGCGAAAGTTCGCTGACGGGCATTTCACCCATCTTTGTTTCTTGAAATGTTCGTCAGATACTGTGGAGACGGAGGAGGTGGACACCACCGAGGAGGAGCACAATCAGTTCGCGACTCAGGCCTAAACTAGTTATCCTCTCTTTCAGTTTATGTATGCCACCTATTTAGGCATTTCTCTTCTTTTATTTTCTTTCAGTTGAACCCATGTATTGTAAATGTATCAAGTTGAATGTAAATAAAGTTGTTGAAGTTTAAATCTCATGTTAATTTCTTGTCATTTTATATTGCTTAATTACGCTTAGCGTATTAATTCCAGAAAATAACCTTTTCGAAATAAATACGTCGCGTGCCTCATCACGTACCTGTTACCGTCTTTTGGGAAGCGGGGCATGACAGTGAGTTACTAGATAATAATCATAAGCACGTCAGCGACTCTAGCTGTACGTAACGGCTACCCAGGTATATGTCGAAAGGGAAATCGACAATTAAGTCCGTCCGTACCCTACTAAATCTATGAGTGACAATTTCCATACAGTCCGGGCTTTTCGTATGAGAGTATTGCATACCGGATTTAGGGGATGGATAGCGTCAGACCCCTAATAACCGGATAAGTCATGCCGGTGTCAAGTTCACCACCTACTGAGAAACTATTGGTTTTCTATCAGTAAATCTCTTCCACCATGACCAGGGATTTATGGTGACGGCCAACCGAACACAACGCGATATCGACTACCTATATCGGGAGAGATGAATCCTTTCCGATCGCTCACTGCCTTCATATGGTTTAGGATTGTACCCAATTAAAACCTATTTACACGACTCTTTTGAGCCGCGGTATGATAGTAATCTAAGTACGGTGTGAACTTACACGAGACAAATGACGATCTCAGATCTAAAGACTACTCTGTACTCATGCCACTAGACAACTACTATCTGATGATAGGTATAATACCATCTAGAATTTCTCGGCAAGTCCATTTGGTGTACTCATATCCAGTGAACACCTGTATACAATCTTAGGTTCCATAACACCAATGGCTTGTGAGACTGGCCACCGCCCCTGGTCGAGGTCTAGAAAGTATACACCAATCTTCTCCAGAATATCGATACTCAGTCTCGATACTTTCTTGACTTGGAACATTTATGGATGTGTTTATAGACTACCCAGCTCTTGCGTATATGATCGCCATTATAATGCTGGTAGTCAAGCAAGAATCCTATGAGCCTTTATCATTATGTATTAGCGACACATAATAGCAAGTAAAACGTATACATATAATGACAAAGACAAACCAGATAATATATTATCATCTCGAGTAAGATTGTTCTACCTGTATAGGTGGTTCTTCAATTATCATAATCACCTACCTGCAATTACAATAATTTCCTAGAGGGCTAGAGGAAGGGACGACTTGGTAAGGCAAGAGACCGGGATAAGGGAAGGGGGGTGTGTTGACGGGGGAGATAGTGGTGGTGGTGATGTTAAAGGAGACGAGGAAGAAGAAAATGGTGGTGGTGGTGTGGATGATGATGATGTTGGCGGCGGCGGCGGCGGCGGCGGCGGCGGGAGGTGTGTGTGTGGGGGGGGGGGGGAGGGGTTGAAGAAGCATAGAAAGATGGTGATGGAGGTGTTGATGATGGTGGTGGTGATGGTAGCGAAGAAGGTGGTGATTGTATTTTTGTTGTTGACGATGATGGTTGTGATGGTAGCGGTAGTGGGTTGAAGAGGAGAAAGAAAGAGGCGGCGGCGGTGAGGTTCCGCCGTCGTCGGTGGTGATGGACGGAAGGATGAAGAGGTGGTAATTTTTTTATTTATGTATTGTTATTTTTATTTTTTTTAAATTAGGGTTAAATTTAGAACAGGGATATTTTAGGGTTTTTAAAAAAATTTGATGACGTGCCACAGACGGTGCTGACGTGGCGCCGTTAATTTTGGTAGTTTCTTAATAGGTTTAAAGGTAATGATAATTTTGTTAAAATGATACAAACCTGGGAGTTTTTAGTAAATAAACCTTGAATATAAGTCCATACGGTGTCTTTAGTGGAAACATGTTGAATCCCATGAATACGAATCTTATACAAAGGTCTTTCGTGCAGAGATGGAGAAAATATTGTGATCGATATTATAAAGAAAAACATTGTCGAAGGATAATAGAGAGGAACCCAAGACTTGCTCTGTGCTATATGATGTAAATATAGTATTGAATGTCTTATCTCAAGGAAAGAGGCTGAGTCTATATATATTAATAATGTCATCTGTACAAATTGTTAGAAGATAGATATTTTATATAATTTATACATGGAGTGATTCATCGCAAATCGGTCCGTTTTTTTTAAAAATGGAAATTCTTAATTCACGATATACTTGAACGATCGACAACGTTCATGTTGATCATCCTACCTTCAAACCTATGTCTATGAAAAATCAAAAGATTTGAAAGTTTCCAACCCATGCATCGGATGGCGTTTATGTTGCGCTACTGATAGACGTTCATTTTTGCACCCATTTGACACATGTGTTAAAGATCTTCAAATCTTTCACACATATAACTTTGGAGATAGGATGATCAACTTGAACGGTTCATATCATTCAAATATGTTGTGGATTAAGAGTTCCCGGTGTTTAAAAAACGCGAACCGATTTGCAATAAAGCTATTTATATAGTTATCCGTGGACTTTTATATAAAAGTATATATATCGAGTTTTTTTTTATGTATAAAGCCTATTAAAACCCAAAAAATTTAGAATCCAAACATATTGCTGGGACAATTTGCGCTCAAAATGTATTAAATAACATGGAGGGAGAGCTTCAGCTGAATCATTCCATGCCATAACTATAACTTCTACTTCTTGTTTTTGTGTTTTTCCTGTAGGCTTGGCAACTTGCAAGTGCAAGATGCAAAATATGGTATCTCGAATAAACGCTAAAGTTGAATATAGAACTATGACAAGTCTTTTGTCAGAGTTATCGTTTATGAGTAATCTTCTTACTGAAATTGGTGTACGGATCGAGAAACCTATAAAACTATAATGTGATAATAAAGCAGCATTTAGTATAGCAAATGATCTATTGCAACATGATAAGACAAGACATATTAAGATCGATATTTATCAGATAACGTGGCAGGCAGGTATCTTCACAAAGAGCCTCTTCAAGTCACGGTTTCAAACTATTTTGTCCAAGTTGAGAATGTTTGATATACATGCTCCACTTGAGTGGGAGTGTTAAAAGATAAATATTTTATGTAGCTTATATAATTGTGTGGATTTTTATGTCAAAAAATCTATATTGGACTTTTATGTATAAAGCGAATTGAAATCCAAACATGATGTTTGGATATGGAATGATAAAAAGCTTAAGAAATTGCTGGGTTCTTACAAATATAAAAACATGCATTTCCATGTATTAAACTTTTATATATGAATCAATACCACACCAAAAATATAAATTTCAGAAATTCAAATGCAACAGAAATAGTCTCTGTTATTCCCCTCCAATTAAAGATATCCCCCTCCATGTAAAGACCTCTAACAGCGTAATCAACTCCTGTGCACGGACTCTATTATTGCATGCAAAAGAGAGAGGGACATGCATCCCTTCCTGTTACTAAGACTAATTATTGGAGTCTAAAATATATTATCCCCGGACTGTAGGGAGCTTATTTTTAGTATCTCCCTCATAATTAATATATACCAGCATTTTAGCACGTGCGATGTATATTTATATATTTTAATATGACTAAGTTCTGAGAACTTTTAAAAAAAAATTAAAATAATATAGATTTTAAAGGATTTTCACCGGAATTTTTTAAAAATTTAATAAGTTACCTATCTTAAATAATTTTTATAAATCGTTATTTTCTTAACAAAAAGTATTTAAGATATTTCTCAAACAAAAAATAAAGTGATTTAAACTAAAAAAAACTAACAAATCTATTTTTCTATATCTTATTGATTAATTTAATCATGTGCATTATATGCGTCATCGTTGTGTATGTGATGGCAAATTAGAGGTTTTTTTTTGCACGTGCTCCGTACAATCCTCCTTCGATATTAATATCAATCCTTTACTGATCTTAAGCTGCAAGAATAATCGTCTATATAGGGGATAGTTTTATTTCTTTCTCGTACATAATTGGTCATATATGACCGGTACCAAGAAAATTAAATGGCAAGGTGTAAAAACTAAAAAGAAATCCGTGATAAAGCGGCGGTAATGAGGGAGAGTCCACGGTCAAAAAAGGGAGAGAGGTTAAACTAGCTAATAATTCCAAATTTGTCAGTGAAAAAAGAATCATTCCACGTTTTATCACTTACTTTGTAATTAATTAAGTACACATTAGGGAGGCGTAAACAAATGGGAATAGGGTTAGCAGATGGCCAGAATCGTACGCTGCCGCACGTGACACCGGCGATTCGTGGACCTCTCTCATTCGGAAGCGGTAGGCCGTAACCCACGGAAGCACGTGAGGGTGGTGAGCTGAAGCCGAAGCCTTCCACGTGCCATTCGCGCGTGCGGTCATTACAAGGATCCTATGATGACGAGTGGTACTATTTTAGAGAGAGAGAGAGAGCGCATGTGGGTGGGGAGAAAGGAGGAGGGTTTAAATATAAATAATGGAGAGGTTGGGATAGCGTTGAAGATGGATAGTGCACGTCACCAGGGAGGACTTAATTTGGAGATAAGAGTTGGGAATATATATATATATATATATATATATATTTGCTTCCAAGGGTGGGAGGGCGCATGCGATTCAATCCTCGTCTCAATATTGTATTAGGAGTAGAGTGTGTATGGAGATTGCATTGCATGCGCATGCATGCAAGGAGCAACTACATTATTTGCATCATGATATGTGTGTGTGTCTCAATAGCTGGAGAGATATTTTTATGCGTTAGGTTGTGTTTCATGATCAGAATTGATAAGTTACTAAATTTGTTGAGTGTTGTGTTTGCGCGCGATTAGCAGAAAATATACGCTGCAGCTCACCATTGTTTAGGTTATCTATATACATCTTTTCATTATGTAATGCAGAAAGGTATGTACACTCTGCCATGCATCTATATAAATGTGGATGTGAAAGTATAGTTTTGGTCAAAAGTGCAAGTTTTAACGGGAACATATTTATAAAGTAATTTCAAGAGAGAGAAAATGCACTGTAAACAAAACTGCATTTCATAATTAATTTAATTCAAAGGTGAAGCATATATATTTCTTTTAAACAAATTAATTTGGTGATTGACAAAGTGATCACAACTAGCAGAGAGATGGTAAATCGATACCTTGATTTGAAATTTCATATTGTCGAAGACTGTTTGACACGCCTTTGATTTGGTATAAGAATTCTGCATCAGAAATCTCTGCCATGTCAAAAAGCAATCCACGACACATATGCTGTGCTATCATCATATATTTTGATTTACTATAACCTGTAGTAGAAGAAAAACAAATGCTCTTGAGAACTCTGACGAAGATTAACACATAAATTGCAGGCATGTAAATGAAAATTCGGTTATTTGGTCTCAACGCAAAGTATATATAAATTTCTTCACAGTTGTTATCCAATATGAAGTATCTGCAGATGTTCATTTCCAAGGGTTACATATTTACTTGGAGGTTCAAAGGTTACATCTAACTACTAAATTGGCACAAACAGTCCGCATAATTACACCTCTCTCCTCGGCATGGGAAACCAACATATAAACATTTAACGTAAAAATAAGCAAGATAACAAAACTTCTATCAAAAAGTTTTGGGCCATAATTACAAGCTATGGTATATGAAATCTTCTCAGTTAAATCAACTATCATATTCTTTTCAGCAGCAATCAAGATAATGCAGCTTTAAATGCATGATCACTTGATACATTTTTCACCTTGAATATTTACATTAAAAAAAACAACTTACTTCAGGGGCGCTTGCAGACACTGTTGGAACTATTTAATAATGGCACATGGGAACGGATAGTTTTTTTTTGTATCTTTCCTCTATGGGTGTAATGGCTCTTTGGTAGTTTATAATTTCCAAAAAATGATTTAATGGTAAATGGATAGTTTCTTTGTAACTTCGTTTAATGGCATTAACTTTTCTATTATATCATTAGTAAGAACAAATCTCATCCGTTAATTTTTAATATTCAGTTAACTTGATGGACGTACCGGATTGAACGGAAAGACTTATAAATAAGTCATATCCCTACCTGTAAAAACATACATGAAGAACTCTATCAAAATTTCATGATATAAAGTAAAAAGGATAAAGGGAGAGAAACCAAAAAATTCGGAAAGAAATTTCTGCTCTTGATTTATGGGTTCTTCTATTTTGAATTCGGGTATACTCTCTAATTTTCTTATTGTCTTGTGATAATTATTAATTCAAAAATCCCTATATAATGATATTTCCGCATAAAGTATATATTATAACATCTGACCAGCGTTTCTTTTTTGAATTAATAATTTTCCATCAAATGTCGAATAATACGTGAGAATGAGAAAATTTTAAGAATTTATATTGTTGAATCCTCACTTTTATGTATTCATGAAAGATATTATTCATAATTCCTAAATTTTACATTTCTTGCACTTGGAGTTTACCGTCATGTGAACCTTATTTGTAGTTTATGTTGCAAAATAAAAAATTTGACATTTACGTACCCATAATGAAAGTACATGAGACCTGTGATGGGTTTTAATAAACTCTATAATTAATTTAAGTTTTAATTTCATAACCTTTTAATTGTGTATGGCGTTATGTGATACATTATAAATATCAAGTTATGAACTAATGTTTAATATTCTGTTTTAATATATAAATTAAATGCATGATGTAATATTTAATGTATTATAATGAATGATGTTATATGTGTTTTTACATGCTTAATTAAGTCACTAATATTTTATGCGTGTATCTAAATCATATACTTTGTTAGTCACCAAAGTGACCAAACTAGAAGGATTAAGAAAATTCTAACATGTATAATAAAGGTAGTTATTTATATATAATATTAATAAAATACCTATTAATGAATAAAATTAATAAATTGATATTTACTGTTGAATAGAACTTCAGAATTTACCCAAAGGAAAATCGTTATTCTATTAATGGTAAACGAGAAATATTAATTTTCAATTGTATATATTTGAATATCAAAGATATCAAATATATATTATTGGAAATGTTTAATTACCTAATAAAGTACACACTACTACAAAAAGAGTTTGCCCCTACGGCTTTATCCGTAGGGGCAAAGCACTGCCCCTACGGATATATCCGTAGGGGCTCGAAAATTCTCCGTAGATGCAATCGTCTCAGGTGCAAGTCTTCGTCCTGAATATGCCCCAACGGAGTAAAAATTGTCCCTACGGTTTAATGCATAGGGGCATATGTCCCTACGGTATAATCCATAGGGACAATATTTATTTAATCTAGTGGTTTATAAAATAAAATACTTGCCCCTTCGGTGCTATCTGTATGAGCAACTTCCTGCCCCTACGGCGTTAGCCGTAGGTCCAGAAATAAGCCCTTACGGATATAGCCGTAGGGGTAAGTGTAACGCCTGTTACTGAGTCCATAGGGGCAAAATGTCAGGTATCCTGATATTTTGTCCCTACGGATAAATATGTAAGGGCAAACTATAGACCTACGGATTAATCCGTAGGGGTAAAAGTTAGCCCTACAGATTAATCCGTAGGGACAAAATATCAGGTTTTTTTTAAAAAAGGGGCTTCCTGTTTTTTCCTCGCTCTGTGCACAATAATATATATATCATATAACCAAATACTGCAGTATTCATAATCAACATCTCACGCATAATATATAAAAGAAATCAACAAACATATTACGATATCAATCTAAATCATCGTGAACACGCAAACACCACCAATATTATCCAAAATATATACAATATGTATCATATAAGTACATACATACTTAAAATATAAAAAAAGCTACCCTAGCTCGGTCCAGCTCTTCCACCTCTGATAATTGCCGTAATCTGGCACATCTGCTCCTCGGTGCAGCCCTGAGTCGTCAAAAACTCGACCAATGAAGGAGCGGGCTGTGGAGCTGCAGGAGTGGTCTGCGCAACCGCAGCCGAGGTAGTGGCTTGCGGAGCCGCAGCTGAAGGAAATGCATGTGGAGCCGTAGCCGAAGTACCCTGTCGCATCTGTTCAATTTTGTGTGTAATAAACGAGTAAGAACTGTGTATTAGTCGAATTAGTTTCATTATCAGGTTATTGCGAAACCCCAATCTAAGATTAATCAAAGTTAAGTCTACAACCAAATAGCTCAGGCTACTAATATTGGATATATTACTATCTATAATATGATATAATATTTTACTATTAAGTAGTATACATACCATCATCTTCTTCAACTCCTGGACGGTGGTCTTCAAGATGGCAACATCTTACTCTGGACGTCGCTCACGGGGGTAGGGGAAGTAACCGCCTGAGTAGAGTCCAACCTCATATGGGCTTTGCTAGGACTCAGTCCTCGGCCTCTCTCCCAACCTCTGTGGTGCTTTTCGTGTGTGGCGTCTTGGACTGGGGTCAGCAGCATCGGATCGTTCTATCCAGTAAAATCGATCCCCGATACCTCCTCCTGCTCCACCACCCGCTCCTACACCCATATTAACCTGTAAAATATAAGTATATCATTTAAATTTGAACTTTTCAAAACAAAAATTTCAAACCTGTTAGAATAAATATTAACACTTACGCAATACTCCTGGGTAGCGGTGTCGGCGAATCGAAGCTCGCCCGTCGCAGGATCTGTTAAGATGCCGTGGACGGCAAGATACGCGGTCAGCACGCTAGATGTACCACCCTGCGCCAGGGTCTGAGCTCTCTGCAATTCGCAAAATTTTTACATATATTATAAAATAACTCTTAATATTACATTATATCACAGTAGGTCTATTGTAATTTACCGAAGCCTTCATGGCATATTCCTCGAGCCACCTGTATATGTGGGGCGATCTCTCTTCGCCGACTTCCTATTCTCTTTATTTTGATCGGTCTGTTTCTGCACAACACATTCAGATTTAGTTTTCTAATTAAGCAACATAAAAAATAAATTATATACTAAACAATGAATTACATTTAAAATACAAAGCTGTTTGCGCTGAGAGTCGAAATATTGGCACAAGAGAGGCCATGTATCTACGTTGACTATCGCAAAGGCTGGAGTATGTAGGAGAGCCGCTCTCTCTGACTCGGGGGTCGCCATCCACAGGGAATAGCAGTCGATCTTCAGCTCGTTCCTATTGTATCGGACCTTTGATTGCATGTTCTTCATTAAACCATGGTACAGAGCGTGAAGATCGAGCACTCTCTCAGGGTGATCAGGATCGGGTATAGGCTGAAAGTCGAAATCCAATTGCAAGTACAAAAAAACAATGTTATTAAATTGCAAGTGTTAAATAATAATAAATATATTGGGTAAGTAAAATGAAAATATATATTAATACCCGAGCCTGATCCCAGAAGAGGGCAAATGAGCGCCGGTGCTGGTCGCCCCACTCAACATGAAGTGTTTATTTCTTCACGAGACGGCTCTTATTCCCCATATACCGGTCGAACCTCTCGGAATAATCGTTGGTATAGCGATACTCAGGGGTAAAGAAGAGGGGGAATGCTGCATCCCCTAGCTCTGTCGGGCCTCACCCTGTAGGACTGATTCGGGCCTCGAGTCCTCCTCTTGGGATGGGGATGTTTTGCATCTACAAGAAATATCAAGACAATCAATATTAAGACAAAGTGGTATTAAGAAATCAAGGTTTAACGAAAATTGAAGTGTGAAATATACCTCCGGCGATAAAAGCACGAGCCTGGGCCCGGGCAGCAGCACGAGCGGGACGATAGTTCCTTCGGTGAGGAACAGCCGGTGACCCGGACGTTGACGCATCTCCAACTAGAAAATAAATATCGATAAAATTACATGAAGTTCATGTTTATTCTTAAAGGATATGTAAAATGAATAAATATTTTATATTTATTCATACAAACCTGCAGACTGAGCGGAGGGTATGGAAGTGACGGGAGTGACCCCTGCATCAGACGTGGACGCACCACCTATAATTAGACAATCAAACATTGACTATATAAGTAATTGCAAAAAGAATGTGTAAATCAATAATATAACATTTTAAATCAACATGTATACACTATAGGATATATAAACATACCCGCAGGTGCGGTGGTGGCCTCTACCCGAGATGTAAGTACGTAATAGCAAAACGAATATATGCATATTTATGATATAGTATTCTAAATCAATATACATGCACTATAAGCTATATAAACATACCTGGAGGTGCGGGAGTGGCCTCTGTCCCTGATGTGGACGCACCACCAACAGCTAGACAATCAAACATTGACTATATAAGTAATTTTGACATAAACATGCATGTATATCTATAATATTACATTCAAAATTAATATGCGTGCAATATACCTGGAGGTGTGGCAAAGTCCATACGGAAGGAGGCATCCGAAGGGGTCTCCGTTCGGGGTGCAAGACCGGCCCTCTGAAGCTCCCTACGCAGCTGTTCGGACGGCATAACCGCTCTGTCTCTGCCTCTGCCGATGCCGCGGCTGGAGCTCCTGCCGCCCTCGCTGCTCCCGTCATCATCATCAAATCTAGATAAAACGGTTTGTGGACGCATTAGACAATCATTACATATGCATGCTATATATATATGTTGGGGTCAAAATTTGTACCCCGGTTGACCGAGTCAAAGTCATGGTCAATCCCAAACCAGGTGGGTCTAAGCCCAGGTCAAGCGGGCCCATGCCTAGATCGAGTCCGAACATGAAGCGGCCGGCCCTCCCCCATGCCAAAATGAAATCATGTAATAAATAATTTTTATGTAATTTTTTATGCATGAATGTAAACAAAATGGGCATAAAGCCAAATTTTTTGTAAACCCATGGCTTATGTGCAAAAAGAAATGGCACATGAGCCATGGGATGAGCAAAATGCCATTTTGTAAAGTCCAATGGGCTATATGTAAATATGTAAGCCTATATAAGGAAACATGATGATGAATAAAGGATAGACTTTTCATTCCCCAAAAAATTAGGGCCCGTGCCTCTTTCTCCTTCCTCAAGGTTCTAAAACCTTCTTCTTTCTTTTGAATTAAATCAAGAGTTTTACTTTCCCTTTTTCAAAACTAAATAATTTTTCACCACAAAACCCACAAAGGGGAACTTGGATCTACCATCAGATCTCAAAAAGGAGAGATTTTTAAAATCTCATATTTCTTGATCTTCAAGATCCGGCCAACAAAGGAAGAAGAAGGAGACTCATATCCAGAAACCCACTTTGGGGAAGAACTAGGGCTCAAGGGGAGAAACCCTTCATCAGTTTCAAAACATCCTAGGAGTTTAACTCCTCATATATATATATATATATATATATATATATATACATATAAATACAGAGAATAATAAGTGCTCCTTTCTGGGAGTACAACTCCCACTGCAGGGACCAAGTTCCTTTTGCCGCCCGAGCGCCCACGTGCTGACACGTGGGGCGCTAGCGCCCGAACGCCCACGTGCTGACACGTGGTGCGCTAGCGCTCAAAGCGCTAGCGCTCTTGCGCTCAGAGCGCTAGCGCTCTTGCGCTCAGAGCGCTAGAGCCCAAAGCGCTAGCGCCCGAGCGCCCACGTGCTGACACGTGGAGCGCTAGTGCTCAAAGTGCTAGTGCCCTTTCGCCCAGAGCGCTAGCGCCTAAAAGCGCTAGCGCTCGAGCGCCCACGTGATGACACGTGGTGCGCTAGCGCTCTTGCGCTCAAAGAGCTAGCGCTCTTGCGCTAGCACCCAAACCGCTGGCGCTTTTCCTACGCATCGTTTGGATGCCCTTTCCTTTTTTTTATTTTTTTATTATATATATATATATATATGTATATATTCATATACAAACACATACACATACTCCACGACACTATCCTTGTTAGAAAAAATTTCTAGAGGGACGCTGCCCTGCACCCCGCAAGGGGGCTGCTAGCCCCCTTGACCCCCCGGCCCGCTATCCGGGTAGTAGGACCCCCGTAAAAACTCTGCGTGGCTCCCGATATATCCAAGCCCCCTCCAAAACAAAACACACGTACACTGCACATTGAGTTCGCAAGGCCAGTTTAACCCATCAATCGGAGGTTCCCTCGCTCTAAAGGCGAGGGATAATTAACGGCAGTTTAGTCCGCGGCTGCCGGAGATTCGAATCCCCATAATCAATAAACCCTGGCCTACCCTAAGTAGAGGGAATCTGTAGTACGCCTGACAAGCGCGTGCGTATTCCCATCTCAACGGGGTGACGAAAAACACCCTACAGATTCTGGCACGTCCGGTGGGACCTATCTCTCCTCCTATATTTCGGGTTAGACGTTCATGCGAGCTCAATCAATATACATATCGATTGTCTATACTGAAATCATGTTTCTATTTCAAGGGTTAACAATCTCCAATTGCCATTTTCGAACGCAAGTCGGTATTTGAACGACTTTCCTTGGCCCCAGCTGGGGGCAAGGCCATCAACACCGACAAACTAATAAGGCATCTCATGCAAGCTCCAGCGGTGCCCTTGACAACTGCTCAATCGGGTATCTTCTCTAAGCTCCCCGTCGGATGACCTCTAAGTCGTTAAACTGGAAACAGATAACCTCTATATCATTAAACTGGAACTACATGACCTCCAAGTCGTTAAACTGGAAACAGATGACCTCTATATCGTTAAACTGGAAACAGATGACCTCCAAGTCGTTAAACTGGAAACAGATGACCTCTACGTCGTTAAACTGGAAACAGACGACCACCAAGTCGTTAAACTGGGAATGATAGGACCACCACGTCGTTAAACTGGGAATGATAGACCTTTAAGTTTTTAAACTGGGAACGATAGACCTCTAAGTCTTTAAACTGGGAACAGTCGACCTCTAAGTCGTTAAACCGGGAATGTAAAAAAAATATGTATATGTAAATAAACAAAAAAAATGTGTAAATGAATAAATAAAAAGAAAAGCCGAAATGATGGGGCAACTCGTAATAAAAATCAGCGAGTAAAATAAAGATGAAAAATAAAGCCAAAATGATAGGGCAACCGCGAATAAAATCCGAAATGATGGGGCAATCGCGACCTTCGTGATAAGAAAAACTGAAATGATAGAGCAATCGCGGTAAAAAAAAACGGCGAATGATGAGTCGCTCCTGATACCATATTCTAGTGCAGCAATGCAGACGCCAACCAAAATCCAATTTCTCAAAATTCTCCCAGCCCTACGGTTGGTCCCCAAGTTGATTACCGTATACAATCCACGGGCTCAAATAATTCTCATCATACCCATGCCCCATCGTAATCACCAGTTACGCGGCTGGTCTCCGCCCTCGGAATTATGCTCCGTTGGGAAGACCCACTCATGTGTCCTCACGATACATGAGGAGAACAAACCTTCATGGGATCCTTATGACTCACCAAGGAAAAACACACTTGGGGGTCCTCACGACTCCCAAGGAGAAAATACACCTACGGGATCCTTACGACTCGTAGGGAGAAAATGCTTTTATGGGACCCTCACGGCCCATAAAATTGAAAAGTCTTAGGTGATAGGGATCTAAACCTGTCTCCTAAGACATCGCTCCCCAATCCCCAAGTGGCAAATGATGAGTCGCTGCTGGTACCATATTCTAGTGTAGCGATGCAGACGCTAAATTCCAAACTCAAATTCCCAAGTGGCGAATGATGAGTCGCTCCTGATACCATATTCCAGTGCAGCGATGCAGACGCCAACCAAATTCCAAACTCAAATTCCCAAGCGGCGAATGATGAGTCTCTCTTGGTACCATATTCCAGTGCAGCGAATCAGACGCCAACAAAATTCCAAATCCCATACCCCAATGGCGAATGATGAGTCACTCCTGGTACCATATTCCAGTGCAGCGATGCATACGCCAACCAAATTCCAACTCCCATACCCCAACGGCGAATGATGAGTCGATCCTGGTACAATATTCCAGTGCAGCGATGCAGACGCCGATAAAGTCCTGAAATTTTTCCGGCCCTACGGTCTGGATAATACATCCTGCAAAACTGTATACAATTCACGGGAAAACAATCCCAATCCCTCCCAAGTCCTACTGGAGAGACCACATTCAAAGTCCTACCGACGGTGAAGATTCAAAAAAAAAAGACAAAAAAGAAAAAAAGAAGAAGGTATGTCCACAAGCAAAATGGGCACGGATGAAAACCCGAAAGGGCTCCGTGAGTAAAAACAGCAGGACTGCCGACGAGTTTATGAAAACCCGAAAGGGCGCAAACTCGTGAAAAAGAGATGAAATGCACTCGCAAAGTTCTCTCGACTTTGTAAGGAGAAAATTCCCGCGTGAGATCCTTACGACTCACAAAGGAGCAATGCACTTAGGAGTCCCCACGACTCCTAAGGAGAAAAAACACCTACGAGATCCTTTCGACTCGTAGGGAGAAAATGTTTTTATGGGATCCTTACGGCCCATAAAATTGAAAAGCCTTAGGTGATAGGGATCTAAACCTGCCTCCTAAGCCATCAATTCCCAAATCCTCTCGGGGCAAATGATGAGTTGCTCATGGCATTATTCCAGTGCAGCAATGCAGATGCCAAACAAAAAAACAACCAATCCCCAAATCCTCTCAAAGACAGATGATGATTCGCTCCTGGTACCATATTCCAGTGTAGCGATGCTGATGTCAACTCAAATCAAACAAATCAAACCAACCAATTCCAACATCGACCTTTGCGTCAAACAACGACACCCCGTATCGGGGAAACGTCAAGCAGACACTCCGTGTCGGGGGCACGTCGACTACGACACTCCGCATCGAGGATATGTCAACCAGCCGATACTCCACCTCGGGGAAACGTCAAGCAGACACTCCGTGCCGGGGGCACATCGACAACAGACACTCCATCTCGGGGATACATCAACCAACCGATACTCCGCCTTGGGGAAACGTCAAGCAGACACTTCGTGCCGGGGGTACATCGACAACAGACACTCCATCTCGGGGACACGTCAACCAGCCGATACCCCGCCTCGGGGAAACGTCAAGCAGACACTCCGTGCCGGGGGCACATCGACAACAGACACTCCGTCTCGGGGACACGTCAACCAGCCGATACTCCGCCTCGGGGAAACGTCAAGCAAACACTCCGTGCCGGGGGCACATCGACAACAGACACTCCATCTCGGGGATACGTCAACCAGCCGATACTCTACCTCGGGGAAACGTCAAGCAGACATCCGTGTTGGGGGCACGTCGACTACAGACACTCCGCCTCGGGGAAACGTCGACCATTGACACTCTGTACAGGGGAAACGTCCAACAGAGACACTCCAAGCCGGGGAAACGTCCAACACAAACACTCCACATTGGGGAAACGTCCAACAACGACACTCCGTAAAGGGGAAACGTCAAGTAGACACTCCATCTCGGGGATACGTCAACCAGCCGATACTCCGCCTCGGGGAAACGTTAAGCAGACACTCCGTGCCGGGGGCACGTCGACTACAGACACTCCGCCTCGGGGAAACGTCGACCAGCGACACTCCATCTCGGGGAAACGTCCAACACAGACACTCCGTATCGGGGAAACGTCCAACAGTGACACTCCGTAATGGGGAAACGTCAAGCAGACACTCCGTACTGGGGAAACGTCACAGTCAGACACTCCGTCTCGGGGAAACGTCCAACACAGACACACCGTGCCAGGGACACGTCGACCAGCGACACTCTGCATCGGGGAAACGTCCAACACAGACACTCCGCATCGGGGAAACGTCACAGACAGACACTCCATCTCGGGGAAACGTCCAACACAGACACTCCGTGCCAGGGACACGTCGACCAGCGACACTCTGCATCGGGGAAACGTCCAACACAGACACTCCGCATCGGGGAAACGTCCAACACAGACACTCTGCATCGGGGAAACGTCCAACACAGACACTCCGTAACGGAAAACGTCAAGCAGACACTCCGTCTCGGGGACACGTCAACCAGCGACACTCTGCCTTGGGGAAACGTCAAGCAGACACTCTGTGCCGGGGGCATGTCGACTACAGACACTCCGCCTCGGGGAAACGTCGACCAGTGACACTCCGTGCTGGGGGCACGTCTACCAAATCACTCCGGGCCAGGGAAACGTCTACCACAGACACTCCACCTCGAAGACACGTCAAGGGTCGACCGTCCATGTCGCAAAAAGGGCAGTGCAGGCTTCCCACAAATCGGGAACCAAATCGCTCCGGATCAGAGCGTCGACCGTCTATGTCGTAAAAAAGGCAGTGCAGGCTTCCTATAAAGCAGGAACCAGATCACTCCGGGCGAGGGAAAAGTCTACCACGGACACTCTATCTCGGAGACGCGTTAAGCGACGACCGTCCATGTCGTAAAAAGGGTAGCGCATCCCAAAAAGTGGGAACCAAAGCAAGTCGCCTCTACGCGAAAGAAGATCCATCAATTTCATGCACACGATTCACATATGTGGTGTGCATTTATTGATGGGGGGCACTTTGTTGGGGTCAAAATTTGCACCCCGGTTGACCGAGTCAAAGTCATGGTCAACCCTAAGCCAGGTGGGCCCAAGCCCAGGTCAAGCGGGCCCATGCCCAGGTCGAGTCCGAACATGAAGCGACCGACCCTCCCCCATGCCAAAATGAAATCATGTAATCAATAATTTTTATGTCATTTTTTATGCATGAATGTAAACAAAATGGGCATAAAGCCAAATTTTTTGTAAGCCCATGGCTTATGTGCAAAAAAAAATGGCACATGAGCAATGGGATGGGCAAAATGCCATTTTGTAAAGCCCAAGGGGCTATATATAAATATGTAAGCCTATATAAGGAAACATGATGATGAATAAAGGATAGACTTTTCATTCCTCAAAAATCAGGGCCTGTGCCTCTTTCTCCTTCCTCAAGCTTTTAAAAGCTTCTTCTTTCTTTTGAATTAAATTAAGAGTTTTACTTTCCGTTTTTCAAAACTAAATAGTTTTTCACCACAAAACCCATAAAGGGGAACTTGGATCTACCATCAGATCTCAAAAAGGATAGATTTTTAAAATCTCATACTTCTTGATCTTCAAGATCCGGCCAACAAAGGAAGAAGAAGAAGACGCACCTCCAGAAACCCCACTTTGGGGAAGAACTAGGGCTTAAGGGGAGAAGCCCTTCATCAGCTTCAAAATATCCTAGGAGTTTAACTCCTCATATATATATATATATATATATATATATATATACAGAGAATAATAAGTGCTCTTTTCTGGGAGTACAACTCCTATTGCAGGGACCAAGTCCCTTTTGCCGCTCGAGCGCCCACGTGCCGACACGTGGGGCGCTAGCGCTCTTGTGCTCAGAGCGCTAGCGCCCGAGCGCCCACGTGCTGGCACGTGGGGCGCTAGCGCTCAAAGCGTTAGTGCCCTTACGCCTAGAGCGCTAGCGCCTAAAAGCGCTAGCGCTCGAGCGCCCACGTGATGACACGTGGTGCGCTAGCGCTTAAAGCGCTAGCGCTCTTGCGCTAGCATCCAAAGCGCTGGCGCTTTTCCCACGCATCCTTTGGATGCCCTTTTCTTTTCTTTTTTTTAAATTTTTATTATATATATATATGTATATATACATATACAAACACATACACATACTCCACGACATAGTCCCTGTTAGAAAACATTTCTAACGGGGCGCTGCCCCGCACCCCGCAAGAGGGCTGCTAGCCCCCTTGACCCCTCGGCCCGCTATCCGGGTAGTGGGACCCCCGTAAAAATTCTGCGTGGCTCCCGATATATCCAAGCCCCCTCCAAAACAAAACGCACGTACACTGCACATTGAGTTCGCATGGCCAGTTTAACCCGACAATCGGAGGTTCCCTCGCTACAAAGGCGGGGGGTAATTAACGGCAGTTTAGTCCGCGGCTGCCGGAGATTCGGATCCCCACAATCAATAAACCCCGGCATACTCTAGGCAGGGGGAATCTGTAGTACGCCTGACAAGCGCGCGCGTATTCTCATCTCAATGGGGTGACGAAAAACACCCTACAATGTATAGATCGTAAAATGTGAAGTAATAATATAACATTACTGATAACCTTTTTCGTTTCGTGGACGCATTAGACATATCTACTTGGATTTCATCATCGATATCATTTCTAACCCACGTAACTTCATGATCAGCCGATGACAACCCATCTTTTGAAACAGATGGTCGGAGCATTCTAAGTTTTCTCTCTTCTTCATCCTCATCGATGTACTCGAATTCTGGGATATCGTAAACATCCCTGGGTTTCCAACGGCATACGACACTCCATCCCGGATGGTTTAAACACTGTGAGTAGTATACTTGGAACGCTTGGTTCGGAAAGATAAACGGATCGTCCTGACCGTAAAATCGAAATGTGTTCACACTGGTCAATCCATATTTATCTTTCCAAGTCCAGAGATTGTTTCTTCACTTATCCGTATCGGTTTGTGTATCGTACTAAGTACATTGAAATATATAAGACGGTTCCGATCGTCCGGAATATTGGATGCCAACTATACAATTTAAGTATCCATAATAAATCACACCATCTGATCCTACCGTCGCAATCCCACTATTCTGAGTGGTTCTAGATGTTTCTATGTCCTTAATTTTGAATTTGTATCCAAGAACACCGAAACTTTTATAATATGCAAGCTCCATACTAGGAAACTGAGCTAAATATCTTGAATCACTCTCTACTGATGTAGAAAAATTCGGATCATAGATTTAACAAAACAAATTTTACGACACATATATAACGATATAAGTTTAGATTAAAACTGGTAGTAATAATATGTTATTTGAATAACTTACATGATCTGCAACCCAATCGCAAAAATTATCCTGATGATATTTTTCCAATCGTTCATCGTTCCAATTAGGATGCCCCTCACATACCTCGTTAAAATGAATTCTGTTCTCAACAATAAATTATGATATTAATATTATATCATTACATATACACACAAACACAAATATAACAATTAATCCAAAAAAACTTACTCTCTAATTTTTTCAAGATATGCGCTATTGAGGATGATAAATCGGTATATCTTGTTGATAAACATAGTGTCTACCCTCTTATAATCCGTTTTACCATATGGCCCATCCCGAATTCTTCAAGACCGGTTAAGTCTCGTCTCAATGTTCTCATCTAGATAGCGGGAACAAAATGTGGTTGCTTCATCTAGAAGATAGCCTTGCATGATAGAACCCTCTAATCGATTTTTATTGCGTATATATTTTTTAGAGTGTAGAGGTACCTAAAGAAAAATATGTTAAATAAATAAATACGGGCATACATGACAACAATAATTTTACAAATTGCGCGAAACGAAAAATTCCACGTACCTCTCGACGGGATACATTCATCGATATTGTACCGGTCCGGCTAACTTAGCCTCAGTTGCAAGATGAACCATCTGGTGTATTATGATATCGAAGAATGACGGTGGGAAAATACGCTCAAACTTGAAAAGTATCAACGAAATAGAATTTTCTAGTTTCTCCAGCGTCACAACATCCAATGTTTTGGCGCATAATTCTCTGAAAAAACAACATAGGTCATTGATTACTAGACCAACCGATTCGGGAAGGAAAGTCCCGAGGGCTAATGGGAGAAGGTGCTTCATAATAACATGGCGATCATGACTTTTCAGCCCATCGATCTTGCCTTTCACAATTTTTATCTTCTTACTAAATGATCCTGAGAAACCCGTGAGAACTTTCAAATCATGCAACACCTGCAGAAATCTTTTCTTCTCCGGTTATGACATATGATACACGGAATTGGGAAGTACAAATTTTCCTGATTTACCCGCTATCGGTTTAGGATGCAATTCATTTCTAATTTCCCAGTCCTGTAGATCCATCCGAGTATATTGAGGCTGTCTTTCGATTCTCGTCTTTACAAAGAACCAAGTTGAGTACGTGCTCGGATACTCCCTTCTCTATGTGCATGACATTCAGACAATGACGCACTAAATTTGTTGACCAGTACGGAAACTCGAAGAAAATGTTTAACTTGTTCCAGAATGGTGGTTTGACCTGTTTTGTCGGATCCATCCCGAAGGTTACATTATTGTAACCATCCTACTGAGCAGTCACGTCCTCTCCGGACAATGGGGATGGAGGTCAAAGAAGTTCCTGATGACCATTAAAGTGAACAACATCTAACTTGTAGGGGTGGTCTAGAGGCAGGAAGCGTCGATGGCTGCAATAACAAACCTTCCTGCTAAAATTCAAGAATTTCGATATTGTTTGTTGATGGCAATAAGGATATGCTTTGTGACCATGTACGGACCAACCTGATAGCATTCCATACACATGAAAGTCATTAATTGTACACATTAAAACCGCACGCAGTATGAAGGTTGTATTTTTGTTTGCATCGTAAGTCTCTATACCATCAATGAATAAAGATTTTAACTCATCGATCAGAGGTCAGAGATAGACGTCGATATTGTTTCCCGATGAGTTTGGTCCGTCGATAAGAAGAGGCATCATAAAGTATGATTGGTCCATAGTCAATCATAGCGACAAATTATAAACTATCATTACAATGGGTCATGTGCTGTGGCTTCCAGCCATATAGTTGAATGGGCAGAAACCATCACTAGCCAGTCCGAGCCTGACATTGCGAGGATCGCTACTGAATATTTTGTGCCTTCTATCGAAATCCTTCCATGCCGGTGAATCTCTTAGATGATTCATTTTTCCATCTTCACTTGGAGGAGCACGGTGATGCCAAATCATTACCTCGGCTGTTTTCTTGCATCTGAATAGCCTCCGCAGCCTCTGTGTTATGGGAAAGTATCGTGCTATCTTGACAGGTATACCGGGCTTCTTATCAGAATCTTTCGGCTTATATCTGGCCTCTCCGCATGTTGGACACTCTTTCAAATCTGAATTCTTTTTTTGGTACAACACGCAATTTTTAAGATATGCTTGAATCTTCTCACACTTCAGACCCAAATCAGACATCATCTTCTGGGCTCCGTATTAGCTGTCGTGCACGTTATTTCCCGGGGGCATAGAATCTTTCAAGAACAAAAGAAGCATTATGAATGACTTGTTGCTCCATCCATTTAGGCACTTAATATGGAAAAGTTGGACGAACCATGAGAGGGTGGAATACTTTGCATTCTCATAAATTGGTTTTCTAGCATCATTCATTAAATTTTCATACTTATCCGTACGCGGTCCTTGACCGGAAGGAATGTCATTTTCGGTACGAATAGATTCACCTAGGGCAGCCTCTACCATATCCTCCATTTCTTCTCCTGGAAAGAAATTACCGTCTTCGTCTTCTGCCGCATTACCGTCTTCTCATTCTTCTTCTGCTACATTACTGTCTTCTTCTCCTTCCCCGTGATATAGCCAAGTTGTATAAAGTCTAGTAAAACCATGTTTAACGATATGAAGCTCTGCAAATTCTACCTTCTGCCAGTATTTATTCCCACATCTATCGCACGGGCAGAGAATCTTCTCTAACACGATCTTATTATGTGCGTGTGCAAATTCAATAAAAGCAGCAAGTTCTGCGACAAGCTTAGGTTGCATTGTCAATCCACATACATCCAGTCCTTAACTCTGATGTACTCATGGGCCATGTTAGACTGTATAATATATAAATTGTAGGTTATGATGACTATATTGAGAAATCTAAGAACGAGATAGTTACTGACAAATGAGAAATTCCGTGTACGTGCTTTGTGTGTGCGTTTGTCATTGAAAAGAATAAATTATTGATAATCAAAATTAGATTTGAGAATACCCATATATGAGTTGTATTCTATATATGTGTGTTTCAATTTATGATTTCGCTTAAGTGTAGGGTTGTTAGTGTGTATGTGCTATGTGTGCGTTTGTTATGTATTCGTGTTGTATGTGTGTGTTTCGGCTGTCGGGGGTAAGGCTTCTATCCCATTAAGAATGTATAGAGCAAACACCCATTCGCTTGTGCTTTCAACTGTTTCGAGTAAATTTCGGCAGTACCTCCCCGCTGTTCTTCGAGTACACTGTAATTGAATAGATAATCATTTCAAACCTGTGAAACAACGTTGAAATGAACATTTAATCTATCTTTGTACACAGAGAACCAGCGGAAAAGTACCGACGAAATAATTCGAAACGGATGAAAACACAAGTGAATGCAGGTGTTTGCTTTATACATTTCTAACTTGTCCACACTGGACAAATCTATTGGTTATCATACGATTGAATCTTCTCGTCACATAGACTATACGATGGTTGTTAGTACCGAACTATACCGTCCGATATTTAACAAGCTTCGTATAGTTCTATATCACGACGAACATCGAACGTATGTTAACCGATAGACGGGGACTAAGTCGCGCTTTGATTTTCATATATGAGTATCGATGAGAATATGAAAGTTTCATATTATCATCGAGTATCATATATTAGTTTTAACATGAACATTTAACTTGAATAGGTTTTACGTTTACGTTTCGTTATTAAGGGTTTGAAATTTTTAGTTTAGGGTAAATTTTTCTTGCGTTTACGGTAAAATTGTACATTTACGTTATCATCAAATATCCTACTGAATGAACTAGTGCACCCTAAACCTTAACCCTAAATAACCCAAATTAACCTAATTAATCACGATTAACCATAATCGCTAGCTTAACACAAATTATCCCTAATTAATCCAAACTTAACCCAATTTACCCAAATTAACCTAATTAAATCTAATCAACCTAAACTTAACCCAATTTACCCAAATTAACCTAATTAACCATAATCAATACCCTAACCCTTTCAAATTATCAGTAATTAACCCAAATTAACCATAACCTCTAATTAACCCAAATTAACCCTAGCCTCTAACCCTAAACCTGAACCAAACCCTAACCCTAACTTTAACCATATACTGAAACCTAACCCTAACCCTAACCCTAGCCCTAGCCCAAGTCTTACCCTAACCCTAACCCTAACCCTAACCCCAACTAATTAACCCTAACCATAACCCTAACCCTAACTAAACCGAACCCTAACCCTAACCCTACCCTCACCCTGAACCCTAACCCTCACCCTGAACCCTAACCCTAGCCCAAGTAGAAACCCAATAATCAACAAAAATAGAAATAAAAGCATAATTAGAAGTAAAAATATGAAATTTACTAATCTGTAGCTAGGCCGGCGATGGAGGAGACCGGAGATGGTCAACGACGCAATCGACGACGAGTCGCGGGCGGTGGCGACGAGGAAATCGATGAGGAAGTCGACGAGGAAGTCAACAGTAATGTTGAGGACAACGAGGCGCGCGTGGGAGGGCGGTGGCGACGAGGCGCGGGCGGTGGCGACGACAGGCGCGCGCGGGAGAGTGAGAGCAAGGAATTTTTAGGAACGAGGACTTTTCTGTGCTTTATTTTTTTATTAATAACCCATATATATACCCCTACAGATTTAACCATAGGTCCTTCTTTTGCAGCTCCGTAAGGTCAAATAACAAATTATGTTTTAATATTTTTAAATTAATTCGTATGGCACCGTAGGGGCAACCATGTGGACCTATGGAGTAATCCGTAGGGGCAACCTTTTATTGCCCCAACGGATACCTTTATTCGTAGGGGTAACCCCTTATTATAGTAGTGACATATGTGGTTTTTAACTTATGATAGCATGTTGTAATATCTACCCAAAGGAGAATTTCAACATATTTTGATTATGTGCTTATTTGAATCCACGATGAATAATTTTAATTTTGAACTCATATATTTTGCAGCTGTATTACTCCATTCGCATGTTTCATCTGTTAATGTGTTTAATGACTTGAATTTCTTAGAATGGCATGAGCAAGTCAATTTCTATTTAGGTGTATTGGATCTTGACTTGGAACTTTTAGAAGAAAACTCCGCTGCTATTACTGATTCAAACAGTGAGAATGAGAAATCCTACCATAAAGTATGGGAATGATCTAACAGATTAAGTATGATGTTTATGCGAATGACAATTGCTGACAATATTAAGACCACTTGTAATACCCAGTTTTCTTTATAAGTATTTTCGGTATTTATAAATAAATATTTCCAAAATTCTTCCCAATTTAAATAATTCTAATTTTAATTTTTCTAAACCTTACCCTGACTAAACTCTATTATCTATTTTCTTTTTTCCCTTCTTCTTTTTATCTCTCCTGAGCCCAGCCCGCTCTCTTGGTTTCTTTTCTATTTTCCCTTAAAGCCCAACCCCTGCCCAAACTCAGCCCAGCCCATTGTTTCCTCTTCACTAAACCCATACCCCTCCCCTTACCCGACCCGATCCGTTTCGCTCCTCCTTCTCTCCCCCGTTCTTTCTTTTCCCGCTCTTTCTTTCCCCCACGTCGCTGCCCGTTCCTGAGCCACCGCCCTTCGTCGCGACTACTTCTCCAACTCCGAGCCATGACCTCGCGCGCGCGCTGCTCCCTCCTTCTCTTCACGTATTTTGCTCCTCCCTTTCTCACTCTCGTTCTACCCCTCACTCCCAAGAACATCACAACCACCATTGCAACTCCAACCCACGCCGCAACCACCATCGACACCTCACTCTACCCACACCTCTCCTCCTCTACCTCACGACGAGACCCCCTGCAGCCCGAGACCCCGTGCATCGCCGAGCTTCCCCACTACAAATCCACCTCGCCGTCACCTTCTTTCCCCCAGCCAACCCACTGCATCACCACCGTCGAGGCCATCATCACCGGCAACCCTTGCTCACTCCTTTCCGACCCTCGACCTCACCAACCCCACGACCTCCTCCCTTCACTACCTCAACATCACCGGCACCCGCTGCTGTCGCCAAAACCCAACTGAGCCACCCCAACACTCCCATTCCCGTCGCTGGCGACCACCTCAGCCGCCTCGGCTGCCTCCCTCCAGTGCCCGAACGCCTACGACGCCCCCTCACCGCCGACCGCAACTGCCTCGCCCCAGCAACCCAAGCCGTCGCCGCCGAGAACTCGGGCTCGAGCCTAGTCGCGTTGCCGTGCCGCGTCCGTATCGCGATCGCTCCGCTACCGCTGCCGCTGCCGTACCATCGTCGATACGTCACCAGGAAAGTATATTACTTGCTTCATGCTATTAGTTCGTAGTTAATTCAGTTTAGAACTAATATCGTAGATATATATTTCGTGCGAGCCTATACGATGCAAGTGTTTGGTTTGGAACGTTAGGTGAAAACATAACTTTAAATGGAGGAACTTATGATCCTTGGACCCGTATACTGTTTACTGATGTACTGTGGTAATTTGGTTGAAAACCATGGTCGTTTCACCTATGTAATGCTGCTCCCGATAGTCTGTACGAAACCTGAATTTCCTGAACATGCTAGACTATTAAATTCACATTAAATCTTTTACGGATTGGATTTTGGTATTCCATGGCTCCTATCGAAGCCAACGTGATAGTCTATAGAACCCTATAATTGATATCTAAAATTGAACTAGTTCCAATGAAGGAAATCATGGAGGATTACGATTCTGGACTGCAGTCCAGAACGGAAATCCCAGTTAACCCCTGTTTTTGAATCCCTGTATATTCCTGTTCAAATACGAGAATGTGCGGAACCCTATATAGTTTTGTATAAAATTGAGTTAGATTTCTTACTCCATTGGTTTCACTAGATTGCTGTTCTGTTTGATATTTTTAACACATTTTATAATGTCGACATGTCTAGCTGAGTTCTGCAGTGACAGATTTTATACATTAACCTTAACCTGATCATAACTCCCTGTTGGGATAGTATATTACTGATCCGCCAATTGAAGTGGAAACCTAACTGATATCCCTAAATGTTGTTCAACTATAGAGTCACCTAATTATGATCCCAACTGGGATTAAGATGTGTTACGAAACGGACTTCCAATTCTGAAACCGGATTTCCAGCAGCGAACACTTAAATTGAAATGGTCGTATCTAGCAAACCTGAAACCTGATTGGCACAAAACTAATTTTTATGGATAGATAATTAAACATACTGTTTACCCCCTTTACATTGTTTCGCTTAATTCTGCATGTATGATTTATAGTAAATTATGCAAGTGGTAGGACACTGACTAATAATATTTTGTTCATATCACAATTATTGTATTCTCATCATATCATATAGATGTCATTGCATTGGTAACCTAGTGATCGTGTGCATTAGCCAGTGTTAGGTATTAGTGTTTGATTGTGGCAAGTACGTTAGTGTTTAAGCATGAATGGATAAATAAAAGTGGTACGTACTTGTACACAATCAGCGGACCCTATTGATTTATTGCATTGTCGACGCCTATGTGACGTATATAAGTGTAACTATAACTGGAATGGGACGGTTATGGAGCACTTATATTAGTGTCATAGGTAAGGCACCTAATACTGTCCATTTACCTTGGGTACCAGTCGAGACATACTTGATGGAGATCCTGTCTCCAGTTCTCGCGTAGACTTGTCATGGACCGACTAGTATTTGAGTATATGGTTGGTGTTTGATGTAGACCACGGGGTGTGGGGTAGTTTGAGTGTGAGTTCAACAGAATTTCGGGAGTCCCATTGCCGGCATATACAGCGATTCTGGAGATATATGGGTGATATTACCGATTATTAGCGAGCGACTCAGGCCCGTGTTCCCTTGTCTTTGGGTCCTATCCTTGGATGGGGGATACTCACGAGTGGTTGACTCTCACACTTGAACTGACGATAGGTTTAGTGACCTGTACAATGAGACTTAGAGACCGAAAGGGTTAGTGACATTGACATGCATTGCATACTGATTCAATATACCTGCCATACTGTTTACTGTTTACCCGTACTAGCTACGTCATGCTCATGTTATTACTCCATGCTTATTGTTTCATGTTCGTCATCATTGCATGTGTTTATATTGTATATATATATATATATATATATATATATTGCTATTGTGTCGCTCTGACGACCTGAGTATGCATGCTCAGAGTGAGAAGTGGATTTAGCTTGGACTAGGACCTGACGTACCTCGAGAACACTGTGTACATCTGGATCAGCGACTCAGCGCTACACTTCCTTGATCTCTATCGGGTTAGTGTCTTGCATTTGTTTCGATTTAGTGACTGCATTTCTCATTATCTGTGCATTGAGTACTGATTACCACGTAAAGTTAGAAGCCGAAGTGTGACTACGGCAGGATGATTCCTTGACCGTAGGAGCATGGCTGGCCTTGTCAACCCCTCGTATTCCGTATTTTGGGAAGTGGGGCGTGACATGGTTTTGTTGGTATCAGAGCCAGATTTTGCTATGATTAGGATTGCAGTTTCCGAGTAGGGCTTGACAATCTAAACTACTCTTTCGGTCTAGATTGTAAACTTGTTATCCTTGATCTTGATTCACACAGTGTGTTCCGCTACATATTTTGATCCATCTGCTAGAGTTTTCGGTGACTTAGTAGAGTTATGTGATTGTAATTATGAACTGCATCATAGTTACAAGGCAGCACTCTGCTTGAGTGACTTGGAGTTCTACATTTGATTTCTGCTCGTTTGAGTTTCACCTCACCCGATATTCTTGTTTCGTTGTTTATTCTATATCTTGTTCTGATTTTTACTCCTTGTACCTTATATCGTCCTCAAATTTGTTGTTTCAGGACTATGGCTTCCAACGACTCTTCTTCCACCTCTACTTCCCAGAATCAGACCGCCGAAATTTTGAGTGTACTGCAAGGCATGAAGGAAGCCTAGGAGCGCATGAACGACCTTTTAGCTGAAGGATTAAGAAGACAAATGGCTCAAGCGCCAGCGGAAGCCTCCAATCGTAAGGGAATCCTTGTTAAACAAGGAAAAGACGTAAGGATGAAGCGCCCATTTGTTCCTCAGCAACGGAAGCAGCGGAGAGCTCAATGCTGCGGATACTATAAGAGGCTAGGACACCTTCAGAGAGACTGTCGCAGCGCCAAAGGGCAGTGCCTGATTTGCGGATCCAACGAACATCTTGTCAATGGTTGTCCTCGAAGGAAGGAGTTACCAGGAGGAGATTCGTCCAAACTCTCCACTCCTGTTAAGTGACTTGGTTATTTCGTAGTTCGAGCTTCGAGGATAGTACGGGCCCAGCGCAGGATTCCCCTCGTTTGACGAGAATGTAGCGGTCCATATATCAATGAAGAACAATCACCTTTTTTGCTTTCAATAAAAATATTGTCACTCTTTTGTAAATATTTCCTTCGTTTAAAATCTTGTATCCTTTGAACTTTTAGTTGAATGCAATAAAATTCCGAGTTGTGATGTATGTATCGTCCCTTCGCTACTCCTTTTCCTTATACTGCTTTTTGCATCAATATTCTAAATTTTGATTTTTCAGTCCTTACCGACTGCATATTTTCCTTGTGCTCCGTATCCTTGGTTATTTTCTTGGTGTGTTCCACTGTCTAATCATGACTCTTTCCTTTCAGGCCACGGCCTACCCTGGAGCAGCGCCGCCTCTAGATGAGGACACACGGTCGTGCGTTTCCTTGGACTGCATGCTGGTAAGTTCAGATGACGAAATCAACGGCCCACAGGTTATTTTCGGCAACAGCGATTCCGAGGACGAGGGAGTCACAGCCCAGAAGTCGACATGATCAGTGACTCCGACGAGGAGGAAGAGGACCCGATAGAGGAAGATCCCGAGAAAGACCCGGTAAAAGATAATCTAGGAGAGGAAGACCCTAAAGAGAATCCAGTGGAAGAAAATCCCATGGAAGAAAATCCAGAAGAGGCGAATCACATGGAAGCATACCACGATGAAGAAGCTCCAGCTGAGGAAGAAGGACCAGGTGAAGAAGACCCCATGGCAGAAGTACCTCCAGTGGCAATCCCTGTGAGGCGTTATAGAAATGGACGCCCCTATCTTAACGCGCGAGCTTACCGTAACCTGCTGAACTTCCATAACCACGACTGACGCGATTTGTTTTCGGTTTTCTTTGGCCAAATAAATCTATGTATAGCTTTGGGCTACATTTTATCTTTCGAGAGTGCCTTTTTTGAAATTTTCTGGAATAATAATAAAATTTCTAAGTTTGCTAATCTTTTGATTTTTGATTCGCATGATGCAATGACCGTGTTCCCTCCCCAATAAATTTCTTTCCCTTCTGGAATTCACTACTGTTCACTCTGTGCTGACCCGACCCCAGCCTCCTCGACATTCAGATTCAAGTACCATTTTCCGACTTTCTGAATGGACCATACTCCATTGTAATCCCTGTTCCCCGCCGAAACACGGAGACGCGACCTCGCGGGTCCGTCTCTCCTGAATTTCGAGGGCAGATGCTAATTGGTGCTATCCGTCTACCTCTCCGAAGATGCCAAGTTGATTTATGACACCATATATCGAAGGTTTAAACGGATGCGGCCGATCTAGAAGACTTCGTCAGATTCCCCCTCATTTGAGGGGTTTTTGATTGTGGGGACGCTCTTCCCTGTAGGCGCAAGCCCTTGCAGTTAATTATGCTACCGCATCGCGGTAACCACTTTCTCTTTCTCCAGATGGTCACTTTGTATCGTGGGTGTTTATTTTGTTTTTGGTTGCCCGTGGATTGTATACGGAGACTAATTTATGTTGTCGCCCGTAGGGCGTGGATTAGTCCAAATCCGTATCTTCTTAGATTTGGGTTTGGGGGGTTGGGTTTAAGAATACGTTAGTCTCATTTGAAACTAAGATCAATTTAAACATTCGTTGAGGATATGTTAATCTTATTTTAGACTAAAATCAACTCAACGGGATCGTTTAGATCCAACAAAAGAGCGTTTGGGCTCTATTGTTTAGTTTAGGGACATTGTGGTCGATTAGTTTAAGGACATTATGGTCCAATGTTAATTTAAGGACATCTCGGTCCAAGGTTAAGGACATCATAGTCCGTGAGTTTATAGACCTCACAGTCAAGGTTAAAAACATCATAGTCCATAGGTTTTAAAGGACCCCACAGTCCGTTGAATGTTTGGTTGTTGGGACCCGTCACCTCTCTGAAGACGTTGAAGGATTACAACGACAAATATCAGAGGAGTAAAGAGATGTACCTTCGAACCGATGTGAGTTGGTTGAAAGATCTGTAGTCCAATTTGGGGCTAAGATCTGTTAACATATTTATGAGCAGATGAGCTCAATTAATATGAGTTGAGGACTTATGGCCAATCTTGGGCTAAGTCCAATCAGGTTAAAATGTTTAATATTTTATTTTGGGCTGTTGAGCCTTTATTTGGGCTTGGCCCTTTTAACAATGCTGAGCATTGATTTATATCTTGACAATGTTTTTGTCTTTTATTGAATGCAGAGCATTCATCAGAGCTCTGGGCTTATTAAAGAACAATTTATATTCTGTCAGCGCAGCACGTGGCGCGCTAGGCGCTTTGCGCCAGCCAAAAAGTATAGTGCGCTTCTGCCACGTGGCGCATATGTAAGGGACACGTGTCGCGCTTGGCGCTAGACGCCGGATGATGAGCGCATGATGCCAGTTTATGAGCGCTGAGCGCTAATCCATGAGCGTATTGCGCTTTTAGTTTAGTGGCGCACACGCGAGTAACACATGGTGCGCTTGGCGCTGAGTGCCAGCACATGAGCGCAGTGCGCTATTTCAGAAGCGCAAAGCGCAATTTGTTAATTGGTGCATACGTGATTAATACGTGACGCATTTGGCCCTGAGCTCCAGTCCAGAGAGCGCAGAAGCGCAGTTCAAGAGCGCAAAGCGCATCTGATCAGTTTTATGATCTGGGAAACAAATTTATGTTCTTTTAAAAGCGACTTTGTCTCAAGATCTAAGAACAACAGTTCTTATTTTTGCAGGAGATATTTCCAATCTCTTATGTTGATGAAAGGCTTTGCCTTTATAGATCCATGATCTGTGAGAAGAATTATGTTCTTCTTCTATTTTATGATGAGATCTTTTGATCTTTTTTTTTGTGAAAGACTTTTTATCTTTGTAGATCTATGATCTTTTTAAAGAAATGAATTCTTCTGATTTCATCTCTATGTTCATCATCATCATTTTTACCTTGAAGAAAGATCTTCTTGCAAGAGCTTGTTTTTTGAATTTTCTCAAAGTTTTTGTGGAGGTTCCTCTCTTTTTTTTGTATCTCTATATCTGAGACTTGAAGTTTAGGGGCCTTTTTATAGGGTAGGCTGACTTGCTTGAATTGGTTAAAGAGATCTTTCTCTGATTGATTTGGGGATATTTCCACATCATTGGATCTTTGATCCTAGAGCTTCTGTTTTACAGAAGGCAATCTTCTTATTTTTAAAAAGATTGGAAAATCTTTCCACACAGAATTTATTCTGTCTTTTGGTAATTTTTATTTACCATTGGATCATTGATCCAACGGTGCTCTGATTTACAGAGCACAATCTTGTTATTTGGAATGATTTTTGAGGAATCTTTCCTTAACAGAATTTAACTCTGATTAATTAATGATTTATCATTATTATTAGATATTTGATCTAACGGTGGGGAGCTTTTAGTTTCAGTGCTAGCGCACCCGTGCTCTGCACGTGGTGCGCTGCTTGAAGGGCAGCGCACATTGTGCTAGCGCACCTGTGTTTAACATGTAGTGCGCTGTTTGGAGCGCAGCGCACCTAGCGCTAGCTCACACTTGGCGTGCTGCTTAGAGCGCAGCGCACCTAGCGCTAGCTCCCACGTGCTTTGCACGTGGTGCGCTGCTTAGGGCGCAGCGCACTTGGCGCTGCATCTGAAGCGTTGCTTCATTTCAAAAATTTGAATTTTAAACAGAGATTTACTCTGATTGGGGGAAACAGATGCCCCCCATCGTTGCGCTCACGTGGCCCACATGTGAGTGCAGCGGTGGCAGCATCTGCGCCCTTGGATCAACTCAGAAGTTGAAACGGCACTCAGTGCTTATAAATAGGGCCTTTGGCCCTTTGAGATGACCATTGTTCGTCTTCTTTCTGAGAATTATTTCTCCTTCAGAGCATTGCTCTCTTTTTTAAGAAGTCTCTTAAAAACTCTGTCAGATATTTTCTTTCTGGTAAGATTTGAACTCGTTATCAGAGCTTTGCTCTATTTGGATCATGGATCTGATAAAGAAAACCTTTTTAGGGTTTTTTTCGACCCATTGATGAAGAATTCTTGGAATTCACTTTATAGCTCTTAAAGCTCTCGAAGTTTTTACTTCTGCAGAAATCTTTGCTTTCAGGGTTTCTTGAAAGATCATTTCATCTTCTCTACAGAGCATTGCTCTTTAGCATCCTCGGGGAATTTTATTCCCCTATTAATTATGGCAGTTTTCATTTCTGTTGGAGAGCATTGCTCTCAAGGGAGATTTACTCCTTGGCTTGAGGGACTTAAATGGGAGTCTTTTGAGGGTTTTCTTCCTTAATCGCCCAAATTTGGATTTGTTTGTCGCTTGACAGAACTTGTCTTCTCGAGAACTTGTCTAAATCCCAATGTCTGATTTTCCTCATTACCAATTTTTTAATGATGTTTCTTTTCAAGTACTGTGGCTATTCATTTATATAGTCTGAACGAGTTTATCTCTTATGAGGATATTCGCGTATAGGGCCGTTGCCAGAACCAAGAGTTTACAGATGTCCAATGTGCGGAGATTATGGCTCGTCTGTATGCACACAACGGTCGACTACTTCCTCGTCGCTTCGCTCTTTTGAAAATCGTAGCGGGAGCAATTTAGGGAGCACTTCCTGGGTTTTACGAAGCCATGCCGCTGGATGCGCTGGATGATGCCGAAGACAAGGTGCATTCGGTGTACCTGTCTGGCCTGATCTCAAAGAATCGTCGAGATAAGCTCATTGATATTCTGCATCAAACTTTCCAACAGACGACGATAATCGCTTCTTATCAAAGGGAGGAGGGCATTGGCGAGGATCTCGACACCCGTGATCGCGAGAGGATGCACACGAGAATGGTCAGAAAGGCCAGAAAGATTCTAGACAGTCTTACTTTCGAATTCCTCAATCCATGCCTTGGATCTGAGGTTTTACCATTGTAATCATTTTGATGATGTTTTCGTTTACTGCGTTCATTATTGTAAGAACTTTTCAAAGTATGAATAGCAAATTCCTCATTTCCGTGTGTTTATTTTATGCACTAAATCTTTTGTACATGCATGAATGGGTATGCTTCAAACGTTTAACCAAATGCGAATCAAATGTTCTCCTTGTCGATTTCTTCTCTTTTCTCTATTGCCGGCGTGTTACCTTAGTAGGCATAGCCTGTAGATGATAGAGAGAGCATTCCGTTTTGAATTCTTCGAGAGGTAGTGATGGCTTAGAAAGCAGGTTCAGATCTGCTGCCTAAGGTTTTTCAACTTCATGAGCCGTGAGGGTCTCATAAAAACTTTTCTCCCTACGAGTCGAGAGGATCTCGTAGGTGTATTTTCTTCTTAGGAATCGTGAGGATTCCTAAGTGTGTTTTCTCTCGAGAGTCGTAAGGATCTCACAAGAGAGTTTGCTCCCTTACGAGTCGTGAGGACCCGTAAGTAATAGGTGAGGTTACCAATATCCGCATTTCACGGAGTCAGGAGTTTCTCTGGACGTTTCCTATGGGGTCAAGATTGACATAAGCCGCGTTCCACGTGACCAGGAATTTGCTCTGGATGCTTCCCACGGGGTCATAGCCGTGTTCTGCGAGGACCAGGCTCCGCTCTGGGTGTTTCCCACGGGGTCAAGATTGATATAGGCCATGTTCCACGTGACCAGGAATTTGCTCTGGATGCTTCCCACGGGGTCATAGTCGTGTTCTGCAAGGACCAGGCTCCGCTCTGGACGTTTCCCACGGGGTCAGGATTGACATAAGCCGCATTTTACGTGACCAGGAATTTGCTCTGGATGCTTCCCACGGGGTCATAGCCGTGTTCCACGTGACCAGGAATTTGCTCTGGATGCTTCCCACGGGGTCATAGCCGTGTGCTGCGAGGACCAGGCTCTGCTCTGGACATTTCCCACGGGGTCAGGATTGACATAAGTCGTGTTTCACGTGACCAGGAATTTGCTCTGGATGCTTCCCACGGGGTCATAGCCTTGTTCTACGTGTCCAGAAATTTGCTCTGGACGTTTCCCATGGGGTCCGGATTGACATAAGCCGCGTTCCACGTGACCAGGAATTAGCTCTGGATGCTTCCCACGGGGTCATAGCCGTGTTCTGCGAGGATCAGGCTCCGCTCTGGACGTTTCCCACAGGGTCAGGATTGAATAAGCCGCGTTCCACGTGACCAGGAATTTGCTCTGGATGCTTCCAACGGGGTCATAGCCGTGTTCTGTGAAGACCAGGCTCCGCTCTAGACATTTCCTACGGGGTCAGGATTGGCATAAGCCGTATTCCACGTGACCAGGAATTTGCTCTGGATGCTTCCCACGGGGTCATAGCCGTGTTCTGCGAGGACCAGGCTCCGCTGTGGACGTTTCCCACGGGGTCAGGATTGACATAAGCTGTGTTCCACGTGACCAGGAATTTGCTTTGGATGCTTCCCACGGGGTCATAGCCGTGTTCTGCGAGGACCACGCTCCGTTCTGGACGTTTCCCACGGGGTCAGGATTGACATAGGCCGTGTTCCACATGACCAGGAATTTGCTCTGAATGCTTCCCACGGGGTCATAGCCGTGTTGTGCGAGGAGCAGGCTCCGCTCTGGACGTTTCCCACGGGGTCAGGATTGACATAAGCCGCGTTCCACGTGACCAAGAATTTGCTCTGGATGCTTCCTACGGGGTCATAGCCGTGTTCTGCGAGGACCGGGATCCGCTCTGGACGTTTCCCACGGGGTCAGGATTGATATAGGCCGTGTTCCACGTGACCAGGAATTTGCTCTCTCGGCTGTCTGTGAACCGTCGAGATTTGGAACAGGGACTTTGCCATGGCTCCAAGGTTGATTGTCGCGTCTGAATCTTGCTGGAATGAGGAGGAACGCTTTTGTGAGTCTCCAGGCTGTAGACTTGGCCATCAAGACTTGGAACTAGGGACTCTGCCATGGCTCCATTTTGCTGACGTCGTACACTCCTGCAGAGACACTGATTTCTCTGTGGGTTGACGCGAATCGAGATGCTCTCGTCAAGGACGCTGATTTCCCTGAATCGAGGTTTTTGCTAAGGACACTGATTTCCTCGGAGTTGAAACGAATCGAGGTATTCTTACAAAGACACCGATTTCCTTGCGGGTCGACGTGAATCGAGATACTCTCCTCAAAGACGCTGATTTCCCTGAATAGAGGTTTTTACCAAGGACACTGATTTCCTCGGAGTTGATACGAATCGAGGTATTCCTGCAAAGACACTGATTTCCTTGCGGGTCAACGTGAATCATGATGCTCTCGTCAAGGACGCTGATTTTCCTGAATCGAGGTTTTGGCTAAGGACGCTGATTTCCTCGGATTTGAGACGAATCGAGGTATTCCTGTAAAGACGCTGATTTCTCTACGGGTCGACGCGAATCGAGGTGCTCTCTCCAAGGACGCTGATTTCCCTGAATCGAGGTTTTGCCAAGGACACTGATTTTCTCGGAGTTGAAACGAATCGAGATATTCCTGCAAAGATGATGATTTCTCTGTGGGTCGACGCGAATCGAGATGCTCTCGTTAAGGACGCTGATTTCCCTGAATCGAAGAGGTTGCCAAGGATGCTGATTTCCTCGGAGTTGAGACGAATCGAGGTATTCCTGCAAAGTCAATGATTTCTCTGCGGGTCTACACGAGGTGCTCTCGCCAAGGACGCTGATTTCCCTGAATCGAGGTTTTTCCAAGGACACTGATTTCCTCGGAGTTGAAACGAATCGATATATTCCTGCAAAGACGCTGATTTCTCTGCGGGTTGATGCGAATCGAGATGCTCTCGTCAAGGACGCTGATTTTCCTGAATCGAGGAGGTTGCCAAGGACACTGATTTCCCTGGGGTTGAGACGAATCGAGGTATTCCTGCAAAGACACTGATTTCTTTGTGGGTCGACGCGAATCGATATGCTCTCGTCAACGACGCTGATTTCCCTGAATCGAGGAGGTTGCCAAGGACACTGATTTCCCTGGGGTTGAGACGAATCGAGGTATTCCTGCAAAGACGCTGATTTCTCTGAGGGTCATGCGAATCGAGATGCTCTCGTCAAGGACGCTGATTTCCCTGAATCGAGGAGGTTGCCAAGGACACTGATTTCCCTGGGGTTGAGACGAATCGAGGTATTCCTGCAAAGACGCTGATTTCTCTGAGGGTCATGCGAATCGAGATGCTCTCGTCAAGGACGCTGATTTCCCTGAATCGAGGAGGTTGCCAAGGACACTAATTTCCCTAGGGTTGAGACGAATCGAGATATTCCTGCAAAGGCGCTGATTTCTCTGCGGGTCGACGCGAATCGAGATGCTCTCGTCAAGAATGCTGATTTCCCTGAATCGAGGTTTTTGCCAAGGACACTGATTTCTCTGGGGGTTGAAATGAATCGAGGTATTCCTGCAAAGACACTGATTTCTCTGCGGGTCGACGCGAATCAAGATGCTCTCGTCAAGAACGCTGATTTTCCTGAATCGAGGTATTTGCCAAGGACACTGATTTCCTCGGAGTTAAGACAAATTGAGATATTCCTGCAAAGACACTGATTTCTATGCGGGTCGACGCGAATCGAGATGTTCTTGTCAAGGATGCTGATTTCACTGAATCGAGGTATATTTCCAAGGACACTGATTTCCTCGGAGTTGGTTGACTTGTTTCCGAGACGGAGCGTTGATCCGGCGGGGAGGTCATTGGTTGAGTCTAAGATGTCTGTAGACTGTAGAGTCTTAGAACTAGGGACTTTGCCATGGTTTCATTTGTTGATGTTGCGTCTGCATCCGACTGGAGTGAGGAGAAACGCCATTGGTGATCTCTAGGCTGTCGATGTTGACATTGAGACCCTGAAGCTAGGGATCTTCCTTCGCTTAGTTTGTTGACATTGTGTCTGCAATATTGCGATAAATGTCGAGATTGTCTCTAGGTTGTCTATGAACTGTCGAGATTTGGTTTCGCTTCGACGAAGCCTGGTGGGACGATATGGTTCCCTTCTTATTTGTGCCCATGGATTTTATACAGGGGTCAATGTGACCTCACCTGCAGGGCAAAAAGTTTCATTCTTTCATCATTTTTTTTAATTCTTTCCTCTATACTCTATCATTTCACCTTTTTACATCGCGAAAATCGCGATTGCCCAATCATTTTGGCTATTTTTCGCGGTGCCCAATCATTTCGGCTATTTTTCGCGGTGCCCAATCATTTTGGCTATTTTTTTATTTATTCTCTGCTTTTTATTATGAGTTGCCCAACCATTTCGGCTATTTTGTATGCATACATTTTTACTTGCTGATTTCGTTGCAAGTTGCCCTATCATTTCGGCTATTTCATATGCATTTTTGGTTCGTTGACTTTTCGCCATGAGTATGGAACTTGGAATCTGGTGCCAATCTTAGCATCAGCATCGCTGCGACTGGAATATTGCCAGGAGCGAATCATCATTTTCCATGAAAGGACATGGAATTTGATACCGATTTAGGCATCAGCATCGCTACAACTGGGGTATTGCCAGAAGCGAATCATCATTTGCCTCTGTCGATGTCGAACAAAGGTGGCTTAGCAAACATGGTTAGGATCCCGTCAACTAAGGCTTTTGACTTCATGAGCCGTAAGGGTCTCATAAAGGTGTTTCTCCCTACGAGTCGTGAGGATCTCGTGGGTGCGTTTTCTCCATAGGAATCGTGAGGATTCCTAAGTGTGTGTTCTCTTATAAGTCGTAAGGATCTTACAAGAGTGTTTTCTCCTTGCAAGTCGAGAGGACCTATAAGTGTTTGTTCACCGTGTGAGCATATCCCTAGTCGCAGGTGGGACTCTGTTAGGGAAATGTTCATTCGTGCCCGTGGATTGTATACAAGGGTCAATATTGAACCGCTTGTAGGGCGGCATTGGAGGTTGTGATGGCTTAAGAACAGGTTTAGATCCCTGTAGCTTAAGGTTTTTGAATCCTGTGAGCCATGAGGGTCTCAAAGGGGAATTCTTCTTATGAGTCGTGAGGATCTCGTAAGTGTAATTTCTCTTTAGGAATCGTGGGGATCCCTAAGTGTATTGCTCTCTTGTGAGTCGTAAGGATCTCACGCAGGCATTTTCTCCTCACAAGGTCGAAAGGACCTTGCAAGTGTCTTTTAACGAGATTGCACCCTTTCGGGTTTTCACAAAACTCGCCGGTAGTCCTGCTGTTTTTACTCACGGTGCCATTTCGGGTTTTCATCCGTGCCCATTTTGCTTATGGACATACCGTTTTTTTTCTTTTCTTTTTCTTTTTTTTTGTGTTAGCCTTGGGATGCTGCGATCCGTAGTAGTTTATCGACGTCTCGGTCAATAGTTATTTTTAGAACATAGTGGTCCATCGTTAGTTTAGGGACGTTTCGGTCCGCTGTACCTTTGAGGCGAAGTTTCGCCGGATGCTTTATGAACAAGTAGGTTTCTCCTTCATAGGCCTTGTCACATAATCCAAGGGTTTTGGAATTGCTCCTGCCCCCAGCTCCTCTACGTTATCTCCTAACGCCGAGTGAGCTGCTTTGTTACTTAGCGACTAATGAGCGATCATATGGCAACTTGCCACATAATCTTCGGATTCTTCTGACAAGCCGTCTCCCTCATCATTGTCGTTATCTTCATTCTCAAGGATGTGATTGAGGAACTCTTGAAGCGTGGCTGGGGTTCGCGCCTTCTGGTTGTATTCTTCCAGCGCGTCAATATGCTTTTGCAGATCTGTGCGCTTGTCGTTAGACTGCGCGGGCTTTTTGATCTTCTTCTTTTTCTTCAAAAACCGTGACGGCTGTGCCTGGGTGTTTTGCCCATTGCTATTAATTCCCGATGTTGGGCATGGTTTCAGCATCCTGTCGATGATCTCCGGCTCTTAAGGGCTTTTCCACCTGATCGCCGGACATGTTTGAAGATCTTTCAGCATTCTTTTAGTTTTTGCCGAAAGAAAAACTTCCCATGGAGCTTCCTTTATGAATGAGCACGATGCTCCCGGCATGTCCATCTTTTTCGGAGCATGTGGTTGTGGCGGATTTACCTTCCATTTTTCGGATAGCGCGAACTTGCCCTGTTGATACTGGTCTTCAACCCAATTTTTGAAGACGTGGCAGTCTTCAATCGGATGGCCCAATACTCGGTGGTATGGGCAGTAATTGGGATCGTTGACGTCGTTCGGTTGCGGTGGGTGTCTCGACTCCGGTAGAGTAATGAGCCCATTGCGCACTGCCAGTTCAAACAGTTTCCTTGTTTTATCCTGGGGAAATGAGTAAGGACGTCTCAACTTTTCATCGAGGGATTGACGCTTGTTGCTTTGGCGAACAACCGGTCTCGGGCCATTCGGTTGTTGTTGAGCGTTGGCGAAGAAGATTGCTTTCCCTTTTCCCTTTTCATTCCAAGGTTCCGACTTTGAAGAGGAAGGCCTATGGCCCATCTGGTCTATTTGGGCTAGCTTGTCAATTAAGGTCTGGAAGGTGGTCGGCTTGAAGAACATCATGAATTGGGATATGGTCTCCTGCGGATCGAGGGTTCCCACAAACATGCTTAATGCAGGAGCCTCTTCTATGCGTTGTTCGCATTTCGACCATAAGTTCCGTCACCGTATCGCGTACTGAACCCATGTTTCTCCAGGCTTCACCCTGGCATTGATCAATGCCGTGATTGGGGTGCGTTCACTAGCACTCGCGAAACGCTGGGTGAATAGCAACTCCATCTCTGTGAATGTCTTGACAGAGTTATTTGGGAGTTCGGAATACCACTCGAATGCTGTCTCCGACAAGCTGCCGATGAATTGGCGAAGCAGTAGCTTATCGTCACCTCCGGTGTTGCCGCACAAGGCTCTGAATTGAGTGACATGCTGATGTGGATTTCCCGTCCCCTTGTATACGTGGAATTTGTGGATCGTGTATCCCGGCGGGTACTTTATTTGGTCGTACCAACCCGGATAGGGTCATCCAGTTTTAACAATTTGTCCGGCCGCTTCATTCGCCTGGTGAACTCGTATCTGCTGAGCGATGTAATCATCCAGGGCAGCTTTGGAGATCGTCTCCTCCTCGGTTGCTGATAGAGTCGGCAGAGGATTTGATATCTCTCCTCTATCATCTTCAATTATTACTGGAGGATCTTCGGCTGGAGGATCCGGCTGTATCATCATCCCGACCATGTCTTGGAAGAGAAGTACCATTCGTTTTATATTGGCCGCTTGTTCCGCTGCTTCTCTGTCCTTCTTTTCGAGGATTCTGCGGAGGAAGTCAGCATCGGTTTCCTGTTCATGACGCTGCTCTGATGACGCTTCCGGGCTTTCTTCTGGTCCAGTGAGTGCAGCCATGGCTGTCAGCATTTCTTGGAGCTTTTGTTGTTGCTGCTCCTGAGCCTTAGTCACTGATCGCGTAAGCGGTCGATGACCTGTAGAGATACGGCTATCCTCTTTTCTGGATGCCATATAGAAGGTATGCACCACCATGCCCCCAGACTTAGGGCGTTTAGATTCAGTGTCCTTGATATTTGTCACAGACATGGGAATTTTCTCCGACCTTCTCTTCTTATGGGCGGTCGAAGTTGAGGGGGCCGTTGCAGTGGGCACCCAAGTAGCTGTCGTCTTTGTAGCACTCTCCACAGGTGGAGGAGATCTCTTCAGCACGGCCGTCGGAGAGTTCTTGCGCACCCTCCTAAGTGGTTCAATATTGTTCTCAGTTGGAACAACAACAACAATTTTTATCGTTGGAGCTGGCGGTGTCAGTCCAGAAGGGGAACTGCCCCCAGCCTTCCTCACTCGGCGCCAGTGGCGACGTCGAGCATGTCGTGCTGCCGGGATCACCTCCGCTGTCGGATGAGTTTCCTCATGCCCCCTGCTTTGAGGAGAGGCTGTTATTGGCACTATCCGGTCGAAGACTGACGTCCGTTTAGAGGGGATAGTCAGTCTTGCGAAGGCTGACTTTCGAACAAAGGAAGCAGCCTTCGTGACTTCGCGTGGAGTAGGAGCTGAAACGGCCAGTCTTGTGAAGACCGACCGTTTAGCAGGAGAAGCTGCCTTGACGACTTCAGGAGCAGGAATGGTTATCCGCTTCGGGATGGCCGCTTCGGGTATCGCGGGCTTCTTCACGGGCCTACTTGAGCTTTGGCCCAGTCTGTTGAAAACTGAGGCACTGGATTTGGACGACCCATTGAGAGGGGCCGCGGTAGTTGTAAGCCGATCAAAAACCGACTTCTTTGGAGCTTCTTGCAATGGCATTAGGGCACTGAAGCTCATGGGTGGGAGCATGGTCCCAAAGAACAGCCCAGTGGTGGATTGCGTCACCTGTTCCACTGGCATCTTGAAAACAGAGGCCTCCTGAGGCCCGTAAGTCACTCCTCCAGTGAGGACAGAGTGAGAATTGTTGCGACTGTTGCAGTTTGTGTAGTTGGAACATTTTGTGCCGGTAGACGCCATTGATCTTTCGTTTTCTGCACCGAGCAAGACACTAAATCTTAGTACCTCAAACCCAAGGGCAACCATAGCAAACTGCGATTCGTTCGCGAAGACGACAGATGAAGTGTGGAGTGGAAAGAGGAAAAGGTCCCACCGGGCGTGCCAAAATCTGTTCTCCGCCGAAATACGGAGACGCAACCTCGCGGGTCCATCTCGCCTGAATTTCGAGGGCAGATGCTAATTGGTGCTATCCGTCCACCTCTCCGAAGATGCCAAGTTGATTTATGACACCATGTATCGAAAGTTTAAATGGATGCGGCCGATGTAGCAGACTTCATCAGATTCTCCCTCATTTGAGGGGTTTTTGATTGTGGGGACGCTCTTCCCTGCAGGCGCAAGTCCCTGCAGTTAATTACGCTACCGCATCGCGGTAACCACTTTCTCCTTCTCCAGATGGTCACTTCGTGTCTTGGGTGTTTTTTTTTTTTTTTGGTTGCCCGTGGATTGTATACAGAGACTAATTTATGTTGTCTCCCGTAGGGCGTGGATTAGTCCAAATCCATATTTTCTTAGATTTGGGTTTGGGGGGTTGGGTTTAAGGATACGTTAGTCTCATTTGAAACTAAGATCAACTTAAACGTTCGTTGAGGATACGTTAATCTTATTTTAGACTAAGATCAACTCAACGGGATCGTTTAGATCCAACAAAAGAGCGTTTGGGCTCTATTATTTAGTTTAGGGACATTGCGGTCGATTAGTTTAAGTACATTACGGTCCAATATTAATTTAAGGACATCTCGGTCCAAGGTTAAGGACATCATAGTCCGTGAGTTTAAAGACCTCACAGTCAAGGTTAAGGACATCATAGTCCGTGAGTTTAAAGATCTCACAGTCAAGATTAAGGACATCATAGTCCATGGGTTTTAAAGGACCCCACAGTTCGTGGAATGTTTGGTTGTCGGGACCCGTCACCTCTCTGAAGACGTTGAAGGATTACAACGACAAATATCAGAGGAGTAAAGAGATGTACCCTCGAACTGATGTGAGTTGGTTGAAAGATCTGTAGTCCAATTTGGGGCTAAGATCTGTTAACATATTTATGAGCAGATGAGCTCAATTAATATGAGTTGAGGACTTATGGCCAATCTTGGGCTAAGTCCAATCAGGTTAAAATGTTTAACATTTTATTTTGGGCTGTTGAGCCTTTATTTGGGCTTGGCCCTTTTAACAATGCTGAGCATTGATTTATATCTTGATAATTTTTTTGTCTTTTATTGAATGCAGAGCATTCATCAGAGCTCTGGGCTTATTAAAGAACAATTTATGTTCTGTCAGCACAGCACGTGGCGCGCTAGGCATTTTGCGCTAGCCAAAAAGCGTAGTGCGCTTCTGCCACGTGGCGCACATGTAAGAGACACGTGTTGTGCTTGGCGCTAGGCGCCAGATGATGAGCGCATGATGCCAGTTTATGAGCGCTGAGCGCTAATCCATGAGCGCATTGCGCTTTCAGTTTAGTGGCGCACACGTGAGTGACACGTGGTGCGCTTGGCGCTGAGCGCCAGCACATGAGCGCAGTGCGCTATTTCAGAAGCGCAAAGCGCAAGTTGTTAATTGGCGCATACCTGATTGACACGTGGCGCATTTGGCGCTGAGCGCCAGTCCAGAGAGCGCAGAAGCTCAGTTCAAGAGCGCAAAGCGCATCTGATCAGTTTTATGATCTGGGAAACAAATTTATGTTCTTTTAAAAGAGTCTTTGTCTCAAGATCTAAGAACAACAGTTCTTATTTTTGTAGGAGATATTTCCAATCTCTTATGTTGATGAAAGGCTTTGCCTTTATAGATCCATGATCTGTGAGAAGAATTATGTTCTTCTTCTATTTTATGATGAGATCTTTTGATCTTTTTTTTGTGAAAGATTTTTTTTCTTTGTAGATCTATGATCTTTTTAAAGAAATGAATTCTTCTGATTTCATCTTTATGTTCATCATCATCATTTTTACCTTGAAGAAAGATCTTCTTGCAAGAGCTTGCTTTTTGAATTTTCTCAAAGTTTTTGGGGAGGTTCCTCTCTCTTTTTTTTTGTATCTTTATATCTGAGACTTGAAGTCTAGGGGCCTTTTTATAGGGTAGGCTGATTTGCTTGAATCAGTTGAAGAGATCTTTCTCTGATTAATTTGGGGATATTTCCACACCATTGGATCTTTGATCCTAGGGCTTCTGTTTTACAGAAGACAATGTTATTGTTTTTTAACAAGATTGGAAAATCTTTCCATACAGAATTTATTCTGTCTTTTGGTAATTTTTATTTACTATTGGATCATTGATCCAACGGTGCTCTGATTTACAAAGCACAATCTTGTTATTTGGAAAGATTTTTGAGGAATCTTTCCTTAACAGAATTTAACTCTGATTAATTAATAATTTATTATTATTACTAGATCTTTGATCTAACGGTGGGGAGCTTTTAGTTCCAGCGCTAGCGCACCCGTGCTCTGCACGTGGTTCGCTGCTTGAAGGGCAGCATACATTGCGCTAGTATTGGATATAGTGCTCTCAAAGTCAATTATTGGATCGCAGGCACGTGATTGTAATGATTGAGGGAGGACCTATGCCGGTAGGACAGTCTTACTCAAGATGATAGTATACTATCTGGTTTATCTTTATCATCGTGTACATGTTTTAGGTGATATTACAGATTACTATTACACGTTAATAGAGCCCTTAGAATTCTTGCTTGACGGCCAGCTGTATGATGGCGATCATATACTTGGGAGCTGGGGTCTATAAGCACATCCTTAAAAGGTCCCTAGTCGAGGGAGTTTCGAGACAGGGCATCGATACTCCAGAGTAGACTAGTGTATACGGATCGAGACCCCGACGAGGGGCGGTGGCTGGTCTCATAAGTCATTGGTGTCAGTTTGTTCACTTAAGACGTATACAGGTGCTCATTGGGTTATGAGTATACCGGATAGGACTCGCCGGGAACATGCTAGTTGGTTTTATACCTAGCGTCAGATAGCCATTCCCTGGTGACATGTGTACAGGTTAGTTCATCGACCTGAGATCGTCATTTGTCTTGTATGATTTCCCACTGTGCTTTGATTACTACCCTACCACTGCTCAAAAGATCGTGCAAACAGGTTTTAGTTGGGTACAGTCCCGAGCCACATGGAGGCTGTGAGCGGATCGGCAGGGGTTTTGTCTCTCCCGGTATTGGGGGTGAGATCGCGCTGTGTCTAGGAGAGCCATTACACGAAGTCCTTGGCCAAGGCAGGAGATTTACTGGTAGGTATTCCAGTAGTATCTCAGGGTGTTCTGGGCTACACTCCGACACGACTTGTACCACTTTTGGGGGTCTGACTTTTACAAACCCCCTAGGCCCGACATGCGATACTCATAGACGAACGGATCGGACTGTACGGATATTGTCACTGATAGGCTCAGTAGGGTGTCAGGATGAGTTCGCTCATCGACATCTATTTTGGTCAATACCTGGTAGCCCGTTACGTACGGCTAGTACCACTGACGTGCTAGTGGTTAAATCCACAGCCAAACTATTGACGAGTTTTTAGAGTCCCCCACAGACAGTTTCTCAAGTTTCGGGCGAAACATTGTAGAGGCCGTATGGTATTATGGCAGGGTTCGATCAAATACGTGCAGTTGTGCACGGATCATGATCGGACGGATCATACTAGTGGGTTTTAGTTTAAGCCGGACCTTAGTATTAGATTTGTTGGATTACTTTAGTCTCATCGCATTCGCATTCAGTCGGAATGTGGATGCAGGTATGTATATACAGGTGAGGGGTATCCTTGCGATCCGTCACGAGTTTACTTTAGATGTTGCCGTATCTTTCTGTTGGACTAAACATTTGGGTTTATGTTTATTTTGGTGGAAATTATGAGCTTAGTTCATGATGAGATGCATTTAATGTGATATGGACATGTTTAGTGACTCATGGTCTCTTTATTTGTGCTAATGTCACATTAAGATTTGTTTATTGTGTTGAATTGATGGATGGAGAGAGAGAGGGCAGCCATAGGCTTGGGGTTTGCTCTTGTATTATTATTCTTGCTCTCATTTTATCAACACAACACGATAGAAAAAGAAAGCCTCTTCTTCCGGGCAGCCATATGCTTGGGGTTTGCTCTTGTATTATTATTCTTGCTCTCATTTTATCAACACAACACAATAGAAAAAGAAAGCCTCTTCTTCTTCCTCTTCCTCTAGCTCACCATTTCCACTAATGGCATCATCTTCAACCTCCATCTATACACCCTCATGTGTTGAGAATTAATGGATGCTTGAGACAAAATTATCACACACATTCTCTACATCACCTTGGACATGTCGGCTAGCAAATTTCGTGTCCGAGTTGCTTCGGATGAAGCGGGAGCCCGTAAAAAGACTCATTGATGTGGTGCCCTTTCCGACAAGGAGACCAGAGATCGGAGATGCCGCGAGGAGCTTGGGATGGTGGCCAAAGACCGAAAGACACGGATCGATCGGTATAGCCACTCTTACTTCTTAGTAGTTTGCTAGTTTAGCGTTAATGGTTTGATCCGGGTGAAAGACTACGATAGCGCCGGTTTCCTAAAAAGTTTTTATTTCCGCATTTGGCCTCGGATTGACGGCCGGGGCGCTACTGTAGACTTACATGGTATCGGAGCCATGCCATTAACCTTTACTAGCTTGTTCTAACATGTTTAAAAGATCGATCGACGGAATTTTCAAAAACCGCATTTCCATTCTTCAAGTTTCTGCCGAATTTTAAAAGTGGTCGAAAAATTATTTTTAGTATGTCAGAAAATCGAGCAGTCTTTTCTAAGACCCCCGAAGAAATTTAAAAGCATGATCTCACCATACCGCCGCGGAAACGCGGCAGAACAGGCATGTTAGCTGCGGTTCCGCGGTGGGATTGTGGACTCAGCGCTTCATTTTTCTTCTGGGTGTCAGGTACATGGAATTGTGGTTTCTGGAATTTTTGTTTGGGCCCAGATTTTGTTACAGTACTAGATTTGTGCTTGGGGCCCACTTCGGGAAATTTTGTCGATCGAAAATTTTAAATACGTTAGTTTACAGTACTTACATTATATCTGCGACCGTGAATGTCATTCGAGCGGTAAATCTTGTCTAATTGCTATAGCTCTTTTAGACGGATTTGCAAACGTGATATTCACGTTGATGTTCTGTGTTGTGCTGTGTTGTTGCGGATTTGTCGTGGTGGATAGCTTGGATGCAATGTTAGTGCGGTTTAGTTTTATTTGTACATTTAATATTGCGGGGCGAGCATCCGACATGTGGACTGCCGTCACTGCCTGTTTGTATATTATTCTTTTGGGGCACAATCGGGTTGAGGTCGATATCACCGTTGTACATATTTTATTTTCTGTACTAGGATTATCCCGCGGTGGGGTGCATGGATAGCCGGATTCTAGAGGGAAACGAGCCCGCATCTCATGGCTTTGAGATGGAGGGGGCTTCAATTTAGAATTGGCGGGCTATTCGCTGCACTCGTAGGGGATATAGGTTGACCCAAGGAGGGGTGCTCAGGTTATCGGATTCTGTGAAGTGCTGGGTGGTCCATTCACTTTGCTGTAGGGGGCTGCCTCACTTCAGGTTTTGGCGGGTAACTTGCTGCGCCCGTAGGGGTCAAGGATTTCATTGCACATGCTATCCACACGACTAGGAGAACGTCGAGTTTCAGTAGCGGCTCTATGAAATCCGGGGATCCCAGATTATCTGTATTGTTCTGTGATACTTATTACATTTCTGTGATGTTGCATTTATCACGCCAGGAGCGATTATTATATATTGCTATATATATACTAGTAGATGTTGTATATGTTTTACACCCGTGCTAGTCCAGTCCCCGCTCTGTCGTTAGTTAAGTAACCTAACGGGTGATGACGGGACCCAGTAGCGAATGCGGATGGCATATACGTACATCATATTTTCGTTCTTTATTGGTGTGATCAATTGATGGGACTGCATTGATTCAGATCAATGCAAGCTAAACAAACCTGTTTGATGTTGTTGGAACAATTTTTCAAAAAAAGCTGTTATTGCAGGACGTTCTCTTTTGTTTTGCACAGTGGTATTCGGTTATGAATATCCAGCACCTCAGTCGACGAGGCAAGGGCCGAGATCCCTTCATCAGGAGTGACCCCTTGGATAGAAGTTTGCGTCAGGGTAATAACTTCACTATAGTCGATTACTTTTTACTTTGCATCGCGGTATTCTGTTGGAATATCCTGCACCTCATTCTACGGGGAAAGAGCCGAGATCCCTTCATCGGGATTGACCTCTTTAGCAAAGGTTTTCGCTACAATATATTTATAAAAGCTATGCAGTTCTTTCAACGATATCAAGTTCATTACGTTAAAGGTTTCTCGCCAAAAACCAGCCGTATCCCTCTGTCATTTCTTACGGGTATTACTTAGTATTCGTGCTGCGTTTGTTGACTTAGTCAAGACGTAGTGTTCGGTAGGTAAGTGGTGCTTGTTTGTTGCATAAATGGGATTGGTTAGGACAGTCGTGCGGCCTTGTTGACCTAGTCAAGGGCACGTACGGGTGGGTTTAATGCAATCCAGAATAATGACGGGTTGAACTTGACTAGCGGTTTATGGTTTGTTGACCTAGTCAAGGTCATAAGCCGCTTGGGGTAAAAATCACATCGGGAGTTTCTAAAGAAACAGAAACTTGCTAGGCATGCGCATACCTTCTGGAGTGTGATAACGTGAGTGGATTCCATCACGTTATCATGCGGTGATAGTTGGATCCCGATTCCCACTGATGAGTTAGTTTACTCCTCGGGTGATCCCGACTAATTCTTCTTTCAGGTTTGGAGGAGAATTTGAGGATACAGTGGGAAACATCCTGATTAGATAAATTGATAACCATTCTGATCTAGGTTAGAGTGCACACAGAGTGTTTCTTTTCTCTCTCTTTGGCAGCGACCATGGCCCGACCCTATACTATGACTCAGTGACCAAGAATAACTGAACTTTCTTAAAATACTGGCTTTTGGATTGTCTGAGTTGCATACCTTATTGCCACTCCTACTTTTACCCTTTTTCTCCGGAACATTTCGTATCACTACTGTTACGCCTCGCTTCCCGGTGTACGGCGAAGGGGACGCGACTAGGTCCGCTACGTATATACTCAGAAGTACATATGCTAAGCGTATCTAAGCAATATAAAGGTAAATCACAAGAGACATGAGATATAAAAATAACAGCAACTTTATTTTTTAACATTTTTTTGAACAATGCATGAAAAATAAATACATCTGGAATAAAAGCGATGCCTAAACAATGGCATGACAGGAAATGAAAAATACTGAATAGAAAAAGATACAATGTCTAGAGCTCGGGGTCTTCGAGGAACTGATCCAAGTCTTCACTGGTGGGCTCGATCTCTATTATGTCCAGATCACCTGACGACATTCAAAGAAGAAAGAAATAGAATGTCGTCAGCTAACACGTCGCTCGGTAAGTCCCAAAGTAAGAGGAAAGTAGAATAGACAGAATAAGAAAATATCTTTTAAAGTTGTATACTATTGTAGAATATTGTGTTTACGCTGTTGTTTGTAGCTTGGTACAGAAGAATGCCAGTGTATACGAGGGGGTCTCTATATGCTAGAGACCAGGGCAAACGGAATGTACAAGGAACCGTTAAGCCACGGTAAAACAGCAATGGAATATAGGTTAGGTGTCTTAATCTGACCATCTCGTGCCACCTTTAACACCTTCTGTACCAATCTACCCCTTAAACCCCGCGATATCTTGTTTGTATTGTTGTCTTGTAAATTGTATTGGTTGTATGATTGGTTGACTGACCGAAACTATGATATCAGTAAACGGTTGTAACTGTAGAGTCTTATAAATGGAATAACTGAGAATCATGTAAAAGAAATATATCCATGGTTCGGTTCAGTCAAGTTGTATAAATTGATAATTGGATTCATGGATTCATGTGTTCATATTGAATTGGAATATTGTAGATTGTAGATTGACTTGAATCATATTCAAGTCAGATTAATCAGACTCAAACCCGAGTCAGACAATTAGAATGTAAACCGAAGTCCTATATTTACTAGGGTCCTTAGGGTAATTTATAAAACTTGAGGGGGTTTTATGTAAAAATAATTTTATATACTTTTCAAAATATACCCCAAGCATTTATTATTCGTCTTTAGGGTTGTAATGAATGTGGATTTTATATTGTAATATTTCTAGTGAAAATATCCTAGTTTTATAAATAAAGGTATTTATCTGTAATATTGATTTATTTGAAATTCATGATATTTTAATGTAAAATTTATTCTTGTGATTTTTAGAAAAATGGAATATTTATATTATAACAAAATAGATATTTTAATGATAAATATACCTATATTTATACAAAAATAATTTCAATAAATATTTTATATTTTAAAAATCTCATTTTCTTAATATGTCGTATTTTAAATCTTTCGAGACCGAATGCTCCTTGCGGAGGTCTGAATCTCGCACTACTAAGCCCGAGGGTACACGATAAACCGTACTATCCTGAACAGGTTCCCCAAAAATGGGTTGTAGCGGCGCTTTGCAAAGATTGTGAATTACTAAATCCTTTAGAAAACGGTTTTATAAAGTAAATGGTATTTATTTGTAAAAAGTCAATTTTTCGTATTTTAGGTTCTGGCGTTTTCTAATTCAACTAGACTATTTCTAAATGGTCTAAACAACAACTTGTTAGATGCCTCAAATCGCCTCTTCACCGCCAATTGTGGCCAGGTAAGTACAAGTGAAGAAAGGAGGGATCCGCTCACGAATCATCGTGAGACGGGCCTTTTAAAATTACCTTTCTCACTTGCCTAGCCTAGACACCACAAAATCAGGTTTAGATAAACGACCGATGTCCACAACTTATCGTATTTTCATATTAAGAGGTATTTATTTTAAAAGTGTAACAAGGTAAAACTTTTAGAAACAGTTTTATTAAGAATATGGTATTTAAATGAAAATATTGTTTTATCGTATTCTAAGTTTTTCAATGGTATCGTGTTAGGTTGTATGCAAGTGTGTGAGGAGGTAGGTCGTTACCTCGTGATTTATTTTAAAGGTATAGCAAGTTAATGGGATTAAATGTGAAATCGAAATATTGTGGTATTTAAGTAAAAATACGATAATTTGGGAACGCTATCATTTCATGTGATGAAACTTGTTCGAATTGTTTATTAAATGTTTAATAGTCAACATAAAGATATTTAAGCATGAATGTATTGGTGAGAAGTGAAATTTTATAAAAAACCGAATCGGAAATCGGATTTGTTCCGATTCCGTCGGGTTTTGTAATTTCGTATTTTTTTTTTAGAAAAAGAGAGAGAGATTAGAATGGGACTTACGGGTTTGGACAACACGAGAGTGATAAGGAAGAAGAGAGTTCGCCGGCACGTCGATTCGTCGCCGCGAGTTCCTAGCACGATCACCGGAAGTCCGCCGTAGATTTCGTCGGAGCTTCACCTTTCGCTCGTTTTCAAAGTACACAAGATCTCTTGGAATTTTGAGAGAGTGGGCTCAGAAATTTGGGATGAGAGGGTAGAGGGTAGGGGGTGTATTTATAGGGTTAGGCTAGGGTTAGGATAGGTGTAGGGTTTTTAATTAAAAAATGAAAAAAATATATAAAAATCATTAAAAAATGGAGTAAATGGGGGTTAATGGGCTCTCTGTAACCGATCTGAATATTTAAAGTATGCAGGAGAGTTGACGAGGAAAAGATACCAAACTTCTATTTTGGGGACTCGGCCGTCCGGCCGAGTCCGGCCGGCGGCGCCGGCCCGAATCGGGCCGAGTCAAGGGTCCAGGGGGTGGGGAGTCGTCTGGGGTGATCACTGGTATATTTACTTTTTCATGTATAGTAGGAAATTTGTGAGAAACGCACGTGTAACTGTTGGTATTCTAAAAAATAAAAAACAAAATAATATTAAAAATAATGTAGGGCATGGGATTTGAACTCTGGTGGCTTGATTCAGCAGTGCAAGGTATTACCAATGAGCTACAAGCTCCTTCTTGTAATTATGGAGTAAAATAAATACTTAATGAGATATCAGCAACATTAATTACTCCAATTATACATTAAATTTAAATCAATTCTTTGTACATTAAAAATGGAGTTGTTACAGTCTACCCTCTTTACAAAAATTTCGTTCTCGAAATTTACAACTTTTATTTGAGGACAAGTTTACAAAGAGGTGTGGATATCTAGTACGCATTTCATCTTCTCTTTCCCAAGTGGATTCTCCTGGAGTGTCTTTCCTCCACATTACCCGGACCAAGTTAACTTCCTTGTTCCGAAGTGTCTTCACTTTCCTGTCCAGGATCTTCACAGGCTGTTGCTCACAAGACAAATCGGGTTGTATAGTGAGCTCGGAATGATCGAGAACATGGTTGGGGTCACTCACATACCTTCTGAGTTGGGATATGTGGAACACATTATGCACTCCTTCCAATGAAGGTGGAAGCGCTAAGCGGTATGCCACTTCACCGACTCGTTCGAGTATGTCGAACAGTCCAATATATCTCGGACTCAATTTACCCCGTCTTCTAAATCGGATCACTCCACGGTTCAGAGATATCTTCAGGAATACGTGATCTCCTGGCTGGAACTCCAGGTGTCGTCTTTTCGCATCAGCCCAGTGCTTCTGTCGATCTTGGACTATGTGCATCCTTTCCCTGATAGTACGAACCACATCAACGGTCGCTACTATCATCTCTGGTCCAAGAGGCGATTGACACTTCCTTCCATACAATGCTGCAAAAGGTGCCATTCCTATGCTTGCTTGGTAGCTGTTGTTGTACAAAAACTCCACAAGATGTAGGTGATCTTCCCACGATCCTTTGAAGTCTAACATACACGCTATGAGCATATCCTCCAAGATCTGAATAGTTCGTTCTGACTGACCATCTGTTTGTGGATGATAAGCCGTGCTGAAGTTCAGACTTGTTCCCAAGCTTGTTTGTAGACTCTGCCAAAATTGCGATCGGAATCTGGTGTCACTATCGGAGACAATGCAGACCGGTACTCCATGAAGTCTCACAATTTCCTGTATGAGTTCATGGGTATCAGAGATAATACATTATGAAGAGTTTAAATTTTTAAATAGATTATTACCTCCATGTACTTCTTTGCTAGTGTCTCAGTAGATTGGCCAACTCGAAATGGGATTAAGTGAGCCGACTTTGTCAGTCGATCCACAATGACCCATACAGCATCGTTACCCTTTGTGCTGCGAGGAAGAGCAGTCACAAAATCCATCGTGATGTGTTGCCACTTCCATTCTGGGATTGGTAACGGTTGAAGTAGTCCAGCAGTCCTGTGATGTTCAGCCTTTACTTGTTGACACACCAAGCATTTTGCGATGCTTCTGGCTACTTCACGCTTCATTTCATGCCACCAATAATTTTGACGTAGATCTTTGTACATTTTGGTACCTCTAGGGTGTACTGAATAGGGAGAGCTGTGAGCTTCTTTCATTAACTCTTCCCGAACAGGATCTTTTGGTACACACAATCTACTGCCGTATCTCAAAGATCCGTCTTCATGGATGATAAAGTCTGTTCTGAGTCCATTCTCCACTTGTTCTCTGATCCCTTGCAACTTAGCATCACTTGCTTGAGCTGTTTTGATCTGATTGACAATGGTTGATTGAACTTGTAAATTCATCAAATTTGAAGCATTACCTGGCATGATTACTTCAATCTCCATCTGATGCAAGTCTTGTTGAAGCTTCCACTGAGCGGTGAGATTCATTGCTAATGGTTGGCGACTAAGAGTATCAGGTACTACATTCACCTTCCCTGGGTGATATTGCAAGTTGATGTCAAAGTCCGCCATGAGTTCTAACCATCTTCTCTACCGCATATTCAACTCCTTTTGAGTAAACACGTACTTCAGGCTCTTATGATCTGTGTAGATATTCACTCATTCACCAAGTAGGTAATGGCACCAAATCTTGAGAGCAAAGATGACGGCTGCCAACTCCAGGTCATACGTCGGATAATTGTGCTCATGAGTCTTCAGCTGTCTTGATGCATAAGCTACAACCTTACCGTGCTGATGTAGAACATATCCTAATCCCTTTCCGGATGCATCACAATGCACTTCGAATCCTCCAGATTGATCCGGTATGACGAGAATAGGTGCTGATGTCAACCTTGACTTGAGTTCTACGAAAGCTTGTTTGCATGCTTTTGACAACACAAATTCTTCATCTTTACGTGTGAGCTTGGTCAGGGGTGTTGCTATCATTGAAAAGCCTTCAATAAACCTTCTGTAATATCCAGCTAAACCCAAGAAACTTCGAATATCCTTCGCTGACTTTGGTGTAGGCCACTCGCTAACTACTGAAACTTTCGCTGGATCCACAGAGATTCCTTCTCCTGATATGATATGTCTAAGAAAACCAACTTGCGTCAGCCAAAACTCGGACTTGTTGTACTTGGCATATAGCTCGTGTTGTCGAAGAGTTTCCAGGACAATTCGTAGTTTCCCCGCATGCTCTTTCCGACTCTTAGAATACACCAGGATGTCGTCAATGAAGATGACAACAGACCTGTCTAAGTACTCCCGGAAAACTTGATTCATTAGGTTCATTAATATTGCGGGTGCGTTAGTCACTCCAAATGGCATCACGAGAAATTCGTAATGTCCATAGCGAGTTCTGAAAGCTGTTTTGTGAATATCAGTTTGCTTGACCTTCACCTGATGATATCCTGAACGAAGATCCAATTTAGAGAACACGCAAGATCCACTTAGCTGATCGAATAAATCGTCGATGCGCGGGAGTGGATACTTGTTCTTTATAGTGATTTCGTTCAAGGCTCTATAATCGATGCACATTCTGTATGAACCTTCTTTCTTCTTTACCAGTAGTACAGGTGCTCCCCAACTTGAAGTGCTGGGATGAATCCATCCTTTCGCCAATAATTCGTCCAACTGTGTTCGGACTCCAGACTTAAACGATAGGGTGCTTTGATCACCGGTTGTGCTCCTGGTACTAAATCAATACTGAATTCAAGAGCTTGATCGGGAGGCAAACCTGATATATCGTCAGGAAATACATCGTCGAACTCTCGAACCACATCTAGTCTTGATTCTTCCTCCGCTTGAGCTGCTGCAACTACTGCTTCTCTTGGCTTTGCTTTGTAGGTACTTGGCTCCAGTGTACGGTCTCCGCTTTTGAAATAGAAGACTGGATGGTCTGGAATCTCGAATACTACTCTCCTTTGACGACAGTCAATGGTAGCATAAAAAGTTCTAAGCCAATCCATTCCTAGAACCACATCGAAGTTCGGTATGTCCAGCACTTTGAAGTCAGCATAAAACTCTCTGCTGCAGACGACGACTGGACATAAGCTGTATCCCATAGTTGCCTTTAGAATGCCATTTCCTGAACTGACATTCCAGCTGGATACAAGCGGTGAGACTGGAATCGCATGGGTTCGAACAAACCGTTGTGACATAAAGCAGTGTGATGCTCCAGTATCAAACAGTGCTAGTGCAGGGGTTGAGGATACTAAGATTGTACCTAAGGTATGTGGGATATGTTTTAGGTACAGGAAAATATGTAGTTAAGTAGCAGGATAGAAAAGCAAAGTTTGAAAAGAAAAGATTACCAGTGATGACTTGGCCAGTGGCCTCAGCTTCTTCCACGGTCATCGTGAAAGCCTGGCGCCTTGGTACATTCCTCCTGGCCTGAGGAGCATTCTTTGGAACGTTCCTTTGAGCTTGATGGAACTGACGAGGAGGTGGTGCAGTTTGTGGTCCTCTAGGTGGTGCAGGTAGTGCAGGTCTTAGAGCGGGTGCTTGGATAGCTGGGCGCTATGGGTAAGTAATTGCTGGCCTGGGTGCAGCAACTGGGTTTTGTCTTTGGGACAAGACCCAATATCATGAGTAGCTGAGCCGCAGACTAAGCAAAGACGGTTGGCTCGACGACAGTTTTTCATCATATGTCCAGCTCTCTTGCAGTATGTACAAAAGGATGGGCTGAGACGATGGTTCGGTACTCCGGGTCGCCTTGGCACAAAAGGTGGTCTAGACGAGGTTCCACCTGCCATTTGGTTGGCAAGGCGTTTGACTCCTGCAGACTGAGGTCTGCCCCTTGCTTTTATCACTGCCTCATAACTGCGGGCAGCTTCCAGAGCATCCTCATGAGTCAGAAATTTTCCCGTGGCTAGAGCAGCCTGAATCTCCGTGTCCAGACCTTGTTGAAAGCGACGGGCTCTGATCTCGTCCGTCGGTATCAAGTGTGCCGCGAATCTGTTTAAAGATCGTGTTAGCTGTGTAGTATGTGAGATTTAAAAATTGAACTGTTGTGACATATCTTACCGGCTTAGCATGGTGCATTCAGCGTCGTACTCATCTACTGATTTGTCCCACATCGAACCCTGTTGTAGATGAATGAACTGCTGCTCCATGGCAAACCTGGCAGTCACAGGGAAGTATTTCGCGTCGAACTTCTCGCGAAAAGCCTTCCATTCAATAGGCTGTACCAGACGGCTTTCTTCCGCATTCCACAAGTTGCGAGCATTATCCGTGAGCTGCAGTTTCGCCACACGGACCCAAACTATGTCTGGCACTTGTGCTGCCGCCAGATCATCCTCTATGCTTTGTGCCTATTCTTCAGCTTCAAGAGGGCTTCCTTTTCCGGAGAACTGCTTGGGATGTAAAGCCCTGAATTGCTTTACCCCCGGTGCGTTGGTTTCAGGACGGTTCAGGAGTTGTTGCTGTCCCTCAAGAAGGCTGCGGATCGCCTCAAGTAGCACTGTTTGCTCGGTGAGTGGCGCAGGAACAGCTGGTGTGAGAGGTAGTGCTGGAGGTATGTTGTTGACGTTGGTGCTGGTGTTGTTCGGGAAATCCATAACCTTGAAGAAAAATTTAGGTTAGGACAGATTCAAATACATGAAATGATAAGATTCAAGGAATAGAAAATTGTAAGATTCAAGAAACATGAATTGTAAAGAATGTTTTAGTTGCTGGTTCTTGTGTTATATTTCTCAGGTTGTTCACGCAGAACAGAACTGCATAGTATGGTTCTATACAGCTCTGACCTGCATGGGCCACCAACAAAACCTGTCATGCTCCGCTTCCCGGTGTACGGCGAAGGGGACGCGACGAGGTCCGCTACGTATATACTCAGAAGTACATACGCTAAGTGTATCTAAGCAATATAAAGGTAAATCACAAGAGACATGAGATATAAAAATAACAGCAACTTTATTTCTTAACATTCTTTTGTACAATGCATGAAAAATAAATACATCTGGAATAAAAGCGATGCCTAAACAATGGCATAACAGGAAATGAAAAATACTGAATAGAAAAAGGTACAATATCTAGAGCTCGGGGTCTTCGAGGAACTGACCAAGTCTTCAATGGTGGGCTCGATCTCTATTGTGTCCAGATCACCTGACGACATTCAAAGAAGAAAGAAATAGAATGTCGTCAGTGAACAGGTCACTCGGTAAGTCCCAAGGTAAGAGGAAAGTAGAATAGACAGAATAAGAAGATATCTTTTAAAGTTGTATACTATTGTAGAATATTGTGTTTACGCTGTTGTTTGTAGCTTGGTACAGAAGAATGCCAGTGTATACGAGGGGGTCTCTATATGCTAAAGACCAGGGCAAACGGAATGTACAAGAAACCGTTAAGCCACGGTACAACAGCAACGGATTATAGGTTAGGTGTCTTAATCTGACCACCTCGTGCCACCTTTAACACCTTCCGTACCAATGTACCCCTTAAACCCCGCTATATCTTGTTTGTATTGTTGTCTTGTAAATTGTATTTATTGTATGATTGGTTGACTGACCGAAACCATGATATCAGTAAACGGTTGTAACCGTAGAGTCTTGTAAATGGAATAACTGAGAATCATGTAAAAGGAATATATCCATGGTTCGGTTCAGTCAAGTTGTATAAATTGATAATTTGATTCATGGATTCATGTGTTCATATTGAATTGGAATATTATAGATTGTAGATTGACTTGAATCATATTCAAGTCAGATTAATCAGACTCAAACCGAGTCAGACAATTAGAATGTAACCGAAGTCCTATATTTACTAGGGTCCTTAGGGTAATTTATAAAACTTGAGGGGGTTTTATGTAAAAATACTTTTATATACTTTTCAAAATATACCCCAAACATTTATTATTCGTCTTTAGGGTTGTAATGAATGTGGATTTTATATTGTAATATTTCTAGTGAAAATATTATAGTTTTATAAATAAAAGTATTTATCTGTAATATTGATTTATTTGAAATTCATGATATTTTAATGTAAAATTTATTTTTGTGATTTTAGAAAAATGGAATATTTATATTATAACAAAATAGATATTTTAATGATAAATATATCTATATTTATACAAAAATAATTTCAATTAATATTTTATATTCTAAAAATTTTATTTTCTTAAGATGTCGTATTTTAAATCTTTCGAGACCGAATGCTCCTTGCGGAGGTCTGAATCTCGCACTACTAAGCCCGAGGGTGCACGATAAACCATACTATCCTGAACGGGTTCCCCAAAAATGGGTTGTAGCGGCGCTTTGCAAAGATTGTAAATTACTAAATCCTTTAGAAAACGGTTTTATAAAGTAAATGGTATTTATTTATAAAAAGTCAATTTTTCGTATTTTAGGTTCTAGGGTTTTCTAATTCAACTAGATTATTTTTAAATGGTCTAAACAACTACTTGTTAGATGCCTCAAATCGCCTCTTCACCGCCAATTGTGGCCAGGTATGTACATGTGAAGAAAGGAGGGATCCGCTCACGAATCATCGTGAGACGGGCCTTTTAAAATTACCTTTCTCACTTGCCTAACCTAAACACCACAAAGTCAGGTTTAGATAAACGACCGATGTCCACAACTTATCGTATTTTCATATTAAGAGGTATTTATTTTAAAAGTGTAACAAGCTAAAACTTTTAGAAATGGTTTTATTAAGAATATGGTATTTAAATGAAAATATTGTTTTATCGTATTCTAAGTTTTTCAATGGTATCGTGTTAGGTTGTATGCAAGTGTGTGAGGAGGTAGGTCGTTACCTCGTGATCTACTTTAAAGGTATAACAAGTTAATGGGATTAAATGTGAAATCGAAATATTGTGGTATTTAAGTAAAAATACGATAATTTGGTAACGCTATCATTTCATGTGATGAAACTTGTTTAAATTGTTTGTTAAATGTTTAATAGTCAACATAAAGATGTTTAAGCATGAATGTATTGGTGAGAAGTGAAATTTTATAGAAAACCGAATTGGAAATCGGATTTGTTCCGATTCCGTCGGGTTTTGTAATTTCGTATTTTTTTTTAGAAAGAGAGAGAGAGATTAGAATGGGACTTACGGGTTTGGACAACACGAGAGTGATAAGGAAGAAGAGGGTTCGCCGGTATGTCGATTTGTCGCCGCGAGTTCCTAGCACGATCACCGGAAGTTCGCCATAGATTTCATTGGAGCTTCGCTTTTCGCTCGTTTTCAAAGTACACAAGATCTCTTGGAATTTTGAGAGAGTGGGCTCAGAAATTTAGGATGAGAGGGTAGAGGGTAGGGGGTGTATTTATAGGGTTAGGCTAGGGTTAGGGTAGGTGTAGGGTTTTTAATTAAAAAATGTAAAAATATATAAAAACCATTAATAAATGGAGTAAATGGGGGTTAATGGGCTCTCTGTAACCGATCTGAATATTTAAAGTATGCAGGAGAGTTGACGAGGAAAAGATACCCAACTTCTATGTTGGGAACTCGGCCGTCCGGCCGAGTCCGGTCGGCGGCGCCGGCCCGAGTCGACCGAGTCGGGCCAAGTCAGGGGTCCAGGGGGTGGGAGTCATCTGGGGTGATCACTGGTATATTTACTTTTTCATGTATAGTAGAAAATTTGTGAGAAACGCACGTGTAACTGTTGGTATTCTAAAAAATCAAAAACAAAATAATATTAAAAATAATGTGGGGCATGGGATTTGAACTCTGTTGGCTTGGTTCAGCAGTGCAAGGTATTACCAATGAGCTACAAGCTCCTTCTTGTAATTATGGAGTGAAATAAATACTTAAAGAGATATCAGCAACATTAATTACTCCAAGTATATATTGAATTTAAATCAATTCTTTGTACATTAAAAATGGAGTTGTTACAACTACGTACGTCCACTTCCATTGGATAAAACCATCATATGGTTATATACGAACTCGAAGGAACTTGTTCCAGATTCGAGAATGGTTTCCGGTTCTGGAGAAAATGAATAGGACTATTCAGTTGTCTTTTCTTTTTACCTTCTCTCAGGTTGCGGGTGCTCCTTCGATTAGGACGGTACACCTATTACGCTAATTGGATAGTCTTTATCCAAAGCATAGGCAGGTACCGAAAGGTAGAGAATGAAGAAAACCGATTAGCCTAAGTGAGGTGTATAGAAGGTAATAAATAAAGACAAATAAAGGGATTAGAAAGATGGCAAAGTAAATTGTGACTGTTTTTCACGACCATACCAAGTATTTCATCGCCACTCCTATTTCACCTTTGTATTTCTCCAGAACACTCCGTATCACTACGAAGATCCACAGTTTATTGGATAATCCATCATATGATTATATACGAACTCGAAGGAACTTGTTCCATTTCGGGGATGGATTCTGATTCAGGAGAAATAGGAATAAGGTTTATTCAGTTGTCTTTTATCTTTACCTTCTCTCGGATTGCGAGTGTTCCTAGGATTAGGACAGTACACCTATTACGCTTATTGGATAGTCTTCTTCCAAACCATAGGCTGGTGCCGAACGGTAGGGAATGAAGAAAACCATTTGGCCTAAAGGTGGTGTGCAGAAGGTAATGACTAAAGACATATAAAGGGATTTGGAGAGATGGCAAAGAAATATACGGTTACAGTCATGAATCTGGATAATGGAAGAGGTATTATTAGGAATACTAGGATACCCCTTCGAAACATTTTCATGTTTCAGTCTCGCTGCGCGTTGTTAACAGAAAACTGATTTCCCAATTAGTCCTTACTTCAGGGTATGTATTTACCAGGTTTGATTCTCACAACTATATGGTTTTACAGATGATGAGTAGGAGTAAGTTATTAGGAATTAGGTGATCATCCTCATTATATCGGGATTCGTTGTAATTGGTGATATTTGAGGAAATCGCCTGGGTTGTTTGCCGAACGGCAAATATTTGGTTTTGAATATCCGTTGTTATGCACCAATTTCAAATTGATATATCTGTACGTTTATTTTTATAAAATGAGATATAACATTTTGAAATTATGTCCATGACATTTACCTATATCAGTTGATGGTTAGGTAAGGAACATTCAACAGCGGTGTAATTCTTCAGAACCATAGTACAGTTTTCAACCTACGACACACAGGGTTTGAGTTATTTAACCAAGGAGACTTATACAAAGTATTGTATATTGTCCAGTGTCCATTAGGACAGAGGGGTTGGTCCTCGTACTGTAATCTGTTTACTTGTGACTTCTCTGGTTTTTAGACAAGTGTTTCGTAGAAATACAAGGTCTAAATTTTAAGAAGTTATAGGTATAAGAATAAAGTAGAGAACCAGGTGTCGCAAGTATCGGGATTCTTCAAGATAATCGAAAATGTAGATACTTGTGTATGATATTCAGTTGATAGTAATAGTTTTGAGAAACTTGTTTCTCTTTCAGGTTACTCATAATTGGATGCATTCCTAAGTTGAGTAATGCTGATCAGCCTCTGTCCATTTAGTTTACATGCACTGGAGACAGCTACATGATTTGAATCTTGTACCAATTAAATCAGTGCCTCTGTTTCTATATTGGATATAGAACGGTTCATATCTTAACGATGTTAAGGTACGGAGAGTTGTCCGGCTTATGCTTAAAACCAGATTCTGGATAACTCAAGGCACGTTTCTGTAATGGCTGTTTGTAGGTTGACTCAGGCTATGACGAGGGTTAACTTTCTACCATCTGGAAGATCAATAGTAATATTGTTCTTGACTCACCACAGTTTTAGTAAAATGGACTTTTCAGAAAACAGTTAGTGGGAGTATGATAGAACTGGAAGTGATTCCAGAACCGCAAACGATTACTGAAAATTTAATAGGACCTAAACATTCGATCTGGATTGACATTCCATTGGCCACTCCGCAGATATGGTGGGTAACCTCAGGCACCCGAGCGGTATTCCGTTAGCCTCAAGGACGGTGACAGGAAGGTTCTTGTTTACCCAAACTTGACACTACTGTTGTTCCAGGCTATGAGACCCAGCAGGAGGATGAGTATAGCATCGTTCTAAACTAGCTTTAGAAGTGCACGTATATATGACTCTGCCAGAGGGTTGTCGTAGTCAGTGGGAGCAGCGGAAGTATAGTGGACAAGAAGTTTATGTCTAAGGACTAAAGCAGATATAGCGGAGATAGATCATCTATTTTTGATGTGACAGTCATGGACTTTGACTTCATCAGAATAGGAGATGGATCTGTTAAGAAGGTAGTAGTGTGTGATGTTCTGGTATTTGGATGACATACACAGAGTAGGAAGTGAAATTCCTATACTACGATCGGTTATACTTTGGTTGTCACACTGATCAGTCGAAAATACTGCATTTTTAACATGGAAATTTCCCTAACATTTACACTCATATAAAAGTGTTCGGTATTCATATTGCACATATTACCAAATCATCTCTGAAATACCATATTGCATGTGTTAGACTTTTAAACCGGCACTTTTAGGGAAATTGTGTGTTTATCATGGCATCACATCATCCTTGTATTGCGCAACTCTTGTCCCGAGAAATTTTGCAGGAAATTACAGGAACAAAGCCAAAAGAGCTGATCAAAAATACGCCAACTCAAAGATATGTGATCTGGAAGTGATACAGAAAGCTAAATAAAAATAAAAATATCACAAAATGGCCCAAATCTCAGCCCAAGGAAGTAACAGAAAGACCAAGCCCTAAGGCTTCCAAACCGCCGCGGTTCCGCGGCGGGAGATGGCTTGCGCCGCGGAACCGCGGCGCTTTGATGAGATCAGCGCTCCAGATTTTTTACACGTGTCTCCCCTAACTGCCAAAGCTTCCAGAAGACCCCAGAAGCTCTACGTGGCACATCTAGAAGGCTCGGCTTAACAAACTCTTGGAGGGAAATTCAAATTTTGGGCTTAACAAACTTTTGGAGGGAAATTCAAATCTTTGGCTAACAAACTTTTGGAGGGAAATTTAAATCTCAAATCCTAGATCTAGAATTTGGAGGTCTATAAAAGAGAGCCTAGATCTAAGATGCAAAGTGTTCAATTCTTCATCTCTCCCTCTTCCCCCCACAAGTTGAGTGACACGACTTGTGCCAAATTCCAATTCAACTTCAAGATCAAGATCCCGAGATCAATTCAAGCAAGAAACCCTTCAACCTTTAGAAGCGACGCCGGATTTCAACGGAGCAAGAGATCCATACCGATCCACGACTCAAGGAGCCGAGCGAAGCCGAAATCGACGATCTAGTTCCTTCCTTTTGTAAATTCAAGAGAGTTGTAACGAAAATTGTCGATAAATAAAGGTGAAATTTCTATATCTTGCTTATCTTTGATTCAACATTATGATTCGATCTCAATTTGTGATTGCGTTTGATATCATGATGTTTGAGTAATCTCCGCTCGTGTAGGAATTGTGACGATCTTTAGATGATGATGATTTATATACTTTTACAATTCTTAAATCCTATAATGTTTTGAAATTCTAGTGCATCAAATGATTAATGACCTAGTTTCGGGATGATCCTTTCTTGATTGTGTTCACTCGAAACTAGGGAACAACGATTGATCATTTGATTGACCAGAAGCTAGAATTTGAATGAGATTCATTGAAAGGGTAAAGGATAAGACGAGGGAACCTTAGCTTCTTTGCAAAAATCCTTAACCTCAATGAATTATCATCGATCTAGTATCAATTCGCTAAAGGATAAGAACATGAAATCAATAGATCTCATCACATCTATAGATCCGATCTACTCCTACGAGCTACACTTCGAATCTTGATTGTTGGTTGGAAATCATCCCAAATTATCATTTCTTGATTTTAATGCTTTCTTAGATCTAGATTTTTCTCTTTCTTGAAATGCAATTTTAAATCATGAATTGTTTTCTTTTCTTTGCCTTAAATTTTCAACTCATCTAATTCAAGAATTGAACGGATCTCACTTTCCCTGTGGACGATCCGCACTTACTAACGCGCTACATCCGACACCGTTATTGATTGCGGTCAAAATATTTTTGGTTGTGATATCTATATACAATTTTCTAATAACCATACACAATCAGAAATCATTCAATCAAATGGCGCCGTTGCCGGGGATCATTTGATAAACACAACAAAAATCATCAATCAAATGGCGTCGTTGCCGGGGATCGTGTGCTATTTGTTCATTTTTTGAAATTTGAGCTGAAAAGTTTATTCCATCCATATTTTTTAGATCAAAACTTACGCAAACACTAATACGTGTTGTTGTGATTTGTGTGAGGAAATCTGGAGTTTGCTTTGAAATTGGAAAATTAATTGGATAATTCCAGAGGACTATGGAAGTGATCAGGAGTGTTCTGTAAATTTTTTGTCAAGAGATCCGACTAAGCCACCACGGAAGAGCGGTCTAAGACATCATTTGTCGCGGAACCGCCGCATCCTTGAGGGTTCTTTGTGAAATTTTTAGCAGGTAATTTCTATCTTTCTTATCTCCTTCTTAAAATCTGCTCCAATTAACAATTTGTTGCAGGCTTCTTTGCAAAAATCGCAGCGCCGCAAAAAGCAAAATAAATTGTGCTTGTTTTTGATTTTGTGGTTGTTTGCATAATTAATACGGACATTAAGGGGCACGGCCATATCCAGATTAGGTGGGGAGTTCATTACCCTTCTTAAGCCCCAAAAATCACAAACTTGCATCCGCATTTACCCTCATTAACTAAAAAATATCTAGAGATGACTCTAAGGACCGTCGCGCTCACTTAGGACAGAAGAAGGCCGTGGGTAATTTATTGCTTATCCGCGTTTCTTTTGTGGTGTCTAAGGCAAGTGTGTCGAAGGCTAGCGGTTACTTAATTAGGCCCACTACTTACGTAGTGGAGAACCTCCCATTTACCTGACACTTACCTGGCCATAGGAGAAACAAAGAGGCAGTGGAGGATTTTATCCTGCGACTTGTCTTTTGGAAGTTAGGAGCGGTCTAGAGCTTTGACCTAGGTGACCATAGATTTTAGGGTTGCTTGTTGCATTTGTTGTGATCGCATCATCTTTTCAAAATCCGTATCATTTTTCAAAACAAACACCGCATTCACTTCATTTCCCCTAATTATAAATCACGCTGCCACTTGTACTAACCCCTTTTAGTGCAAGATAGGCTGGACATGGGATTCTAGTGCCCGGCTTGTCCGCGTCCCCTCGATCGACTCCGAAGTCGGTATTTCTCCATTTACCTTTCTTTTACCCACCACCACCACACCCACATCGATGGATCCGTCTCCATCAAACTTCTTTTCCACTACCCTGCCGCCGTCCGTTGGTGCGCAGAATCCACCTCGCATCTCTCTCCAAGAGAGGTGCTATCCAACACGAGGCCCCCTTTCCACCTGTCTTTCCATTCCACCAGCCAACGGGGAAAATTTTCAGATTAAACCCCAATACATCAACCTTCTACCAAAATTTCACGGTCTCGAGTCTGAGGACGCATACGTGTTTATCACGAAATTTGAAAATGTATGCGCAATGTTTTTAGTTCTCGTTTTTGTTGAAAATAGGTCTTCGAGTTGTCGAAAAAGTGGTTGTGAAGAAGTATAGGATTCGCAGGCAGCTTACTTGTCCAGGTACACCTGAGCAGAACGGTGCCATATTTGGTTAAGAAAGAGTTTTGTTCGGGGGTACCTCACAGCTGTCTGTGGATGCTTTGCGTCTTCGTCTTCTCCCATTCACCCTGTGCGATATAGTTGAGAAGTGGCTGAATAACACTACCGCACATTCCATTTCAAACTGGGAAGAATTCGTCAAAGCATTCCTTAAGAAATTTTACCCACATCACAAAACAGCTCGAATCCGTAGCGAAATCAATCAATTCACCCAGCTTCCAAATGAAACATTTTCACAATGTCTTGAACGCTTTAAGGATCTGCTAGTTCAATGTCCACATCACGGCATCCCCAGATGGGATCTGTGCCGAATCATTTATGAGGGCATTAATCCTAACACCAGACAGACCCTTGAATTAATGTGTCGAGGCAATTTCATGACCAAAGATGATGGGGAAGCCTGGAAATTTTTTGAAGATTTCGCTGAAAGATCTTTACAGTGGGAGGGTGTGAGTCAATCATCTAGGGCTGGCAATAACCAATCGGAAGTTTCCATAGGAGTTAGAGCTGAAATTTCAGCTATGCAAAAGAAACTCGAGACTATGGAAAACAAATTTTTAGCTGCCGCCCTAAACCAAATGTCACTCTCCAAAACTGTACGTGGATGCTGTTCTGATCCATCACATCTCACGGAAGAATGTCCACGAAATTCTCCGTTTCAAGGTCACGAGCATATCAGTTCTGCTTACCAACAAGGACCTAGAAACGACCCATTTTCTTCCACACATAATCAGGGTTGGAGGAATCACCCGAATTTTGCTTGGAACCAATCACAATCTCAAAACACGGTTCCAACCCAAAACAATTTCCAAAGGGTCCCTCCACCACAACAGCAACCACAATTAAGTCAGCACCCCTTTCACGCACAAAACTTCCAAAATCCGGTCAACACACCTGCACCGTCCAATCCGTTGCAGTTGATCGGTTCAGATGAATCCTCTTCATTCATGAACTTGCTTTTGACAATAAAAACTTCCGTCGATGACATAAAGAGAAACTCTGCGTCCCAAAGCGAGACTATTAAATTGATGGAAGAAGAAATTGCACGTTTAAAAGCTGAAATGAGTGCAAGAGAGAGAGGGAAACTTCCAGCTCAACCTTTACCCAATCCTGGCTATTCACATCATGTGGATGCAATCACGTTGAGATTTGAAAGAGTGCTTGACAATCACGTTGGGGAAGAGTTTGATGACACTGAAAAATCTATCGATGACACCCCGGCTGAGACCTTTCCTCACACACCCGCTTCTGCTTCTGACTCTTGTTCTTCTACCCCACCGCCTTCTCGCGAGCCTATTCTCCATTTCCCTCTAGGCTCGCCACCTCAGCCCACCTCTTCTACTCCTCCACAGACGATCCCCACTTCTATTTTGGGATCGGGGACACACACTTCCTTCTCCTATGATGGACCCAGCGCTTATTGCTAAAGCACCTTATCCTAATCGGTTAAGGGCAAACACACCGAGTCCACATATGGAGAAGATTATGAACCTTTTTAACCAAGTTAACATCAACATCCCTCTCCTAGATGCCATCCAACAAGTTCCGTCCTGTGCGAAAACTCTTAAGAACTTGTGCACTAGGAAGAGAAAGACTCAAGTGCCGAAAAAGATATTCATGGCAAAGACGGTAGACACGGCTTTCCCCCAACAGTTACCGAGGAAACGTAAGGATCCTGGATATCCTACGATTTCCATTTCTATCGGGGAAAAACACATTAACCGTGCTCTACTAGACCTTGGCGCTAGTGTTAACTTGCTTCCATTCTCAGTGTATGAGCAGTTAGGGATCGGAGAGTTGAAGTCAACCCATTGCACTCTTCAGATGGCTGACCGATCAATCACCAAACCTAGGGGTGAACTGGAGGATGTGTTAATAAAAATCGGGGAATTTATATTCCCTGTGGACTTTATTGTAATTGATACACAGCCTGTAGCGAACCCACGGAATCAAATTCCGGTGATTTTAGGTCGCCCCTTTTTGGCCACTTCCAACGCTATCATCAACTGTCGTAATGGTTCTATGACCCTATCCTTCGGGAATAGGTCAATAAAGCTGAACATTTACAAGTTGGGAAGTGTACCCTCCGAACCTACTGCTCAGGTCTATTCTGTCGACTTAATGGATATCGACTGCAGCGAATTTGATGATCCTCCTGATACCGATCTTGACTCTTTTCATACGTTGTTGTTTGACCCAACTATGTATCATATACATACGGACTCTTCCACCGAGATATCCGGGTCTAACACTAATTATGAACCGTTCTTAGAGTCTGAAGATCACCCCGCACTTTGTGATGACATTATTCTTCGGGGTATTGACGGAACTATTGAGGAGATTTTCGCTGATGAACTCGCATTTTTGAATGACACGGGTGTTGAGATGACTCATCTGCCAATCAAGGAAATTGAACCTCCACCCCTTCTTCTGAACTGTAAGAAGAATGCGAGCAATCCATCACATTCACTACATCGTCTCTCCAAAATGAGACGCACACACACTCTCTTCCACCACTTGACATTTCCCCACTTCTTCTTCCACCAACCAGAGTACTGCATTGATAAAATTTTTGAATGGTTGGTGCTAACGTTTGGTCTTTGCAAAGCTTGGCATCGACCACTGATTTTTGACCCCCTTATGTGATTTTCAAAGATTAACATTGCATAACTCAAGTTTGGGGGGGGGGAATTTTTTCTGGCTCCCGAAAAGAAATTTTTTTGTAAAATTTTGAGCCAAAAATAAGTTTGGGGGAGGGTCTTCACTTATATATTTTGCCCCCACTAATAAATTCCTCCCGAGCGTACAGGTTTTTCGAGATTTAGCTGAAGGCAACAGTGAGGACACTGTTGAAAACAAGTTTGGGGGAGGTTTGTGCTTATTTTTGCATCATTTGCATATCATTTGCATAAGCACAAAACATTTTTGAAAACCTATAAAAATTTAAAAATTTTCAAAAAAAAATAAAAACATTTTTGTATATAAATAAGATAATAAAATATTAGATAGTGAATAATTACATCCATGATATTAGAAAAATTTAAGAAAACTAAGAAAATTAAAAGTTTTCTTATACGAACTAGTAATAAGTAGTTATGAGCCGTTGTCCCAAGGGTTAGTAAGATGGAGGAAGTCACTAATCTGAGAATAAAAATAAGTCTGAAAAATAGTTTCTATTCTGGAAAGCCAAACATTTTGAACGTTGATACCCTGCTATTCGCACTTACACACGTCTTAAAGCCCGGGATAGTAGAGGATACTTTGAAATGCTCTTGTCTTAAAGCCGATGTATGAAGGAAATAAAATAAATAAATAAAATATAAAGTGGTGAGAAAAATGGACACTGGTTTTGTTATCACCGAGGTCAATAAAAAATATATAGCGAGGGTGCCTCTTCACCTAGTGCCCTAAGGCCAACTGGTCTGGGAGTCACTGCTATGCCTTAGGTGGTGCAAGACGAGGAAAATACACCAAATAAGCAAAGCACATGAGTAATCGGTCGGTTAGTACCTCAAGAAGTATTAACGGTCGCATGAAAGTGTGTGAGCAATTTCATTTAAATATTCATTAATCAAAAAGTACTGAGGCTGATGGGCAAGAGTATGATAGCTTGAATTGAATTCTCCGGGTGTAGGGATGTCCTTTACACACACGCAGGGTGATATGATCGATGTATGGAAGAAAGATAGGAATGAAGAATAAGACGATGTTTTATTGATGGAGGACGTGATTTCCAACATCTTTTCATGACCATTAAGATAGGGCTCATGACAATCGAAAAGCTAGCTTAGTTGGAAATCCTAATTTTTAAAGGCTTTTCTTTTATGATTCTTGTCTTTAAATGTAATATTCATGATCTTCCTTTTATTATTGGATTTTGTGGGTGCAATCCGCTGAAAAGCCTCAGGAGACAACACTTCTCCTACTAGGGACACCTAGAGGTTTAAAGGCTTGTTGCACGTGCTCAGTGCAATCGTGTTGCCTACGAAAGTGTGCTTTTCTATTTCTTTATTTTCTCCTTCTCTTTTTAATAAAACAGTTCGATCGAGACGATCGAAAATAAGTTTGGGGGAATTTGATCAGTCGAAAATACTGCATTTTTAACACGGAAATTTCCCTAACATTTGCACTCATATAAAAGTGTTCGGTATTCATATTGCACATATTACCAAATCATCTCTGAAATACCAGATTGCATGTGTTAGACTTTTAAACTGGCACTTTTAGGGAAATTGTGTGTTTATCATGGCATCGCATCATCCTTGTATTGCGCAACTCTTGTCCCGAGAAATTTTGCAGGAAATTACAGGAACAAAGCCAAATGAGCTGATCAAAAATACGCCAACTCAAAGATATGTGATCTGGAAGTGATATAGAAAGCTAAATAAAAATAAAAATATCACAAAATGGCCCAAATCTCAGCCCAAGGAAGTAACAGAAAGACCAAGCCCTAAGGCTTCTAAACCGCCGCGGTTCCGCGGCGGGAGATGGCTTGCGCCGCGGAACCGCGGCGCTTTGATGAGATCAGCGCTCCAGATTTTTTACACGTGTCTCCCCTAACTGCCAAAGCTTCCAGAAGACCCCAGAAGCTCTACGTGGCACATCTAGAAGGCTCGGCTTAACAAACTCTTGGAGGGAAATTCAAATATTGGGCTTAACAAACTTTTGGAGGGAAATTCAAATCTTTGGCTAACAAACTTTTGGAGGGAAATTTAAATCTCAAATCCTAGGTCTAGAATTTGGAGGTCTATAAAAGAGAGCCTAGATCTAAGGTGCAAAGTGTTCAATTCTTCATCTCTCCCTCTTCCCCCCACAAGTTGAGTGACACGACTTGTGCCAAATTCCAATTCAACTTCAAGATCAAGATCCCGAGATCAATTCAAGCAAGAAACCCTTCAACCTTTAGAAGCGACGCCGGATTTCAACGGAGCAAGAGATCCACGCCGATCCGCGACTCAAGGAGCCGAGCAAAGCCGAAATCGACGATCTAGTTCCTTCCTTTTGTAAATTCAAGAGAGTTGTAACGAAAATTGTCGATAAATAAAGGTGAAATTTCTATATCTTGCTTATCTTTGATTCAACATTATGATTCGATCTCAATTTGTGATTACGTTTGATATCATGATGTTTGAGTAATCTCCGCTCGTGTAGGAGTTGTGACGATCTTTAGATGATGATGATTTATATACTTTTACAATTCTTAAATCCTATAATGTTTTGAAATTCTAGTGCATCAAATGATTAATGACCTAGTTTCGGGATGATCCTTTCTTGATTGTGTTCACTCGAAACTAGGGAACAACGATTGATCATTTGATTGACTAGAAACTAGAATTTGAATGAGATTCATTGAAAGGGTAAAGGATAAGACGAGGGAACCTTAGCTTCTTCGCAAAAATCCTTAACCTCAATGAATTATCATCGATCTAGTATCAATTTGCTAAAGGATAAGAACATGAAATCAATAGATCTCATCACATCTATAGATCCGATCTACTCCTACGAACTACATTTCGAATCTTGATTGTTGGTTGGAAATCATCCCAAATTATCATTTCTTGATTTTAATGCTTTCTTAGATCTAGATTTTTCTCTTTCTTGAAATGCAATTTTAAATCATGAATTGTTTTCTTTTCTTTGCCTTAAATTTTCAACTCATCTAATTCAAGAATTGAACGGATCTCACTTTCCCTGTGGACGATCCGCACTTACTAACGCGCTACATCCGACACCGTTATTGATTGCGGTCAAAATATTTTTGGTTGTGATATCTATATACAATTTTCTAAAAACCATATACAATCGGAAATCATTCAATCAAATGGCGCCGTTGCCGGGGATCATTTGATAAACACAACAAAAATCATCAATCACACACAGTGGTTTCTCCACATAGGATATAGATGTAATATCAGACATTCTGGTTACTAGATCTATGATTTTAGATCTAGAGTTGGGTAGTTTCCCAATTAGGGTACTTATACAGTATTCTATATGTATTTTAGAATGGACGACTCCTGGCATGGCAGCATACCTGCAGGTGATGGAGTCACCCTCTCTAAAGGTGTCTTGCAGACTAAAGGGGAGCGGGATGCGCATGATTGGCATATCACTTGCTTAGGTTATTGAGTCAATCATGAGATGTCAAGTACCACACCAGATGTTGTTTTTGCACTAGATGCAATAAGTTGATATTAATCCAATCCTGGAGAAACATTCGGAAGCAGTTTTAGAACATAAGTGGATGTTCTAGGGATATGATAACAACAACCCCTTTTAGGAGACGGTTATCATTCCAGGCTTCCAAAATGACCTGGATGACAGAGTGACCGTCAGAGTTATAGTTTTCCCTCTGACGAGGGGCAGTAGTTTGGACAGGTGATCCAAGTGGACACCGAGGGAGGCATGACGTAGGATACTGATTAAATTCAGTTGACGATACAGTCTAAGAATTTTGGATTTGGTGTTCATTTATGAAATAGGTCCCATCAGATATCCAGACATATTCTAAGACATGTATTGCTCATTTTGGGAGATGGCTTTCTCCGCGAACTTGAGATAAAGAGAGACATAGAAAGAATAATCAGGGCGGATCCACTCACTGAGGCTATTCCTCGAATGCATAGTTTTGCAAACGGGCTTTGTGAGACTGATCAGTAGAGGAGTTGGGTGTTCGGTATCACACGGGCTGTGAGTATGCGACATCGCAATAATTAGCCTTGAGTGCAAGTGGGAGATTGTTGGATATAGTGCCCTCAAAATCAGTTATTGGATCGCAAGCACGTGATTGCAATGATTGAGGGAGGACCCATGCCGGTAGGACAGTCTTACTCAAGATGATAGTATACTATCTGGTTTATCTTTATCATCGTGTACATGCTTTAGGTGATATTACAGATTACTATTACACGTTGATAGAGCCCTTAGGATTCTTGCTTGACGGCCAGCAGTATGATGGCGATCATATACATGGGAGCTGGGGTCTATAAGCACATCCTTAAAAGGTCCCTAGTCGAGGGAGTTTCGAGACAGGGCATCGATACACCAGAGTAGACTAGTGTATACAGATCGAGACCCCGACGAGGGGCGGTGGCTGGTCTCACAAGCCATTGGTGTCAGTTGGTTCACCTAAGACGCATACAGGTGCTCATTGGGTTATGAGTACACCGGATAGGACTCACCGGGAACATGCTAGTTGGTTTTATAGCTAGCGTCAGATAGCAGTTCCCTGGTGACATGTGTACAGGTTAGTTCATCGACCTAAGATCGTCATTTGTCTCGTGTGAATTTCTACTGTGCTTTGATTACTACCCTACCATGGCTCAAAGGAGTCGTGCAAACAGATTTTAGTTGGGTACAGTCCCGAGCCACATGGAGGCAGTGAGCGGATCGGCAGGGGGTTCGTCTTTCCCGGTATTGGGGGTGAGATCGCGCTGTGTCTAGGAGAGCCATTACACGAAGTCCTTGGCCAAGGCAGGAGATTTACTGGTAGGTATTCCAGTAGTATCTCAGGGTGTTCTTGGCTACACTCCGACACGACTTGTACCGCTTTTGGGGGTCTGACTTTTACGAACCCCCTAGGCCCGACATGGCGATACTCATAGACGAACAAACCGGACTGTACGGATATTGTCACTGACAGGCTCAGTAGGGTGTCAGGATGAGTTCGCTCATCGACCTCCCTTTTGGTCAATACCTGGTAGCCCGTTACGTACGGCTAGTACCACTGACGTGCTAGTGGTTAAATCCATAGCCAAAGTATTGACGAGTCTTTAGAGTCCCCCACAGACAGTTTCTCAAGTTTCGGGCGAAACGTTGTATAGTCTGTATGGTATTATGGCAGGGTTCGATCATATACGTGCAGTCATGCACGGATCATGATCGGACGAATCATACTAGTGGGCTTTGGTTTAAGCCGGATCCTAGTATTAGATATGTTGGATTACTTTAGTCTCATCGCATTCGCATTCAGTCAGAATGCGGATGCAGGTATGTATATACAGGTGAGGGGTATCCTTGTGATCCTTCATGAGTTTACTTTAGATGTTGCTGTATCTTTTTGTTGAACTAAACATTTGGGTTAATGTTTATTTTGGTGGAAATTATGAGCTTAGTTCATGATGAGGTGCATTTAATATGACATGGACATGTTTAGTGACTCATGGTCTCTTTATTTGTGCTAATGTCACATTAAGATTTTTTTATTGTGTTGAATTGATGGATGGAGAGAGAGAGGGCAGCCATAAGCTTGGGGTTTGCTCTTGTATTATTATTCTTGCTCTCATTTTATCAACACAACACAATAGAAAAAGAAAGCCTCTTCTTCTTCTTCTTCCTCTATCTCACCATTTCCGCTAATGGCATCATCTTCAACCTCCATCCATACACTCTCATATGTTGAGAATCAATGGATGCTTGAGACAAAGTTATCACACACATTCTCTACATCACCTTGGACACGTCGGCTACCAAACTTCGTGTCCGAGTTGCTTCGGATGAAGCGGGAGCCCGAAAAAAGACTCATTGATGTGGTGCCCTTTCCGACGAGGAGACCGGAGATCGGAGATGCCGCGAGGAGCTTGGGATGGTGGCCAAAGACCGAAGGACACGGATCGATCGGTATAGCCACTCTTATTTCTTAGTAGTTTGCTAGTTTAGCGTTAATGGTTAGATCCGGGTGAAAGACTACGATAGCGCCGGTTTCCTAAAAAGTTTTTTTTTCCGCATTTGGCCTCGGATTGACGGCCAGGGAGCTACCGTAGACTTACAGCTAGCGCACCTGTGTTTGACACGTAGTGCGCTGCTTAGAGCGCAGCGCACCTAGCGCTAGCGCACACGTGGCGTGCTGCTTAGAGCGCAACGCATCTAGCGCTAGCGCCCACGTGCTTTGCACGTGGTGCGCTGCTTAGGGCGCATCGCACTTGGCGCTGCATCTGAAGCGTTGCTTCATTTCAAAAATTTGAATTTTAAACAGAGCCTTGCTCTGATTGGGGGAAACAATCCCTACCCTGACTAGGCCTTATGCATTATTAGTGCTATTTCTTATTACAATGATTACATTCTGTAACATCGTATTCGAAATTTAGTTCACTATTTTGTGCTTACAAAAATTTTTTTTTTTTGCGTGTTATCAACTACTTTCGTTTTACTTATTCTAAATACTATACTATTCTTCATATTTTCAATAGCACAAATATATGCCATCATATACTATTTTGTTTTATTTTCGCTTATTTCGCCATACGGGTTTTCTCGAGTTATTTTAAATTGCTTGGTCGATAATTTTACTAAAATATTTTTGGCTTATCATCCAATTCTTCACTATTGGTTATTATTGATATTCTTTTTACGTGTATTGTGTATATAGTTTTCATTATAGATGGTTATGCCTCGTGCCTTCTATGCCTAATCCTTTACTTACTTCATTTTTTATATATATATAGACCTTTGACTTTCGTCTAGTTGCTTTTACGTAAATCATTATAAAGTAATATTTGTTTTATGCTTTGCACATGACTTTTTAGGACTTGTCGTTATTTTAAATTTCGAGAACGAAATTTTATATAAGTGGGGTATGATATAATACCCAGTTTTCTTTAAAAGTATTTTCAGTATTTATAAATAAATATTTCCAAAATTCTTCCCAATTTAAATAATTCTAATTTTAATTTTTCTAAATCTTACCTTGACTAAACTCTATTATCAATTTTCTTTTTGTCCCTTCTTCTTTTTATCTCTCTTGAGCCCAGCCCGCTCTCTTGGTTTCTTTTCTATTTTCCCTTAAAGCCCAACCCCTGCCCAAACTCAGCCCAGCCCATTGTTTTCTCTTCACTAAACCCATACCCCTCCCCTCACCCGACCCGACCCGTTTCGCTCCTCCTTCTCTCCCCCGTTCTTTCCTTTCCCGCTCTTTCTTTCCCCTACGTCGCCGCCCGTTCCTGAGCCCCCGCCCCTCGTCGTGACCACGTCTCTAACTCCGACCCACGACCTCGCGCGCGCTGCTCCCTCCTTCTCTTCACGTATTTCGCTCCTCCCTTTCTCACTCTCATTCTACCCCCCGCTCCCGAGAACACCACAACAGCCATCGCAACTCCAACCCATGCCGCAACCACCATCGACCCCTCACTGGACCTACACCTCTCCTCCTCTACCTCACGATGAGAACCCCTGCAGCCTGAGACCCCATGCATCGCCGAGCTTCCCCACTGCAAACCCACCTCGCCGTCACCTTCTTTCCCCCAGCCAACCCACTGCATCACCACCATCGAGGCAATCATCGCCGGCAACCCCTGCTCACTCCTCGCCGACCCTCGACCTCACCAACACCACGACCTCCTCCCTTCACTACCTCAACATCACCGGCACCCACTGCTGTCGCCAAAACCCAACCGAGCCACCCCAACACTCCTATCCCCGTCGCTGGCGACCACCTCAGCTGCCCCAGCTGCCTCCCTCTAGTGCCCGAACGCCTCCGACGCCCCCTCACCGTCGACCGTAGCTACCTCGCCCCAGCAACCTAAGCCGTCGCCGCCGAGAACTCGGGCTCAAGCCTAGTCGTGTTGCCGTGCCGCGTCCGTATCGCGATCGCGCCGTTGCCGCTGCCATACCATCGTCGATACGTCACCAGGCAAGTATATTACTTTCTTTATGTTATTAGTTCGTAGTTAATTCAGTTTAGAACTAATATCGTAGATATATATTTCGTGCGAGCCTATACGATGCAAGTGTTTGGTTTGGAACGTTAGGTGAAAACATAGCTTTAAATGGCGGAACTTGTGATCCTTGGACCCGTCTACTATTTAATGATGTGCTGTGGTAATTTGGTTGAAAACCACGGTCGTTTCACCTATGTAATGCTATTCCCGATAGTCGGTACGGAACCTGAATTTCCTGAACATGCTAGACCATTAAATTCACATTAAATATTTTACGGATTGGATTTTGGCGTTCCATGGCTCCTATCGAAGCCAACGGGATAGTCTATAGAACCCTATAATCGATATCTAAAATTGAACTAGTTCCGATAAAGGAAATCGTGGAGGATTACGATTCTGGACTGCAGTCCAGAACGGAAATCCCAGTTAACCCCTGTTTTTGAATCCCTGTATATTCCTGTTCAAATACGAGAATGTGCGGAACCCTATATATTTGCGTATAAAATTGAGTTATATTTCTTACTCCACTGGTTTCACTGGATTCCTGTTCTGTTTGATATTTTTAACACATTTTATAATATCGACATGTCTAGCTGAGTTCTGCAGTGACAGATTTTACACATGAACCATAACCTGATCATAACTCCCTGTTGGGATAGTATATTATCAATCCGCTAATTGGGGTGGAAACCTAACTGATAACCCTAAATGTTGTTCAACTATAGCGTTGCCTAATTACGATCCCAACTAGGATTAAGATGTGTTACGAAACGGACTTCCAATTCTGAAACCGGATTTCCAGCAGCGAACACTTAAATTGAAATGGCTGTATCTAGCAAACCTGAAACCCGATTGGTACGAAACCAATTTTTATGGATAGATAATTAAACATAATGCTTACCCCGTTTACATTGTTTCGCTTAATTCTGCATGTATGATTTATAGTAAATTATGCAAGTGGTAGGATACTGACTGATGATATTTTGTTCATATCACAATTATTGTATTCTCATCATATCATATAGATGTCATTGCATTGGTAACCTAATGATCGTGTGCATTAGCCAGTGTTAGGTATTAGTGTTTGATTGTGGTAAGTACGTTAGTATTTAAGCATGAATGGATAAGTGAAAGTGACGCGTACTTGTACACAATCAGCGGACCCTATTGATTTATTGCATTGTCGACGCCTATGAGACGTATATAAGTGTAACCATAACTGGAATGGGACGGTTATGGAGCACTTATATTAGTGTCACAGCTAAGGCACCAAATACTATCCATTTACCTTGGGTACCTGTCGAGACATGCTTGATGGAGATCCTGTCTCCAGTTCTCGCGTAGACTTGTCATGGACCGACTAGTATTTGAGTATATGGTTGGTGTTTGATGTAGATCACGGGGTGTGGGGGTAGTTTGAGTGTGAGTTCAACATGATCTCGGGAGTCCCATTGCCGGCACATACAGCGATTCTGGAGATATATGGGTGATATTACTGATTATTAGCGAGCGACTCGGGCCCGTGTTCCCTTGTCCTTGGGTCCTACCCTTGGGTGGGGGATACTCACAAGTGGTTGACTCTCACAGTTGGACCGACGATAGGTTTAGCGACTGTACAGTGAGACTTAGAGACTGATAGGGTTAGTGACATTGACATGCATTGCTTACTGATTCAATATACCTGCCATACTGTTTACTGTTTTACTGTTTACCCGTACTGCTACGTCATGCTCATGTTATTACTCCATGCTTACTGTTTCATGTTCGTCATCATTGCATGTGTTTATATTGTGTGTGTGTATGTGTGTGTGTGTGTGTGTGTGTGTGTGTATTGCTATTGTGTCGCTCTGACGACCTGAGTATGCATGCTCAGAGTGAGAAGTGGATTTAGCTTGGACCAGGACTTGACGTACCTCGAGAACACTGTGGACATCTGGATCAGCGACTCAGCGCTACACTTCCTTGATCTCTATCGGGTCAGTGTTTTGTATTTGTTTCGATTTAGTGACTGCATTTCTCATTACCTGTGCATTGAGTACTGATTACCACGTAAAGCTAGAAGCCGAAGTGTGACTACGGCAGGATGATTCCTTGACCGTATGAGCATGTCTGAGAGATTATATAAATTGAAACTTGATATTATCTTTGCTGAATCCTTATTCACTATGCATCGTCATGTTGGAATTAAGCGTAGTATAATAAATGATAATTCTTCTTACTTGTGGCGTAAACGTTTAGATCATATATCCAAGGAAAGATTAGAAAAATTAATAAAGAATAATATTCTTTTGAATCTAGATTTTACTGATCTTGAAATATGTGTAGATTGCATTAAAAGAAAGCAAACCAAATATTACAAAATAGGAGCCACAAGAAGGAAAAATCTTCTCTAGGAGGGCTTGCACCATACAAGCCTCTCTAAACCCCTTAGATGAGCTTCCCTTGCATAAAAGATAAGCCCATCCAAGGGCTATGGAAGGGCTTGCATGGTGTAAGCCCTTGCATACTAGATTTCCCCCTACAAGAAGTACCCAACTTCTTGAAATAATACACATCAATATATGTGTACCTTTTGATGCTCCAGCTTTTAATGGAGAAAAATATTTTATTTCCTTCATCGATTATTTTTCACATTATGGTTATATCTATCTACTTCATGAAAAATCTCAAGCTGTAAACGCACTTAAGGTGTATGTAAATGAAGTTGAAAGACAATTAGAGAAAAAAGTGAAAATTATAAGGTCTGATAGGGGTGTTTGATATTACGGAAAGTATGTTGAGTCAGGATAATATTCAGGTCTATTTGCAAATTCTTCAAAAGTCGTGGCATATGTGCACAATATACTATGTCAGGCACTCCTTAACAAAATGTTGCTGAAAGGCATAATCGGATGTTAATGGATATGGTTAGAAGTATGATGAGTAACTCCTCATTACCAAAATCATTGTGGATACATGCACTTATTAAGCTAGGTACCTAGTAAAGAAGTTCCAAAAACACCTTTTGAACTGTGGATTGGGAGAAAACCTAGTTTAAGGCACCTGCATGTTTAGGATTGCCAAGCGGAAGCAAGAATTTATAATCCACATGAAAAGAAATTAGATTCTCGAACGATCAGTGATTAGTTTATAGGTTACGTAAAGAAATCTAATTGATATATGTTTTATTATCCAAATCATAGTTAGAGAATTGTAGAAACCGGAAATGCGAAATTCATTGAAAATGGTGAAGTTAATGGAAGTGATAAACATCAAAATGCGGATATAAAGGAAGTTAGGGTAAATATTTTTATACCTATGACAATTCTTTCATTTACCCCTTCACATGTTGCTCCAGTGGTCGAGGAACATCTTAACGATACTGAACAACATGTAAATAATGAATCACCCTTTGAAGAAACTAATTCACAAAGATCTAATGTAAACGAATAACTGGAAATACCATTAAGAAGATCTCTCAAAGGGAAAGACGATCGGCTATTCCGGATGATTATATGGTTTATTTACAAGAATTAGTTTTTGATATTTGGATTAATAAAGATCCGGTTTTTTATTCACAAGCCATAAAAGGTTCTGAGTTTGATAAATGGATTGATGCTATGAAAGATGAGTTAAAATCCATGGAGCAAAACAATGTTTGTGATCTCGTTGAATTGCCAGAAAATTCTAAACGAGTCGGGTGTAAATGGGTTTTAAAACTAAACGCGATTCAAATAGCAATATTAAACGATATAAAACTAGACTTGTTGCCAAGGGTTATACTCAAAAGAATGTCATTGATTATAAAGAGACATTTTCACCTGTCTCAAAGAAAGACTTATTAAGAATTATTATGACATTGGTGGCTCATTATTACCTAGAATTATACCAAATGGATGTGAAAACTGCCTTTCTTAATGATGATCTTAAGGAATAACTTTATATGGATCAACCTGAAGGTTTCTCAATAGAAGGAAAAGGTCACATGGTGTGTAAACTTAAAAAATCAATATATGGACTTAAACAAGCTTCTCGACAATGGCATATAAAGTTTAATGATACCATTACATCTTTCAGATTTAAGGAAAATAATGTTGATCGTTGCATATACCGAAAGATCAGTGGGAGTAAATTTATATTTTTAGTTCTATATGTTGATGATATTCTTCTTTGTGCTAATGATCTTGGATTGTTGCATGAGACAAAAAAATTTCTCTCAGAAAAATTTAAAATGAAAGATATAAAAGAGACATCCTATGTGATAAGAATTGAAATATTTTGTGATAGATCACAAGGACTATTTGGATTGTCTAATAAAGGCTATATCGAAAGAATTCTAGAGAAATTTAATATGGCTAAATGTTCAGCTGGAATTATTCCCATACAGAAAGGGGACAAATTCAGTCTCATGCAATGTCCAAAGAACGACGTGGAACGTAAAGAAATGGAATCAATTCCATATGCTTAAGTTGTTAGCAGTTTATTGTATGTGCAAACCAGTACTAGACTAGATATCAGCTTCGTGGTTGGAATGTTGGGCAGGTATCAAACTAACCCTGGAATTGAGCACTGGAAAACTGCAAAGAAAGTATTAAGATACCTACAAGGAACAAAGAATTACATGCTTGTGTATAGAAAATCCAACCAATTAGAAGTGATTGGATACTCGGATTCAGATTTTGCTGGATGTCTTGATTGCAGAAAATCCACATTTAGGTATCTGTTTCAATTAGCTAAAGGAACATTATCATGGAAAAGTGCAAAACAGTCTATTATTGCTTCATCCACTATGGAAGCAGAGTTTGTAACATATTTTGAAGCTACAATTCATGCGTTATGACTGCGAAACTTTATTTCAGGACTTGGGGTTGTCGACACCATTACCAAGTCGCTGAAAATTTATTGTGATAATTCTGCAGCAGTATTCTTCTCCGAGAACGATAAATATTCAAAGGGTGCTAAACATATAGAATTAAAGTATTTTTCGGTCAAGGAGGAGGTTTAGAAACAAAGAGTGTCTATTGAATATATTAGGACAGATCTCATGATAGCAGATTTTTTAACAAAAGGACTACAACCAAAACTATTTAAAGAACATGTACATAGAATGAGACTTGGTTGTGCCGATAATTAATGTTTTATGATTGTATTACCACTCGAGCTTTATGATATGTTTCTGACATATATTAATTAATTTCCCGTTTTCAGTATGGTGTACACATAATTGCATTATGATTGTAGTAGGAAAGTTTCTATGTGACATTATTATGGACCTTTATGAAATTTATATCACTTATGAATCGAGTATGGTAAACCATAAGTGTTATAGTATATGGATGGAAGTGTGTTGATTAAAATAATACACAACCGCCATAACTCTTACTTAACGATTTATCATATGATGGTAATTACGATGAACATTATGAATGAGATTTATTTATGCTATTAACTTAATCAGGCCAAGTGGGAGAATGTTGGAAGTTATTTAATAATGACACATGGGAATGAGTAGTTTCTTTTGTAACTTCTCTTGGTAGTGTAATGGCCCTTAGGTAATTTATAACTTCCCGCTGTAATGGCACATGAATAGTTTCTTTATAACTTCCTTTAGTGACATTAATTTCTCCATCATGTCATTAGTAAGAACAAATCTCATCCGTTAATCTTGAAAATTCGGTTAACTTGATGGACGTACCAGATTGAACGGAAAGACTTATAAATAGGTACCCTTCTTGCCTGTAAAAACATACATGAAATGCTCTATCAAAATTTCATGATATAAATTTAAAGGGATAAAGGGAAAGAAACCAAGAAATTCGTCAAGGAATTTCCGCTCTTTCATTATGGCTTCTTCATCCTCGAATTCGGATACGCTCTCTAATTTTTTTATTGTCTTGTAATAATTATTAATTCAAAGATCCATGTATACTTGATGTTTCCGTATAAAGTATATATTCTAACACACACATACAGGGAGATCCATCAATCTCAGTCTTATAAACATTCCAAGATCATTAAACTAAACTTGATGATGTATACAAGGTTTAACTTTGTGATGAAACCCGGTTTTCCCCCTTCAATAATATAAAGCTATAGAAAAAGATAGGTTAAATATAGAGAAGGTGAATTATTTAAGACTTACCACTAGAGCCTACAATCAAGCCCAGACTAAGCCCAAGTTTCAACTGAAACATAACCCAAAATTGTAGGATCAGAGATAAACTTATGATCTGGGAATCATTTGTCGAAATCTTTAAAAAATTCTGGATACGCATGAATTAACTTACTGATAAGATGCTACTAAAAGATATAAACATGGTATCCTAATTCAACTCTAACTAAAATAATAAAATTAACAAATAGATAGAGCAAATAACATATAAATACTATCTAAAACATCGATATTCACATTCAGATTCTTAAACGAACCACAAAGAATTCATTTGTTTCACCTGTCTTGAATACATGCGGCCTGCTCGAGATCGGAGCCTTATATTGTAATCAATGAATTTATTTTATTAAATTGTAATTTTCCAGGTTAGGACCAAGATGTACCTAGGCACTGATCTATATGGCACGGGTTCGGATACATGATACGATACGATACAGATTCGAAATATTCTAAAAACCTAGGATACGTGATACATTTTTATATCGATTTTAAATTAAATAAATATGTATTAATATGAATAATTATAATATAAATAATTATAATACAAATCAATAATGTTATCATGTTAGATATTCAATACACTTTCAAATTTTCGAGAGCCTTAATTCTCAAGAGAAAGAAAAAAGACGCCAGTTTGAGAAAGGCTGATGAGACATTTATAAGTCCGAGCGAATCCGAAAAAATCTGAGAGTTCCGAGAGTTTCAGACTCCGATTCGCAATCGGGGACGATTCTTGAGGCATTTACAAGTATCCATGCTTCATAGGCACTGGTCATACTCTTTTGCAATTATCAATATCCCAAGCTCAAATTTGCGTGTCTGAATTCTTACCACAGAAATATAAATCCTGAAACAACTCAGGAAGATTAATTTGGTGGACTCCAGGGTCTCCAAATGAGTTATCAAAAATATTTGGCCATCTCAAGCAATTCGATAATTCTTCAACGTGAAAGTTCTAATGAAAAAACATAAGGTAATTTTCCATTTCAGATGAAGATCTTCGGTGAGAAATAGATGCTCAGATTTCTGCTTTAGCTTCTATCAGCGATTGAAATTATTGGGTGATCATAACTAAGGGGTAACTATTGGGAATCTTCCCTTCTGAAATCCATCGTCGAGGGAAAAATCCCGTTTTAAATGTTCGAGCATGCAATGTACAACAATCCGTAAGAAGAAAAATCAACACAAAGGATTTTAACGTGATTCGACCTACTAGTCTAATCCACAGGGCAAATATGAAGAATCCATTGATATAAGAAAGAGTATAACCGACACCTTATCTTCTCCTTGATTTGATCTTCTAAATACATTAACATTTTTCAAATCTAAATTTGAACTCTAATATCAAAATGAAGATAAAGCTTATGAGATTTCACAAGTCTTGACTCTCTCTTACATCTCATCTCTCTTCACTTAATCTCATCTCAAAAGAGGGAAGTTACAACTCTCATAAAGTTAAAACTATATATTTCTTATTTTAGTCTTAGCCTTAGCCCTTGTGCCAACGCCTTTGCTTTTGCCTTTGTCTTTGTTGTGCCAATTCTCCTTGATGAAAGCATCTCTTTATTTATAGCATATAATAAAGCTTCTCTTACTTAAATTAGGATCAAATCGAATATATCCTCTTTTTTAAATTTATATATAAATTTAAATAAGAGACTTATCTTAATCCTATCTATAACAACAAACTATTTAAATTTATATTAATATCAACAATTTCCATCTTAGTTTAAATTTAGATAAACCTTTGAGTATGCTCTCATCTTTTTTCTATTAGGAGTGCACACCAACGGATTATTTTGGCCCAACTGTCTGAGTCCGATCTGGAATCCCTGCGATCCACAAACTGTAAATAGGTGATCAACTAGATATGAGACACAACTCCAACAATCTCCACATTGATTCAAATCCGTTGAGCCTAATAACTTAAGATTCATTGTTATTCTCATCCTCCTCCTTCGCAGACGACCTCACACATACAATTTGCTCCTTCTCGGAACCCTTGTACCATCTTCATTATTTCCATATCAAGCATCATTATCAAAATCGCCACTCCCGAGTACTCATGATCACCACATCATACTCTTTCCCTGAGCACTCATGACCACTACACCGTACTCTATCTTAGGCCAAAACATTGGAAACCCTTATCCGTAAACACATGGAAAGATCCTTGCAATGCGCCATATCTAGAAGTAACCCTTCACCAATCAATATGAAGATACACACCTCACCGTGAATCACTGTGCAAATCTCAAGCTTTCCTTGATGATTTGACTGCTACCATACACTCAACTTTTGTTGTCGACAATGCCACAGTACTCTGTAACATTTCTCCAACTAATAGACCCAACCATCCTAACGAGTCTATGTCCTGTAGTCAATCCCTTGACCATCACGAACACGTGCATAGTCTCATTTATTTCCTCCATCAAAACTGCAATGTATTTAATACACTTACCTTGAATTCGATATCTATCGATCCACCAAGCCATAACAAATAATCACATGACTTGGTTCATACCATACCATATACGTGTGATCCTACCGCTCTTGCATATGGTATCCGGGACATCCTTCTCTTTTGTGCTAGATGGACACACTGTGAAAAAGAGTCGAAGTGGTCGATGATAGAACTACTCACCAACCAACTCCTCCATTCTGAATCGCTTTAGAATTATCTTGATGCACATCCTTCAAATTAGCTTAATCTGCTAGCTTCTACGTCCTGCTCTATCATGAGCATTTCCACAACACCAAGATCCTTTGTATCTAACTCTAATCCGAATTGATGACTCAGCTCCCTGATCTGCAGCATACTCTTCGTTAGTACCACTTTGATGAAGTATGCTTGATTACACGAGAATAATTCTCATTGTAGCCATCTCCACATTAGGGGCATATCTTTTGGCCACTAGCTTGACCTGCATTGCCCACATCATTTCTTGCGAAATACCCATAAGCAATCTATAACTCTCATCCGCTGTGGTACACCTATTTATCTTCACGTCAACATGGCACTTATGATCATCAACGCGTTATATCTTTTACTTCGGTTTCATGAATTTGGTGACGATCATCTGCCTTGGGCTCCTGGTACACCAAAACATTCTCTGGCTTTGTAGATGTATCAGTGCACCCATCCCGTTTCCGAAAATCATGTTACTCCACCTTAATCGAAGTCTCTTTACATACTTTGAATTCACTATATTTGAAGTCCCTTACACTGCTGTAACGTTGACTCTAATTTGATTCGCATAAATATGTGAATAAGTAGGGCACCTAAATACTCTCCGTGAATCATAACGTACAGACTCTATAATCCATATCTTTTCTTAGATCTGAAGATATATGGCTGTAGACAACTGTTCATCACAGAAAATTGCATTTTAATACCACTCATTCATTATCTATTTTGTTATATATTTGTACTATTAACCAGTGTCTGCTCAGTAAATATAGATTACAGGTATTCGTGACATAATACTGGAAATACACTCAAAATCACGGATATAACATTTTGGAGCCGACACTTCAATAAGAACAGGAAACCGACCGATATTCAAAGAGCTCTTTTGCAAATAAACAAGTGTACACACATTTTGGTCCAACACAATACATGTGTGCACTAGCTTTTTGGTCCTAGGACCATGGTGGGGGCTGTCTTGACACAACATGTTGTGCAAGTGGGCACAAGTGGGTGAGTGTGTGATAAATGCAAAAAGTATTGATGTGATATAAAGTATCAAGTTTCCCTCCAAATCTCTGAGTGCAAATAGGTTTTTAAAGAGAAATCAAACAGCACCAGGGAGATATTAGAGAACACACAAGGCCACCACACCAACATGAGCCCAATTGCTTACAATAAAACCGGCAAACCCCCCAATAAGACCGGCACCACCGGGTCCCTTGTCTCCAAATCTCCCCATTTTTCTTCTGGTCATTTCTTAGGGTCACATCAGTCTATATATATTATTTGTTTATTCTGAAGTTGAGCCTATAAATACCAGAACAGATATTGAGCAAGGGACTATGTGTATATACCATTTCATTTGTTTTGTTTTTGGTTTAGGTTGAGAGTTGTGTGGGTTTTAGCTTGGTTTCTTCTTCTTCTTCTTCTCTCTTGAAGCTTTCTTTTGAGAGCTTCATTATGGAGGTTGAACAAGTAACCAACATCTTGTATCTCCACTACATCAAGTGTTAAATAATATTTCTTTGTTATTTGCTTTGTTCTTTTGCTGTTTCTTTACTTGCTTTTCTTTTCATTATGTGTAACTAATCTCTTAGTTATGGTGATGGTGAGGAAATGAGATGAAAGGCTTTGCTTTCCTCTTCCTCTTGCACATGTTTAATGTTCTTATATTTATGATTCTAACTTAAAGATTGTTTCATGTATTGATGTGATATGGTATTTTGAAACCATGGTTACTTTGTAACCTCTTCATATACCATATTCATTCCCTTTCCCCATTTCACAACATTTAAGTTAAAATCAATTTGGTGTTAAATTTGCTAAGTTTAGATATGGTATTTTGTGATCAAGTGACTTGAAAAATCTCTTGGTTTCATATACCATATACTATCACAAACACTTAGCACACTTAACACTAAAATCCTTTGCTCTCACTCACTAATTTGTGTTTTTGATGTTGTGGTATGCTTGCCAACCCTTGTGCTGAGTATTGATATCCCAAGCTTGGACATACAAATGGTAAGTGAACAAAACGGACTCGTTTCGTATTTGCGTCAAATATCGGCAACTTGACGACTTGTGCTTCGCAACTGCCTTGACAAGGCATGCTTCGCGTCGGGATCGACACAAGGACGGACAACTCATGATCAAGAGAGCGTTGAAGATATCGCAGCGATTCAACCATCCGAGCCAAAACCACGGCCACTTCTTCTTAACTTGTTTTCTATATTTTCGTATTTTTTATTTTTGTGATAAACCAAACCTATTCCTTATTTGTTGAAGCTTAAACAACAAAACCTAATACACAATTTCCTGTGAATCGACCCATACTTGCCGGCTCGCTACAACGCACCGTGCACTTGCGGTTTATAAATTTTAAAACTAGACCGAGCTCGCGTGCGCATTATTTTCAAAACCGATTCTATTTCCTAAAACATGCAAGGTTGCGCTCGCGGGTAAAGTCCCAACAAGCGATCAATCACCAAGTGACACGCATGATTAACTGCTCCTACCCAAAAATTTTGGCAATCCGGATTGTACTCTAATACTATGAGCCCTCTCTAGTGTGTCCCTATTATGCGCTTCTGTCATCCCCACCTTTCCTTGGCCTTTTACAAACCATAACACCCTGATCCTGCAGAACTTTGTAGAACTTTGGAAATATCTCTCCAACACTGTAATAATCTTCCTTGTATGATGGAATTTTCCCGATTTGACTTCACCATTACATCTGGAACACCTGATAACATAGGGTTACAAATTTGGATCGTCCCAATCCGCCACCGATTGCATGATCTACGCTCAAATCAACCGTAGCCATCGATTTGTAGCCTTATCCTTATTTGTTTTCAGCCTTCCCAATCACTTTTACCGCTCATGGTCCACAAGCTCTCTTGCTCAAATCTGATAGAATCTGAACACTCTCGGTCGTCTAATACAAGATCCGATCTCCAAATGTCTCCACCGGCACATCTTGACCGATCTAATTTCGACAACCGTTAATCTGACATTCCATAAAATCAAAACTTCTTTATGATGCCTCCACCGTTTCGACTTGACATCACATCAATCGTCTTATATAAAGATCCGGCCTCCAAATGTCAATGTTCGTATCTCCTTGACCGATCTAATTTCGACAACCGCCAATCCGACACTCTGTTGGATCAAACCTTCTTCTTTATAATACCTCTACTGTTCTGACTTGACATCACATCAACCGCTATCTCGCAAACGCAAAACTTCGATCGAGCACCATGAGCTTTGATACCACTTGTTGGAATCTTCCCCTCCGAAACCTATCTTCGAGGGAAAAATCCCGTCTTTAATGTTTGAGCACGTAAGACAGCAATCCGTAAGAAGAAGAATCAACACAAAGGATTTTAACGTGGTTCGATTGATCGGAATAATTTACGGAGCAAATATGAGAATTCCATTGATATAAGAAAGAGTACACGTGACACATTATTTTCTTTTTGATTTGATCATCTAAATACATTAGTATTTCTCAAATTTAGATTAGAACCTCAATCTCTCAATGAAGATAAGACTTATGAGATCTCACACATCATCTTCCTTCAGTTGATCTCACCTAAAGAGAAAGAAGTTACAACCCTCATAAGCTTAGAGACTATATCTCTTTTACCATAGCCTTAGCATTCGTGCCAATGTCGTTGCTTTTGCCTTTATTGTGACAATTCTTCTTGATGAAAGCATCTCTCTATTTATAGTATAGAATAAACCTTCTTTTACCTAGATGGGGATCAAATAGAATATCTCCTACTTAAGATTAGGATCAAATAGAATATCTCCTCTTGTTTAAATTTATATATAAATTTAAATAAGAGTCTTATCTTAATTCTATCTATAACAACAAACTATTTAAATTTATATTAATATCAATAGTAACATGTAAGTAATTAGTTCAGGTAGATACTCTTCAAGTACATATCATCTGTATTTGACTCCATATATATTTACAAATACATCACGGATATAGGACAACCTCTAGCAAAACACTTTGACATATGCAGCAAGGGTGGACCCATTGAAGATGAAAAAGAAGTCAAAACACGTCGCCGAGATCTCGCTTGCCGTCTATTTAGCTTCCTATGGCTTCTTGGTTGGGGACTACCTTGCTAGATATGTACACTTTGCATGTCGGGCGGAGGGCTTGGCAATGGAATTGAATGGCTTTCCTGAAGACATTTGGGTTTCCCAGGTTGCACCTCCCACTCAAATGGGACCCGACCGAAGTTTCGAAAGTAAATTCCAGAAGAAACATTCGTTGAGGCCAAGTCTTGAGGGATAATTTTAGTAGAAAAGATATCGTCTTCTTCTAAGGGTGAGGAGATGAAAGAGGAGTTGTTCTCTTTGAACAAGGTCTCATAATGGTTATGATCTTGAAAATCCTCAATTTTGTTGTAATGAAGTATGAGGAAGAGACCAGTTGGTTATGTATATATACAATATTGTGTTGCAAAGAGATGTTTTGATCACTTGCGTTGGGTAAGGATATCCATGTTTGGAGTTTCCGCAATTTCACTCCGGGGCTGTTTGGTTGGAGGGGTGTGAAATTTAGATTTCCAAAATATATAATTGAAAAATTTTGGATTAACTAATTTTATGTTTAGTAGGTATTTAATTCTTAGTATTGGATTTGTAGATCTTTATTATTCTTATCTGGTTGGTGAAAAAAATTAAGTGGGATTTGGATTTGAGAATTTTAGAAAGTGATATAGAGAGAGGAGTTAAAGTACAGTGGGCACCACTAAACATTGCTAATACTTATGAATCCATGGTTCTTTTTAGGATTCTTGAATCCTAAAAAATAGTGGCCCCCCACAAAAAACAAGAAAATCCAAAATCCCCAAAATTCTACAATCAAACAAGAATCCTATAATTCTTACTCTTTTATTGGATTCTTGAATCCAATCGGTGACTAATCCCCAAGAATCGTTGGACCAAAGAGGGACTTAAGGGGCTGTTTGTTTCGCTGAAAATGCAAAAGAAAAGCATCATTTTGCACTGTAACTCCATTATTGTCTTGCAAACTAGGATTTTCCTTGTTTGGTTAGACTGAGTTGGACCGAGAAAAGTAAGATTGAATTTGGATGGGCCCACATACCAGCAAAGCTTTCCTGAGTTTTTTGCTTTGAAAACTGTCAGAAACTCTGACACGGTACTATTTTTATTCACTTTTGTAATAAAATAAAATATTTCTTTAGGATCACCGCTTTAGGGCTCCTCCACCATCTGGAAACAAACATGGGGAGGGTACCTCACCTACTTGGAGGATTATAACCAAAATCCGCAATCAATTATAGTTTTTTATATGGTGATTTTTTTTCAAGATATCATACTTTTGGTGCAAACAAACATGATTTGAGAGGAAGAATCAATTTGAAACAAAAAAATTGCCCAAACCAAACAAGAGAAAAGCTTTTCTTTGTATCCAGTGAAATCCATTTTCTTTAAAGAAATTTCTTTTCCTAGTTATTTGTTTTGCCACCAGCCGGTATAAGATCTTGAAGAGGATGCAATTTAAGATTTGAACTTAATTTTATTTGTATTTAATCTCAAAAATGTATATACACACTAAAGAAATAAAATAAAATCTTTCAGAATAAAATCTTTTCTAACAAATAAAATCAGAAAAGTTACGGAAAGATTTATAATCACAAAAATCAGCATTAGTTATGAAAATCTTTCCTAATACGCTCCCGCAAGAGTGAGCCACCACTGGAGAATCCGATTTTGGAACGAAGTTTGAGAAATCATTCCGTCCAACTGCTTTTGTGAGAACATCCGTAGGTTGATCATGAGTGCTGATGTGGTGAACATGAATGGTGCCATCTTTAACGCATTTCAGAACAAAGTGATAGTCAAGAGCAACGTGCTTCATCCGAGAGTGGAAGATTGGGTTTGCAATAAGATAGGTAGCCCCAGTATTATCACAATATTGAGAGCATGATTTTTGCAGAATTATCTTGAGATCATACAGAAAAATTTTCACCCATAGTATCTCGACCGTGGCATTCGCAAGGGCTTTATATTCAGCTGAGGAGGAGGATCGAGAGACAGTTTTTTGTCGAGCCGATTTCCATGAGATGGGATTCGAACCTAGATAAAGAATATAGGCGGTAGTGGAACGATCGTCATTGTGACTTTCACCCTATTCAGAGTCATTGAAGGCCTGAAGAGTTAGAGGAGATCATCGGCGGAGGAAAAGACCATGATATATCATACCTTTGAGGTAACGAAGAACACGTTTATGAAAGTTCCTAGTGCCGTTGCCGCTACAACCATTGGCAATGTCGAATCAAAAACAAAATTTTTACAGGGAGCACTAGAAACTAATCCCCAGCGATCGTTCCAAACACTAAACTAGAAAACAAGCATGCAAGATTTGTGAATTACATCCTTTGATGCGTGCCCACCTAATCGTGGAAGATACCTCCAAGCTCCTCGTTGGCTGTCGGGAACAACTTGAGAAGCGATCGTTCTTGTCAAAGATGATCACCCGAAAGAACCAATCCAAACTCCAGATTCACCTAGTGAAACAACTGATGCTCCAAGTTCGCTCGAAATGGAGAGTGGAGATGTAGGAAATTTCCACTATCATTTTCACTCTCAAACTCAAGCTCAAGAGAGCATTCAAGAAAGAGGAGGAGGATGAAAAAGTAGCTATAACAAAAAATGAGCTAAGTGTGTAAGACAAAATGAAGAGAATAAAATGGCTTCATATTTTTTACAGTCATGAAATAAAATATCATACCAATTTCTAACATAAACAAATGAAGCTCATCCCTCTCTACATTCCCACAACCATACCCAAAACCACCTCACCTTCCACTTCATTTCCAATTGAATTTCTAAAAAGAAATTCAAATAATGATGTGTTCTCGTTCTAGAAGTATTTCGTATAAATACGGAATACAACCCGATATACGTATCAAAATACATATACGTGTAGCCATATAAAAATACGAATAGCAAAGAGAGAGAAAATAAATAGCGAACAATTATACTAGAATATATATATATTATCAAATCAATACTTGATTTAATAATCCGGCTTAATTCTAAACCGGTTAGTATTATCAACCGCCCGATTAATGTCCGTGTTTTGCCTGTACACATATTTAATCAAACCCCTGTATGTATCAACATACGTCATCTACATCATATTGCCTGAACCGGAAAAACCCTCTATATGGGACTCTAAAGACTCGAAAATACGTTGGCAGTGAGTTACTGGATAAATTCATAATCACAAGCACTACAACGACACTAGCTGTATATAACGGCTACCCAAGTATATGCCGAAATGGAGGTCGATAATCAAGTTCATCCATACCGTACTGAGCCTGAATGTGACAATCTCCGTACAGTCCGGTCTCTTCATCTAAGAGTATTACATACCGAGTTTAGGGGGTGGATAAGGTCAGACCCCTAATAACCTGATAAGCCGTGCCAGAGTCAAGCACATCACCAACCGAGAAACCACTGAACTTCTATTAGTAAATCTCATCCACCGAGTGATGGCCAACTAAACACAGCGCGATATCGACTCCTAATATTAGGAGAGACGAATTCCTAACAATTGCTCATTGCCTCCATGTGGTTCGGAACTGTACCCAACTAAAATTTGTTTGCACGACTCCTTTAAGCCGTGGTAGGGAAGTAATCTAAATACAGTAGGAACCCATACGAGACAAATGACGATCTTAGCTTAAAAGACTAAACTGTACTCATGTCACTAGAGAACTTTTAACTGAAGATAGATATAATATCATATAGAAGTTCGTATGTAACTATACGATGGTCATTCCAAGTAATATGGATCATCATAGTGATACGGAGTGTTCGGGAGAAAAACAAAGGGAAAATAGGAGTAGCAAGGAAATATGCGATTTTGTCATGAATCATGACAATCCAAAACCAAAGTGTGTAAGAAGGTTTGGTTAACTTGGTTAATGAGTTTTAGTTTAAGGTAAGTCATGGTCGCAAATTAAAGAGAAAAGAAACACTCGGCGTGCACTCTATCAAGATTAGATTAGTTCATTACTTTATCTAATCATGATGGCTCCCACTGTATCTTTGAATTCTCCTTTAAATCTTAATAGGAGAACTAGTCGGGATCATATATAGCTTATAAGTTCGCAAACCGTTCAACCAGGCCAGCGTTGGTACTCCGAGGGAGGTCCCCCGTGCTTTCGCACGGACCTAATTTAATAACCCCGTTTTCGTAGAGGCATAGTCTCGTGGCACTTTCTTGACACCTAATAGGTTAGCTAATTATGAAGTGAAAAATCTACCGATGAGTAATATCTACTCATCAGTGGGAATCAGGACCCAACTATTATTTTGTGATAACTTCAACGGAAATCGACTAAAGTTACTACACTCCAGAAGATATGCGCAAACCTGGCAAGTTTCCCTTATACTTGAAACTCCCGATTTGGTTTTTGCCCTTAACGGCTTATGACCTTAACTATGATCAACAAACTATAAGTCGCTAGTCAAGTTCGACCCATCATTATTCTGAATTAATTTAGACCCACCCGCACGACTCTTAACTATGATCAACAAAATCACACGATTGTCCTAAATAATCGTATCACCATGCAACAAAAAAAATTACTTAGCTACCACACCCTACGTCTTAACTATAGTCAACAAATATAACACGAATACTATATAGTGCTAATCTGAAATGACGGAGGGGTACGACTAGTTTTTGGCAAAAAACGTTTAACGTAATGAACTTGATATCATTGAAGGAACTCGAATGGCTTTGAAATAGAGTGGTTTAAGCTCCGCTTTTAAAACTAGTAACGTAAACTTTTTCTTAAGAGCGAGCTCCCCATGAAGGGATCAATACTCTTTCATCGTAGAATGAGGTGCATGATATTCTTAACCGAATATCTCTATACAAAGCGAAAGAATACGACTATAGTTTTGAAGAAAACCAAGTAGTTTTAAAAATTGGTTCCGAAAATATCAATTAGGTCTATTTTCCTTATATTAAACATATAACACAGTCCCATCATATAAGTTTCTAAGCCACACCAGAAACAATTAAAATAACATGCTTTTATATGCCATCAGCATTAGCTAAGGGGTCCCGGGTCTTCACCGTAAGGTTATTTAACTTACGGCAGGATGGGGATAGGGCTAGCGTGGATGCAAAATATGTATAAGTATCTAATATATATATATATATATATATATATATGTATATATATATTGTCACGACCCGAATGTGTGGAACGCGATTGACACTTAAATCATGCAACGTTTAGAGGCATAACGTAATCTAAGTATGCCAAAGCTCAGAAATCTAAACCGTTCAATGAAATGGAGTGAAGAAATTCTTGTTTTTAAAAGGTGATTTTAATAAAATAAAGTTACATTAAACATTTTAAAAGCATCAAGTTTTCCCGAAAATTTCGGCAAAGTTTCTTTTGTAAAAACTGGCCCAAACGGGTACAAAACAAGAATATGTATAAACAACGAAATAAGGCATCCCCAAGCGGGAGCTAGCTCTTCGCCGAATGGCGGAACACAACTACATGCAAGATACATCATAATAGTGTGAAATAAGCATATAAAAGCAAGAAATAAGAACGCACCAAGTCGGCTCACATGAGCTCGACACCAGAGAACAAAATATACAAATCTCATTGTCCAGTCTCTAGGTCATATATACACATGGTCGATAGAGTGTATTAGATACAAAATAAATATATATGGTGGGAACCAAAAGAATATCTTCTTAAAAACCCCACCTATGGGCAATGTCGCAAGTCGATGAAAAGGGAGTATAAGAAGGAGTAGCAGAGCGCCAGCCGCGACTATACTGACGGGTCTGTCCTGCAAGATACTGTGGCATAACGGGGGTGAGTTGCCAACTTGTGAGTAGTAAGTAACATCTAAAAAGGCAATCGCAAGCATGCACGCAAATGCGACATAACCTATGTTTACAACAATAATGCTATGCACTAATATGAATGTGACATGAATGAATGGTCAAGCACGAAATCTGGATATATATCTAGTATGAGAAAAATCTATGTTCTTATCTTAGTAAAACTTTTATATAATAAAACTGGGGTATTATCAAATGAAATCGACAGAAAACCGTGTCAAATATCGATACCATATATATATATAATATGTTAAATCTTGGTATACGTTTCTCAGATCGGCCCTCAAATCTGTAAAATCACACGATTCTGGTCGGTATCCTTCGGATGACCGCCGGGTCAATAATCACCGGTAGGTAGTGCTCCCCTGCCAGGCTCAACGTCTCACTATACAGCCCTATTGCCCCGGGGTATCTTACCGGGTCCACCATGTACCCGCAGACGACGTCTCTCTCTTCGAATCGGGTATATGTACATACGTGACTCAAGAACCGAGAAATCTCATGGTGGACGCTACACACATCATATCACGAGAAAACCGCACTTTATATTTGAAATCTTTATAAGTTTATGAAATTCCTTTGCGGGTTTCCCCGAATTCAAAAATATCATGAATACGGAAATCTCTAAGAAAGTCACAATATATGAATATGTGGGTAACTATGAATGTCCATGATATCAACATGATTCAATGCGATATATGATTAGAAGGCTATATATAAATGACGATGTAATGAAACATATGACTAGAAAACTACATATCATACATGATGCAAATGCACAAATACAGATTATTAAGCAAGTTTTAAGGTGTATCGTGACATAGCAATTACCAATGGCGTGCGTGTTCGCATAAAATAGTGCACGTGCGGTATAAACCATTGGTAATAGTGCAAGTGTCCCAGATTATAATATCAATGTACATGATGATGCAAATGCTACATGAAAATGACATACGCATATGAACACAAGAATTATATCTATGTCCTAACTATCGGGCGCTTTACGCCATCCAAGTGGTTTCCCCATATATGTGTACATCTACTCACCGGAACGCATCGGCTAGTCGAATCCGATCACTGTCTTGCCTTTCCTTGCCGTGTTCGACGTCTCCACGACCGATCCTATAATCGAACAAATAATACATATGAGGCTAAACATTTAAATAGACACGAACACAAAACGATTCGAAGCAACCAACGCGCACTAGCTAGACGCGCGTGCACTTGGTGCACAAGACGCGCGTAACATCGCCATAAACCACAACTAGGGGTTGCTATGCGTAGCAAACACCAAACCCAGAGTTTAAACGTTCGAATCGCACAAGATATCACATCTAGCTAATTTAGGAAAAAGGTTGTAGATCAAACACAACCTAAAACTTAACTAAAACCTAACTAAAACCTTTTCTTTTAAAAACCTAGTTGCAACATTAAGCTATTTTAGTTCAAAACTAGGTAGATTAGCAAGCCTATTAGTCACTAATTACACTTAAATATCCTAATTAAATCATACAACATAAACTAAACTTAATCTCACTTAAACACACTAAACAAACAATTAAGTTATATAAACACTTAATTTAGACAAATAAAAATAAAGATTAGCAAGTTAACAACTAGATTAGATTTATAAAGCCATTAGATGTTAAACTACACTTAGCTACCATAATTAAGTGATAAAAACCTTAACTTAACCCAAATCCTCTCTTTAAAATTCTAAACTTTCTTTAAAACTATATTAACACCTAAATAAAATTAGATTAAGGCAAGGATTTGCAAAACAAACTAGGGTTTGATTTTATACCTCAAAAAGGTTTTGGAAAGATCTAACTTGCTAGCTTTTGCCACCCAAAATGCAAACTTGCTTGAAGAACCAAGCTTAGTTTAGGAAAAGGAATTATTGTGATGATTTTAAAAGAAATTAGTTGTTGATTTGTGGAGTTTTGAGTGAGGTAGAGAGTTATTTTGCAAGTGGAGAATGAGGTTGAAGAGGGGAGGGGGCTGCTGGCCGAAAATGAGGGGGAGAGAGTAAGGGTGGGAGGTAAGCTTACCTCCACACACACACACCCATGCTCATTTATTACACCATGCTTATTTTTTTCATTTTTCATTTTCTTTTTCTTTTATAATTAAAAAGGAAATTCTAGAACATGCAATATAAAAAAACATGTTAGCCAAAATTTATTTGTGACATGGTTGCAAAAACTTGTAACAACTAATCCTAACTTGATTAATACTAGATTAGTATGTAAGTGAAAGTTTAAAATAATTTTTAATAATTAAATAAATAAGGAAAATAATTAAGTAACTAACAATTAAATAAATAACTAATTAAACACCCATACATAAGCAATTGCATAATTAAAATAGGTATGATTATGTCTATGCGGAAAAATAATTATAATTAGGTTTTACGGAAAATACGTGTTGTATTACTAATTATCATACAATTAACCTAAACGATTTTTCAAACGTTATATATATATTAACATCACAGGCATGTAAAAACATCACAGGCATGCGAACAAAGAACAATATGAAATAGCGAATAGACTAGGAGCCACACGTTTCATTTAAGCCGCAAATAAAACGCGACATTCTCCGATCGTATGGATAGCTTGTACAATATCGATCTTAGATCCCTACGAGTGCGGTAAGCCACCTGCCAATTCTAAAAATTGGGTAACCCGCCCTTAACACCATAAGTTGGTCACCCGCCGCTTTCTACAATCAGGTAATTTGGGCACTCCTCCACGAGTCGATCCTATAACCCCTACAAGTGCGGTGTGTAACCTGCTAATTCTAGAGCGAGACGGCCCAGTCTCAAACACTATGAGATGGTCACCTACCGCACCCTAGAACCCTGCTACTTGAGCACTTCTCCTGGATTAATCATAGTATATAAATGAAATATATATAAAGGTGACAACGACCGCATCCTGTTCGAGCCCCAATAACAAAATATACATAAAGCGGAAACGACGGCCACAAGTTGGAGCTCGTCCCGAATACATGAATACATCAAAATAAAACAAAACTATACAAGAAAACGCACGTGAGGCCATCTGTTATGACAATCAATATATATATATATATATATATATATATATATATATATATATATATATATATATATATATATATCACAGAAACAAGTAACACAAGTAAGTGTGCAATCCCTTCTAGTTGAACATATAGCAATTAGATGATATTTAACAACACATAAGAACAAGCGGATCATTAAACAATGCTCAAGTTTCAATCGAAAGTTTTTCCGTGATTACCCAAATGAACAAACATAACAAAATAAAATCTGGGCAAAAACAAATATGTCTAAAAATCCTAATTCCACATATCCAAGCAACTGAAGAAAAATGGAGCCAATCAAAAATACAAAAACCGACCATAGTGGGGAAAACTTGATTTCTGACGGTTTTTATATGTTGGATTAGACTCGTTTTTGCACCGGGTCATTTTATCATCAAGAAGAGACTTCTGCACCTGTTTTAAATTTTTTTAAAGAGTTTGAAAAACCTAACAGAAACCTGGATGTATGCAATTAAATACGGAGAAATTTCATCTTCGAAGATATCGCATTGTCTAAACCTAGTCTTAGTGTCTGAGTTGGCTCTGATACCATTGAAAGGTCAGTCAGCGCAGCGGAAACTGGCCGTGGCGTCTATAGGTCCCTCAGCAGCTACTTTTTACGTAGTCCTCTCGCGACGGACTACAACCCGCCAGACCATATAATCACATGGGGTACCCTGGAGGTAAGAGCCTGCGCTTCGCCATTACTGTCACCATAGTGAGAACCCCCCATGGGTCGATACAATGCCTAGTAGCTCTGATACCATTGAAAATTTCTAATGCCCTTACCGCTACAACCGCGGCCGATGCGGAATCAAAAAACAAAAATTTTATGGAGAGCACTAGAAAATAATCTCCAGCGATCATTCCAAACACTAAATTAGAAAACAAGTATGCAAGGTTTAGGGATTACAACCTTTGATGCGTGTCCACCCAATCGTGGAAGACCCCTCAAAGTTTCTCGTAGGTCGTCAGGAGAAAGCTTAAGAAGCGACCGTCCTTGCCGAAAATGATCCACCTGAGGGAATCGATCCAAGCCGCAACTTCACCACCTAGTGAAGCAACTGATGCTCCAAGTATGGTAGAAATGGAGAATAGGGATGTAGAATTTTTCCACTATTATTTTCACTCTCAAATTCAAGCTCAAGAGAACATGCAAGAAGGAGGAGGAGGAAGAAGTAACCATAACAAAAAATGAGCGAAGTGTGTAATGAAAATGAAGAGAATAGAACGACTACATATTTTTTACAACCATGAAATAAAATATTACACCAATTTCTAACATAAATAAATGAAGCACATCCCTCTCTACATTCCCACAACCATACCCATAGCTACATCATCCTCTACCTCATTTCCAATTGAAATTTTAAAAAGAAATTCAAATAATGGTGTGTCATCTTTCTAGAAGTATTTTGTATAAATACGGAATACAACCTGATATATGTATCGAAACACATATACACGAATCCGTATAAAAATACGAATAGCCAAGAGAAAGAAAATGAATAGCGAACAATAATGCTAGAATATATATATATATATATATATATATATTATCAAATCAATACTTGATTTAATAATCCGGCTTAATCCTAAACCGGCCAGTATTATCAACCGTCCGATTAAAGTCCGTATAGTCTGTACACGTATTTAATCAGATCTATGTATGTATCAACATACGTCATCTATATCATATCACCTGAACCGAGAAAACCTACTATGTGGGACTCTAAAGACTTGACAATACGCTGGCAGTGAGTTACTGGATAAATCCATAATCACAAGCACGCAGCGGTACTAGCTGTACGCAACGGCTACTCAGGTATATGCCGAAAGGGAGGTCAACAATTAATTCCGTTCGTACCCTACTGAGCCTGAATGTGACAATCTCCGTATAGTCCGGTCTCTTCATCTAAGAGTATCGCATACCGGGTCTAGGGGTGGATAACGTCAGACCCCTAATAACCTGATAAGCCTGCTGGAATCAAGCCCATCACCAACCGAGAAACTACTGAACTCCTATCAGTAAATCTCATCCACCGTGACCACGGATTTAGGGTGATGGCCAACCGAACACAGCGTGACATCGACTCCTAATACCAGAAGAGTCGAATCCCTGACAATCACTCACTGCCTCCATGTGGCTCGAGACTGAATCCAACTAAAACCTGTTTGCATGACTCTTTTGAGTCGTGGTAGGGTAGTAATCTAAGTGCAGTGTGAACTTACACGAGATAAATGACGATCTCAGGTAAAAAGACTAATCTGTACTCATGCCACTAGAGAACTTCTATCCGACGATAGATATAATACCATCTAGAAGTTCTCGGCGAGTCCGTCTAATGTAATCATCTCCAAAGAGCACCTGTATACTATCTTAGGTGACACAACACCAATGGCTTGTGAGACCAGCCACCGCCCCTTGTTGGGGTCTAGAAACTTATATTTTTGTCTACTCCGGAATATCGATACCCAGTCTCGATACTCCCTTGATATGGGACATTTAAGGATGTTCCATGTCATACACTACCCATCTCTCACGTATATGATCGCCATCATAATACTGGTAGTCAAGTAAAAATCATACAGGATTTATCATTATATATTAGCGACACGTAATAACAAGTAAAACGTATACACATCAATGATAAAGACAAATCAGATAGTATACTATCATTTCGAGTAAGACTGTTTTACCTGTATAGGTCCTCTCCCAATTATCATAATCGCCTGCCTACAATTACAATAATTGCCTTCAGGGCACTATATCCAACAATCTCCCACTTTCACTTAAGGCTAATTATTGCGGTATCGCATACCCACATCTCGTGTGCTACCGAATACTTAATTTCTTTACCAATCAGTTTCGCAAACCGTGTTTGTGAAACATCCATGCTCGAGAATAGCCTCACTAAGTGGATCCGCTATAAGGTTCCAACTTCCTCTCTCTATGTCTCAACTTCACGAAGATCAATAATCTCCGAACTAAGTGATACCCCGCCTCAGGAATTCGTATGGATACTTGATGGGACCAAGTTCATAAATGAACAATTTTATCCAACAAATTTCTTGGGCTGTATCTGTCGTTGAGTCATAACCAGCATCCTACACCATATCTATCTCAGTATCCCTATTGGAACCGTCAGGACCCGAAAGTGGCACGTGACCAGCACTTACATCTCGTGACATCTAAAGACGTCGACGTGATCCAAGTCAGCCAAAAACCAGGAATCTAAACCTTTTTACGAAAATATTGGAGGTGAAGTTTAAAAATAATTATTAGATGGAACCGGTTTAAAATGAACATTTAAGTCTAAGTAAGTATGTTTGAAAAGCATTTATGACGTTTAAAAAATCGGCAGTACATCCTTTGTAAATTCTGAATAAACCTAATACAAGCACAATAATATATAAAGCATCTCAACAAGAGCTAGCTTCCACGCTGTTCATACCAGAATATTGCATTTTATACCGTCCATTCTTACGCTCGTTTGGTTATAGGCAGGTGCTTTTAATCCATATTTGCTACATATTTACAGGCCACAGTTTTCTAGTCCAAAATAACGCAATTGACACAAAATCTCCACTGTTACGCCAAAATACAGAACATCTGTTGACAGCAGATAAAAGCCGGGTTCCGGTCATCCGTATCCGTCCAGTGCCGCGCACTGGTTCCTGAGACAAGACATATGACAGTGGTCATTCGTGTCTCGGACAAGCACAGAGCACGAGAGGGGCAGCACAAGAATCAATGGATGCGCGGAGCTCGAGGGAGAAAGGTCAAATCAATCAAAAGTGTAGCTATGTTTGGACTGTGCAGATCTGAAGCAATTATGGAAGCAATTTGCAATTTGGTATATGTAGAACAACATAGGACAGAAGAACAGACAAAGCCACAAAATACGACATGTCAAATCATCTAAATGGCCGCGGTTCCACGGCATAAGCGCGCTTAGGCCGTGGAACCGCGGCCATATAGCCTCCTCAGATGATTATTTTTTAGGGGTAGGTTTGTCTTTTCCTTTAGGGTCAGAATGTTGCCTTAGGTTTTCAGTTCCCTTCCTATAAATACCCCAGAACTTGCCAAGCCAAAGGAGTTCATGCTTAAGCCTCTTTTTGCTAGTTTTTAGTCTTCTTCTTCTTCTTCTTCATTCTTTCCTCCATGAAAATGTAGTGAGAGTATTGAGTGGATGTTAAATGAAGATGAGGGTTTTTGTATCATTCTTTCTTTTGCTTAGCTTTCCCCTTGAGCTCTCTACCTTAACTTGATCTTGCAACCTCTTAAGTGAGCTTGCAAGTTTAAGCTTTGGTCATTGATCTCAAGGGGTTGTATCATTTTGTTCTCTCTTTTGTGCTTCATTTCACATGAGTTCTTTACCCTTCTCTTGATCTTGCAACCTCTTGATTGAGTTTTCAAGTTTAAGGGTTGGCTATTGATCCCATGGCTTGTCTTGAGTTCTATGGTTCTTAGTGTTACTTTCTTGCTTATCTCTTTCTTGCATTTTTCATTCTTGTCTTTTATTACTTGCAATTTATTACCATACAGTTTAATTACTTGCCTGTATTCTTATCTTTTCTTTGTTTATCTTTTTGTTCTCTCTTTTTGGTTCTTTTTGTGAATGGTTGTAATTATTGTTATTAAGAATAAATACGATATTCTAAGTTAAATGTTTCTTTGCTCATTTCGTTTTCCCGTTATTTTCCATTGAACTCCGCCCAAACGATACGCAAGCGCTCCGTTAGGCACCCTACCCTACTAAGGTAACGGTGATTCCTAACCGCGACCGGTTGCGTTCGGTTTGGCCGGAGGCGAAAGCAAGAGACAAGAACGGAAGGACAAGGGTAAATAAGCCGGATTCCATGAATACCGTGTTTAAATCCCCTAATCCACGTTGTTGCTGATTGCTTAGCTTCAATTGGTCAAGACTCGGCTCAAAGGTTTTGAGTGCGGATTTCTTTAGCTTACACTTTCGTGTCTTTTTCTTAACAACTTTATACTTGCAAATAAAACACATAGGATAGACTTGAACAAACATATACACATTCTTTATTGACTCGTCTAAAACAAGAATGGACATACAACCGTCTCCCTGTGGATCGACCCGTGCTCAACCGACTAGCTGCATAGCGACACCGTCCTGATCGCGGTTATAACTTTAGAACTTTGAACATCCGACATGCCAAAAGCGTAAGATCAAATGGCGCCGTTGCCGGGGAGACGGTAACGTATTTTCTTTTTTGTTATTCGGGTTAATATTTCTTTTGTATATATTTATAAATAATAAAAAAAAATCTTTTTGTTATTTTTGATAATTTTTGTGAGCAAGTGTGCAGATTTTTACGGATTTGCAAACTGCGATTGTGGAGAGCAAAGTGTACGTTCAAGCTTAAGGTGATTACGAAGTACAGTGCCAAAGATCCGGGTAGTTTGACCCGCGCAAGCGAACTTTTTCAAGCTTACCGGAATTGATTCAACGGGGGTTTCCTAACCCAAAAACTTAACGGTACGTATTTCTTAAACACATTCTTCTCAAATCCGACGTATCCAATATACTATTCTTTGCAGGATTCTTTGCAAGTTCGCTAGCAAACGCTAAAACTTTACTAACCCGTATTTGTTGCAGTGCCGCGCTTAAACTAAAAAAAACGATTGTTTGATTCTTTATAGAATTTTTATTGAATTGCGCATTGCATATATTAATACAGACTTAAGGGCAAGCGAACCCCACAACATACGGTAAAGGATTTCATCACCTTTTCCGTAGCCCACAAATCACGAACTTGAGCATAACGTTTTCCCGCACAAACTTTAAAAGAAACTAGACTTTAAGCCTTAAGGACTTCGCGCTCACTAGGAGAAGTTAACTGTGTTTAGAACCTCGCTTAACGGTACATTGTTTACGGGGTGTGTAGGAAAGTGTTAACGGCGAAACCGCCAAAAGAGAAAGGGTTATTTAATTAAGGACCTTCGCGAAAGTGTCGGAAAACCTCCCCTTATCTCTGCACTTACCTGGCCTCGTGATCAGTGTATCTTGAGCCCGTTTCTCGACACAGTTTTATTTCGACAATCAAGTTCTAGAGCAGGTCTAGTTGACCTAGGTGAACCCTAGAACGATTAGATGTGTGGTATTTTTGTGCCGTGATTGATTTTGGTCCAGATTCTTTTTGTGTGTATATTTCAATCTTTTGTTAATAGCTAACTAAAAAAATTTTAAAAAAAATTAAAATAAAATCACATTCTTTTTTCCCCTCCTTTTCTCTGCCTTTCTTTCTTTCTCTCTTCATATCATGGGTACCCCACCTGGCAAAACTCTTGCCGAATTTTGGTACCCACAACCAGACATTAATTCTTACGGTTCTTGCTTTGGCCGAACATCGAACGACCTCTCTATGCCTAAAATGTCATTGAAAGATCGCATAGACGCGTCTAGGACAAACACTTGCCCTCCGCAATCCACTTTGTATCAACCTTTTCAACCTCCCGCACCCGCTTATGTTGATACCCCTTTTGCAAGTCGTCCTTTGTCCATCGCTGAACGTATTGAACAATCTCATAGCCGATCTTTCACTCCTTTCACCACTTCAAATTCTTGGGATCAACAATTCCATTCACCTTCGTATCCAAATGTTGATCCTACCCATGTCCAGCCATTCAATTCCTACCAGTCCTACCCAACTTTTGTGCCTTCCCTAGACATTGTTTCTGAACCGTCATTTGGGAGTTTCCAGTACCAAAACAACTTTGAATCTTTCACTGAAACCCCTTCACAACCCATGTCTAGTCTGGAACAGTCTTTGGAGGATTTTAGGGTAGCGTCGTACCAACAGATGATGGATTTGAATGCGTCCATGGCCACCCTCATACAACCTAGTGACCCGGTAGCTAGTTTTCAACTAGCTCCAAATTTTCCAATATGTGAAGAGGCGGTAGGACAGGTTGAGAATTTGAGTGGAGAGAGTGAGATGTACCCCCTTCCGAATCAAGCCTACTCGTTTCAACTTGAATCCCACAACTCCGGTTTTGAATGTCTATCTAGTATTCCAAACGATTCATTGATTAAAGATAGAACAGATAATGAGTTGTGTGACTTTGTAGTGTTTGATTTGCCCGCTTGTGAAGGGTCTTTTTCGAGTGAAACCACACCCAATCCTTTTGACCTCTACACCTCCACTCTAGAACCTAAATTGATTAATATCCATACTTTTGTTGAGGTGTCTGAGAATATTGATTTTCATTTGATTGAGGATATTGACGCCGGGAATATTTTGGATGATGAACCTGTAGATTTAGCAGAGTTTTTCTCTCTAATTCATCATCCCGAGTCATTAACTGTTTTTCCCGAACCCCATATGCGTCTTGATTTTGATGAAATTTGCATGGATAAGCTGAATTTCGAGGAAACTTTTGAGGATATTTTTGAGGATGAACCAGTTTTAATTGATGAGTCGGATTTTCCAATTCATCATGTTCCTTTCATTGACTGTGTACACCCTCCGGAACCTTTAACCGATAACATTCCTCAATCACCTACCTCCATCCTTTCCATCGTTCCGACCTTGCAAGAAACCGTATCACTTTCATTTCATATGTCTGGTTTACCGAGTTCAGCGTACCCATGGTTTCTCACGAATCTTGAGGGATTTGACCCCATTTCTCGATGGGTTAATAGATTAGCACAAACGCTTCTTACACATCAGTCATCACAAATTGTGCTAATCTATTCACTCCATTTCCACCCTCAAGTTCGTATTCCACTTCCTTCTCCCTTCCGCCATTCTTCTTCTCATATACCGAGACCGTATCCCGCTTCTATCTCCATACGGTCTCGCGTATTCTCCCTCTCTTTTCTCTACGTCTTCTTCCACCAACCTTGCATTATAGTGATAAAATCTTTGAATGGTTGGTGCTCACTTTTGGCCTGTGTAAGGCCTTGTATAGCTTAAAACTGTTTTCTTTCCCCCTAATCCTGAACTTCACCGCTTAAACAGTGGAAAAACTGTTTCACTTAAGTTTGGAGGGGACCATTTTTTGTATATATATATATATATATATATATATATATATATATATATATATATATATTGGTTTTCTTTTGGAGAGAGCCGACAATTTTGACCCTCTTGGTGTAGCCTGACAGTGAGGGCACTGTCAAGTTTAAGTTTGGGGGTGTGCTCGGTAACCTTCGCATTCATTTGTATATTTTGCATTTGCATACCTATTTAAAAATCCATAAAAATCAGAAAATTTTCTAAAAACATAAAAACTTTTTATCAAGTTAGCTAGTGGGAGAACTCTGATTCAACATTTCGACGGTTTTGTTTGATAAGATAAGAATAATTAAATCTTATTTTTAGATTTTGAAAACCTGAAAGATAACTCTCCTTTGAAGTTAACTATAGCTGATATACGTCTTTACATCACACTACACGTGTTGTGAGTTTTGGAAATTAGATGAAAAGTCTATTATGTCTAAAAACTTTTAAATGGATAAATGATTTTCTGAGAATCAAATAGGTTTGTTCTGAAATAAGTAATATCAAGAATAGTTTATGAAGTGAAGCGAAAATAAAGGAATGTTATTGATGCCTTAATTGGAACTAATTTTGAAAAATAACCCATCTGGAACTTGATTGGAATGATTACACACCTAACCCACTAAAACACGTCTTTTATCCAAAAAATAACTGAACTGCCGGTTATATCTCCGTTCGCATTGAATCATCATGATTTTCACGCTAAATTGTCTTTTGTTTTTGGGCCTAGGTAACTTGAGTAATTAAGTCCGCTGGGGTGTCTCTACACCTAATGCCCTAAAACCAACTGGTTTGGGTGCATTGGCCCAAAGCTCGTTAAGAAGCCAAGAAAGTCCAGTTTAAAACAAGGTTAAGCAAGTGTTCTCTCCGAGTTAAAATTCCTAACGGTTCTTTGTGTGAGAATAATCTTGACAAAAGACAGGTTTTATAAAAAATATTTCTAGCGGAGATATGAAGGTTTTATTCTATGATAAAGACTATTGCACGTTCATAGAGGTGTGTATGAAATGAAAACAAGAAAAATGTGGAGTGAAAAATAAGCCTGTTAGGGAAGATAGAAATTCTGAAGTTGAAACTTTACTGGAAAACGGAACTTGAAAAATGCTTAACTCTTTATAAAACTTATGTGATCCTTTTAAAATTTTTATCTGGGCTTTATTGTGTGACATGATGACTTTAATCGATCCTTCTGGAACTTGACGACACTATTTGCACTGCACGTAAAGACATATAAAATCTTTAGTTAAATAAGAAGCGAGGTGTGAAAAATAAGGGTTCGATAGTCTAGACTTAGGATCATAAAATTGTTATTTTCTGAAACAAAACTTTAGGGTTTGAATCATAGTTATTTCGCAAAACTAGCTTGATCGGATTTTGTGGGTGTAATCCGCTGAAAACCCTCATGAGACAATACTCTTCCTACTAGGGACACCCAGAGGTTTAACGGCTTGTTGCACGAGCTCAGTGCAATCGCGTTCCCTAAGAAAGTGCGGTTAGGACTTTTTTGTGAATAATTGGTTTTGCTCGGGACGAGCAAAAGTTAAGTTTGGGGGTATTTGTTCATACCAGAATATTGCATTTTATACCGCCCATTCTTACGCTCGTTTGGTTATTGGCAGGTCCTTTTAATCCATGTTTGCTACATATTTACAGGCCACAGTTTTCTAGTCCAAAATAACGCAATTGACACAAAATCTCCACTGTTACGCCAAAATACAGAACATCTGTTGACAGCAGATAAAAGCCGGGTTCCGGTCATCCGTATCCGTCCAATGCCGCGCACTGGTTCCTGAGACAAGACATATGACAATGGTCATTCGTGTCTCGGACAAGCACAGAGCACGAGAGGGGCAGCACAAGAATCAATGAGTGCGCGGAGCTCGAAGGAGAAAGGTCAAATCAATCAAAAGTGTAGCTATGTTTGGACTGTGCAGATCTGAAGCAATTGTGGAAGCAATTTACAATTTGGTATATGTAGAACAACATAGGACAGAAGAACAGACAAAGCCACAAAATACGACATGTCAAATCATCTAAATGGCCGCGGTTCCGCGGCATAAGCGCACTTAGGCCGCGGAACCGCGACCATATAGCCTCCTCAGATGATTATTTTTCAGGGGTAGGTTTGTCTTTTCCTTTAGGGTCAGAATGTTGCCCTAGGTTTCCAGTTCCCTTCCTATAAATACCCCAGAACTTGCCAAGCCAAAGGAATTCATGCTTAAGCCTCTTTTTGCTAGTTTTTAGTCTTCTTCTTCTTCTTCTTCTTCATTCTTTCCTCTATGAAAATGTAGTGAGAGCATTGAGTGGATGTTAAATGAAGATGAGGGTTTTTGTATCATTCTTTCTTTTGCTTAGCTTTCCCCTTGAGCTCTCTACCTTAATTTGATCTTGCAACCTCTTAAGTGAGCTTGCAAGTTTAAGCTTTGGTCATTGATCTCAAGGGGTTGTATCATTTTGTTCTCTCTTTTGTGCTTCATTTCACATGAGTTCTTTACCCTTCTCTTGATCTTGCAACCTCTTGATTGAGCTTTCAAGTTTAAGGGTTGGCTATTGATCCCATGGCTTGTCTTGAGTTCTATGGTTCTTAGTGTTACTTTCTTGCTTATCTCTTTCTTGCATTTTTCATTCTTGTCTTTTATTACTTGCAATTTATTACCATACAGTTTAATTACTTGCCTGTATTCTTATCTTTTCTTTGTTTATCTTTTTGTTCTCTCTTTTTGGTTCTTTTTGTGAATGGTTGTAATTATTGTTATTAAGAATAAATACGATATTCTAAGTTAAATGTTTCTTTGCTCATTTCGTTTTCCCGTTATTTTCCATTGAACTCCGCCCAAACGATACGCAAGCGCTCCGTTAGGCACCCTACCCTACTAAGGTAACGGTGATTCCTAACCGCGACCGGTTGCGTTCGGTTTGGCCGGAGGCGAAAGCAAGAGACAAGAACGGAAGGACAAGGGTAAATAAGCCGGATTCCACAAATACCGTGCTTAAATCCCCTAATCCACGTTGTTGCCGATTGCTCTAGCTTCAATTGGTCAAGACTCGGCTCAAAGGTTTTGTGTGCGGATTTCTTTAGCTTACACTTTCGTGTCTTTTTCTTAACAACTTTATACTTGCAAATAAAACACATAGATTAGACTTGAACAAACATATACATATTCTTTATTGACTCGTCTAAAACAAGAATGGACATACAACCGTCTCCCTGTGGATCGACCCGTGCTCAACCGACTAGCTGCATAGCGACACCGTCCTGATCGCGGTTATAACTTTAGAACTTTGAACATCCGACACGCCAAAAGCGTAAGATCACACGCCCAAATGGCGGAGCAACTACGCAGATAATATACGACGCCCAATGGCGAAAAAAGGAAAAGCGAAATAAGATCAACAAGTATAAAAAGTCGACTCTAACGAGTGCGACGCCCACAAACACACAAACTCTAAGTCCCGCTTCTAAGTCCTCAATATACAAGTTCTAAATCGATGGAGTTGTAACTAGATACAAAAGAATACACACACACACACACACACACACAAGTATGGGTACGATATAACAGTAGCCTACCTATTAAAGCAATCACCGAAAAGAAGTGTGTGCCGTAAGCCGCTGATGATCCTAGCGGTATAATCTGCAAGAAACTGGGGCACAACGGGGGTAAGTTTCCAACTCAGTGAATAAAAGTATATCACAAGGTAGAAAATGGAAATGCACAACAATATCCTAGGTCATAAGTATAATACTATCTAATATATATATATATATATATATATATATATATATATATATATATATATATATAATGCATAAGTACCACAAATGCAACACTATCCATCACGTGAACCCAAAAATATAACATCTCATATGTATATGATCTGGATCCATGTATAAGCCCATAAGGTAGCCGAAAATATGTATGTAAAAGTTCTTCTTAAAATAGCCGCGGAATATGTATGTCACGGCATAAAAGCAGACGTAATAGTATGAAGTATAATAGGCATCTTATTTAAGATATACGTCTTGCTGTTTACTAAAGAGTTTTAAGAGATTTACAGTTTTAAAGATTCCTGTGTCATTCTAGACATGTCAAAATAATAAGACTATAGCTCGTTTTAGAAACCTTTTTTATATGTATCCACCGGTAGAATAGTATTCAGATACTGTCCCCCGGATCAGTCCTGGTTGGCTACTATAATGCATAAACTATAATGGCGTATCTCGAATGATCGCAAAACATCAATTTATAGGTGTCCAGTATCGACACCCGAAATCCTCATATCTCTCGTGTCCATCACCGACACGCATAATCATCAAATCTCTCGTGTCCATCACCGACACGCAAATCCAGATATCGTCAACACCGTCTTAACAGATCGGTTGCCCCTCTATATCCCTAGCCTTGGTCAGTATCCCCTGAATATCCGCCGTGCTCATATCTATCTCCGGTATCGAGTGTCCTCGCTAGGCTTGTCTCTATCGCGACTTTCCTGTCCCTCAGTCTCAACCGGGTCCACCATGTATCCGATTGCATATCCCCTCACTCAGTCCAGATAAGTAACATGTCCGTAACCGTATAGCCCCCCCCACTCGGTTCGGAATAAAATCAAATCGGAAAACACAAAACTCATGGTGGACGTCAACTCATCATATCAAGAAATATGAAGTATTGTCACGACCCGAAGGTACGGAACGTGACTGGCACTTAAATTACGAAACGTCTGGAGGCGTAACATAATCTAAGTAAGCCAAAGTCCAGAAATCTAAACCGTTTAAGAAATAGAGTGAAGGAAACTTGTTTTAAAGAAAGTTATTTTCACAAACTAAAGTCGTAGCAAACATTTTAAAGGCATCAAGTTTTTCCAAAAATTTCGGCAAAGTTTCCTTTATAAAAACTGGCCCCAAACGGGTACAAACAAGAATAATCATGAGCAATAATAAAAAGGCATCCTTAAGCAGGAGCTAGCTCTTCACCAATTGGCGGAAACAACCACGCAAGCAATATGATATACAACGCCGAAGGGCGAGGATCAAAACTCAGAAAGAAAACAAACATCCTCAAGAAAACCAGAGAAGAACCATAATAATACAAGCGCGCGACTCTAAGGTCGAAAGAATAAACAACTGGTTTTCTAAGACTATCAAATATGCAAGGTCTGGTTGATGGAGCTTACTAGATACAACTGAAATAAATAAAAGTACAACGGTGGTCACGATACATGTGAATCCACCTACCAAAGCAATCACCCGGAAGGAAGCAGTATGCTAACAAACCGCAACGAAACCTGTACGGCCAAACCTGCAAGAAATTGTGGCACAACGGGGTAAGTTGCCAACTCGCGAGTAGAAGATATCACCGAGTAAAAATCGCATGTATGACGATCTCCTAGGTCATACGATAATATACTCATAATATATCACATGAACATCTAGTAAGGCAGAGTAATAGTCTATGCCTAAGTGTGGTACTAAGTATCCGTATCAGTGTCATGAAGTAGCAATATGTCATGTATATGATGTATGGAATGCACCATGAATGAATAATCCACAAGAAGTCAGAATATATCTGTATGAGAAAGCTGTGTTCTTTTCTTAGTAAAATTTAGTATAAAAACTGGAGTATCATCAATGAAATTGATAGAAAACCCGTGTCAAGTATCGACACCAAATATGTATATCTCAATGTCTCAATATCTCAATATCTCCATATCTCGGGCTCCGTCAGTCCGGATCAGACCATAATATCAAATCTCACGACCACGTCGGTATTCCCCGGATATCCACCACGTCAAACATCACCGGTCGGTAGTGCTCCCCTGCCGGGCTCAACGCCATCTATGCGATCTTCATGCCCCGAGGTACCGCACCGGGTCCACCATGTACCCGCAGACGATTCATCCCCCTCCTCGAATCGGGTATGTGATACAGCTCAAGAATCGAGAAAACTCATGGTGGACATCTCACACGTCATATCATGAGAAAACTGTAAATTTCTATCTTTAGAAATGATAATGTGTTTATAAAATCCTTGCGGTTTCTCCAAATCCAGAAATCTCATGGAAAATCCGAAATCCCAAAATTGAGAGTCAATAAATAGCGAATTACCGGCATAAAGCCCCATAATATTGCATGACAAATGAATATACACTTACATGGGTATCTAAGTAAAGAATGCAATATCTAAACTAGCATAGTAATGATAAATTGGAACTATCAGCTAGCAACTTCTATCAATGAAGTAATATTCTCTAAAGTGTACGTGATATGGTAATTACCGATGATGATGTGTGTGAGCCGGCAAGCAAGTGTTCGTGGACATACACATCATCGGTAATGGTGCTGGTGTCCTAACAAATGAGATCATAATAGTTAAGGAAACACATGTATAAATATGCAATGCAATGAGAATATGAATATAACGGAGAATGAATAGTAAACGCAACATTGCAGAATATACATTTCTATATACAAGTCATACAGTTTTGGCATTTGAAATAGCACGAATCGTGGTTTCTAGAAAATAGTGGCTACGGTGTTTTTAAGAAAAAGGTACGTCCTTCGAAAAATTCATAGTATCCCTTGGGTTGTCTATTGGAAATACACACGATTTGTTAGATTTTGAAAATAGGTATGACTCGAGCCTGGTCCAACATCTTCCTAATCAATTAAAAGACGAAACTAAGGGACTAGTCGAAAGGGTAAGAAATCCACCTAAATTTCCGAGTTGATATACCTAGTAGTCGGCGTCCAGTCTTATAGCGTTACGTACTGTATAATACATAGTACGGTATCCTCGAGTCAAGAGTGCGGATCAATCACCATATCTATACCTCGTACGATAAAATTCATAGTAGGGCATCCCAAAATCGAGGGTACGGTTCAGCTATCATATATGCATCATCATTCATATGTCATCATCATCGAAATATATCATGATCAGGGGTACTGTTCTAAAATCTCGTACATTCCAATATTATCAACACATATTATCGTATGTATGAATACACATCGCCCAACGACCCACTGTAATATCACGTCATATATCATATCATGACTTGAACAGATATCCAACCTCACGGCATCATGTCCGATCATATCGACTCATCTCTAAGTATCATATATACCATCCTCATCCTACGTGTGTGTGTGTGTGTGTGTGTATATAAACCTACATTCATACATGAATATACATATGTGTATATATACACATATACACACAAAAACAAGTGTTCGTGCGTGCGTGTGTGTGTGTGTGTGTGACTACATGTAACCTATGATTCGCCTCCAAGGTAATCATCCTCTGAATAGGTCTTCCAAAATCAACATAATCTAACATAAGGTCTTCTAAATACCCTACTCACCAAGTATCCAGTGTCATATCCAAAACCCATAATAATAATATGGTAATAACCCTATTCTACGTTTGCGGGGGTGCTATATACCATCCACCCGACTTCCCTCGTAGATATACATCTACTCATCTTGATCCTCGCTTGCCGAAGTCGATGATGCTGGTTTTCCCCTGTCATCCTGAAGCCCACGTGAAGTACCTACATATCACAAAATACATTGTATCGCATCAAAATCCAATTCAAAAACCGACACGACACGCGAAATGCTCATAGGTTAGAACCTATAGCCTACGAATGCAAAAACAATCATAAAATCCTCGTCGTTGACGTATAAACGTCCAACGACCCAATCCACAATCAAAAGCCAAAATCTATGTTTTAGAAATCAGAAAACCATTGCTATTATTAACTCAAACGCTCCAAGATTCTGCCTCAGGTAATCTAGAACAAAACAAAAAATACAGTGACTAAGTTATGAGGAGTGTGAGCTACAGGCGAAGACCCAACCTCAACAGACAAAATCTGGCTGGCCTATATGCTACAGTAACCGCCCCCGCCGGCTCAATTTTTGAAGTTTGGTCTCGTCTTTTCATGGTGTTCTCCTATTGATCTAACTAGGTTAATGTATATGTTTAATTTTTTTATAAAGTTCCCGGGTTGCTCCAGATTCCCCATGACCTCAAAAATATCATAAAACCGACACAGAATGTTTCTAAATTCCAAGTCTTGGAGTTTCAAAATTCACTTGGTCCAGGATTTTTAACACTAGAAGGGTTGTAGTCACCAATTACACTCAATTACATCCTCACAACTTAAGATAAGCCCTAACCCTCCTCTTGGAATTTTTCGACATCGCTAATCAACTCAAGACTAACTATAAACTATACTATGATGAAAGGAAAACTATAAACTTAACTAATGGTGTGGGATTTATCTCATCTGGCAACTCAAGAATTTTTTTTAGTTGCTCAAAATCTTCAAAATTGCAACTTGCTTGGTCCAAGATGTTTGTAAGGGGCTTGGGATCATTTTTAGTGAAGGAAATGTAGTGTTTTGAAGTGGTTTTGAGGGTGGCATGGGAAGGTAGAGGAGGTGAGGAAGTGGAGAAGGAGAAGGAGAAGAAGGATGATGAATGAAATGAAGACAACAATGAGCCATGGTCAATGAAGACCCCTCACCCTCTCTCTCTCTCATGAGTCATACCTCCATGTCCCCTCTACACAAAATATCTCACATTTAAATATCCTTTTTTCTTTTCATATTTTTTTGAATATAATAAAATACCAAACCATGCACAATGAAGGATTTAAGCCATGTTTCCAAAAATGTAACAAGTGTTAGCAATATGACATGGTGCATGTCATATGCATAATCAAACTTAATGTATAATTAGTAATTATTAATTAAGTTTAGCCGTATACTTTTATGTAATTTAGTTATAAAATATTCAAATCGACTTAATACCCTCAAAATCAATAATTAATATAAATTTCCAAATATTTCCCAATTTATCGGTATATAATTATGCCATACCATTAAAACTAGTCTCCATACTTTAAAATATTCATAATATTCATTATTTAATTTTTTTTCTAAATTCCCAAATATAATATTTTATTTTCCTGAAATGTTACAATCTTCTCCCCTTAAATAAATTTGGTCTCCGAATTTAAATTTAATCTCCCCAAATACTAAAACATTTCGGCAAAACAATCGAATCGTCTGGGCTTCGAGTATCAGGAATGCATAATACATATCTTAGTGCAATGCATGCGCATGAAAAACGAGTGTAAACTCAACATCAAAACTCCGTCAAGCAGTACACAATCATCGGAGTTATGGCGAAAATACGAGTGTCAAAATCCAATGCGAAAACCAACATGATATACTCAAAAATATAAGATGTATATAGTATGTATCGTTATAAAATCGTCAAAACATCCAAATGGAAATGCATACAAAAACCCTTTTCAAATCGCCGTGCGATGCGTGTATCACGGCACAAGTAGCGAACGCATATTGTAAGAAAAATAGCCATATATATCCTTTATTTAACATACACGTCCTGCCTTTTGAAAATGATTTAGAAGGGTTTCCTTCATAAAGTTTCGTGTCATCATGGACACGTAAGAAAATATTGAGACTATAGCTCTTTTTTGGAAATCCCTTCGGCAATTATAGATGCATGCAAAAATACTCAGGTATTGTCCTCAGACCAGTCCTGCTCGGTTGGTAAACCGGATAGTATATATCATGAAAACATAGTGCTTGAAAAGAAATCAATCTCGAAACAGAATATATCATGCCACGTGCATCTGGTGCGCACGGAAATCGAAATCAAATATAGGTGCCATGAATGTGCACAGAAACAAAACTGAGCACAACGGGTGTGCTTAAAAACATATGTCAAGTGAAACGGGTATGCCTGCCAACAAAATCAGGTGCATTTGAAATGTAAGAAGAATCCCGATTTAGTGCATCTGGTGTGCACCAAAATCGCATCAAGTGCGCCAAGTATGTGCAAAAATCTCACTCGAGTGCACAAGGTGCACGAAAACATAAATCCAGTGCACTAGGGTGCACAAAAACGAATATCGTATGTAAAAATTGAAATCAACGGTATACGACATACACCAAATCAAAATCAAGTATACCGCAGTATATAATCTCACAACCACGTGCATCAGCATGTACAAAATCAAATCAAAGTATTAAAAGTGCATGAAAACTACACCGAAAGCACAAGTCAAATCATGTACATACCATAGGCATGAAATCAAAATCAAACATCTCGAACGACATCAAATCGAAGTCGAGTGCAACTGTGGTGCATAAAATCTCAATCATGCAAATATATCACCCAAAATACCGAAATCCAAAATGACGGACACGTGATATTCGAATCACCAAATCGCAAATCGTAAACACTGTCGTCGATATGCTCTTTCTCCAATGTCGAAGGGTGTCGGTGCATCCAAGCTAGTAGAGCAATAATTCTACCTGCCTTCTGTTCATGGTCTGGTGCCTTCTGCCCTTAGGTTCTCATCGCGACTTCTTCTGAAAGTTATATCCATATCCAACCCCTCTACATGCGTATCACATCTTTGATCCCAACGGGGTGGAACGTCTTCTCGTCAAGCTCTCTTACGAACCTCTAACTTCGCTTTTCTTCAATGTGTACTAATTTCGGAATTATCTCTTCATAGCTGTGTGAAATGCGCTCCAAACAGCTGCACTCATATCTAGAGTCTCCTTTCCGAAGCTACGTACTCGGCATCTCAAATATCCTGTAGTAGGCATCTTTCCAATTACCTTATCGGGAACTCGTTCAAATTATCGGAATGATGCGCTTACGTTCATCCTCTCTCGATCGACTCACAATGTGCCTGTGTGAGGTCCTCTTTAAGCTAAAACTAGCAAATCCAGCGATCTCGCATCGGGGTATCCAAACAAACCACATATCCTAGTCATTCTTCCATGGGTGACTAGCGATCTTATATCATATCCCTAAGTACAAACTCGTGCTGCAATACCTTCAAACATCTTGGGCGACATCCTGTCAGTCGCAGTAACAGCTGGCTCATCCGTCCGCACGATAGACAATGCCTCAATCATCAAGAATAAACAGTGCATTGACGGTCACCACATTCTGGCTGGCCTCCAGCGGTAGCCCGATCATTTGGTGCTGATCTGATCGTTCGCGTCAACGAGAAAACATAGTAAAACGATATATCGAAACGCTCATGTCACCGGAAAACATCCTGGTCAGTCCTCGTCCATGACGAGCTCGTGCTGACCGCAACTCTAGCCGCAGCTCTCTCTCTGCCCGTGTAACCGTGGTAACAGAAATCACATTCCGATATCGATGAAGATAGATCATAGGAATGAATAGAAATACAATGCATAAGAAATGTACATCCTAAGGATTCTTAATCGGAGTAGCGTATCGTAAGTATGCCGCGGAACATACACACGGTACATCACTCTCCTTAAGTCACCTACTCCATCAACCAAGGTCAACCTACACGACGAAAGTTCGGGTCTAATACCTCCTCGGCCAAGTCTAAGTTCCTAAGGTCAAGCCTAGGTTCCGAATATATATATATATACGCCTTAGACTCCACATAGTCAAACCTAAATTCGAACCAAGGTTAAACTTAACGCTCTGATACCAACTTTTTCACGACCCGAAGGTACGGAACGTGACTGGCACTTAAATTACGAAATGTCTGGAGGCGTAACGTAATCTATGTAAGCCAAAGCCCAGAAATCTAAACCATTTAAGAAATAGAGTGAAGGAAAACTTGTTTTAAAGAAAGTGATTTTCACAAACTAAAGTCGTAGTAAACATTTTAAAAGTATCAAGTTTTTCTAAAAATTTCGATAGAGTTTCCCTTGTAAAAACTTGCCCCAAATAGGTACAAACAAGAATAATCATAAGCAATAATAAAAAGGCATCCCGAAGTAGGAGCTAGCTCTTTGCCAATTGGCGGAAACAACCACACAAGCAATATAATATACAACACCGAAGGGTAAGGATCAAAACTCAGAAAGAAAACCAACATCCTCAAGAAAACCAGAGAAGAACCATAACAATACAAGCGCGCGACTCTAAGGTCGAAAAAATAAATAACTGGTTTTCTAAGTCTATCAAATATACAAGGTCTGGTTGATGGAGCTTACTAGATACAACTGAAATAAATAAAAGTACAACGGTGGTCACGATGCAAGTGAATCCACCTACCAAAGCAATCACCTGGAAGGAAGCAGTGTGCCAACAAGCCGCAACGAAACCTGTACGGCCAAACCTGCAAGAAACTGTGGCACAACGGGGGTGAGTTGCCAACTCGTGACTAGAAGAAATCACCGAGTAAAAATCGCATGTATGACGATCTCCTAAGTCATACGATAGTATACTCATAATATAATACAGGAAAATCTAGTAAGGCAGAGTAATAGTCTATGCCTAAGTGTGGCACCAAGTATATCAGTGTCACGAAGTAGCTACATGTCATGTATATGATGTATGGAATGCACCATGAATGAATAATCCACAAGAAGTCAGAATATATCTGTATGAGAAAGCTGTGTTTTTTTCTTAGTAAAATTTAGTATAAAAACTGGAGTATCATCAATGAAATCGATAGAAAACCCGTGTTAAGTATCGACACCAAATATGTATATCTCAATGTCTCAATATCTCAATATCTCCATATCTCGGGCTCGGTCATTCCGTATCAGACCATAATATCAAATCTCACGACCACGTCGGTATCCCCCGGATATCCGCCACGTCAAACATCACCGGTCGGTAGTGCTCCCCTGCCGGGCTCAACGCCATCTATGCGATCTTCATGCCCCGAGGTACCGCACCGAGTCCACCATGTACTCGCAGACGGTGCATCCCCTCCTCGAATCGGGTATGTGATACAGCTGAAGAACCGAGAAAACTCATGGTGGACATCTCACACATCATATCACGAGAAAACTGCAAATTTCTATCTTTAGAAATGATAATGTGTTTATAAAATCCTTGCGGTTTCTCCAAATCCAGAAATCTCATGGAAAGTCCGAAATCCCAAAATCGAGAGTCAATAAACAGCGAATTACCGGCATAAAGCCCCATAATATTGCATGACAAATGAATATACACATACATGGGTATCTAAGTAAAGAATGCAATATCTAAACTAGCATAATAATGATAAATTGGAACTATCAGCTAGCAACTTCTATCAATGAAGTAATATTCTCTAAAGTGTACGTGATATGGTAATTACCGATGATGATGTGTGTGAGCCGGCAAGCAAGTGTTCGTGGAAATACACATCATCGGTAATGGTGCTGGTGTCCTAAGAAACGAGATCATAATAGTTAAGGAAACACATGTATAAACATGCAATGCAATGAAAACATGAATATAACGGAGAATGAATAGTAAAAGCAACATTGAAGAATATACATTTCTATATACGAGTCATACAGTTTTGGCATTTGAAAAAGCACGAATTGTGGTTGTTAGAAAATAGGGGCTACGGTGATTTTAAGAAAATGTACGTCCTTCGAAAAATCCGTAGTATCCCTCGGGTTGTTTTTTGGAAATACTCACGATTCGTTAGTTCTTGAAAATAGGTATGACTCGAGTCTGGTCCCACATCTTCCTAATCAACTAAAAGACTAAACTAAGGAACTAGTCGAAAGGGTAAGAAATCCACCTAAATTTCCGAGTCGATATACCTAGTAGTCGGCGATCCAGCCTCATAGCATCATGTACTGTATAATACATAGTAGGGCATTCTTGAGTCAAGAGTGCGGATCAATCACCATATCTATACCTCGTACGATAAAATCTATCGTACGGCATCCCAAAATCGAGGGTACAGTTCAACTATCATATATGCATCATCACTCATATGTCATCATCATCGGACAATATCATGATCAGGGGTACTGTTCTAAAATCTCGTACATTCCAATATTATCAACACGTATTATCGTATGTATGAATACACATCGCCCAACGACCCACTGTAATATTACGTCATATATCATATCATGACTTGAACACATATCCAACCTCACGGCATCATGCCCGATCATATCGACTCATCTCCAAGTATCATATATACCATTCTCATCCCACGTGTATATGTATATATGTATGTATGTATGTATGTATGTATGTATATATATATGTATATATATATATATATATATATATATATATGTAAACCTACACTCATACATGAATACACACACACACATATACACACAAAAACAAGTGTGCGTGTGTGCGTGCGTGTGTGTGTGACTACATGTAACATGTGATTCGCCTCCTAGGCAATCATCTTTTGAATAGGTCTTCCTAAATCAACTTAATCTAACCTAAGGTCTTCTAAATACCCTACTCACCAAGTATCCAACGTCACATCCAAAACCCATAATAATAATACGGTAACAACCCTATTCTACGTTTGCGGGGGTGCTATACGCCATCCACCCGACTTCTCCCGTAGATATACATCTACTCACCTTGATTATCGCTTACCGAAGTCGATGACGCTTGTTTTCCCTTATCATCCTGAAGTCCACGCGAAGTACCTACATATCACAAAATATATCGTATCGTATCAAAATTCGATTCAAAAACTGACACGACACGTGAAGTGCTCATAGGTTAGAACCTATAGCCTACGAAAGCAAAAACAATCATATAACCCTCGTCGTTGACGTACAAACGTCCAACGACCCAATCCACAATCAAAACCCAAAATCTATGTTTTAGAAATCGGAAAACCATTGCTATTATTAACTCAAACGCTCCCAAATTTTGCCTCAAGTAATCTGGAACAAAACAAAAAATACAGTGACTAAGTTATGAGCAGTGTGAGCTATAGGCGAAGACCCAAGCTCAACAGACAAAATCTGGCCGGCGTATATGCTACAGTAACCGCCCCCACCGGCCCAATTTTTGAAGTTTGGTCTCGTCTTCTCGTGGTGGTCTCCTATTGATCTAACTAGGTTAATGTATATGTTTAATTTTTTTTATAAAGTTCCCGGGTTACTCCAGATTCCCTGTAGACCTCAAAAATATCACAAAACTGACACAGAATGTTTCTAAAGTCCAAGTCTTGGTGTTTCAAAACTCACTTGGTCCAGGATTTTTAACACTAGAAGGGTTGTAGTCACCAATTACACTCAGTTATATCCTCACAACTCAAGATAAGCCCTAACCCTCCTCTTGGAATTTTTCGACATCGCTAATCAACTCAAGACCAACTCTAAACTATACTAGGATGAAAGGAAAACTATAAAATTAACTAAGGGTGTAGGATTTATCTCATTTGGCAACTCAAGAATTTTCTTGAGTTGCTTAAAGTCTTCAAAATTGAAACTTTCTTGGTCCAAGGTGTTTGTAAAGGGCTTGGGATCATTTTTAGTGAAGGAAATATAGTGGTTTGAAGTGGTTTTGAGAGTGGCATGGGGAGGTAGAGGAGGTGAGAAAGTGGAGAAGGAGAAGGAGAAGAAGCATGCTGAATGAAGTGAAGAGAACAATGAGCAATGGTCAATGTAGACCCCTCACCCTCTCTATCTCATGAGCCATACCTCCATGTCCCCTCCACACAAAATATCTCACATTTAAATATCCTTTTTTCTTTTCATATTTTTTTGAATATAACAAAATACCAAACCATGCACAATGAAGGATTTAAGCCATGTTTCCAAAAATGTAACAAGTGTTAGCAATATGACATGGTGCATGTCACATGCATAATCAAACTTAATGCATAATTTGTAATTATTAATTAAGTTTAGCCGTAAAATTGTATGTAATTTAATTATAAAATATCCAAATCGACTTAATACCCCCAAAATCAATAATTAATATAAATTTCCAAATATTACTTAATTTATTGGTATATAATTATACCATACCATTTAAAACTAGTCTCCATACTTTAAAATATTCATAATATTCATTATTTAATTTTTTTTAAATTCCTAAATATAATATTTTATTTTCCTGAAATGTTACATATATATAGCAGCGTCCCATACCACTGATATATATGATCGAAAGTAAACAACAGGTAATAAAGGCTCATAAGAAAGTAAAAATATCAGAAAAACTCATAAGAATCGAATTCGAATACCCATGGTATTGGTATTCATAATTAAACAGCATGTAATAAAGGCACCGTACATAAGTATAGACAGGCATGCAAACCAACGTAACAGTTCTACTGTGTCATGGCAATACTAATGAGGTGTAGTGTAGCATACGCGTCTGTGCTCGTGCAGTATGGCAATCATTAGTATTTGTGGAAGTGTTCTATAAGTATTTAAAACAGAAAGTAATTCTACCCATATCCGTAGCATATAATTACAACCAATTTTCCGGACACAGGGAACTTATACGCCTCGTATCGGCATTTACATACATATCACGTGGTATAGCAGTCCTACAGTGTCATGGCAGTAACAATGAGGCGTAGTGTAACATATGCGTCTTTGCTCGTGCAACAAAGTACTCATTGGTAATTGTGCATTGTTTTATTAGTGTGTTCGTATAATAGATAACGTATACAATCGGTAAACGTATCGCGTAATTATTAACGTAACTAATTGTTATGAGTTATAGCGTTATCTTTGAAAATGGAACGAAACGTTATTTTGAAATAAGAAAGCTGCATTAAGTTAAAATAGATATTCATTTTAGAAAATAGCATCGCATCCTTGTCATTTATCATTTAAAATGGAAAACGAATCGTTGATTTTTAAAAGAGTATAGCTCAATCAAATGTAACGTCCTAAGTCGGGATAACGCATGACTCCACGAGTCCAAATGACACTTGGTCGTAATCGGCACACTCTTCTCATCATCACAAGTACGGTATGATCCCTCGTACAATGTCCATCCAATATCATATCCATATCGTTTGGATTTATCGTCACGTACGTATATCATCATAACCAAATATCAATTATAACCACTTGTATAACCTACTAGATACGAAATAATATCAATACAATTAGCTAAGTTATCTAATATATCGTTAGCAACCGTAACATTTCAGAGATATAAAATATTATTTTTGGAATTTAAATAATAAAATAATAAATTTTATTAATATTATAAAAGTATGGAAATTAGTTTTAAATAGAATAGTATGATTATATACATATAGTTTGGAAGTATTTGGAAATTTATATGAATTGTTGATTATGGAAGCATTTATTTGATTTGGACATTTTATAAATTATTATACAATTATTTTTATACAAGTTTAATGCTAAAATTGATTAATATTTTACTAATTATGTATTAACCATGTTCATGTATTATGACATACAACATGTTATGTTATGACTTTTGTCCATATCTATTGAACCATGGTTTCATTTGCATTTAAATGGTTTTTGTTTTTAATTTGGAAAAGAAAAAGAAAAGAATACATAAGTGAGGGTGGGGACAAGAGCATGGATGAGAGAGAGAGAGAGAATGAGAAGGTTCCACACACTTCATGGCTCTTTTTCACTCTTCTTCATTCTTCACCTCCCATTCTTCTTCATCTCCTTCATTTTTCTCTAATTCCTCCACCACCTCATTACCACCCCAAGTCCACCCTCAAAACCATCTTAAAATCAATAACCACCTTCACAAAAATCATTCCTCACATCTCTACAAACACCATAGGAGGATCAAGTTGGGACTTTGGGGACTTTGAGCACTTTGGCCATCCTAGAAATTTCTTGGGTTGCTCTTGGAGGGTAAATCCCTCATTTTTAGTTAAGTATTAAGTTTTCTTAATCTCTTTTAGTGAATTAGAGTTAGACAAGTGTAGGTTAATGATCTTGGAAAATTCTAAGATGAGATTTAGGGGATTTTTGAGTTGTGGAGGTGTATTTGAGGCTTAGTTAATGACCACAACCTTTCTAGTGGTAGAATTCTGGACTAAACTTGAGTTTACAGTCCCAAACATGAACTTGGAATTTTACGATATCGGGTTATTGTGGAAATGTGATGATCAAATAGGATCTGCTTTGACTCGGGGACTCTGAAAAATATTTAGCAGACACAGAGAGATGTGCAGGCCATTAGGAACATACCCTAGAAACCTGAGCTCCCAATTCCCTCACCTGGCCGCCAGAAAATGCCTTCTAGCCGCAAATTGCGGCCTGACCTAGGTGAATGGGTCCCAGGTTTGGTCCATAGCTCCTTTATCTGATATATAGACCTACCACATGTATAAAATGTCATAATTTCACTTAAGGTAAAATCAGGGAGTGTTTTTCTAAGTTATTGTTTTCGATTTGCAACTTTTATTAACTTGAGTTTTCGCATTTGAGTTTTGTCTCGATCGTTTGACGTTTGTACGTCAACGTCGAGAGTTGTTTGGTTATTCTTGCATGCGTGGATCATAGGTTCTAACCTATGTACATGTCGCTTGCCATATCGGTTTCCGGACTTGATTTTGATGTCGATATGATGTGTGTTGAACTGTAGGTACCTTCACGTGGACTTTCGGGACGACAAAGGAGAGCAAGGCGTCATCGACTTCGGCTAAAGCAAGGATAGTGGGTGAGTAGATATATATCCACGGGGGAAGTTGGGTGAATGGCGTATAGCACCCCCACAACCGTAGATTAAGGTAATTATATATATTTTTATATATATGTCAATATTAGATATGTATACTTAGCTAATAGGGTTCTAGGAGACTATAGGTTAGAATAAGCGTACTCGTAGGAAAATATATTCTTAGCCCTATTTCTCTTAGTCTTGAGCCTTTGGGATATATGTTGTCACACACACACACTTGGTATTATATGTGTGTATGTGTATATGTGTGTGTGTGTGTGTGTGTGTGTGTATATGTGTGTGTGTCTATATATACATGTATGTATATATGTATAGGTTCATATATATATATATATATGTATATATTTATATATACATGTATAGGTTCATATATATAGACATACATATACGTGTAAGATGAGGATATGATATGTTAGAGGGATATGAGTCGATATAATCGGACATGATGCCATGAGGTTATGATATATGATTTGAGATCGAATCACCATGTTATGATATAAGATATTACATGATCATTGGGTGACATACATATAACAGGTGACGACATGTGACTAGATGAGATGACAGAATGTACGTGACCATAGATCCGTACCTTTGAATTATGATATCGTACGACGGATTATACCGTATGGGATATATATATGATAATTGACTCGTACTCTTGATTCGAGGATGTCGGACGACGGATTATACCGTATGAGATATAATATATATGATGATTGATCCGCACTCTTGACTTGAGAATGCCGTACGATGGACTATACCGTACATGATACTATGAGGCTGGATCGCCGACTGATGGATGTATCGACTCGGAAATATTATAGTTTCTAATCACTTTCGACTCAGAAATATTTTAGTCTTCAAATTACTTAAGTAGATATTAGAATATAATTAGAGCCATACTTATTTTCAAAAATAACAAATCGTATGCATTTTCAAAGGACAAACTTAAGGGACGTTACGGATTTTCAAATGGTATCTTTTTCTCAAAAACACCGTAGCCCCTATTTTTCTAAAAATAACGATTCGTAATATTTTAAATACTATAACTGTATGGCTCGTATGTAGCTATATATTTTATATTGTTACGTTTACCGTTTACTTTTCTGCTATACTCATATTATTTTCTTTGCATTTTATTTATACATGTTCTTTTCATTAGCTGTTATGACCTCGTCTGCTAGGACACATGCACCATTACCGATGATGCCCATGTTGCACGTACACATACTCGCCAGCTCATACACTCATCATCGGTAATTTCAATACCACGTACACATTAGAAATCGTTACTTCATTCTTACAACCTGATAACTTGTAGCTTAATAGTATTGCTTAGCATTCATGATCTCACATGCTAGTTTAGATATTGCATTTCTTACTTAGTTAGATGCCATGTTCATTTAGATATATATTTTGGTTATGCACTGTAGATTGGCTCTGTGCCGGTATTCATTGTTTCATTATTGGCTCATGTTTATGAGATTTCGGTTTTCATGGGCTTTCTGAATTTGGGAAACCGCATGTGAATTTTGAAAACATATAATCATTTTAAAGGAAAAATACGGTTTTCCTTGATATGATGTGTGACGTCCACCATGAGTTTTCTCGGTTCCGAGCTATATGTATACCCGATTCGAGGAGAGAGGATGCACCCTCTGCGGGTACATGGTGGACCCGGTACGGTATCCCGAGGCAAGAAGATCGTATAGAGAGACGTTGAGCCCGGCAGTGGAGCACTATCGACCGGTGATAGTTTGGCTCGGCGGATATCCGGATGATACCGACCGGAGTCTTGAGATCAGATAGGCATGAGGGCCGATCCAATGAGACGGCGCCCGAGATATGAGGACTTATGTGTCGCTGCTGGATATGGTTTTTATGATGTTTTCGATTGTTGATACTGGGCACTCAGATATTTATAATGATTTTGTGTAATGTTGATGGGCACACGTTAGATGATACACCTATATACATATAGATATACTAGAATTTATGCATGTGCATTGCACGTGTTAGATTAAAAATTTTAAGAATGGGGGAGAGAGAGAAATGTGGAGGGTTCTAAATTCTTATTTATTTTTTAAAAAAATTGGGAGAGGGTCCTCTAACCAACCCTTATTTGCATTATATATATATATATATATATTGGGATAGATGATATGGAAAGTTCTAGATAAATAATTAAATGTTTTTTAGGAGAGAAAGATGACGTGGAGGGTTTGAGAGGTGAGAAAGATGATATGGAGGACTTGAGAGATGATTTTTCTCATTTTTTCTTTTTTTTCTAGAAAAAAGGATATGGATGGACCTCTAATCAAGAATATTTGCATTATATATAGAATAGAATTTGTGCACATGCGATGCACGTGTTAAATATAACATTTCATATTTGTGAGAATGAGTATATGTGTAAATTTATAAATAATTAGGATTTATGTGTAAATTTTCATTTGAGAATGAGTATATGCGTCAATTTATAAATAATGAAGGCTTATGTGTAAATTTTCATTAAAAGACATCATTATTTTTGTCTTTTTCTTTGATGATATATATATATATATATATATATATATATATATATTGAGAGAGATGATGTGGAGGGTTCTATATATATAAGAATTTATGCACGTGCGTTGCATGTGTTTAAAAAATTTTGAGAAGAGAAGAGAGAAATGTGGAGAGTTCTAGAGTCTTATTTATTTATTTATTTTTAAAAAAGGTGATGGATGAGGTGGAGGGTTCTAGAGTTTTATTTATTTATTTTTAAAAAAAAAGAGGATTGATGATATAGAGGATTTTAGATAAACAATTAATTGTTTTATTGGAGGAGAGAGAGAGATGATGATGTGGAGGGCTTAAGAGGTGAGAGAGATGATGTGGAAGGCTTGAGAGGTGAGGATTTTTCTCCTTTTTTCTCAAAAAAAAGAGAAGGGTGAACCTCTAACCAAGAGTATTTGCATTATATATAGAGATATATGATACGAATGATATGGTACTATTTTGTGACACGGATATGATTACATTAGTATTGTTATACTTATGTTTATACTATCACCCTAGTTACTACATCGTCGTTATTATATTATTTTTATGCTACTGTATGACTTATGAGATCGCCATACATTCGGTTTCTATCCGGTGATGTTTTCTATTAACGAGTTGGCAACTCACCCCCGTTGTACCACAGTTTTCTTGCAGGTTGACCTCACGGATTTAGTAGCGGCTTGCTGGCATGCCGCTTTCCTCTGGGTGACTTGCTTCGATAGGTGGGGTACACTTGCATCGTGACCACCATTTATACTTGTATATTTATCCAGTTGTATCTAGTTAAAAGCTCTGTCAACCAGATTTTGTATATTCTTTCGGATCTAGAGTTACAGATATGTATTTATTCTTTATTTTGGTTTCTTTACTTTCTTTCTGTATTTGATTTTCACCTTTGGCGTCATATATCTTTATTGCGTGGTTTTGATTCCGCCTAATGGCGAAGAGCTAGCTCCCGCTTAGGGATGCCTTTTATTATTGCTTGTATTAGTTTCGGATTAAAATTTACAAAGGAGGTGCTGCCCAAATTTCGAATGACGAAAATGTTTTCAACTATAGTACCTAATCCACTTGTGTTTTCATACAATATTACTTATGCATTTAAAGAAAGAAGCTGATTTCATTATACCTTTATTTCAAAACTTCACCTCCATTATTTTTCCCAAAAGAAGGTTTAGATTTCTGAGTTATGGCTTACTTGGATTAGGTGGGATCCTATAAATTCTACGTGATTCAAGTGCCAGTCACGTGTCTTTTCCGGGTCTTGACAACAACTAACTAGATAGCATAACTATCCTAGTCAAATGGTTGCGGAGGTGCTATATGTCATCCACCCGACTTCCCCAATAGATATAAATCTACTCACCAACTTGTCGAGCTCGTCGAAATCTACAATTGCTTTGTCCATCCTTGCCGTCTCGGAAACCTCCGCGATCGTACCTACAATCGGAGTTATAACATATCGACGTAAATATCATATCAAAACCAAAATAAGAAGCTAAGCACACATAGGTTAGAACCTATAACTTACTTACTCCAAAAATGACTAACTACCCCTGATATTAATGTACGAACGTCAATATTTCAGTCAAGGTAAAGAATTACGAAAAACCGTATCATAAATGTCGGAAATATTGCTAAAACTATACTTGAACACTCCCAGATTTCTTTATATTGAATCTGGGACAAAACAAACAATACAGTAGCTTTAATTATCAACAACTAAAACTACAGAACAAAACCCAAAACACAAGCCTACATAAAAATCGGCGGCGCCGGCTAAAATAAGGAAACCGCCTAGTGAACTAGAAAGGTTGGAGCTCGGGCTTTAGGTGGTCACCTAATGGTCTCATCATACCCTGGTCTTGTTAGTTTTTCTAGTGGGTTTACCTAGTAATTCCATATTCAAATTTACACTCACAAATATCATAAAAGTTCTAGTTTATGATATTGCTCACTAAAAATAGATATTTAAACAGAATAAAACTTGCAAATAAGGTGAGATATACCTATAAGGATGGTGCACAAGGGTAAACCAGCTCATGAATTGCATGGTGGAAGCTCCTAGGGGTTGTAGTGGCTCAATTTTGATGAAGGGACCAAAATTTTTCTCTTTTGGTTTGGTGAACACTTGGAATTTTTGTGTTGGAGCTTGAAGAACTTGTTGTTTCAGTTTGGAGAGCTCAAGGAAATTCTAAGGGCTGTGATAAGATAAGGTGGAGATGTCATGGTTTATGTAGAGTAAACATGAGGTGTCAAGGGAGAATGAGTTGGTGGAGGGATGTGAGGTGTGTGTGGTGTGGAGGTTGTGAGGGTTTAACTTAACCCTAACATATACCCAACCTCACTAAAATAAAACACAATAAATTTTGCAAATAATTATCCTTTACATATAAATACCTTTATGTTACTAAAAATCTATAATCTTTATTTAAAAGAATAAAACACTTAGTATAATATTAAAATACCATCATCTTATTATAAAATCTCATGTCATCTTAAAACAATTAAAATATCATATTTATGATATCACACCTTTTCTCCATTTTTACCAAAATAATTGTATTTTTGCGGATATATATCCGATACCAAAATTCATATGCGATATCATTTTGTAAACTCATTATTCGCATATTTTAAATTATAAATTAATATTTATAATTTTCCAAAATATTACAATATCCCTTCCTTAAAGAAATTCGGTCCCCGAATTTAAATTTAATCCCCATCAAACATTTTTCTCAGTCAAATCAAATCAATTCCAATCAAATTGCCGGGGTCCAAATTTTAAAACATATAGTATGCTCCAATAACGGAACTCCAAAGCCCCATACGAGCTAAGACGTACTATAATGCAATCGTGCGTGTGAAAACTCAAAAAAATATAAAACTCGCATAACTGTAACTCTAGCGGTTGATATGAGAATTACACTAGTTATGATGCAAAATTCCAAATACGAAAATCATTGTGTATATCAAGTACACGGTTATTGCCATAGTCATAGTGCAATATCTGTAGCACACGACCAAGCGAAAATATAGAAATCAAATCTATAATATATCTTATCAAGTGCAATGCATGAAAACGAAATCAACCCCAACGGGTTGCACAAAAATTCGGACCACATGCCATGGGTGTGCATGAAAACAAAAACAGCGCCAAGTGCAACAGGTATGCACGAAAACAATATCCACTGCATCAAATGTTCATGAAGCCAATATCAAGTGCATCTGGTGTGCACAAAATTGACATCAAGTGCATCGGGATGCACAAAATCAATCTCAAGTGTATCGGGATGCACAAAATCAACATCAAGTGCATCGGGATGCACAAAATAAATTCCAAGTGCATCAGGGTGCACAAAATCAACATCAAGTGTATCAGGGTGCACAAAATTTTTCACGCCCCACTTCTCAGTGTACGGGCAGAGGATGTGGCGATGCCCGCTATGTATTTACTCAGGAATAAACACGCTAAGCGTATCTAAGCAATATAAAGTAAAGCACACAAGAGATAAGAATGTAAATGAACATCAACATTATTTATTAAATATTCTTTTACAGGTACAACTAAAAATGTAAATACAAAGATGGAAAGCAATACCTAAACAATGGCATGAACCGAAAAGAAAATATGTACAAGTAAAGTCAGTGCTCAGGATCTTCTGTGAACTACTCCAAATGCTCCTGGCTGGTCTCAAACTCTAGTGCGTCCGATCAACCTGACAACATTCCAAAGAAAAAGAGAAATAGGAATGTCATCAGCGAACAATCGCTCGGTAAGTGCCAAAGATGAGTATAGATAGAATAGACAAAAAGAGAGTATTAATAGTAATGTTTGATTATAATGTTAATGCAGTTGTTTGTAGCTTGGTACAGAATATGCCAGTATATACGAGAGGAGTCCAACTTACACCGTGGATTTTGGTAACCCGTAGTACAAGGCTCCGTCGAAAATACCACGGAACAACGACATGAATGTAATTAAGTCTTAAGTGACCACCTCGTGCCACCTTTAACATATTTAGTACCAGTCTACCCCTTTATAAACCCCGTAATGTCTTATTGTATTAATTGTATTGTATTTTCTGTAGTAAATGGAAGACTTGCCGAAACCATGATATCAGTAAATGAAATGGATGTAAATGGAGAGTCATGTAGACGGAATATATCCATGGTTCGGTTCAGTCAATATAGATTGATATATATTGAATAGACGGATTCATAGATTCATGTTGTATTATAGTTCATACTTGAATCACATTCAAGTCAGATTGATTAGATTGAGAATCAGTCTGAGTCGGACACTTTTGAAAAGAACTTGAAATCCTAAAATAGTTTTGATGTTATCGGTAACTGCTGCACATGGACATCAGGATTTGTATCTTTTTCCAAGACAATTACCGTGTTGATAACACCGTTATTAGATTATCTACCTTAGATAGGAAAAAACCCATATTCTCCGGCTCCCTGAGGTTTAAGAGAACTGGTCCCGCTTAAACCTATGTTTACTAAGGTCCTTATTGTAATTTAGTATAACTTGAGGGGGGTTTATGTAAAATTAGTTTTGGTATAATTTTCAAAATACATCTCAAGCATTTAATTGTCATCTTTAGCATTTTCATACATGTATATTTTATAAAAGTGAAATTTCTAGTGAGTAGAACCTAATTTTCATAGTATATGGTGTTTTCTTTAAATATTGGAATTGTTTTACATTTGGATGGTATTTTCATGTAAAGGTGATTCCTTTTGAAAACTTGGAATATTTATATAATATAATTAAAGTAGATATTTTGATAATATATATATATATATATATATATATTTAATGAAAGTAATTTTATTTATTTTCTTGTAAAAATCTCATTTTTTAAAGAAAAATGTATCAAAATTCCATCGAGATTGAATGCTCCTTTCGGAGGTCTGCATCTCGCTCTATAGGCCCGAGAATGTGCGATAATATACACCATTCCAAACGGGGTCCCCAAAAGTGGGTTGTAGAGGCACCATTGTAAGGAATTGTTTAATACATATTTTTAAAGAAATGGTTTTATAAGTTGATGGTATTTATTTGTAAAGTCGTGTTATCCCATGAATATATATCTAAAATTTCATTATGCTATGTCAAAGATGTGTGTTGTGGTGAGGTAGGTCATTACCTCGTGAGTTATCTAAAGGTAATACAAGTTTTGTGTTGTTTTATGGCGAAATGTAAAGTATGTGGTATTTTACCGTAAAAGTACAATAAAAATTGGATAAAAGAATATTTTGAGAAGAAACTTGTTTTAGCAGGTTTGTTTATATTTGGTAAACATTATGTGATAGTATGTAATTTTATTGATTAAGAAAAGTAGAGTTTTAAAGAAAAACAGAATCGTAAGTCGGATTAACTCCGCTTCCGTCGGGTTTTAGAAATAGAACTGTTTATAATAGGAGAAGAGAGGGGGAGAAGGGACTTACTAGCTTTAAGGAAAATGGAGAGGTAGAAGAAGGTTTAGGGATCGTCGGGGCGTCGTTTCGTCGCCGGAAACTCCTTGGAACGTCGCCGGAACTTCGCCCTTCGCTAACTCCACTAGCACACTAAAAGGACTTCAGAATTCTTGAGAGTTTTGGTAGGGAATTTCTGAGTGAGGATGAGTGAAATACGTTGTGGTATTTATAGGAAAAGCAAGGGTTTAGTGTATTGAATTGTAGAATTAAAATTTTGCATTAAAATGGATTTTAAGAGGGTGTTTTAATCTCTGGATAATTGCAGAGAAAACAAATAGTCTAGGGGAAATGAGGTAGGCCAAGAGGTGCAGGGAGGAAATTTTAGGGGCATTACCGTCGGTTCAAACTGGCGGTGCTGGTCTAAAAAAGAGTTTCACCGGTCTTTTACCGACGGAGGGGCTTGGGATTTATGCCATGTGTCGAAGTCGTCTGGTATACTCTCGTGCACGTGTTTGTTTATTCTGTGTCTTTTCAGTTTACGTGTAGTGCACGTGTAAACCCTAGGGCTTCTAAAAGATTAAAAGAAAATTTAATAAAAATAATATGTGGCTGATGGGATTTGAACTCAGGTGCTATGTCTCGGCAATGCAAGGTTTTACCAATAAGCTACAAGTGCTTTCTTACTGTTCAAAAGCAAAACAAATTTATAACTTGTGCTCAAGCTTAGATACTCCTTTCTGTATTTTGAAAAAATTCGTACAGAAAGTTTAGGTTTGTCACAAAATCAATATCAAGTGTATCGGGGTGCACAAAATCATATCTAGTATGTCTAGAGTATATAAAAAGCCCAATCAAGTGCAACTGACGTGCAAGAAAATATCAATCTAGTGCATCTGGTGTGCACAACACTTCAATCGAGTGCAGTCACCGTGCACGGAAATCTCAAACAAGTGTACCTGGTGTGAACAAAACACCAATCAAGTGCAACTGATGTGCACGGAAATCTCAAACAAGTGCATCTGGTGTGCACAAATCATTTGTGTGACCCTCAAATCCTTAAACACATAAGTCAAAATAACAAAAGTTGAGTTGTCCTTTCTTCAACATCGAAAACGCAATATTCGGATCATCAAAACGCAAATAAAAAAAATGACATCGAAGTACACCCTCTTCAATGTCGAAGGTATCTATACACCCGGAACTGGCAGAGTAAGGATTACCACTTGCCTTCCGCTTACGGTATAGTGTTCTCTGTCTCTGAATTCTTGTTCTTTCTGCGGATCACCAACGCCACGACCCCTTTATACAATCGTCTGGTGAGGAGCAGCGACGCAAACAGTCCTATGCCGATACTTTTCAAGACACTTCCTTGCCAAATAGTCCAGTCTCTCACAATGCCACATGTTGACGACGGCGGTCTCTAACCTTTGCGTGCGTGCCAAGCAACTGACCTTGGGTCCAATCTCAATTATTATAGAATCCTGAAAGAACCCGTCATGTCTCCTGCCGATCTCATCTATCCAATCTGCCCGGAACTAGCACTCCTTAATGAATCCACTTCCGTTTCGGAACAACTGCAATCTCATCAAGATTTTCCCCTGAAAGTGGAGTCGTACACAACGCCTCTGTATACATATCGAATCTCTACTATCGACGGGGAAGAACAACTGCGCATTGAGACTTCGCACTAATCTCCTGTTCCATTACTCTTCAGTATCGGTCAAATAAGGAGAGTATCACGATTGTTACGTGAATTGCAAGTCATACTTGATTATGATCAAACCCGGAGCCTTACCCAAAAACTTGAAAATATGAATCCGACATCTCTGACACTCTGTGGAAGAATCTGGCTATGCTCACCTTCGAGAACTCGTCCCAATTCGTCAGAGGAAAACTCATTACACGGTCGCTCTCGAGCAATTCATATCAGGTCTGAGCAAGACCCATCAAAAGAAGCTAGTCAATTTCACCGATCTCGTACCGGAGTGCCACAACGAATTAAATATCCTAGCCATCATACCCATGAATGACTACGAATCCTCTGGCCCATCTATACTCGTAAACATCGGCGACTTTTAACTTCATGAATTCTGGAATCGACACTTCGATAATCTCAGCAATGGTTGGTATGACTGTTTGAACAGTAGGCAACACAACGATCTTTGGAGTAGGGTAAACATCATACCTCAACTCCGGCTGGTCTCCAGCAATGACCTGACCCTCTGGTGCGGATCCCGAAGGAAACTCTCTTCAAAATTAGAAATCCGATCATATAAGGATAAACAACATGTTCCCATGTCACCGGAAAATCACCCTGGTCAGTCTTCATCCCAGATAAGTCTGTCCTGACCGCAGCCCTCTCGGCTTGCGTAGACATGGTGACCGGAACAAGCAACATGTATCGATAAGGATAGATCAACTGAACGAATAGAAGGAAAGATCTCAAGATATATATCCTAAGGTAACTTAGGCGGAGTATTGTATCATAAATATGCCGTGGAACATATGTATGTTATGTCGCCCTACTTAGTACCTATTCCATCAACCAAGGTCAACCTACGTAACGAAAGTTCGGGTATAAGACCCCCACATTCAAGTCTAAGTTCTGTAAGGTCAAGCCTAGGTAACGAAAGTGTATGCATAGACTCCATATAGTCAAACCTAGACTCGAACAAAAGTTAAGCCAAAACGCTCTGATACCAACTTTATCATGATCCGAAAGTGGCACGTGACCGGCACTTACAACACATGACATCTAAACATGTTGACGCGATCCAAGTCAGAAAAAACCCGGAATCTAAACTTTTTTACGAAATATTGGAGGTGAAGTTTAAAAACAATCATTAGATGGAACCGGTTTAAAATGAACATTTAAGTCTAAGTAAGCATATTTGAAAAGCATGTATGACGTTTAAAAAAATCGGCAGCACCGCCTTTGTAAATTTTGAATAAAACTAATACAAGCACAATAATATATAAAGCATCCTAACGGGAGCCATCTTTCTCGTCCAAACGGCGGAGCAACCATGCAGACAATATACGACGCCCAATGGCGAAGAAAGGAAAAGTGAAACAAGATCAACAAGTATAAAAAGTCGACTCCAACGAGTGCGACGCCCACAAACACATAAAATCTAAGTCTCGCTTCTAAGTCCTCAACATACGAGTTCTAAGTCGATGGAGTTGTAACTAGATACAAAAGAATATATATATTCAAGTGTGGGTACGATACAACAGTAGCCTATCTATCAAAGCAATCATCGAAAAGAATTGTGTGTCGCAAACCGTTGATGATTCGAGCGGTATAACCTGCAAGAAACAGGGGCACAATGGGGGTGAGTTGCCAACTCGGTGAATAAAAGTATATCATAAGGTAGAAAATGGAAATGCACAACGATATCCTAGGTCATAAGTATAGTACTATCAAATCCTGTACTAATATATATATATATATATATATATATATATATATATATATATATATATATATAATGCATAAGTACCATAAATGCAACACTATCATCACGTGAACCCAAAAATATAACATCTCATACGTATATGACCTGGATCCATGTATAAGCCCATAAGGTAGCCGAAAATATTTATGTAAAATCTCTTCTTAAAATAGCCGCAGAATACGTATGCCATGGCATAAAAACAGACGTAATAGTATGAAGTATAATAGGTATCTTATTTAAGATATACGTCTTGCTGTTTACTAAAGAGTTTTAAGAGATTTACAGTTTTAAAGATTCCTGTGTCATTCTAGACATGTCAAAATAATAAGTCTATAGCTTGTTTTAGAAACCCTTTTTATATGTATCCACCGGTAAAATAGTATTCAGATACTGTCCCCCGGATTAGTCCTGGTTGGCTACTATAACGCATAAACTATAACGGGGTATCTCGAATGATCGTAAAATATCAATATATGGGTGTCCAGCATTGACACCCGAAATCCTCATCTCTCTCGTACCCATCACCAATATACATAATTATCAAATCTCTCGTGTCCATCACCGACAAGCATATCCAGATATTGTCGACACCGTCTCAACAGATCGGTTGCCCCTCGATATCCCTAGCCACGGTCAGTATCCTCTAGATATCCGCCGTGCTCATATCTATCTCCGGTATTGAGTGTCCTTGCTAGGCTCCCCGCCTCTATCCCGGCTTTCCTGCCCTTCGGTCTCGACCGGGTTTACCATGTATCCGACTGTATAATCCCCCCACTCAGTCCGGATATGTAACACGTTCATAACCGTATAGCCCCCCACTCGGTTCGGAATAAAATCGAATCGGAAAACACAAAACTCATGGTGGACATCAACTCATCATATCCAGAAATATCAAGTAAAGAAGAAGAATAATAACACATATCACTCTGATGATATATATATATATAGCAGCGTCCCATACCACTGATATATATCATCGAAAGTAAAAGATTCGAATACGAATACCCATGGTACTGGTATTCGCAATTAAACAACAGGTAATAAAGGCAACGTACGTAAGTATAGACAGGCATGCAAACCAACGTAACAGTTCTACTATGTCATGACAATACTAATGAGGTGTAGTGTAGTATACGCGTCTGTGCTCGTGCAGCATGACAATCATTAGTATTTGTGCAAGTGTTTTATAAGTGTTTAAAACAGAAAGTAATTGTACCCATATCCGTAGCATATAATTACAACCAATTTTCCGGACACAGGGAATTCATACGCCTCGTATCGACATTTACATACACATCGTGTGGTATAGGGGTCCTACAGTGTCATGGCAGTACCAATGATGTGTAGTGTAACATATGCGTCTGTGCTCGTGCAACATAGTATTCATTGGTAATTTTGCAGTGTTTTATTAGTGTGTTCGTATAACAGATAACGTATACAATCGGAAAGCGTATTGCGTAATTATTAACGTAACTAATTATTATGAGCTATACCGTTATCTTTGAAAATGGAACGAAACGTTATTTTGAAATAAGGAAGTGGCATTAAGTTAAAATAGATATTTTTTTAGAAAATAGCATCGCATCCTTGTCATTTATCATTTAAAATGGAAAACGAATCGTTGGTTTTTAAAAGAGTAGCTCAATCAAACGTAACGTCCCAAGTTGAGATAACGCATGACTCCACGATTCCAAATAACACTTGGCCGTAACCGGCACACTCTCCTCATCATCACAAGTACGGTATGATCTCTCGTACAATGTCCATCCAATATCATATCCATATCGTACGGATCTATCGTCACGTACGTATGCCGTCATAACCAAATATCAATTATAACCACTTTTATAACCTACTAGATACGAAATAATATCAATACAATTAGCTAAGTTATCTAACATGTCGTTAACAACAAATTAGATAGCATAACTATCCTAGTCAAATGGTTGCGGGGGTGCTATACGCCATCCATCCAACTTCCTCCGTAGATAATGAAAGTATGTCTTAGTACCTCTACTAGGTTTCAACAAGTATCAAGTATGCAATTTTAAAAAATATAGAGATCTAAGTATACTAACCTAGAATCGAACTAGAGAATTAGGGTTTTAGTGTAAGCAAACAAGTTCTAAACTAAGTGATGGAAGTTTACAACCTTTGTAGACCGGTCCTTCATTTCTAAAGCTCCAAGTAATAGTCCCTAGAACTCTTCTTTGACTTCACTTGAGAAAGGATCGAGCTTGCTTGTTGTCTTCGATACCGAATATGATCCACCTTAAAGTCTCTTTCACTCAATCTCACTCTTTACTAATCAAGGTATTAGTGAAGCAAACAAGCTAAACTAATGGGCTAGATTAGTGTAGGTAGATGAAGTAGGAGATTTGCTCACCAAAAATTATTTTCTCTTTTCTTTTTCAAACTCAAGTAAAAAAAAAGAGAGGAATAAGGAAGAAGAAGATAAGGATGAACTTGGATGAGAGAATGAACCATCTCACTAGAGATAAGATTGGGATGAATAAATATCTAAGAGTAAAATAAAAATGAGGAGATAAGTCATGGCTTCTCAATGCTTCTCCAAGCATCCAAAGCCATGACTCATTTTCCACATTTTCTATTTTTCTTAAAACATAAATCATACCATTTATCTTTAGCTATTGTGATTCTCATACATCCTAATCCTGTGTATCATCAACCATGATATAATATCAAATATGTGTGTGTGTGTGTGTGTGTGTGTATAAATATATATAAAGAGAATAAAATCTTTAGTGAGCTAATATTAGTTAATATATATCAAATATATAAATATATATCAAATTGTTAAATCAACACTTGATTCAATAATCCGGTTATATCATATATAACTGACTAATATCATATATACATATATATATATATATATATATCATATCATTAAATCAACACTTGATTCAATTATTCGGTTATATCACATATAACCGACTAATATTCAATATTAGATATTAAATCAACACTTTATTCAATAATCCGGTCATATCATATATAACCGGCCAATATCAAATATATATACATAAATCAAATCATTGAATCAACACTTGATTCAATAATCCGGTTATATCACATGCAACCTATCTGATATTAAATATTGCTAGATTAGAATACGGTATCACATACTCATATTTAATCAAGCTCCTGCACATATCTCCATATGTGCCCTACTTCGTTTCGCTTGAGGTAGGAAATCTCTGTGTGGGACTCTAAAGACTCGTCAATATGTCAGCAGTAAGTAATGTTCACATCAGATACTCACAAGCTGTCAGCGTTACTAGCTGGACGTAACGGCTACCCAGGTATTAAATGGATAGAAGATAAACAAGCAAACTTGTCCAAACTCCCGTAAAGCTTCTAAGCAACACTAACCGTACAGTCCAATTTCTTCGTCTGATATGTCGCATATCGAGTCTAGGGGTGGAACCGTCAAACCCCAATAACTTGATAAGTCATGCCGATGTGTAGCCTATAACCTTTCGAGAAACTACTGATAACACTTACTAGTAAATCTCATCAGCCTTGACCAAGGACTTACTGTTATAGCCAATCGACCATAGCGCAACATCAACTCCCAATACCGGGAGAGAGGAAACCCCTCCTATCGCTCACTGCCTCCATATGCTTCGGGACTATACCCAAAATCCACCTATTTGCATGACTCCTTTCAGCCATGGTAGAGAGGAAATCAAAGCACAGTGGGAACCATACAAGACACTATTACGATCTCGGATCTATAGACTAACCTGTACAAGTGTCACCAGAGAACTGCTATCTGACGATAGGTATGGTACCATCTAGGAGTTCTCGGCGAGTCCTGTTCGTTGTACCCATTCTCCAATGAGCACATGTGTACAATCTTTGATACCAAACACCAATGGTTGTGGGATCAATCAACGTCCCATACAGGGTCAAGAAACGTACACACTAGTCTACTCTGGAATATCGATGCCCTGTCTCGATATTCTCTCGACTAGGAACTGTTAAATGATGTGCTTGCGGACTATACAAGCCCCACTAGTAAGATCTGCATCATAGTCCTGGTAGTCAAGCCTACGTCCTAAGGCCTTTATCAACATGTATCAGAGAGAGTATACTAATACAAGTGTACATGTTAAGATAAAGAGCAACCAGATAGCATACTATCATGTCGAGCAAGAAAGTCCTCTATATATATGTCCAAGCATCCACTATAATATATAATAATGGCCTCTAAGGCATACATATTCCTAACAATAAATCCACTCACCAACTTGTTGAGCTCGTCGAAATCCACGATTGCTTTGTCCGTCCTTGCCGTCTTAGAAATCTCCGTGATCGTATCTACAATCGTAGTTATAACATATCGGCGTAAATATCATATCAAAACCAAAATATGGAGCTAAGCACACATAGGTTAGAACCTATAGCTTACTTCAAAAACGACCAACTACCCCTGACATTAACGTACGAACGTCAATATTTTAGTCGAGGTAAAGAATTACGAATAACCGTATCATAAATGTCAGAAATATTGCTAAAACCAAACTAGAACACTCCCAGATTTCTCTACATGAAATCTAGGACAAAACAAAAAATACAGTAGCTTTAATTAACACCAACTAAAGCTATAGAATAAAACCCAAAACACAAGCCTATAGAAAAACCGGCGGCGCTGGCCAAAATAGGGAAATCGCCGAGTGAACTAGAAAGGTTGGGGCTTGGACTTTAGGCATGGTCTCCTAGTGGTCTCATCATACCCTAGTCTTGTTAGTTTTTCTAGTGGGTTTACCTAGTAATTCCAGATTCAAATATACACTCACAAATATCATAACAGTTCTAGTTTATGATATTGATCACTAAAAACCGATATTTAAACAGAATAGAACTTGCAAATAAGGTGAGATATACCTATAAGGATGGTCCACAAAGGAAAACCAGCTCATGAATTGCATGGTGGAAGCTCCTAGGGGTTGTAGTGGCTCAATTTTGATGAAGGGACCAAAGTTTTTCTCTTTTGGTTTGGTGAACACTTGGAATTTTTGTGTTAGAGCTTGAAGAACTTGTTGTTTCAGTTTGGAGAGCTCAAGGAAATTCTAAGGGTTGTGATAAGATAAGGTGGAGATATCATGGTTTATGTAGAGTAAGCATGAGATGTCAAGGGAGAAGGAGGAGGAGGAGGGATGTGAGGTGTGTGTAGTGTAGAGGTTGTGAGGGTTTAACCTAAACCTAACATATACTCACCCTCACTAAAATAAAACACAATACATTTTGCAAATAATTACCCTTTACATATAAATACCTTTATATTACTAAAAATCTAAAATCTTTATTTTAAAAGAATAAAACACTTAGTATAATATTAAAATACCATTATCTTATTATAAAATCTCATGTCATCTTAAAACAATTAAAATATCATTTTTATGATATCACACCATTTTCTCCATTTTTACCAAAATAATTACATTTTTGCGGATATAAATCCGATACCAAAATTTATATGCGATTTCATTTTGTAAACTCATTATTCTCATATTTTAAATTATAAATTAATATTTATAATTTTCCGAAATGTTACAGGAACCTTATCCAATATGCTGCTCCTAAGAAGAGGATAAACTCAAAACTATGACAGTATCTCTGTCATCCATATCACCTTGAAAGCCTGAATCGATAACCGTCTTCTGGAGGAGGCCGTCATTACCATATACCAAGAACATACTCTTATGTTCATTACTGTTTCCTTTTGTCTCTCCAGGATTGGATTAATATCTGCTCACTATGGCAAGCGCAGAGGCAACATCTGGTTTTTTACAAGACATTGCATAATTGATTCAAATGTCTAAGCAATTGATATGTCGTTCATTCCAGTCCCTCTCCTCATCAATCTAGAATAAATCTCTTTAGAGAAGGAGACTCCATCACCTGCGGGTACACTATCACGTCAGGAGTCGTCCATTCTAAAACACTTTTTAGAATGATGTCTAAACACCCGAATTAGGACACTTTCCAAATCTAGATATAAAACCATAGATCTAATCACCAAAATTCGTAATATCTTATCTAGATCTTATGTGGAGAAATATCTGTGACAACCAAAATTTGACCGATTGCAGTATAGAAGCATCACTTCCTATCAGAAGTATGTCATCCAAATCTCAGGACAATACTCTCTACGCCCTTCTAACTAGGTTCATCTGTTATTTTGATGAAGTCAATCAGCTTAACTGTAACATCAAAACATATGATCCTTCTCTGCTATGCATGTTTTATTCTACGAATAGACATAAGCAACTTGCATGCGATAACCCTCTGGCAGAGTCATATACACGTACATTTCCAAATTCCCATTTAGAAAGACGTTATAGTTATCCACCTGTCAGATATCATAGTCAAGAACAGCGGCAGTGCCAAATCATATCTGTATGGATTTCAGCGTAGGCACTGAAGTAATAGTCTTATAACAATCCACACCGGGTATTTGATGAAAATCTTTACAATAAGTCTAACCTTATTAGGTTAATAACTTTCCACCTGCACAGATCTACTTACTCATAATGGGTTTTACCCCTTCAGAAGCACTCAGCAAAGTCCAAAATCCATAATTTGCTAGAGTTCGTGGAGTCCATCTTGGATATATTGTATCTGGTCACCTGAAAGTTACTACTTCATATGACCTGCTGATAACTAGTAGCACCATCATCACCGTGATGCTAACCTTCCTGTCACCGTCTACGCAAAAACCAAAGTATTTCTCAGATGGCTGAGATCACCCCCTAAATCTGCAGAGTGACTAATATTTTTTGAGTCCAATTGAATTTCCATGTTTTACTAAATTTCCATTCTGTTTTATTGAAAGGAAAAAAATAATTTATTGCATTTATTTTTTAAATTATTTTCTTTGAAACTATGTATATATTTATTTCTAGCTATTTCTATGCAATAGTAACCTTGAAGTCCATTGGTTAAGACCTTGATTTGTTGTTCCATAGGCCCCGTGTTCGAATCTCGAGACTTGTAATTATTTTTTACCATTTTTTAAAATCTCTCATAACCTACATATGAGACATTTTTTTACTCTTCCTTTCTACTCCTACAGTTTATTCATAATAAATTAGATTATTCATAATAAATTAGATTATTATGAAGAGTTTTTTTATCAACATTAAACTAATTTAGTCTCTCTTTTAATATAAATACTCTCTCTTCTTCATCTTGCTTTAGCCAATTCCCGCTTGATAAATTCTAAAAAAATCTTTTCTCCTTTGAGCTTGGTGAAGCATCAATTCCTCAAGTTTCGAAGTCTCGGTCGAGAATTTTATCGCATCGGCGATATAGTTGTTATACCGTATTGCAATATCTTGTAAGTTCCTTCTCTCTTTCTCTACCTCCATCACTTTCTCTTTTTCTTTCTCTTATCATGTTGCCATGAACCGCTGTCCTTACCTTATCATAGTCCCTTAATAAATAAAAATATTGTTACATAAATAAATATTGGAAACACATCAAAACAAACAAATATAGTTATATAATTTCGATTATACTTATAATTGCCTCTTGTTCAAGTTACGTTGTCATTTAATTGCATTAAAATTTTCCTCCAAGTCTTGCATTTAGATTTACCCTAATTAATAATATTATGAACCTAGTTGAATATGATATACCATAATACACATTCATAAATAAGTTCTTAGGAAAACAAGTTTTGTATCAGTTTTGTCGCTATTCGCACTTCATATATTAAGATTGCAGAGACCAATTATGATACATCGTTTGTCACTGTATTTTAAATTATTTTATTTAAATTTTTGTAAAAGAAAATGAAGTTACAAATAAATACCATCATTTTTGTTATTCACACATACGATCTTAAGATACCTTTATATTCGAATTAAAGTCTAGAGATCAATTTTGATTTCTGGAAATTCTAGGAATGTTAGGATAAATATTAGATAGAATTTCAGATAACAATTAAAATTTCAGGTCGGATTGAATAACGGTTTAGAGACATGTAGTTTTTATTCACTGTTTTTTAAACAGAAAACTGCTTTTATCGGTCAATTTCTAGGACACATAATTTGGTCTACCAATGTCCAAATTGAGAAAAATCAGATGTTTTGGACATTTAAATCGAAATAACTAGCTTTTCTCAGTTATATATGTTCCCGCCAAAAATTTTTGGCTCAGAACTTGTTGTTCCTATATAAAAATAAAGGGAAACCCCACGTGGTAAACACGTGCACCCACATGCTAAATATGTAGGTACCACCTCAGATAGAATTAAATCCTATATTGGGTCCTCACGTATCCCACGTGAGCGTCAACGCCAACCTGTGTCAGGATTAAATCCTATAGTGGCGCCTCACGTAGAACACACGTGAGTGCCGGCGTGCAAAGCACGTAATTGACTATTTATAAAATAATTCAATTCTTAGGCGGAGCCCACGTGCATAGCACGCGAGCGTCAGCGTCCAAATTAAAGAGGATAGAATTAAATTCTATATGGGGGATATTTCCCTAAGATCTGGGATATTCTCTATTAAACAGAGCCGTTGGATCAAACATCTAATGGTGATAATAAATCAACAAATGATAGAATTAAATTTTATGAGGGAAGAAATATCTCCCTGATCAAATATTCTCTGTTAAATAGAGAACCGTTGGATCAAAAATCTAATGGTGATTAAAAATCATCAAAAGATAGAACTAAAATTCTATTAGGGGAAAATAACCTCCTGATCTTTCTAAATAAGAAAGATATTCTCTGTTGGATAAAAAATCCAATGTTAGAATTAAATTATATGAGGGAAATATTTCTCAGACCTTTCTCAAACTAGAAAGATCTTCTCTGTTAAACAGAAGACGCTTGGATCAAAGATCCAACGGTGATTATAAAATAATCCATCGATTATATGAAAGAATAAAATTCTATGTTAAGAAAATATTTTCCTAATCTCGTTAAACTAACAAAATATTCATATGATAGAATAAAATTCTATTTTAGAAAAATATTCTTCTAATTTTATTAAAACAAACACGAAATCTTCTCTGTTAAATGGAGTCTTTGGATTAAAAATCCAGCTGTGAATAAAATTCACTGGTTGATCTTTAAGATCATTTTGATTAACTATGAAATCAATCATGATCTCTCAATGAGAGATTTTCTCAACAAATTAATTTTTCTCTACTCTTATAAATAAGAGCAAAGTGATCAAATCTAAAATAAAAAAGAGAGAAGAGACCTCCCCAAAAACTTATGTAAAAAATATACAGAAGGTTCTTAGAAGCTTCTACAAAACAACAGAGAATTTAATTCTCAATAAAGAAGATCATCTCCTTCCTCAAAACTCTAGGTAAAGAAAATATCGAGATCAAAATATCTCATTTACCTAACATATCTAAGGTTTTAACCCTTCTCAAAAAACTTAGTTCTTTCTCTGGATCTGAAATTCATAAGACAAATCTCTCACAAGTTGAGAATTTAATTCTCATTGGGAAGATCTTGTTCTTGAAAATCAAAAATTCAGAGGAGAACATGTATACAAGAATATGAAGAAGATGGAGTCCATAATACTCCAGGAAGTTAGTTCCTTCAAATCAAAAACTTAGTCATTAAAGAACCCGATCCCAGATGCTCAAAATAGTGATCTTGGTGATCATTAATGGCCAAAATACCATTTATAAAAGTTTAACCTCACTAAAAACATCAACAGAGATTAAATCTCCAAAAGAACTCAGTGCCTCGTGTGAAAAGAACGTGAGCGCCCAAGGCCAAATTACATAGCGCCTCACGTGAGCGCCGGAAAAAGTTAGTGCTTAGAACTATTGGAGCGCCTCACGTGAAATACATGTGAGCGCTAAAAAGAAGCTAAATCTGAGTACCTCACGTGAAACACACGTGAGCGCCAGACGCTCAATGCTTCACATGAAACACATGTGAGCGCCAGAGAAAAATTAGTGCTTAGCACTATTATAGCGCCTCACATGATATACACGTGAGCGCTATATGCAACTGAGTGCTTAGCACTGCTAGGTGTTACAGAAACCCAATCTTAGCTCAAATCGGCTAAGCTTATATTCATGATATCCAAACTGATCTTAGTCTGATACATGACTAACGATTTTCATCACATACCTTCTAAGTTAATCTTAGTCTCAAACAAGACTAATGATTCTTGGATGATCCACCACGATTCTTTCCCTCAAATACAGGATTTGGTTCAAGGGTACATAGCTTCACACCTCTGATATATGTCGTAATTGCTCAATGTCTTCAGATAGGTGGCGAGTCCCAATAACCAACAACTCCTCTTCCTTTGTCCCTAAAATGGGAATGTTGAACAGAAATGTCCCTAAACTAAAAATGGACCGAAATGTTTTTAAAGTAATATTCGTCCTAAACAGGGAATGTTGGACAACGATGTCTTTAAACTAAAATAATTGAGTTCATATGCTCATTTGTTTCTAAGTTGATCTTAGTCTCAAATATGGCTAACGATCCTTAGATCAGACCCAAATATCCTATAAACTGATGGATCTCATTTATATGAGATTTGCGTCCTAAGTTCATTCCCGTTGGCAAACCAAGCTACCAATGTGGACCCCGTCAAGCGAATCTTTGACCAAAACCCAAATCTCAAATATACGGATTTGTACTAATCCGCGCCCTACGGGCGATGACATAAATTTGACTTCGTATACAATCCACGGGCAACCAAAATAAACCAAACATAACACAACACAAAGTGAACGACTAGAGCAGGAGAATGTTGATATCGCAACGCGATAACGTAATTAACTGCAGAGGCTTGCGCCTGCAGGAAAGAGCGTCCCCACAATAAAAAAAACCCATCGCAAATGAGGTGGAATCTGATAAAGTTTGCTACATCGGTTACATCTATCCAAACCTCCGATATACGGTACCATAAATCAACTTAGTATTTTCGGAGAGGTGGGTAGATATGTCCAAATAGAATCTGCCCCCAAATTCAGGCTAGTCGTCTCAGCGTCTCAGTCCCGTCTTCGGCAGTAAATAGATTCTGGTACGCCCAGTGGGTACTTTTTCTCTTTCCACTCCACACTTCGTGCGTCGTGTTTTTTTTTCCACGATCAAATAATCGCGGTACATATGTTTGTAGTTGCCCTTGGGAGATGGGATACCGAAGCTGGCGTTTCTTCTTTATGCAGAATGACGTTTACTTCTACTCACCGCAACTCAGGCTCTGTTACATCTAGTGGAGTCAAATATAGGCCACTTGCAGTCTCAAATCTCTGCAATCCGGCTCTTCAAGAAATCAATAGGCTTTTCTTTGGGTCTATGCTCCCACATCCTACCCTCAGTGCCTCAACGCCGAAGGAAGAAGTCCAGAAGGAGTCTGTCTTTCACAGGTTGGCTTCTCAAGCTCCAGTTTTGCCGACAGAAACAATCTCCATACGACTGGCATCCGTTGAAGACCAAAGTCAGCAAAAGGGGCGGAATATTCAAGCTCTCAAAGAAAACAGGGGGCAGGCTCAGCAAAATCCTGAGGCTAATCAAATTCCGGTCGTAATACTCGATTGACGTCGATATCAGCGTCATACAAGACAAGCTGGGGGCATTTCTTCGTTAGCATTGACTCCACCCGCTTCAACGCTGATGGCGAATGCTGCTGTTCCAACCGGGAATAGTTTTGAACTGCTGTGAAAGGTCAAACAAAATTCCCCTATCGCAGTATTGAAAAAGTCTCCGCAACCCACGCAGATCCAAAGAGAGCAGAAAACATTTCGCTCCCCAAAAGAACTTTCCTCATCCATATATAAGGTGTGGAAGCATATGAAAAACTCAGTCGTAGTCTGTGGCTCTTCCCCTAAACGTCAGCCAAACTCTCACAACTGTCCTTCTAAATATAAGAGGATTCATCCTAAGGCGGTCCTTGCTATGATGGTTCCTCTTAAAGCGGTTTCTCATAAAATAGAGAGGCCCGATAAGGCCCAAGTGCCCGAGGCAAACTCCGAGGGTCAATACTCATAACACCCCAAGCCTGGAGGCATGGTAGTTCACACAATCCATATGGTGAGCTCCAAAGATGAATGTCGAGCCTCTACTAGTCAAGGACTGCATACTCGGTCTTCGACAAAAGTCCAACTGCAACGTGAAAAACTGCAGAAGATACTTGCTCGGGCGACAGCACTTACGAGTCCACTCCCTAAGGAAAATCCCAAGGACGCACTCGAAGAAAGAGTAGGGCAGGAATCAGATATTGACTTCCTGAAGCACACTCTCAAGAAAAGAGATGAATAAGTGGCATCGATGTCCGCTAAAATAAACCATATGGCCTTCTTGATACAAAATATGGCTGGAATGATGGTCCATTTAGAACCACTGGCAGATGAACTGCCGGTCGTCACTCTTAAAGACTAAGGTGACATTTTAAATTTTCCGCAAGCCTCATCAACAGCTAAAGAGGAAATGATCCCAAAAATAAAACTGGACGATTATTTCGCTCAGCAAATTAAAGCTCACTACGTCGGTGAAACTGCAAATAGATCAATCAAGACTGGTCGACCATATCCGACGTGCTACGATCAAATACAGTATCCGCCAGAATACATACTTCTGGCGTTCCACATGTATAAAGGAACCGAGAATCCTCGCCAACATATAGCGCGTTTTATATCCATGTGCGGCAACACTGTAGGAAATGATATACTATTTCTCCGACAATTCGTTAGCAGTCTGGCAAGCATCGCCTTCAAATGGTATGTGGAACTCCCAAATAATTCTGTGAAACCTTCAACGAGATGGATATGCTCTTTTATCAGAGATTCGCTAGTGTGAATAAACGAACTACCGTGACGGCGTTGGTTAACGAAAGTGTTAGACCAAATGAGACTTGGGTTCAATATGTTACCCGATGGCGAAATTTTTGGTCAAAATGCGAGCAGCGCATCGACGAAATTGCAGCCATGGGATGTTCATAGCCACCATTGAACCAAATTCAAAAGTGTTCCCATATATGGCCCTATTCAAGCCGACGAACTTCCAAGAGCTCATGGATAAAATGGCTCGATTGGATCAGATGGGTCAAGAGCCTTCCTTTTCCGATGAAGATATATGAAAAGCAGAGGTAAGGCGGCGTTTGTCGCCAATGCTCAACCAAAAATGAGCAGTTTTGAAGCAACCAGTCGCCAAAATAGCGACAGCACGGGTTCCATCCTGGGGAAAAGATTGGGATGCGAATATCCGCTCCCCTGAAATATACGCAGAGGGCATCTTGCTCGCTGGTGGAGGAATCTCTACGGAGGTGGTCTTTTCTTCAGAAAGGATATTAAGGGACCTATAAGCGGGTCCTGCAATCATGTGGAATAACCCGCTTAAACCAAAAACCATGAAAGGGATGAGGAATCCATGTCCCACTCCGAATCAGATGATGAAGGGAAAATCCCCAAAATCGAGTTTATTCTTCCAAGGAAGAAAAAGACTCAGCAGAAGGAGTGATGCAATATCTCGTTCCTTTGTCAGTGTCAGAAGGCAACGTTGATGAGCAGGGGGCAGGTGCCGTGTAAAACACTCAATATTTCCCGTAAAAACAACCCGATTGCTATGATGGTAAAATAAGCAGTTCAAGAAGGTAAAGATAGCTTGAGGTGTGAAGTTTCCATACATACAAAGGACAGACAACAGCGTCTCGGTAAGCAAGCGTTGAAAGGAATGAGTTATGCAACTCCCCGACCAAATGATAATAATGGACTGAAATATCCCTAAACTAGTGTGTCGCCTTAAACACGGCACGTCGCCTCAAAAACAGCGATAATGGACCGAAACGTCCCTAAACTAGTGCGCCGCCTCAGACACGGTGCGTTGCCTAAAAAACGGCGATAATGGACCAAAACTTCCCTGACACGGTGCGTCGCCTCTGACACGGTGTGTCGCCTAAAAATCGGCGATAATGGATCGTAACGTCCCTAAACTAGTGCGTCACCTCAGACATGGCGCGTCGCCTCAAAAACGACGATAATGGACTGAAACGTCCCTAAACTAGTGCGTCGCCTCAGACACGACATGTCGCCTCAAAAACGGTGCTAACGGACCGAAACCTCCCTAAACTAGAGTGTCGCCTCAGACATGGTGATAATGGACCGAAATGTCCCTAAACTAGTGCATCGCTTCAAACACGGTGATATTGGACCGAAATGTTCCTAAACCAGCGCGTTGCCCCAAATACGGTGTTATGCTCTTTGAGATTTACGTTGTAATTGAAGTCCCAACGACTAAGATTGCAATTCAAATCCCACCGGCTACACAACTACTCTTGCAATGAAGCCACCCCCAAGTTCCACCGGCAAAAATATGGGTCACCTACAACGAAATTATTTTCAGGAGTTTCACCGTTCGGAAAAAAGACAGTATGTCCATAAGAGAAATGGGTACGAATGAAAACCCGAAAGGCGCCATGAGTAAAAACAGCAGGACTGCCTGCGAGTTTTTGAAAACCCGAAAGGGCGCAATCTCGTTAAAAAAATAGAAAAAAGAAAAAAAAGGAGAGACGGCATGTTCATAAGAGAAATGTGCACGGATGATAATCCGAAGGACGTCGTGAGTAAAAACAGCAGGATTGCTGGCGAATTTGTGAAAACCCGAAAAGAGCGCAAACTCGTAAAATAAAAAAAATTATGTGCACTTGCAAGGTCCTCACGGCCTTGTAAGGAGAAAACACCCGCATGAGATCCTAACGACTCATAAAGGAGCAATACATTTAGAAATCCACACGATTTCTGAGGAGAAAATGCACTTAAGAGATTCTCACGACTCATAAGGAGAATATTCTCTCTATAAGACCCTCACAGCTTATAAAATTCAAAAGTCTTAAGTTACAGGGATCCAAACCTGTTCTTAAGCCACCAAAACCCTACAAAGTTTTCTTCCCTACAAGTAGTTCGATATCGACTCTTGTATACAATCCACAGACACGAACAAAATATAATCCAACCGAGTTCCACCAATGGCGAGAAATATTCCTATGTGGTGAACGACACTTGTAAGTCCTCTTAACTTATAAAGAGAAAATACTCTTGTAAGATCTTTACGACTTACAAAAGAAAATATCATTTAGGAATCCCCATGATTCCTAAGAAAAAAACACACTTACGAGATCCTCATGACTCGTAGGAAGAAATAATTTTATGAGACCCTTACAGCTCATAAAGTCAAAAAGTCTTAGTCGATAGGAACTTAAACCTGTTTGTTAAGCCAACTTTTTTCAAATCAACAAAAGAAAATGATGATTCGCTCCTGAAAATATCCCAGTTGTAGCGATATTGATGGCTAAACAGGTGTCAAACTCCAAGTCCTCTCACAGCAAATGATGATTCGCTCCTAGCAATATTCCAGTTGCAGCGATGCTGATGCCAAGATTGATATCAGATCTCAAGTTTCTGACTCGTAATAAAACTCAGCGAGTCGTAAAAAAATGCATATGATATAGCCAAAATGATGGGGCAACTCGCAATACAAATCCGCGAGCAAAAAATATATGCATATGAAACAGCCGACATGTTTGGGTAACTCGTAATAAAAAATAGCGAGTAAAAATTAAAAAAATGTCATAACCGAAATGATTGGGTACCGTGAGAAAAATAGTCAAAATGATTGGGCAATCGCGACTTTCGCGATATGAAAAACTGAAAAGATATAGCATCGCGGAATTAAATTAAAAAATGAAAATGAAACTTTTTCTTCCCTGCAAGTAGGTCCATACTGACTCTTGTATACATTCCATGGGCTTACATGAAATAAAGGAGATCATATCTTCCCACCAGGCTCCATCATAGGGAGAGCCAAGTCTTGACGGTACATCTACAGCCTAGAGATCAACTCGACGTTCCTTCTCATTGTAGATGCGACGTTAATAAGGACCTAAGGGTCAAACGAAATTGGAGTGACGGCAAAATCCTAACTCCTGACCTCGATTGCAATACATACAACATAGAGGTCTTATGGATGTCTACCCCTCTTCAGCGAAAAATAGGCACGACATCACCAAATCAAAAGTGGGGTGATGGCAAAATACTAGCTCCAGATCTTAATGGAAATATCTACAGCCTAGAGATCACTTCGACGTTCTTCTCATTCCAACAGGATGCAAACGCAACGTCTTCAAAAAAGACCCAAGGGTCAAAGCAAAGATGGAGTAATGGAAAAATCCTAACTCCAAGTCTTGACGGTATATATACAACCTAGAGACTATCTCGACGTTCCCCCTCATTCCAGCATGATGCAGACGCAACAATTAAATAAAAGTGGTGTGATGGCAAAATTCTAGTTGTAGCTCGACGTTCCTTCTCGGTGCAGACGCAACGTCAACAAAGGATCCAAGGGTCAAAATAAAAGTAGAGCAATAGCAAAATTCTAGCTCCAGATCTTAATGGAAACATCTACAGCTTAGAGATCATATCGTTCATTCTCATTCCAGCAGGGTGCAGATGCGACATCAACAAAGCTCCAAGGAGCCAAAATAAAAGTGGAGCAATGGCAAAATCCTAGCTCCAGATCTTGATAGAAATATCTACAGCCTATAGATCATATCGACGTGCTTCTCATACCAGCAGGATGCATACGCGACGTCAACCAAGCCCCAAAGGTCAAATAAAATTAGAGTGACGGCATATCCTTAGCTCCAGACCTCGATGGCAATACATACAACATAGAGGTCATACGGATGTCTACCCTACTTCAGCAAAGAATCGGCGCGACATTATCAAAACAAAAATGAAGTGACAGCATATTCCTACCTTCGAGTCTTGACGGTAATACATACAAAGCCTAAAGACCGTTGAAGATCATCCCACCCAAGAAGGGTGTGGTTATGACTCATCGGGTCTCTAAATTGAGCCTAACCTCAAGTAAAAAGCATCACGGCAAATACCTAAGGCTTGTTCTTCCGACGGTAATATGACCTAAGAAGATTACTTGAAGATCTCTTGTCCAACCTCAGAAGAGATCAGAGACACGACAGACGCGGGGCTACTCGAGCAGCAACCTAAGGGACTGCATATTGAGGATACATCAGCTAACACGATGGTATGAACTTAAACCTAGTACCACAAACCTAACGGACCTCTGTCATAAAAGAGTGGGGGTTATCTACATTTTACGTTAGGAAAAATCTGCGAGATCTTCTTGACTCGTCTCGACTCGTAGGAAGAAACATCTTTATAAGACCCTCGGAGCTTATAAAGGTAAAAGGCCTTAGTCGGCGGGGATATCAACCTGTTTCCTAAACACTGTTGCCCTACAAGGAGGTCCAAACTGACTCTTGTATATTATTTACGAACCACATTCTCCAAAGTTGCATGCCGATGAAGAGGAGAAGCCACTTACAAGTCCTTTCGACTCGTAAGGGGGAGAATACTCTTGTGAGATCCTTACGACTCTCAAGAAAAAACACACTTAGGAATTCTCACGAATTCTAAAGAGAAAATACACCTATGAGATCCTCTCGACTCGTAGGAAGAAATATTTTTATAAGACCCTCGAAGCTTATAAAGGTGAAAAGCCTTAGGCGACGGGGATATCAACATATTTCCTAAGCACTGTTGCCTACAAGGAAGTCAATATAGACTCTTATATACTATCCACGGGCTATATTTTCCAAAGTCGCATACCGATGAGGAGGAGAAGCCATTTACGGGTCCTTTCGACTCGTATGAGAAAAATTTTCTTGTGAGATCCTTACGGCTCTCAAGAGAAAACGCACTTAGGAGTTCTCACAACTTCTAAGGATAAAATACACCTACGAGATTCTCTCGACTCTTAAGGATAAATATTTTTATGAGACCCTCACGGCTCATAAAGTTAAAAAGACTTGAGCGACAAATTTAAACCTGTTTCTTAAGCCATCCAAACTGACTCTTGTATACTATCCATGGGCCACATTCGCCAAAATTTCATGCCAATGAAGTGAAGAAGCTACTTGCGGGTCCCCTCGACTCCCAAGGAGAAAATATCGGCGTGAGATCCTTATGACTCACGAAGGTGATGAACACTTAGAAATCCTCATGATTTTTAGGGAGAATATGCACCTATGAGATCCTCACGACTCATAGGGAGAAAAACCTTCTTGAGACCCTTACGGCTTATGAAGAAGAAAAAGTATTAGACGACAGGGGTCTTAAACTTGTCTCCAAAGTTATTAATTCTATGACAATGCATTACTTTGCACTATTTAACCCATGTACAAATTTACGTGGGCAAACTAGTGGGGGAATTTATTCTCGCCAAAAATTTTTGGCTCAAAACTTGTTGTTCCCTTATAAAAATAAAGAGAAACCCCACGTGTTAAACACGTGCACCCACATGCAGAGCATGTAGGTACCACCTCAGATAGGATTGAATCCTATATTGGGTCTTCACGTGTTTCCCACGTGAGCGCCAGCGCCCGCGCCAGCCTTTGTCAGGATTAAATCTTATAGTGACATTTCACATAGAACACACGTGAGCGCCGGCGTGCAAAGCACATGAGTGATTATTTATAAAAGAATTAAATTCTTATGCGGCGCCCACGTACATAGCACGCGAGCGTCAGTGCCCAAATTAATGAGGGTAGAATTAAATTTTACATGGGAGATATTTTCCTAAAATCTGGGATATTCTCTATTAAACAGGGCCGTTGGATCAAAGATCCAATGGTGATAATAAATAATCAAATGATAGAATTAAATTCTATGAAGGAAAAAATATCTCCCTGAACAAATGTTCTCTGTTAAATAGAGAGCCGTTGAATCAAAAATCCAATAGTGATTCAAAATTATCGAAAGATAGAACAAAAATTCTATTAAGGGAAAATATTCTCCTGATCTTTCTAAATAAGGAAGATATTCTCTATTGGATCAAAAATCCAATGTTGGAATTAAATTCTATATGTGAAATATTTCCCAGATTTTTCTTAAAGTAGAAAGATCTTCTCTGTTAAACAGAGGACCCATGGATCAAAGATCCAACAGTAATTTTAAAATCATCGATCAATTATATGATAGAATAAAATTCTGTCATGCCCTACTTCCCAAAAGTATGGAAATAGTGACGTGCCAAGGTTCGCAACCTAACTGTGTTGAGAGTGGTCTTTTCTCGATACAGTTACGTTAAGCGTATAAATCATGCAGGCAATGTACCAAAATTGATAATAAAAGCAGAAGTATTTATTTCCATTAACTAAAATTATTACTTTCCAAAGTACTGAAAGCAAACTAAATAGTTTGATTATATTGATTAAAAGAAAGCAAGCCTTAAACAGATGGACAATAGAAGAGCTATCCTAATACTCCTGTATCAACTCCGTGTAGTCTTCATTAGTAGGCTCCATTCCATCGCCTCCTTCTTCATCAATCTCGTTTTCATCTAACGAACGTTCTAAGGATAGAAAGGGAAAGGAAGTCCGTTAGCGAGTTACACTCGGATAGGATTTTCTCAATAGAAAGTAATGGTAAAGAGAACAAATATGTGTAATATGTGATGTCATATGTGTGTAGTGGTATGATGCATGTATTGTAGGTATTTGGTAAATTAAGGTATACTGCATGCGGCAACTACATGTAATATGTTCATTTAGTTTGTTAGACAAGGGTAGCGGGTTCTCGAGATTATTCCGTTCTAACCACGGAACACGATTGGGGAAAATAAAATGTATTATTCCATTTTTCCGGATCTGATTGAGTAATAGGGGAATCTGAGTCTGTATACTACCTTGTCAAATCAAACTACCCAGCCCCGTTTTATTCAGTATGATGGTTTTGCGAATTAGAGTTAGTGCGTATATCATCTAGGCATGGAATGTCATTTGTCCATGTTGGGACTGTTCAATTCATTCGTATTAGTCGTCCATGTTGGGACTGTTCACCCTGCCTACAATGATCTTCATTTATAATAGTATTTCATACCTAGGTTCGTGCATTCTAACTCTAACCGCATCGTAGGTCATGTCCTGTGATGTGTCAAAAGTTGGATTTAAGTAGATGATATTTCAGTCTATATGAACTTTCTCAGTCATGGGTTATATCTCGTTCTATTATACTTGTAAGGTAAACATAGTATTTTATAGAAACCTTAGTTTATAATGGACTGTGGTATTTATATGGTATATTAACGTAAATTATCTTTTGTTATAAAGGTTGTGGTATTTTAATAAAAGAACCTCCTTTATAAAAATGTAAGAGTATTTTAGTGAAATTTGAAAAACTTAACTTTCGAAATTAGGGGTATTTTTGTTAAGGTTTCACTCCTTAAAGGTGTTTAGTAAAAATCTAGTTTTAGGATTATTATTGATTTTTTTAACAAGAAAACCCTAACTTTTAAAAGTTCAGGATATTTTAATAAAACTAATTACTCTACCAAGTTCATGGTATTTTCGTAAAAATTATTATTCAAAAAAGATCGTGGTATTTTAATAAATATATCACTTGGAAAGGTTAAGGGTATTTGAAGGAAAATACCATTTTTCCAAAGTTCGTGATATTTTACTGAAAAATATAAATTCTTAGGAGTTGATGGTATTTTTGTGAAATACCCATTTTAGTTAAAATATGGTTTTACAGGTTTACCATCAATTTTATTTTAAAATAAACAATATATAAAATTTACTATAATTTTTCCATGTTTTAATAATTAAGGAACTAATTATCGATAACCTTTATTTAATACCGTAAAATAATTACATTTATTCCTGTAAAAGTTGTCCCGTTCATGATAGTCGCTTTACGACTTAGTTCCATATGTCCAAGCATGAATCCGGGGTTGTCCTTACCCCGTGATTTTATCGTGAAGGATAACTGCTAAAAGTTCGTTATTTTATTAAGGTTTAATATCGTTGTTAATCGTCAGAACCCATAAAATAGATAATATAGTTAAAACTTCATAATTAGGTCCTGAAATTTTTTTCTCAGATAGACATTTTTCATAGTGAAGATAACAGGGGGTCAAGTGTTGAGAGATCCAACCTGAAATGAGTTAGGATAATAAAAGTCGGTGAGCATTGGGTTGTACGAGAAAAGGTATATCATGAATCCAAGAATTTTTTTGCTTTTGGGACTTGATCCAGAGTGTAGAAAACTCAAAGAAAAAGCTATGGAAATATTTTGAGATTTTTTTATTGAACAAATATTTTTTGGGGGATTTTAGAAGCACAATACAATTTATAGGGATTTTCTGGGATTAAAAATCCCTAATTTTTTTTCCCGGCTGCTACACGAGCCGGCCCCACGAGCCGACAAGATCTGGACCGTCACTCGACCAGATCCAATGATGCACATCCCATCACGCGTGAGCTGACGTGGGCCCTGGCTCGAGTTGGCGCTGGCGATCTTTGACTGTTGGATCATTGATCCAACGGTCCAGATCAAGGCGTATATATATATATTCCTTTTTCCTTTTATTAAACTTTCGGCAGAATCTGTGCCGTTGGTTTTTAAATCTGACGATCTAGATTCTTTCCCGCTCTAAAAAAATAATAAAAATTTGTTTTTAATATTTAAAAATGTTTTTAAAATTTGTTTTTGGCTTCTAAATATTATTTTAAAATTCTGGGAAAATTATAGAAAATGTATTTTGATGTTTTCTATCCTTTACAACCAAATTTGGTCCAAAATAGCTCCCCTTGCCGGTTTTAACAAGTTTTCCCTTCGATAAAAAAATCCATTTAAATTCTTAAAAATTCCCAAAAATTTCTAAAATCATATTAATTCATTTTAATTATGGAAAAATATTTTTAAAGTGATTTCTACCAATAGATGCAGTAAAATAATTGTTTTGACCTCGATAAAAATTATAAAACGTTTTTATTACGTATCTATATTACACAGTTGTTAAAAATTCTATGTTAAGAAAATATTTTCTTAATCTCGTTAAACTAACAAGATATTTATATGATAGAATAAAATTAGATCTTAGAAAAATATTCTTCTAATTTTATTAAAACAAACAAGAAATCTTCTCTGTTAAATGGAGAGCCTTTGGATTAAAAATCCAATGCTGAATAAAATTCACCGATTGATTTTTAAGATCATTTTGATTGACAATTATGATCTCTCAATGAGAGATTTTTTCAAAAAATTGACTTTTTCTCTTCTCTTATAAATAGGAGTAAGGAGATCAAATCTAAAATAAAAGAGAGAGAAAAGACCCCCCCACAAAAAAAAAAACTTCTGTAAAAAAATATACAGAAAGTTCTCGTAAGCTTTCACAAAACAACAGAGAATTTAATTCTCAATAAAGAAGATCGTCTCCCTCCTCAAAACCCTAGGTAAAGAAAACACCGAGATCAAAACATCTCCTTTACCTAGCATATCTAAGAGTTTAACTCTTCTCAAAAAACTTAGTTCTTTCTCTAGATCTGAGATCCACAAGACAAATATCTCACAAGTTGAGAATTTAATTCTCATCGGAAAGTTCTTGTTCCTGAGAATTAATGATCCAGGGGAGAACATGGATACAAGAACATGAAAAAGATAAAGTCCATAATACTTCAGAAAGTTAGTTCCTTCAAATCAAGAACTTAGTTTTTTAAGAACCCGATCCAAGATCTTACAAATAGTGATCTTGGTGATCGTTAATGGTCAAAATACCATTAACAGAGGTTTAACCTCTCTGAAAACATGAATAAGAAAATATGGATAAAAGAACATGGAGAATATGGAGTCCATAATACTCCAGGAACTTAGTTCCTTCAGATCAAGAACTTAACTCTTTAACCCGATCCCAGATTCTCAAAATAGTGATCTTGGTGATCATTAATAGCCAAAATACCATTAACAGAAATTTAACCTATTTAAAAACAGCAATAGAGATTAAATCTCCAAAAGAACTCAGCGCCTCACGTGAAAAGCACGTGAGCGCCTAAGGTCAAGTTACATAGCGCCTCATATGAGCGCTGGAAAAAATTAGTGCTTAGAACTGTTGGAGCGCCTCACGTGAAATACATGTGAGCACTCAAATGAAACCAAAACTGAGCGCCTCACATAAAATACACGTGAGTGCCAAACGCTCAGCACCTCACGTGAAACACACGTGAGCGCCAGAGAAAAATTAGTGCTTAGTACTATTATAGCGCCTCACGTGATATACACGTGAGCGCTACATGCAACTGAGTGCTTAACACTGCCGGGTGTTACAGAAACCTAATTTTAGCCCCAATAGGCTAAGCTTATGTTCGTGATATCCAAACTGATCTTAGTCTCATACATGACTAACGATCTTCATCCCATACCTTCTAAGTTAATATTAGTTTCAAACAAAACTAATGATTCTTTGATGATCCACCACGATTCTTTCCCTCAAATACGGGATTTGGTTCAAGGGTATATCTCTTCACATCTCTGATATATATCGTTATAATTTCTCAACGTGTTCAGAAAAGTGTCGGGTCCCAATAACCAATAACTCCTTTTCCTTTGTCCCCAAAATGGGAATGTTAGACCGAAATGTCCCTAAACTAAAAATGGTCCGAAATGTCCTTAAACTAATATTCATCCCAAACAGAGAATGTTAGACCGTGATGTTCTTAAACTAAAATAATTGAGCTCATAAGCTCATTTGTTTCTAAGTTGATCTTAGTTTCAAATATGGCTAACGATCCTTAAATCTGACCCAAATATCCCATGAACTGATGGACCTCATTTATATGAGTTCAGCGTCCTAAATTCATTCCTGTTGGCAAACCAAGCTACTAACGTGAACCTCGTCAAGCGAATCCTTGACCCAAAGCCAAATCTCAAATATACGGATTTGAACTAATCCATGCCCTACGGGCGACGACATAAATTAGTCTCCGTATAAAATCCACATGCAACCAAAATAAACCAAATATAACATGATACAAAATGAACGACCGGAGCAGGAGAAAGTTGTTATCGCAGTGCGATAACGTAATTAACTGTAAGGGCTTGTGTCTGTAGGGAAGAGCGTCCCCGCAATCAAAAACCCCTCGCAAATGATGGGGAATCTGATGAAGTCTGCTATATCGGTCGCTTCTATCCAAACCTCCGATATACAGTGCCATAAATCAACTTGGTATTTTCGGAGAGGTGGGTGGATATGTCCAAATAGTATCTGCCCCCAAATTCAGGCTAGACGTCTCAACGTCTCAGTCCAGTCTTCGGCGGTAAAGAATATACATTTCCTAAAAATTGACTTAAAATATAGAAAACCGCGTTACACGATTAAATGGTGAATTTGGATAGAATCTGTATTGATTCGTAAACTGTTTTTAAATTGGACATAACTTGAGCTCCCGATGTCCGTTCGTAGCAAATTTTTTATGCATAGATGCAAAATTGACAGACTCAGAATTTACTATATGCCCGGTGACCCAAAAATGAATAGAATGACCTGATATATGCTTGATAATACAACACATAGTTGCTGTCCAAAAATCCGAAATTCTGTTTTAAACCCTGATATTAAAATGACCATACCTAGAGCTTTAAGAATCCAAATCGCGTGAACCTTAATGTTTTGAATAAGTATATCGAAAGTCATAAAAGTTTCTAATAATCTTTGAAATCTGAAAACGATGGAAAATATCTCAAACTCTGTTTAAAAAATATGCGACGGTGTTGGATAGCTTCTGATCTATTCTGTACAACGATACGAAAACATGTATATTCCTCAAATCGGTTGTCATATTTAGGCACGACTGGAACTAACGCGTGCACAACATTTAGATCTATATTTATGTTTATATTCCGAATTTGATTGACTTGATTGATTAATCGTACACAACACTTATTTACAGTATTGTTTTTGGTCGCTACTTGAATAATATACTTGACGCATTTCATGCTATTCGAACATGTATACCTTGTTTTCCTTGATTTTTAAACTGTTGCATGTACATGAATACATAATTAGATATTATATATTTGACATAATCCAATTACATACTAGACTTGACCCGAACCATGAATACAACATGACATGAATACTTGAACTTGACATGAATACTAAAAACGTGACATGAATACTTAATATTGACATGAACTCAATTTTGAAAACTTGATATATTCATGGATTCGGACAAGACTTGTGACTTTAATTACAATCTAGTATACGCGGGGTGTTGAGATAGTTTAAGTATGAATCCGACAGAATCTCATGAGTCTTATTATTATTATAAATAATGCCGCTGTGGTACCGGGATGAAACGGTACAAATAATATTCCTGTGGTACTGGGCTGAAACGGTACATCATGAATTCATGAATGAGGGCCTGTGTTTCCAAGTCCCTAGATGATAACGTGTTGGGTTTGGAATACTTCAGTAACAACTGAAGTCCCGCTATTTTGGGCTCGTGATTCCTTATCCCTGGACTATAGTCTTGCGTTGGAGAATACTCTTGAAATTTGGTTGATATTCACATTTAAACCCACGTTAGTTAAATTTACCATTTTAGAGACCTTTTAAGACACACTATTATTTAATTCATGCTCATCACTTTTACTTGTTACATGCTCATGTTAACCGATATTGTACCTACATTTCACGGCCATACTATACTTGTTTTCCATGCTCATGTTACACTGCATGTTATATAAATCTGTAATGTTACATAGAATTGCCATGGTTAATTATTAGTGTTACTCGTTCACAGTTTAATGGTAGTAGTTCTCAATTTATACACATGTCCTTATCATTTCTACAATTATCTCTTTTGGAGGCTTACCGAGCGTTAGTTCGTTGACGGGCATTCTACCCACTTCTTTCTATGTTTGGAATGTTCGTCATGTGGTATTGAGACAGAGAAGATAGAAGCAGTCGAAGAGGAGTGGTACCAGTTTGCATCACAACCGGACATCTAGTTCCATTCAGCTTTTCATTTCATTTCAGTTTATTTATATATGCCTTCTTATTAAGGCTTATCACGATATCGTATCTTGTATTCATATATTTTGTCAATTGTGAATTTTGAATGTAATAAATCAAAGTTGGATATTATTCTTTTGTTTATTCTTATTACTTTATGTTTCTTATAAACACTTAGCGTATTTATTGCGAAAAAAGAGCTTCTCGGAATAAATACGTCGCGGGCCTCGTCATGTGTTGTTACCACTCTTTTGGGAAGCGGGGCATGGCATACACATCTTCATACCGGGTACCATTGATAAAAGAATTGTTAATGACGAGTTGATGAAGAGGCCATCCTTAGGAGAGTGCTAGGAATAAGACTATACATAGTGTTGTCGGCTTGATAATAGGGCTGAACGTGGCAGAATAGTCTAGACAAGGCCATTGATGGAAGCCTTTGGCCACAAGGCGAGCTTTGTATCGGGCAATGGTTCCGTATGAATTGCACTTGATTCGAAAGACCCACTTGCAAGCTACAAGATTCTGATTTGATTTGGGAACGAGATCCCATGTTCCATTCTTCATGAGGGCATTAAACTCTTCGGACATTGTAGCACACCAGTTAAGATCCTTCATAGTTTGAGATACACAGGTTGGTTCAAGGATTTGGGGTATTGGGTGAACATGGTATGATTTATATATTGGGAGTTGAAGTATTTTGGGTTCAATTTACATTTATTGTTGATGTAGAGTTTTGGGGGTTAGGAGAAGAGGATAATTGTGGAGAGGGTAAATGGGATTGAGCGGTTATGGAGAAAGGTGGGAAGGTCGGAACTGGAAGGTTGGCGAGATTATCGAAATTGGAGCTTGAGAATTGTGAAGAGTCGGTAGAGGGGGAGAGGTCGAGAGAATAAGATGTTAATGATTGGGGTTCAGTGGGGTTGGGTTAGCTAAGGTGAATAGAATGTGAAGTTTGGTAGGTTGGGTGTACTTGATTGGTTGCGATACTGCACAAGGGGATGACAAATCTTGTGAAAGAGTCTCTTGATGTCCACTAGATATCTGTATGGGAAAATTGATTTCAACGAATTTGACATGACGAGAAATGTAAATTTTGTGAGTGACATAACCTAGACATTTATACGCAAATTGAGATGTTGAATAATCTAGAAAAATGTATGGAGTGGATCTAGATTGAAGTTTGGAGGAGGTGTATAGCCTTAATCAGGGATAACAAAGACGCCTAAAAATCTTGAGACGTTGGTAGTTTGGGAATGTTGAAATAGTTTTTCAAATGGAGATTGGAAATTAAGAACCGGTGTGGGAAGATGATTTATGAGATAAACAGCGGTTTGAAAGGCTTGTCTCCAATACTTAGAGTGAGGAGAGGTCATATGCAAGAGTGTAAGACAGGTTTCGACAACATGACGATGCGACGCTCTGACATGCCATTGTGTTCAAGGGTGTGTGGAGGAGTGGTAAAATGAGAGACACCATAAGATGTGAGAATGGAGGCAAGAGATGTGTATTCACCGCCATTATTAAAGTATATTGATATAAGCGGTAATTGAAAATACTTTTCAACAAGTATTTTGAATTGGAGAAAAATGGTTGTAACATCAAATTTACGTTTCATAAGGTATAACCAAATATATTTTGTGTAATAATCAACAAAACTTACGTAATAGCGAAAACCATCAAAAGACAATTCAGTGGGTTCCTGAACATCAGTGTAAATTAATTGCAAAGGCTTAAATGCACGAAGTGAATTTTCAGAAAAAGAAAGTTTATGACTTTTATTGTAATCACAAGAGTTGTATTGAAGATTATTAACTATCGAGACATTAGACACTAACTTATTTTTCTTAACAACTAACTGAGATACGCGGATGGAGGAATGACCAAGACGATAGTGCCACTCACTTATTTCTGATTTGGAGATAGCGTGAATTTAAGGTTGGATGGAGCGTTGGTGGCAGTAGACATCTTTATGGCTATCCACACGAAAAAGAAGCGCCCCCTTACGAAGATCCGTCACCAAAAAATTTGAGTGGAAAAACTCAAGTGAGACTTTGTTTAATTTGCAAAATTCGGCAACAGAAATTAAATTTTGAGTAATAGATGGTGCACATAGAATATTATCTAAAAGAAAGGGTTTTTGGGATGAGTCCAGTGTTATTTTACCGATGTGGGAAATTTTCAAACCTGAACCATTATCTATGTTGATCTCATCGGAACAACCGTAATCGGTGTAGGTGTAAAAAGTCCCAACATCAGATGTAATGTGATGAGAAACACCGGTGTCCAATATTCAGGAGGAGGGAGCGGGCCAGTTGGCGTTGGTGTTATTGGCAACAGGTGGAGAGAGGGTCTGTGGAGGATTAACTTGCATTGCGTTCTCACGAAAGAAGCGAGCGAGTTGACGACAGTCATTGGTGGTGTGACCGGGACGCTTACAGAAGTTGCAGTATGAGTTGGAGCACGGCGAGTTGTTGTTGCAGGTGCTGGAGTACTGATTGTTATTGTTGTTGCAAGAGAAGTTTTTGATGGTGGTGTTGCGATTGTAGGAGGCGTTTCCACGTTGTTGCGGAAGGCGGTAGGAGGAACGATTGATTTGGCTCGCATAGTTGAGAATAGTCGGGATTTTCGACATACTTGGTGGTGTCATAAATGTCGGTGATAGTTATCGGAGGAGGAGACTTAGAGCCGTCAATGTGGCCAAGAAGATCGTGGCTGATTAAGCCCGATTGAATTTGAGATCCGCATACAGGAAAGTTTGTGTGGAAAAGATTTGTTGGGAAAGAGAATTTGGAGATGATGGAGGTTGAGTTTTGAGAGAAGGCTATGGATCAAAAAATTGAGCTTTTAATCGTAGCGTTTTAATACCATATAAGATCTCGAAGAAGATGCAATTTAGGGTTTGAATTTAATTTTATTTGTATTGAATCTCAAAGGTGTTTATATACATTTTACATGATTACGAAATAAAATAAAATATTTCCTAACAAATAAAATCAGAAAAGTCATGAAAAGATTTGTAATCACAAAAATCTGCATCAGTTATGAAAATCTTTCCAAATAATAGGTCCTAAAGAGAAAACAAAGAGAAAACAAAGGGGTAGCTTTTTGATTCAATGTATGGAAGCTAAGAAAAGGAATCGATGGTTTTAACCTCACTACATGTTTAATATCACTAATGATAAGGCAACATATGAGTGCCTTGTGCTAAAAGCCTCATTAGAAATGGTCAATTTACGCGCTTAAAAAGGAAGCTTAGATGTCAATGCAAGGAAACGGAATTAAATGTTCTCCACATTGTTTTCTTTAAACACTAGCATAGACGGAAACATGTGGTTTTCTACTATCCATAAGCACAAGTTTACTCCAAGCAAAGTCTTGGAAAACATGAGTTTTGGAAAGAAAAGAAAAAAGAAATGAAAAAAGAACCATGCATGAATGAAACTTAAATCTTTAAGGCTTTTCTCCACAAAAAGGTTGTTGTATTGACAAGAAGTATAAGAGTTTATAGTATGTTCTGTCTTGCATAGAATGAGGATGCAACTTTCCAAACTATCTTGATAAATGTTCTTAACAATCCGCATTTTCCTTTACAAAAAACAATGGGACTAAAACATATAGTAACCTTCAAATACACAAAGGAGACCTCTACAAGCCTTGAGCTTCTGGCTAACAGATGCATTCTCCAAAGAAATTTAGCTATAAAAGAATGCTGGATTGAACCAATTTCCAAAACATCCCAAGAAATTGAATAAAACGACAAAAGGATTCTAAAAATCTCGTTGAGCACTTAGCAGGACTTTCGGGTTATCTAAATTCAGCCAATCAGTATCCAAAAGTCATGGTGGACTCGTCGTCACATTTCAAACCCCTAAATCAAGGGCTAGCAGAGTGGTCAAAACTATAGAGGTTAATAAACGGTCACCATGAACTTATACATCAAGGCAAGAGACACGGTCTTGAATGACAACTTCTCTGCTAGGCGATCTGATAATCACAGCTTCCCTGCTGGCCGATCTGTTAGCATCAATGTTTCCTTCGCTTTACAGAGAGCACCTTGTCATGGCTATATCCAAATTCAGACCAAGGAAACTAACTATATTGCTTACATTGAGAATTTTCAAGACAGATCTCCAGAGCTATTCTTGTTAACCGTGTAAAGTTTGATACTAGAGCTCATTCCTCATCCTTAACTAGCGTGCCCCTACACATTCGTACTACTTCTTAATAACATAATGGTCTATACTCTAGCGTCTAACAAGTTGATCATTGCCAACACAAAATCCTGCCCATGTTTTAGTTTGGTCTGCCAATGTCTCCAATGCGATATACTAAAATAATAAATTGGCATTAGAGATTTTTCTCTTTTTCCGGAAAATAGATCGGATAATTAAATGGTAAAGGCAAAATCCCATCCACATTTTCACAGATTCTCTCAATTTAGAGTTTTATTCCACAGAAAGCCCCTATTTTGAAAGGAAATGTCAAGTTTCCGGAATTTCGCTAACTGTTTTCCCCCAAATTGTAGTACCCAAAATCCGTTTTTGATCTACAATCACAAAACATCCCATGACATTAAACAATTTGGAGATTCGGCGATTGTTTGTTTTCCGGTGCTTCAAGCAAAATTGCTAACATAGTGACAAATTAACGATTTTTAACGCAAAGAAAGGGATGAAACCCTAATTAATCATAAGGGGGAAATTCAAAAAAAATATTAGTGCCTTAAGGAATTGTTCACCTCTAATACCGAAAACGAATCAATTACGATGCATCGAATTTTTTCCATTTTCTTTTTTGAATTTGAACGAATCCACGAAGCGAGATTGAGTTTGAAGAAAAGGGGAGGGATTTTGGGTAAAATTTGAAAACATCCCTGGAGCGGCATTAGAATTTGCTAGGAATAATATGATTGGTTGTAAATGAGCAGATATAAAAGATTGGTGAATAGTTACGTTGATCCGCGTAGATAATTTACCTATGATAAACAGCTGATTTTATAGAAATATCATGTCCAAACCCAACCCACCTACTAAATGGGTGGGATATGGAATATAATGTACGACTTTGATTTGATACAAAAAACGATTCAAGGTAACACCCGTGGATTTTTAAAATGCGAGAACCCCTTCTAAACAAGCATTGCGCTCTATATCTGTTTGATCTGAGAAGAATCGGGTTTACTTTAAGAATAATATGCTGCGGAACCTTTATTTTAATGGAAGAATAAATAGATCTTCAAATTTCCAAAGCTAAACCTTTATCCTTCTTATATCATATTTAAATCAAACTATTTAAGATCGCTGTTAACTAAGTTTATTATATTATCTAAGACAATTAGCTTTATCTCCAAAACCATAAAAAACTAGATGGTGATAATTATTTACCCTATGTTTCATGACACAATGCAATTCAATATAAAGTAATGGTTGGATTATCCAGTATAACCAAAAGATTTATACAGTTGAAGATAGTTATTTAGATTGTAAACAACTAAACTTTAAGCAAATACGGTTAAATTATAGGGTAAATTGTCAAAAAGCCCCCGGCCAGCATCATACTTGTGTAGGCTTTTAATTACCCTTCTTAAAAACCTTGGGCTCAAGTAAAATCCTTTTTACACTAGTTATCTATAATATCTATGGACTTTGAGAATAAAAGCCTAAATGAAATGCAGTGCATGGGTTTGTTAATAAAGATTTTAAACGGTGGGTCTTTTCTATCAATTTCAAAAAAATTTAGAGGTTTTTAGCTGAATGGGCCGGAGGCTTTCTGAGGATGTACACTAAACTATATCCATTTGGACTTAAACACATGGGATACAAATAGAAAAGAATGCTAGAGAACTTTTAAAGAGAAAGAACTTTTTTTCTTGGCAATGTCCCATAGGCCCTAACCTATGACCACACACGCACCAAAGGGGACCATGAATTTGCCCCCGAAAGCATTAATTTGTGGGAACTTTCTCCCTTAGGGTTTCTGGGTTTCGAACCCCATATTCTTCCGAAAATCTAAAGTGCTCATACCAACTGAGCTATTGCTCGTTAAAGAGATAGAAGTTGCAGGTGAAAAAAACAAAAGGGAGCAGTTTCATTGATTGATTTATTTTATTTTATTTTCTTGACATTTTATTTGTGCGATGTTAGGAAAATCCAAGTCATCGTTCAATTAGGACTTGCAAATACCTTCCCTTCGCATTTTATTTGTGTGGTGTTAGGAAAATCCAAGTCATTGTCCAATTTGGAGTTGCAAATGCCTTCCCTTCGCATTTTTAAAGGAAAAAAACGGAAAAGGGTAAGAAAATAAGCATTTTATTTGTGCGATGTTAGAAAAATCCTAGTCATCGTTCACTTTGGACTTGCAAATACCTTCCCTTCGCATTTTCAAAGGTGAAAAAAAGGAAAAGGGTAAGAAAAACTTGCAAATACCTTCCCTTCGCATTTTTAAAGGAAAAAAGGAAAAGGGTAAGAAAAATAAAATGCATTTTTAAAGGAAAAAATGGAAAAGAGTAAAGAAAATAAAATGCGCATCCAGTGAATCAAAGCCTGGTCAATATCCTGGAAGGGTACTATGATACCACTACACCTGATGCGCTGCATAGAATATCTGCTCGTCGTCTTTTATAAGAACAGATAGTTCGGCTGTTGGGCCATGATTAGGCAATCTGGCTTTTATGAATATATTGATATAACTATATTGTATATTTTGGCTTTTATGGATAGATTTAGTTATGATTTCATAAGTTAAAAATCTATAAGCTTAGATAGACTGTTAAGATTATTTGTTATCATTAGTTTCATTTACAGTTGTATAAATTGAGATGATTGTTGATTGGGCTCATAGTTACCATTCAAATAGATGTCTTTCCTTGCATTACCTTCAAATATTCCTGCTTAAAGTAACTAGCGTTAGGAAATTCTACAGATCGGCCAACCCGGCTAGTGGGGCCGGCTGCCACCGCCGTAATTCATTGATGCCGGCCGCCGCCCTTCGTCGTGGTCTCTCGGTACCGGCCGCCCCGCTCTTTGCCCACCGTTGCACTCCCTCGCCCGCCATCATTGGGTCGTTGCCCTCCATCTCCGACTTCGGCGCCAGGTCTCGACAGTTGCCGCCCGTCGCCTACGGTGGCATACATCGCCTGTCGCCACCCAATCATCGTCAGTTGCCGTTTGACAACCATCATCTTCAATCGCCAGCTTATGTTTTATTTGTCGCTCACATCACAACAGCCATTGTCGGTTGTTGTCATGCACATTTATTGTCGGGAATGATCAAAACACACCGATCACGTGAATGCAGCATTCCCTGTACCGTTGTGTGTGAATTTTCAGTAATCTTCTATCCAGTATACCAAGTGCATCCATAAGCAAACATTCATCCATAGAGGAAATGCTGGAAGATCAAAACCAGAGCATGTGAAATTATTCATATTGAGATTCTAGGTTATCTTTTGCCATTCTATTATCATCCTAGCCCTCGATCACAACTCAAAACATCTCCAAAACCACTGGCGGGCTTCCTGTTTTACACCGTTTGGAGCCTTATGATTGGAAAAATAGCATTTGGGACCAGAGGCAAATCATTCATCATAGATCAGAGCATGAAACATATATAGAAAGTGATCTTAGAGTTGGTCCAATATCAAAACCCCCAAAAGGATAAATTTGAGACAAAACTGCGTTGGAGTGAGAGTAACAGTTGCCACCGCGGAATCAGAATAAGACTACGTGGGGCCATATGATTAGATCGAATCTAATGTTACCCACACATCGGATTTTGGTTTTGGGCCCAGCGGCCACAAACCCAAATATCCTCCAAGCACTGTGGGGCTCTTGCTCCTCTCTTCCTTATACTCCACTTTCAGTTCATTATGATCATGAGTATTCTAGCCGTGGTCCATTCTTAAACTCCTTTTCCATTAGCCCCACCATTTTTTGGATCAAGCTTAACTAAATTGATCGGTTATTTATTCATTTTTTAATAAATATTGTGCTCCATTAATTACTACTCGATACTGTATGTATTAGCGATCATACAGAACAGTCGCTAACACCACATGAACGATCAGTGGCGGATCCAAGATTTTATCAAGGGTGAGACCAAAATTGCTATCGTTGTAAAGACCCTGTGTCCGAACGTGGGGGTTCGGAGGCGGTAGCCCTAAACAGAATTTTTTGAGTAATAACACGTATATGGTATTTCCATGTGACACATAAAGAATCTTCATTTTATATATATATATATATATATATATATATATATATATATATATATATATATATGAGGTTAATGGAGGAAAGAGGACATAGAAGGGAATTTCCTTCTATGGCGTCGAAAAAATTCACCCTCCATCATTTTTTTCGACGATCAGCACCCACCATCTTCATCGTTATCATCTAAGATGTGGATACACCAAATTTCATATGATTCTACAACTTTTCATCGTTGATTTAGTGGGTTCAAAATTAACGGTTTACTGACAATAAAACTTTTTACATTTGCTAAATCAACGGTGAAAAAGTTGTAGAATCACATAAAATTTGGTGTACCTACATCTTAGATGATAACGATGAAGATAGTGGGTGCCGATCGGCGGAAAAAATAAGAGAGGGTGTAATTTTTCGTCGCCATAGGAGGAAATTCCCTCCTATGGCATCTTTCCTCCATTATTCTCTTTCTCTCTCTCTCTATGTATATATATATATTTCCCTTTTATGGCATCTTTCCTCCATTACTCACTCTCTCTCTATATATAGAGAGAGAGAGAGAGACACACACACACACACACGCCTCTCTCTCTCTCTCTCTCTCTCTCTCTCTATATATATATATATATATATATATATATATAGCGAGAGAAAGAGAGAGGCGCCATAGGAGGGGATTTCCTCCTATGGCGTCGAAAAATATAACCTCCACCATTTTTCCCGATGATTGGCTTCCATTATCATCATCGTTATCATCTAAGATGTGCATACACCAAATTTCATATAATTCCATTACTTTTTCACTGTGGAATTAGCAATGTAAAAAGTTCCATTGTCGGTAAATCATTAATTTTGCATCAACTAAATCAACGGTGAAAAAATGGTATAATCATATGAAATTTGGTATATCCACATCTTAGATGATAAAAATGGAGTTGATGTTATACCGATCATCGGAAAAAAATCATGGAGGATGCATTTTTCCGACGCCATAAGAGAAAATTCCTTCCTATGGTACTTTTCCTCTATTAATCTTATATATATATATATATATATATATATATATATATATATATAATGAAGGAAAGAGGCCATCGAAGGGAATTTCCTCCTATGGCGTCGAAAAAACATACCCTCCATCATTTTTTCCGATGATCGGCATCCATCATTTTTATCGTTATCATCTAAGATGTGGGTATACTAAATTTCATGTGATTCTACAACATTTTCACCGTTCATTTAGTGGGTTCATTTAGTGATTGTACACAAAATTAAATTGCTAAATCAACGGTGAAAAAGTTGTATAATCACAAGAAATTTGGTATAACCGCATCTTAGATGATATTAATTTTGAACCCACTAAATGAACGGTGAAAAAGTTATAGAATCACAAGAAATTTGGTGTAACCGCATCTTAGATGATAACGACGAAGATTGTGGGTGCCAATCATCGGAAAAAATAAGGGAGGATATATTTTTTTCGACGCTATAGGAGGAAATTCCCTCCTATGGCCTCTTTTTTCGTCAGGTGGTGTCAAAAAACTATACCCCTACTGTTTTATTCGATGATCGGCACCCATCATCTTCATCTTTATTATCTAAGATGTGGATGTATCGAATTTCATGTGATTTTACCATTTTTTTACCGTTGAATTAGCAATGTAAAAAGTTCTATTGTCGGTAAACCGTTAATTTTGCATCCACTGAATTCGGTGTATCCACATCTTAGATGATAAAGAGGAAGATGATGGGTGCCGATTGTCGAATAAAACGGTGGGGGGTGCAGTTTTTTGACACCGTCCGACGATAAAGCCTCCCAGGGTCTCTTTCCTCCATTATATATATATATATATATATATATATATATATATATATATATATATATATATATATATATATATATATATATATATATATATGAGCTTAAAGGAGGAAAAGTGCCATAGGAGGGAATTTATTTCTATGGCGTTGGAAAAATTCACCCTCCATATTTTTTTCGACGATCGGCATACATCACCTTCATCTTTATCATCTAAGATGTGGATACACCAAATTTCATGTGATTATACCATTTTTTCATCATTGGTTTAGTTGGTGCAAAATTAATGGTTTACTGACAGTAGAACTTTTTATATTGTTAATGTAACGGTGAAAAGATGGTGGAATCACATGCAATTTGGTGTATGCACATCTTAGATGATAACGATGATGATGATGGATGCCGATCGTCGAAAAAATGGTGGAGCTTGTATTTTTCGAGGCCATAAAAGGAAATCCCCTTCTATGGCTTCTTTCCTCCATTATTCTCTCCCCCCCCTCTCTCTCCCTCTCTCTCTCTCTCTCTCTATATATATATATATATATATATATATATATATATATATATATATTTATATATATATATATATATGGACACGATAAATTTGCAAAAATAGAACAGGGAAAAACTACTATACCATCTATTTATAATTTTGATGAATTTAAAATAAGATGGCAGAGCAAGAGAAAACAATATTATAACGTCCCACGTCCCAGTACAGACGGTATTGTCCGCTCTGGCCGAAACTACACGGTTTTGTCCTTTGGGACGAACCGGACCCGACCAGGGGTAACATCTCTGGCTCAAGCACACTTAACTACGGAGTTCTCAAGCTCCTGTAATTCCGGTTCACTTAAAAGGCGCCTGTAATACCCGGTTCTTTTGTACACCAGTATCCGTATTTTTATAAAGTGTTACTTGTAAAATTTATTTAATTATATTTATAATTATTTTATTTGTCTTGAAACCCTAAACCCAAATCCTATTGCTTATTCCTTTTATTTTCCCATTTCCTATTTCCCTAGCACAACCCAACTACTTTTCCTTTTCCTTTCTTTTTCTTTTAGCCCGAACCCCGGCCCATTGAACCCAAACCCTACACCTAATTCCCTTTTATTTTTCAGCCCCGGCCCAGCCCAAACCCGGCTCCACACCTGACCCGACTGCCCAACCCGACCCGCTTCACCCTCCTTTCTCCCCACATCTTCTTTCCTCGCTTCTTCCCGCTTCTTTCTTTCCTTCTTCCCACGTTGCGCCTGCCTCCCTCGCGCCCCACGTCCCTACGACCCCATGTGCACGCGCTCGTGAAGCCTCCCTCGACCCCGTCTCTATCTCGCTCCCCTTTCTCTCGCAACTCTCTCTCACCCTCCCTCATTACTTACGTTCCCCCTGTGAGCACCAACCCATAACTTAGCCCACGCCTTCGTCGTCGCCGTCCCGTCGCCGCCCCCTCATCATCACCATCTCCCTCTCGACCTCACCCTCTTCTTCTCCTCACCCCGAGACCTCTTTCCCCTCTTCCCGACGACCTAGCCAACTTTCCCCGACGTCAAGAAACCCATCCCCATCGCCGGCAACCTCACTCTCGCAGGGAAAATCCGTCACCACCGACCTCCTCTTCACCTCCTCGCCTCCCCCTCCAACTCAGCACCACCCTCTTCCCGAGCACCGCGCTGCAACCCCTTCGCCGCAAACCACGCCTGTGCTCGTTGCCGCGCTTGTTGCCGTCTTCGCCTGCATACTCCCGCACCGGAGCTTCCTCCACTGCCGACGAGCACCTTTCCTTCCCTCAACCTCCAAGCTACCTCCAACGTCCCCGAACCTTCGCACCCCCACCCGCAGCCTCAACCTCCAGCTCCCCCTCTCTCTCACCCATCGCCTCCTGAGCACCACCGTTGCCTGCCTGCGTCACCTGAGCCTTGCGTCGCCTCCTCTGCCACGACAACTCCACCTTTCCGCTGCTCCGAGGACAGACCCGGGCAACCCTACTACCTAGCCGAGCCCTTGCTGCCACCTTCGCCGGAGCTTCTTGAACCATTGCCGATCACCATCTCCTCTCTACGCCGCAATCATCGTCATCGCCATCGTCTCATCCTCCTTCAACCCGAGCTTCATTAGGTTGAGGCCAAGCTCCTCTCCATAGCCGAGCACCCCTAGCTGCTGCTGCTGCTGCTTGTGTCGTTGCCGTCGCTGCCGTATTACCGCCGTCGAATCATCACCAGGCAAGTGAACCCATTACTTGCTACATGCTATTACATACTAAGTCTAAGGATTAATTAAGCTAATAACATATATACATATGTATGCAATTGTAGCGAGTATTGTTCGAGTTATACCGATACCTTTGTTGTTTGAACCTGATGTGAATTGTTAGGTATTAAGTTAGAACCCAACGATAATGGTATAGGGAAATGCATATAGAAATCGTCTCGAATTCGGGTATATAACATAAGATCCCAACATGTTGAGTTAATTGCTCGCTGCAAAACCCGGAATTAAAACCTACTTTAAATGGAGAAACTAGTGATGTTAAACCCTTTTTACTGTTCATAGAGATACCACAGAAATTTTGGTTGAAAATCAATATCGTTTCACCTATAAAATGTTACCCCCGATAGCCATTGCGAAATCAGGATTTTCCTGAACACGCTTGACCGTTAAATTCATACTAAATCTTTTACAAATAGGATTTGAGCGTTCCATGGCTCGTATCGAATCTAACAAATTAACCTACAGTACTCTATAGTTTATTTCTAAAATTGAACTAATTATGATAGAGATAACTGGGGAGAATTATGATTCTGGACCGCAGTCCAGGGCAGTAATCCCAGTTAAACCCTGTTTTAAATCGCTGTATACACCTGTTCAAATGCGAGAATGTGCGGAACCCTATATCGTTACGTAGAAAATTAAGTTATCTTTCTTACTTTACTGGTACTACTGGATTCCTGTTCTGTTTGATATTTTTAGCACATTTTATAATGTCGACGTGTCTAGCTGAATTCTGCAGTGACAGATTTTACACATCAACCTTAACCTGATCATAACTCCCTGTTGAGATAGTATATTACTGATCCGCCAATTGAAGTGGAAACCTAACTGATAACCCTAAATATTGTTCGACTATAGTATCGCCTAATTACGATCCCAACTATGATTAAAATGTGTTACGAAACGGACTTCCAATTCTGAAATCGGATTTCCAGCAGTGAACATTTAAATTGAAAAGGCCGTATATAGCAATCCTGAAACCCGATTGGCGCGAAACTAATTTTGATGGATAGATAATTAGACATACTACCTATCCCGTTTACATTTTTTTGCTTAATTCTTCATGTATAATTTATAATAAATTATGCAAGTGGTAGGACACTGACTAATGATATTTTGTTCATATCACAACTATTGTATTCTCATCACATCATATAGATGTCATTGCATTGGTAACCTAGTGATCATGTGCATTACCCAGTGTTAGGTATTAGTGTTTGATTGTGGCAAGTACGTTAGTGTTAAGCATGAATGGATAAGTGAAAGTGACACGTACTTGTACACAATCAGCGGGCCCTATTGATTTATTACATTGTCGACGTCTAGAGGACATGTATACATGCAACTATAATTGGTATGGGAAGATTATGGAAGCACTTATATTAGTGTCATAGGTAAGGCATCAAACACTGTCCATTTATCTTGGGTATCAGTCGAGACTTGCTTGATGGAGATCCTGTCTCCAGTTCTCGCGTAGACTTGTCATGGACCGACTGGTATTTGAGTTTATGGCTTGTGTTTGATGTAGACTACGGGGTGTGGGGTAGTTTGAGTGTGAGTTCAACAGAATCTCGGGAGTCCCATTGCCGGCTCATACAGCGATTCTAGAGATATTACTGATTATTAGCGAGTGACTCGGGCCCGTGTTCCCTTGTCCTTGGGTCCTACCCTTGGGTGGGGGATACTCATGAGTGGTTGACTCTCACACTTGGACTGACGATAGGTTTAGCGACCTGCACAGTGAGACTTGGAGACTGATAGGGTTAGTGACATTGACATGCATTGCTTATTGATACGATATACCTGCTTTACTGTTTACCTATACTGGCACTTTCATGCTCATATCGTCACTTCATGCTTTACTGTTTCATATTGATCATTATTACACTGGTTATGCTTGCATTTCTATTTATTGCTATTGTGTCGCTCTGGCGACCTGAGTATGCATGCTCAAAGTGAGAAGCGGATTTAGCTCAGACCAGGACCTGACGTACCTCGAGGATATTGCGGATATCTGAACTAGCGACTCAGAGCTATACTCCCTTGATCTCTATTTGGTTAGTGTTTTGTATTTGTTTCGATTTAGTGACTGCATTTCTCATTACCTGTGCATTGATTACTGATTACCACGTAAAGCTAGAAGCCGAAGTGTGACTACAGCAGTATTTTTTCTTGACCGTAGGAGCATGGATGACCTTGTCAACCCCTCGTATTCCGTATTATGGGAAGCGGGGCGTGACAACGCCTCTGTAATTGAGAGTGATATCATTACATTTATAATATAGTTCGGTCCTCTTTCGGAATGTGTTCCGAAGAGTCCCCATTGTTTTACAGTGGGTCCCATGGACTCAAGAGGTGGCCCCCACAGATTCAAGAGGTGGCCTCCGCCTTCTTGGAATGACAATTGGCGTGGCACTTTGTTCCATGAGCAAGAACTTGGTGCCGACATCTTGGGCTTCCGAAAAAGTAAAAAGAAAAATCTTTAAAAATAATTGAGGCTGATGGGAATCGAACGCACATGCCATGTCACAGCAGTGTAGAGGCTTTACTAGTGAGCTACAAGTTGCTTCTTTCTTTTATTGAAGAAAATAACTTATAACTCCTACACATGCTGAAATTTTCTTTTTTATACATTTAAACAAATAATTCTGTATAGAGATTTCATAGTCATTACATTTTACCTTCTTTATAAAAATTTCGTTCTCGAAATTTACATTTATATAGAGACTAATTTTCAAAAAGGTAAGGGTATCGTGCACACATATCTTTTTCTCTTTCCTAATTTGATTCTCCTGGTGAATCTTTTTTCTACATCACTCGGACCAAGTTCACCTCCTTGTTCCGTAATATCTTCACCTTTTGGTCCAGGATCTCAACTGGTTACTTCTCGCAAGTTAGACCAGTCTGTACCGTGAGCTCTAAGTGATCAAGTATATGGCTGGGGTCGCTCACATATTGTCATAGTTGGGATATGCGGAACACGTTGTATACTCTTTCCAACGAGGGTAGTAGTGCTAAACGGTACGCCACTTCTCCAACTCATTTGAGTATGTCGAATGGTCATATGTACCTTGTACTTAATTTACCCCTCTTGCCAAAACGGACCACTCCTCTGTTTGGAGAGATCTTCAAGAATACGTGCTCTCCGGGTTGAAACTCCAGATATCGATGCTTTGCATCTGCCCAATGTTTCTGTCAGTCTTGGGCTATGCGCATCCTTTCTCTGAACGTGCGAACCACGTCCACAATTGCCACGATCATCTCAGGTCTAAGGAGTTCCCGATCTCGAACGTCGTCCCAACTCAGTAGGGAACGATATTTCCGTCCGTAGAGTGCTGCGAATGGTGCTATTCTTATACTGGCCTGATAGCTGTTGTTGTATGAAAACTCCACTAGGTGTAGGTGATTTTCCCACAAACCTCCGAAGTCTAACATACAGGCTTTCAGCATGTCTTCTAGAATCTGAATTGTTCGCTCGGACTGTCCGTCCGTTTGTGGATGATACGCCGTACTGAAATTCAGACTCGTCCCATGCTAGCTTACAGACTTTGCCAAAACTGTGATCGAAATCTTATATCACGATCGGAGACGATGCAGACAGGTACCCAATGTAATCTCACGATCTCCTGCATGAGTTTATGGGTATTAAGTATGGTACATATTGAAGATATAAATCTTATTTTAGATTTTTACTTACCTCCATGTACTTTCTTGCTAACGTTTTAGTTGACTGGCCAACTCTGAATGGAATAAAGTGAGCCGACTTGGTGAGTCGATCCACAATAACCTAAATTGTATCGTTACCCTTCGTGTAGCGAGGGAGAGCAGTCATGAAGTCCATGGTAATGTGCTGTCATTTCCATTCTGGGAATGGTAACAGCTAAAGTAGACCAGCAGTTCTGTGATGTTCAGCCTTCACTTCATGACATACCAAACACTTTGCTACGCTCTTTGTTACTTCGTGCTTCATTCCATGCCACCAGTAGTGTTGCCGTAGATCCTATACATCTTTGTACCGTCGAGGTGTACCGAATACGGAGAGCTGTGAGCTTTTCTTTCATCAACTCTTCTCGAACATGGCCGACTGGCATACATAAACGACTTCCATATTGCAAGGATCCATCTTCATGGATGATGAAGTTAGTTCGAAATCCACTTTCTACTTGTTCTCGGATCTTTTGTAGCTTGTCATCGTTTGCTTGAGCTGCCTTGATCTGATTTACAAGAGTGGTATGGACTTGGAAGTGCCTCAAATATGAAGCGTTACCTGGCATAACTATTTCGATCTCCAATCAATTCAATTCTTGCTATAGCTTCCACTGAGCGGTGAGGTTCATTGCTACTGACCGGCGACTAAGTGCATCAGGAACTACGTTCACCTTCTCAAGATGATACTGTAGGTTGATGTCGAAGTCCGCCATGAGCTGAAACCATCTTCTCTGCCGCATGATGAGTTCCTTCTGAGTAAACATATACTTCAGACTCTTGTGGTCAGTGTATATATCCACTCGTTCTCCCAAAAGATAGTGACGCCAAATCTTGAGGGCGAAGATGACGGCTGCCAATTCCAGATCATGTGTTGGATAGTTGTGTTCATGAACTTTTAACCGCCTTGATGAAAAAGCCATAAATTTTCCATGCCGATGTAGGAAACATCCTAATCCCTTACCGGACGCATTACAATGCAAAGCGAATCCGCCAGATTGATCCGGTATTACAAGAATAGGTGCAGAGGTTAACCTCGATTTGAGTTCTACAAAAGCCTTCTCACATGCTTCTGACCACACGAATGCTTTGTCTTTACGTGTGAGCTTGGTCAAGGATGCTGCGATCTTTGAGAATCATTCAATGAATCGTCGGTAGTATCTTCCTAAACCCAAGAAACTTATTATATTTTTCATCGTCTTTGGTGTTGGCCACTCACTGACAGCTGACACCTTAGCTGGATCCACCGAGATTCCTTCGCCTGAAATAATGTGTCCGAGAAATCCGACTTAATCTAGCCAAAATTCACACTTGCTGTACTTGGCATAGAGCTTGTGTTGTCGTAATGTCTGCAGGATAATGTATAAGTGTTCGGCGTGTTCTTTCCGATTCTTTGAATACACCAAAATGTCATCGATAAAGATAACAACAAACTTGTCTAAGTACTCTCGGAAAATTGGTTCATCAGGTTTATAAAGATGGCAAGTGTATTGATCACTCCAAATGGCATTATGAGATATTCATAATGGCCATAACGAGTCTGAAACACCATCTTTGGAATGTCGGACTCTTTGATCTTCACCTGATAGTAACCCGAATGAAGATCTAGCTTTGAAAAGACACAAGATCCACTCAACAGATCGAAAAGGTCATCGATGCGCGGTAGTGGATACTTGTTCTTAATTGTCATTTCGTTCAGAGCTCGATAATCCACACACATCCTTGTTGGGGTCAAAAATTACGCCCCGGTCGACCAAGTCAAAATCAAAGTCAATCCCAAGTCAAATGGGCCCAAGCCCAGGTCAAGACCGAGTATGGAAGGGACCGGCCTCGTGACAAAAAGAATGAAGCCATAAATTAGCTTAGTGTAATTCTTTTTTTAGAAATAAATGTATGTAAAATAGGCAAAAAGCAAAAATTTTGTAAACCTTATGGCTTATGTGCAAAAAAGAGATAAGCACATGAGACATGGGGTGACACAAGTGCCATTTGGTAAAGCTCAAGGGACTACATGTAAAGTGTGCAGCCTATAAAGGCAAAAATGATGAAAAATAAAAACAAATTTTTTTATTCTCTAAACAATTAGGGTTCTGTGCCTCCTTCTTCTTACTCAAGGTTCTAAATCCATTTTTTTTGAATTAAATCAAGAGTTTAACTCTTCTTTTTCCAAAAAGAAACAGTTTTTCACTATAAAACCATTGAAAGGGAGCTTGGATCTTCCATCAAATCCCTAAAATGGGAGATTTTTAAGTCTCACCCCTTTTTCTCCAAGATCCAGCCAACAGAGAGGAGGAGGAAGGAGACCCATTTCCTAACCAAGTTCGGGAAGATCCAAAGCTAAAAGGGAGAAGAGAGGGGTCCTCTTGGATCCTCACCTTTTCTGGGAGTTTCCAAAATCTCTCAGGAGTTTAATTCCAAATCCATGTCCAATTTATTGCATATGAGTTTAACTCCAATATCCAAATCTTTTGTGAGTTTAACTCCAAATTTATACCTAATTTTTATTTAGGAGTTCAACTCCAAAGTCACTCAGGAGTTCAACTCCCAGCCCAGGGGCTAAGCCCCCCTTTCTCTGTTGGTGTTTTCAGCGGTCACGTGATCCGCTGGCGCCCAGCTGTCGCGTGCCGCGCACGTGATCCGTTGGCGCCCAGCACCCATGCTGCGCATGTGACTCGCGGGCGCCCAGCGCCCATGTGCAGGGCACGTGACCCATGGGCGCCCAGTGCCTATTCGCAGGGCATGTGACCCGCGGACGCCCAGTGCCCACGCGTTCCGTGCACCTGACCCACGGACGCCCAGTGCCTATGCGCAGGGTACGTGACCCGCGAGCGCTCAGCGCACACGCGCTGGTCACGTGACCCGCGGGCGCCCAGCACCCAGGTACAGGCCAAGTGACCCGCGGGCGACCAGTGCCCACACGCAGGACACATGACCCACGGGTGCTCAGCGCTTACGCGCCACTCACCTGACCCGCAGGAGCCCAACGCCTACGCGACAGTCACGTGACCCGCAGGGGCCCACGTGCCACTCATGCATCCTTAGGACGCTCCTTAGCCCCTTTTTATACACTCCACACTCAAAACATGTCCCCCACTAGAAAAAATTTCTAACGGGGCGTTGTCCCGCACCCCGCAAGGGGCTGCTAGCCTCCTTGACTCCCAGCCCGCTATCCGGATAGTGGGAACCCCATAAACTCTGCGAGGCCCCCGATATACTCAAGACCCCTCAAAACACAACACCCGTACACTGCACATTGATTTCGCATGACCAGTTTGACCCGTCAATCGGAGGTTGCTTCGCTCCAAAGGCGAGGGGTAATTTACTGCAGCTTAATCCGTGGTTACCGAAGATTCGGATCCCCACAATCAATAAATCCCAGTCCACCCCAGGCGAAGGGGGGAATCTGTATACGCCTGATAAGCAGTGCGTACTTTCCATCTCAATGGGCTAACGAAAAACACCCTACAATCCTGTAGGAACCTTTCTTCTTCTTCACTAGTAACACCGGAGATCCCCAACTTAAAATACTGGGTCGGGTACAACCTTTCTAAAAGGTTATGCTAACGCCCTGGCCATCATCCATGGCCGATTGCGGAACAAAAATTTTCAAACGATTCAAAACTGGCGCTAGAATAACCCTATGCCGGATCGATGCTAAACCCTAACCAGCAAACATGCAAGAGGTTAACTACTCGGAAAGAAGTTTATACCTCTTGATTTCAAGTCCTTCGGGTCTTCTTTGTTGCTGTCCTCCAACTTGTCATACGCTCCAAGGATCGTAACGGATCGACACTTCCTCGTCGGCCTCCTCGAGTCGAAGATGATCCACCCGAGATTCTGTAGATCGAGCTCCCACCTCAACTGAAGTAACTAAGGCACCTAGCTCGCTACACTAGATATCATAGATGATGTAGAGAATATAGATGGAATGATTTATTTCTCATAACCAGAGGATTCTCAACTCATGAGACCATAATGGCTTGAGGTAGAAGAAGAATACTTGAGGAGAATGCTAGTGAAGTTTTGCATAAGCTTAGAGAATAAGCTCTCTTGTGTCTAAACTGAACCATACCTTTTTTTTTAATGAATAATCCATATTAGAAATGAAATAAGGCTCATTTTCAACTTGGTGAGTCATGGGTTGAAAACCCAACATGTGTCACCAAAAGCCATGCTCAAATTTATGCAAAATACACATCATTTCCTCCACCTCAAAAAATGAATAATCATTTAAACTAAAATGATAAATACAATTATGAGATGTCTCTTCTAGAAGCATTTTTTGAACAAATTACAAAAATGCCCCTCAACCGTATATACATACCCATATCTGTATTCCGAAAAATACAAATACAAAAGAGACGAAAACAATCCATCAGTATAATACTAGGATCCGGTTTAAACCAAAGTCTACTGGTATTATCTGTCCGAATCATTATCCGTGCACAAGTACACGTACGTGATCGAACCCTGTCGTAAAACCATACAACCTCCACATCTTTTGCTCGATACAGGGAAACCCTCTGTGTGGGACTCTAAAGACTCGACACTACACTGGCAGTGGGTTTAACCGCAAGCCGTTAGCGGTACTAGCTGTACGTAACGGCTGCCCAGGTATATGTCGATAAGAAGGCTGATGAGCAAACTCATCCGAACTTCTACTGAGCCTATCTGTGATAATCTCCATACAGTCCGATCTCTTCATCTAAAAGTATCGCATACCGGGTCTAGGGGATGGTAAACGTCAGACCCTAATAATCCGATAATTCGTGTTGATTTGGCTCAGGACCAATCGGGGAAACTACCGATCAACCTATAAGTAAATCCCAACTGTCTTGGCCAAGGTCATATGGTCCTGACCAATCGAACACAGTGCGACATCGACTCCCAATACCGGGAGAGACGAATCCCCAACAATCGCTCACTGCCTCCTTGTGGCTCGGGACTGTACCCAACCAAAACCTGTTTGCACGACTCAGTAGAGCCATGGTAGGGTAGTGATCAAAGCACAGTGGGAAATCACATGAGACAAATGACGATCTCAGATCCGAAGACTAACCTGTACTCATGTTACCTGAGAACTTCCTGTTGGGTTTTGCCGGTGCCCCGGCCATCAAACCGTGGCCAAATGTGGAACAAAAATTTTCAAAATTTTGGCGCAAACAAAACCTGCACAAGGTCGAACCAAAAACCCTATACTAGCAATATATAAACTAGGAGTTAGATGGTTATACCGAACGGATTGTGTCATTCGATCTTCTACCATTTCCAAGTTCCTTGAGGTGTTGTGGATCAGATTTGGTTGCCGGTCTTCCTCCATCCATGATGATCCACCCGAGGGAAACAGTGCAAGCTCCAGCCTCGCCTAGCGAGGCAACCGACGCTCCAAGATTGCTAGCAATGGAAAATGGAGGTGTAGGATTATCTCACTATTGTTTTTCTCACTTCACAAATGCTCAAAGAGCAATCCTAGAAGATGAAGGAGGTGAGGAAACATGTGGCATGAGCAACTCAAAAAATGGCTAAGTGTTTTTCTCTAAGTGAGAAAATCAAGCAAGCAAAGAAGTAAGTCAAGAAAAGAAAAATGAGCAAGGCATGTAAAGAATTGTGGCTGCCATTTCAATCATGCAATGAAAAAAATCTCTTTTCATTTATCAAATAAACTAATGTGGTGCCATACCTCTTTTGTAAAAAAAATGAATTTCTTAAAAAGAAAATCATACAAATGAGGCGTTTATCTTCTAGAAACTATTCCGTATAAATACGGAATACAACCTGGTATATGTATCGAAATACACATACGCGTATTTGTACAAAAATACGAATAGCCAAGAGAGAAAATGAATAGTGAACAATAATACTAGAATACATATATATAAATTATTAAATAAAAACCTGATTTAACAATCCGGCTTAATCCTAAGCCGTTAGTATTATCAACCGTCCGATTAAAGTCTGTGTAGCCTGTACACATATTTAATCGGACACCTGTATGTACCAACATACGTCATCTACACCATATCGCCTGAACTTTGAAAACCCTCTGTGTGGGACTCTAAAGACTCGTCAATACGCTGGCAGTGGGTTTAACCACAAGCATGTCAGCGTCACTAACTATACGTAACGGTTATCCAGGTATTGAGCGAAATGAAGGCCGGCGAGCAAACTCATTCGTACCCCTACCGAGCCTGACAGTGACGATCTCCGTACAGTCTAGTCTGTTCATCTATGAGTATCGCAAATCGAGTGTAGGGGGGTGGATAAAGTCAGAACCCTAATAACGTGACATTTAGTGTCGGTATGAAGTCTATCACCACCTGAGAAACTACTGATCCTAGATCAGTAATTCTCGACTATATTGGCCAAGAATTTCTGGTGATGGCCACCCGTGCACTCCGCGATATCAACCCTCAATACCGGGAGAGACGAATCCCCTGACGATCCGCTCACTGCTTCCATGTGGCTCAGAACTGTACCCAACTAAAACCTGTTTTCACGACTCCTTTGAGCCGTGGTAGGGTAGTAATCAAAGCACAGTGGGAACTCAAACGAGACAAATGACGATCTCAGGTCGATAGATTAACCTGTGTAACACCCGAGCCCAATACTACTATTTTCAGTTACTGTTTGAGCATAATGTGGTACTCATTTCATTTAACTTGCTTGTTTGTTACTTACTGTAAAATTTACCCGGCAAAGTCATTTCTACATATAACAAATTTTGGCATCTAAAATAAAATTGAAAATATTCATCTTGGCCTACTTGACACCCTTAACCTCGTGGTAGCGTCCGTGCATTGTGTTCTCGTCCCGTTCAGTGAAACGGGCGAGTTTGGATGGCTACGCGTGCGTACATGTATCCGTTTTGGGGTTATGCTTTTTAATCATAAAACACTTAATTTTAAAATTTGGATCCCGCTTAAAATCCTATTATTTCAATTTCAAATTGTTGGACTCGACCCGGGCGCGATTTGGAAATGTTTTATTTGGCGCCAAAATCCCAAATTTTAATATTATTAAAACCATCGCATGTATTTTTCTAACTAACCTGATATCTTACTGTTCATTACCTATCTTTTAAATTTTTAAATTAACATATATATATATTCTACTGTTCCTTAAAATGTTTTGAATCTTTAATTAATATTTATCCCTAACTAACGATTCCCCTTTAGCCAATCGCGTTCCTTTTAATTCCGTGGGCCCCGACCTGCAGCTCTCTCTCTCTCTCTCCACTTTTTCTCTCTCTCTCTCTCATATATTCTCTCATACTTCTCTTTATCATTCTTTCTCTTCTTACTTCATGTCTCGTTTCTCATTTTTTTTAACTGTTCTTTTGTTGCCGGAATTCCGTCGTGCCGGTGACGCTCCTCGACGTTCCAGCGAGGTACCCCGACCCGTGTGGTTTATTTGTTCGTCGTTTGGGTTCATTCCGTGAACCGTGCGCCCGTCGCGAGTTTTCCCCGCCGACGGTTAACGTTCCGTTTTCCCGATTCGCGACCCATCGAGGCAAGTTAATCTTGCTACATGCTATATAATTCATTTTATACCTATTTAAATAAATACCATAACGATAGTTTAAATCTAGTACCTCATGTTTAATTTTATAACGTTTCGATGTTCCGTTTGCATCCGTTTATATCATTTTAAATCTAGATCATGAAAACTTATCTTGTGACATACTAGATTACATTATACTGCATCCATATCATTTAAAATATATATCGTCGTAATATTTATTATTATTATCTTTAATTAGTTTATAATCTTCATTTTATAATGTTATACGTTTGAAAATCTTATAGTTTACACATGAAACGTCGTTGAAAAATAGGATATGACAAATCTGAAATTTACTGTACACCTTATCTTATAAAATTCATTATAAATCATAGAAAAATCATTAGTATACGTTCTTTAGTTCGTTACGAAGCTAACTCAGAATACTATAACTCTATGAAATATTTACTTGCAAAATAAATTGTTTAAATAACGTAAAATGCAAATGAAAATGTCTCCAAACTGCTGTCCAGGGAAATTCCAGCAGCAAACTTTCAATTTCGAATATTCATAACTTTTTGTAGGGACAACCTGAGATGCTTATACTTATAAAACTGAAAACCTTATTGAATTATATTTGTTTTGGTATAACACACGTCCCTTTTGGAGAACGTTTGTTATTTTTAAGCTATTTTACAAATTAGGGTGATGATGAATTTCTGAACGGAACCTTCTTGTGCATGGTTAATCAGTACCACTTTTATAGTTATTAATCGCTTTGAATATGCTATCCATATTAATATTATTATATCAATATTTATATCACATATTGCTTAGTTGTACATCCCACATTACCATTTTATAGTTTTATAACTTTTCGGATACCCGTTTGCATCCATCGTATTTAAGATACATATAATTGCATCCATAGATCACATTACTACATAATAATGTGATATTAACACTCCATGTTTAATAAATTGCATCCTAATTAATATTGGAACTATAAATGTAACCCTAATCGATAACTGTGCATCCATATCCTTGAAATTAAATCTATTTGCATATCATATTACATGTTCCAGTTTATTGTTCTGATAGTACTCATGCTTGTTTATTTATACACATGCTTATGTTAGTTCGATTATGAGCACCCACATGATATCTTGTGCTTCCTGACATGACCTGTTACACTTCCTACTTGACATGACATGGTACCGTACACTCTTGACATGACATGACACCTTTATACATTACCTGGCTGGACCTGATGTACCATGGCTTTACCTGTTACCTGATCTTGTGTCTAATGCCAACAAACATAACATGTAGTCCTCATGGACCGTTCCTGTTGTCTATCCAGACAAACCTGCTTTTACCTGATCCTGTGTTGGCATTAGTTCTTGACTACTGAATATCTGACTTGACACATATAACTTGGGGGTATGGGGAAATCAAAGGTGAAATCTGACTTGTAATTCGACAGTTCACTACCTGTATTGAGTGTATACATTCCTGTTCTGTGCCTAGCGGCATGTCTCGGTTTTAGCCGAGAATATTGTGGCCGTGGTCCCGGGTATGTACGGGATACTATCGAGTGTACACATTCCTGTTTTGTGCCTAGCGGCATGTCTCGGCTGCAGCCGAGAATATTGTGGCCGTGGTCCCGGGTATGTATGGGATACTATTGAGTTACATCGACGATTCATCAATTGATTTCAAAGACTTTAGAATAGAAAACCTGATAGGACAGTTTAGTTTACCCACTGCACGCTACCCTGTACTGGTATGATTCATATTATTGTTATTCTTGTTGTATTCATGTTTATATTACATTGCCTGCTACACTGTTCATATTATATTACTTGATGACATGACGCGCTGACGTCTGGGTTTTGCATGGCCCAGATTCCGTACCGCTGTTGCAGTTCGAGCAGGAGTACTTCAGCCAGCAGGCTGAGCTGTGAGTTCAGTAGTAGTTAGTTTTATTTCCTGCATTTATTTCCTGATGTGAGCCCGCATTATGGGACACACTTTTCAGTTATTTGTATTGGATCATTTGCTTCCGCATTTATTTATTATTGACTCCTGTTATTCTGGATTATGGACATGTTTTAGATAGTTTTATCTTGTTCTTGATATCTCTACAGCCGTAATGTGACTGTGGATGGATACTTTCTACCCACAGGTAGCATGGTTGGCTATGTCACGTGCCCAATCTAGCGTACTCTGGGAAGCGGGGCGTGACATGGTTCTTTTGGTATCAGAGACATAGGATAGTCGGGTTGATTCTTTTGTAGTTGGGTATTGTATCTAATACACGAATCAGAATACCCGTGTTTAGGAAACATGTCCTGCCACCTTGACCGTTTTACCATTCTTGAATCACATTCTTCCTGATTATATCTTTTACGATGTGCAAACTTCCTTTGCATATCGATTCGAAAACCTGATTCCTTGTTATCTCTAGGACTTAGGCGACTTGGATGGAGTTATGTAATTGTGGCTATGATACCGCGGCATAGTTACAATGCGGTACTCTATTTAAGTATCTTGGAGTTCTAGCCTTGATCTATATTCAAAATCTATCATCATGCTAATGTTGGGTATTTTGAGTTTAGGATTATGACCGGTAAGAAATTGAAGACATACTAGAGGCGTATGGACGAAGCCGCCATGCTTGGAGTGATAAGAGGAATGCTGGAGAATCAAAAAAACAGACCGAGCTGATCCAGCAGCAAGCGGACTCGTTTCGGGAAGGTTTGCAGATCGTTCAGCAGTCTGTGAACAATGTTGGAGCTAGACCAGTTGACCGAGTAGGGACCGTAGCAGATTTCAGGCGGTTGGGTCCGTCTACATTTACTGGTTTAAAGGAGCCGTTGCCAGTGGAGCAGTGGCTAGTTGACACAGAGAACTTGCTTTTTGCGGCACAGATTCCAGATGACAAAAAAGTTGTTGTGGTACGCATTCAGCTAGTGGACTACGCCCGAGAATGGTGGCTTGTTGAGGAGACCCGCTTGCCCAAGCCGATCAAGTGGGCGGATTTTTCTAAGAGTTTCCTGGAGAAGTTCTTCCCGCGGACTGCACGGGAGGAAATGGAAGAGAAGTTCATCGGACTAAAGCAGAAGGGAGCACCCGTAGATGTGCATGTAGCAGAATGGACGAGACTCAGTAGTTTCGCTGGACCTTTAGTTGCCAACGATGCAGACAGGGCAAGGAGGTTCATGCGCAGACTGGACGTGGACATCCAGAGGCAGATTGTCTCCCTGGGTTTGACCACTTTCTCACAAATACTTGCAACAGCCAAGAGCAGCAGAGTTTATCTGGGATGAAAGGGAGTTTGCAGCAGACAGCAGTTGCGTTAAGGAAGCAGTTCGGTCGGGCCGGTCGAGTTTAGGGTTAGGCCGACAAACAATATTCTTGCATCACTGGAAGTGATGAAAGTAAAGAGCCGGCTGTTGTTCGTGATTCTATGGACGTGTTTGAAGATATATTGGGTTTACCGCCGAGGAGAGACGTGGAGTTCGCAATTGATCTTATTCCTGGTGCAGCGCCAGTATCTAAAGCGTATTATCCAATGGCGCCAGTAGAGTTGGAAGAAGTAAAGAAACAGGTTGCTGAATTGCTTGAAAAGGGTTGGATTCGAAGCAGTAACTCGCCTTGGGGAGCTCCAGTTCTTCTAGTAAAGAAGAAGGATGGCACAAGAAGGATGTGCATCGACTATCGAGAATTAAACCGGGTGGCTATCAAGAATAAATACCCGATCCCTCGCATTGGAGAACTTTTTGAGCAGCTTAGTGGCGCGAGGGTATTCTCGAAATTGGATTTACGATCCGGATATCATCAGGTCCGAGTGAAAACAGAAGATATTTGCAAGACGGCGTTCCGAACTCGGTATGGACATTACGAGTACTTAGTGATGCCCTTCGGAGTAACGAATGCGCCGGCAGTATTCATGGACTTGATGAACCGAATCTTTTCACCGTTCTTGGATCAGTTCATTATGGTATTCATTGACGATATTCTGGTTTACTCGAAGAGTTTTGAAGAGCATGCTGAGCATTTGAAGATCGCGCTGCAGACGTTGAGACATGAGAAATTGTATGCGAAGATGAGTAAGTGCGAGTTTGGCTGGAGGAAGTAAGGTTTTTGGGGCATGTTGTGTCTGGCGATGGCATTGCCGTCGATCCAGAAAAGATTGCAGCAGTTCGAGATTGGCCTATTCCAAAGAATGTTGCTGAGATAAGAAGTTTCCTTGGATTAGCCGGATACTACAGGAGATTTGTAGAGAACTTTGCTCGTCTGGCAGAGCCGTTGACCAAGCTTACGCGCAAAGAGGTACCTTTTGTATGGGCGGATAAGTGTGCGTTAGCTTTCGAGACGTTGAAGCAGAAGTTGATAACCGCCCCTATTCTGACCGTGTCAGACAATTCCGGAGGATTGGTGACTCACAGCGACGCATCTGGGAAAGGATTGGGATGTGTTTTGATGCAGCATGGGAAGGTTGTAGCATACGCATCGAGACAGTTGAAGACCCATGAGAAGAATTATCCAACTCATGACTTGGAGCTTGCTGCTGTGGTTTTCGCTTTGAAGATTTGGAGACACTACCTTTTGGGCGAAAGAGTCAAAGTTTTTACAGATCATAAGAGCTTGAAGTATGTGTTCACACAGAAGGAGCTTAATATGAGGCAGCGTAGATGGTTGGAGCTGATGGCTGACTACGATCTTGATCTTAAGTACCATCCGGGGAAGGTTAATGTTGTGCCGGATGCGCTTAGTCGGTTACCAGTAATTCAGGTGTTAACTAAGCAGAAGGAGATCGTCGCAGATTTTCGAAGATTTGACTTGGAGGTTGTGCTACCGCGTTCTACGGGACAGTTGTTGCAGCTGCAAGTACATTCGTCTTTGATCGAGAATATTAAAGCAGCTCAATCGCAGGATCCTGCAAAAGTTTCGAGAGCAGGTTGAAGCCAGGCTACGAACAGATTTATTGATCCACGAAGATGGTTCGTTGAGGTATGGTAGCCGTTTGTGTGTGCCAAAGGGTGATGTTCATGAAGAGCTTATGAAGGAGGCACACAGTTCAGCTTATTCTGTACATCCAGGAGGCACAAAGATGTACCGAGATATTCGACAGCATTTCTGGTGGGAGGGCATGAAGCGGGAGATTGCTCGCTTTGTGGCGAAGTGCTTGGTGTGTCAGCAAGTTAAGGCTGAACATCAAAGGGTTGCTGGTTTATTGCAACCACTTCCGATTCCTCAGTGGAAGTGGGAACATATAACCATGGATTTCGTGACGGCTTTACCGCGGAGTCCAAAAGGCAACAATGCAGTATGGGTAATTGTTGACCGATTGACCAAGGCAGCTCACTTTATTCCTTTTCGGGTTGGTCAATCAACAGAGACTTTGGCAGAGCGGTACATGCAGGAGATTGTAAGATTGCATGGAGTACCGGTGAGCATCGTGTCCGATCGGGACACTCGGTTCTTATCACACTTCCGGAGGAGTTTACAGGAAAGTTTGGGGACTCGATTGAAGTTTAGCATAGCTTATCATCCTCAAACTGATGGTCAGTCGGAGAGAACGATCCAAACTCTTGAGGATATGTTGAGAGTATACATGTTAGACTTCAAGGGGTCTTGGGAGGATCATCTACTTTTGGTGGAGTTGTCTTACAACAACAGTTTTCAGGCAACTATTTAGATGGCTCCATTTGAAGCTTTGTATGGTCGTAAATGCCGTTCACCTGTTTGTTGGGACGATGTCGGTGAACGAAGATTATTGGGACCAGATTTGGTTGTGCAGACAGTTGAGAAGGTTAACCCTATCAGAAATCATATGAAGGCAGCACAGGACCGACAGAAGAGTTGGGCAGATACGTCAAGAAGACCTCTAGAGTTCACCATGGGTGATTTGGTATTCTTGAAGATATCACCGACTAGAGGGGTGATTCGTTTTGGAAGTCGAGGAAAGCTTAGTCCTCGATTCGTTGGACCCTTGAGATCGTGGAGCGTGTTGGTGAGGTAGAGTATCGTTTGGCGTTACCGCAGTCCTTGGCAAATGTGCACGATGTGTTTCACGTATCTCAACTCCGTAAGTATGTTCGAGATGAAACACACGTTTTGGATCATTCGGAGCTAACAGTACGAGAAGACTTGACTTTTGAGGAGCGACCGATTGAAATCGTGGATCGAAGGGAAAAGGTTCTTAAGAACAAGGTTATCCCCCTTGTGCTTGTTTCTTGGGGTAATCGCTCGCATGGAGAGTCCACTTGGGAACGAGAAGATGAAATCCGGCAGAAGTTTCCTCACCTTTTCTTGTAGTTATCTATCTTTGTATTCTTGGAATTTCGAGGACGAAATTCTTTTTGTAGTTGGGTATAATGTAACACCCGAGCCCAATGCTACTATTTTCAGTTACTGTTTGAGCATAATGTGGTACTCATTTCATTTAACTTGCTTGTTTGTTACTTACTGTAAAATTTACCCGGCAAAGTCATTTCTACATATAACAAATTTTGGCATCTAAAATAAAATTGAAAATATTCATTTTGGCCTACTTGACACCCCTAGCCTCGTGGTAGCGTCCGTGCCTTGTGTTCTCGTCCCGTTCAGTGAAACGGGCGAGTTTGGACGGCTACGCGCGCGTACATGTGTCCGTTTTGGGGGTATGCTTTTTAATCATAAAACACTTAATTTTAAAATTTGGATCCCGCTTAAAATCCTATTATTTCAATTTCAAATTGTTGGACTCGACCCGGGCGCGATTTGGAAATGTTTTATTTGGCGCCAAAATCCCAAATTTTAATATTATTAAAACCATCGCATATATTTTTCTAACTAACCTGATATCTTACTGTTCATTACCTATCTTTTAAATTTTTAAATTAACATATATATATATATATATTCTACTGTTCCTTAAAATGTTTTGAATTTTTAATTAATATTTATTCCTAACTAACGATTCCCCTTTAGCCAACCGCGTTCCTTTTAATTCCGTGGGCCCTTACCTGCAGCTCTTTCTCTCTCTCTCTCCACTTTTTCTCTCTCTCTCTCTCATATATTCTCTCATACTTCTCTTTATCATTCTTTCTCTTCTTACTTCATGTCTCGTTTCTCATTTTTTTTAACTGTTCATTTTTTGCCGAAATTCCGTCGTGCCGGTGACGCTCCTCGACGTTCCAGCGAGGTACCCCGACCCGTGTGGTTTCTTTGTTCGTCGTTTGGGTTCATTCCGTGAACCGTGCGCCCGTCGCGAGTTTTCCCCGCCGACGGCTAACGTTCCGTTTTCCCGATTCGCGACCCATCGAGGCAAGTTAATCTTGCTACATGCTATATAATTCATTTTATACCTATTTAAATAAATACCATACCGATAGTTTAAATCTAGTACCTCATGTTTAATTTTATAACGTTTCGATATTCCGTTTGCATCCGTTTATATCATTTTAAATCTAGATCATGAAAACTTATCTTGTGACATACTAGATTACATTATACTGCATCCATATCATTTAAAATATATATCGTCGTAATATTTATTATTATTATCTTTAATTAGTTTATAATCTTCATTTTATAATGTTATACATTTGAAAATCTTATAGTTTACACATGAAACGTCGTTGAAAAATCGGATATGACAAATCTGAAATTTACTGTACAGCTTATCTTATAAAATTCATTATAAATCATAGAAAAATATTAGTATACGTTCTTTAGTTCATTACGAAGCTAACTCAGAATACTATAACTCTATGAAATATTTAATTGCAAAATAAATTGTTTAAATAACGTAAAATGCAAATGAAAATGTCTCCAAACTGCTGTCCAGGAAAATTCCAGCAGCAAACTTTCAATTTCGAATACTCATAACTTTTTGTAGGGACAACCTGAGATGCTTATACTTATAAAACTGAAAACCTTATTGAATTATATTTGTTTTGGTATAACACACGTCCCTTTTGGAGAACGTTTGTTATTTTTAAGTTATTTTACAAATTAGGGTGACGATGAATTTCTGAACGGAACCTTCTTGTGCATGGTTAATCAATACCACTTTTATAGTTATTAATCGCTTTGAATATGCTATCCATATTAATATTATTATATCAATATTTATATCACATATTGCTTAGTTGTACATCCCACATTACCATTTTATAGTTTTATAACTTTTCGGATACCCGTTTGCATCCATCGCATTTAAAATACATATAATTGCATCCATAGATCACATTACTACATAATAATGTGATATTAACACTCCATGTTTAATAAATTGCATCCTAATTAATATTGGAACTATAAATGTAACCCTAATCGATAACTGTGCATCCATATCCTTGAAATTAAATCTATTTGCATATCATATTACATGTTCCAGTTTATTGTTCTGATAGTACTCATGCTTGTTTATTTATACACATGCTTATGTTAGTTCGATTATGAGCACCCACATGACATCTTGTGCTTCCTGACATGACCTGTTACACTTCCTACTTGACATGACATGGTACCGTACACTCTTGACATGACATGACACCTTTATACATTACCTGGCTGGACCTGATGTACCATGGCTTTACCTGTTACCTGATCTTGTGTCTAATGCCAACAAATATAACATGTAGTCCTCATGGACCGTTCCTGTTGTCTATCCAGACAAACCTGCTTTTACCTGATCCTGTGTTGGCATTAGTTCTTGACTACTGAATACCTGACTTGACACATATAACTTGGGGGTATGGGAAAATCAAAGGTGAAATCTGACATGTAACTCGACAGTTCACTACCTGTATTGAGTGTACACATTCCTGTTTTGTGCCTAGCGGCATGTCTCGGTTTTAGCCGAGAATATTGTGGCCGTGGTCCCGGGTATGTACGGGATACTATCGAGTGTACACATTCCTGTTTTGTGCCTAGCGGCATGTCTCGGCTGCAGCCGAGAATATTGTGGCCGTGGTCCCGGGTATGTACGGGATACTATTGAGTTACATCGACGATTCATCAATTGATTTCAAAGACTTTAGAATAGAAAACCTGATAGGACAGTTTAGTTTACCCACTGCACGCTACCCTGTACTGGTATGATTCATATTATTGTTATTCTTGTTGTATTCATGTTTATATTACATTGCCTGCTACACTGTTCATATTATATTACTTGATGACATGACGCGCTGACGTCTGGGTTTTGCATGGCCCAGATTCCGTACCGCTGTTGCAGTTCGAGCAGGAGTACATCAGCCAGCAGACTGAGCTGTGAGTTCAGTAGTAGTTAGTTTTATTTCCTGCATTTATTTCCTGATGTGAGTCCGCATTATGGGACACACTTTTCAGTTATTTGTATTGGATCATTTGCTTCCGTATTTATTTATTATTGACTCCTGTTATTCTGGATTATGGACATGTTTTAGATAGTTTTATCTTGTTCTTGATATCTCTACAGCCGTAATGTGACTGTGGATGGATACTTTCTACCCACAGGTAGCATGGTTGGCTATATCACGTGCCCAATCTAGCGTACTCTGGGAAGCGGAGCGTGACAACCTGTACACATGTCACCAGGAAACTGCTATCTGACAATATGTATAATACCAACTAGCATATTCCCGGCGAGTCCGTCCGGTATACTCATAACCCAATGAGCACATGTATACATCTTAGGTGAACCAACTAACACCAATGGCTTGTGAGACCGGCCACCGCCCCTCGTCGGGGTCTCGATCCGTATACATTAGTCTACTCTTGGAGTATCGATACCCAGTCTCGAAACTCTCACGACTAAGAACATTTTAATGATGTGCTTATAGACCACCCAGCTCCCACATATATGATCGCCATCATACTGCTGGTAGTCAAGCATGAATCCTATGGGCTTTATCAACATGTAATAGTGATCTGTAATGTCACCTAAAGCATATACACGATGATAAAGACAAACCAGATAGCATACTATCATCTCGAATAAGACTGTTCTACCGGTATAGGTCCTCTCTTAATCATTGCAATCACGTGCCTGCGATCCAATAATTGACTTGAGGGCACTATAGCCAATAATCTCCCACTTGCATTTAAGGTTAATTATTACGGTGTCACATACTCACGGCCCGTGTGATACCGAACACCCAACTTCTTTACTAATCAGTTTCACAAAATTCGTTTGTAAAACTATTGCGTTCGAGAAATAGGCTCAGTGAGTGGATCCACTCCAATGTTTCTTTCTATGTCTCTCTTTATCTCAAGTTCGCGGTGAAATCCATCTCCCGAAATGAGCAATACCTGTCTTAGAATATGTCTGGATATTTGATGGGACCTAGTTCACAAATGAACTCCAAATCCAGCAAACTTCTTAGACTGTATCGTCTACTGTAATCAGTATCCTGCCCGTTTAGACCACCTGTCCAAACAACTGCCCCTCGTTAAGAGGGAAAACTTATAACTCTGACAGTCACTCTGTCATCCAGGTCACCTTGGAAACCTGGAATGATAACCGTCTTCCGAAGGAGGCTGCCGTTACCATATCCCTAGAACATCCACTTATGTTCATAAACTGCTTCCGAACGTTTCTCCAGTATTGGATTAATATATAAACTTATTGCAGCTAGTGCAAAAACAACATCTGGTGTGGTATTTGAAATCTTATGATTGACTCAATTGCCTAAGCAAGTGATATGCCAATCATGCACATCCCTCTCCCCTTTAGTCTGTAAGACACCTTTAGAGAGGGTGACTCCATCACCTGCAGGTACACTACCATGCCAGGAGTCGTCCATTCTAAAACACCTTTAGAATAGTGTCAAATTACTCACATTGGGAAACTACCCAAATCTAAATCTAAAACCACAGATCTAGTAACCAGAATGCTTGATATAATATCCATATCCTATGTGGAAAAACCACTGTGTGACAACCAAAGTATAACCGATCGTAGTATAGGAATTTCACTTCCTACAAAGTATATGTCATCCAAATACCAGGACATCACACCTTACTACCTTCTTACCAGATCCATCTCTTATTCTGATGAAGTCAAATCCTATGACTGTCACATCAAAAATAGATGATTTATCTCAGCTACACTTGTTTTAGTCTATAAATAGACATAAACTACTTGTCCTCTATGCTTCCGCTGCTCCCACTGACCACAACAACCCTCTGGCAGAGTCATATACACGTGCACTTCTAAAGATAGTTTAGAATGATGCTATACTCATCCTCATGCCGGGTCTCATAGTTTAGAACAGCAGTAATGTCAAGTCTGGGTAAACAAGAACCTCTCTGTCACCGTCTTTGAGGATACCGATGTACCTCTCGGGCGCCTGAGGTTACCCACCATATCTGCAGAGTGGCTAATGGAATGTCAATCCCGATTGAATCTTTAGGTTCTATTAAATTCTCAGTAATCGTTTGTGGTTCTGGAATCACTTCCAGTTCTACCATACTCCCGCTACTGTTTTCTGAAAATGTCCATTTTATTCAAACTGTGACGAGTCAAGAACAATATCACTATTGATCTTCCAGATGGTAGAAAGTTAACCCTCGTCATAGCCCGGGATAACCTACAAACTGCCATTACAGAAACGTGCCCAGGGTTATCCAGAGTTTGGTTTTAAGCATAATCCGGACAACTCCATATACCTTAACATCGTTAAGATATGAACCATTCTATATACAATATAGAAATAGAGGCACTGATTTAATTGGAACCAGATTCATACCATGCAGCTGTCTCCAGTGCATGTCAACCAAATGGAAGGAGGCCGATCAGCATTACTCAACTAGGAGTGCATCCAAATATGAGTAACCTGAAAGTGAAGCAAGTTCTCAAAAACCATTACTATCAACTGAATACCAAACATAAGTATCTACATCTTCAATCACCTCGAAGAATCCTGATACTTGCAACACATGGTTCTCTACTTTATTGTTGTACCTATAACTTGTCAAAACTTAGACCTTGTATTTCTATGAAATACTTGTCTAAAACTGGAGAAGTCACAAGTAAACAGAATATAGTATGAGCACCAACCCCTTTGTTCTAATGGACACTGGAAAACATACAATACTTTGTATAAATCTCCTGAGTTGAATAACTCAAACCCTGTGCGTCGTAGGTTGAAAACTTTACTATGGTTAAGAAGAATTACACCGTTGTTTAATACTCCTTACCCAATCATCAACTGATATAGGTAAATTTCATGGAAATAATTTCAAAAAGTTATATCTCACTTTATAAAATAAACGTACAGATATTTCAGTTTGAAATTGGTGCATAAAAACGGATATTCAAAACCAAATATTTATCGTTAGGCTAAACCCCAGGCAATTTTCTCAAATATCACCAATTACAATGAATTCCGATATAATGAGGATTTAATCACCTAATTCCCAATAACTTACTCTCACTCATCATCTGTAAAACCATATAGATGTGAGAATCAAACCTGGTAAATACATACCCTGGAGTAAGGATCTAATTGGGAAATCAGTTTTCAATTAACAACGCATACTGAAACTGAAACATGAAAATGTTTCGAAGGGGTAGCCGGGTATTCCTAGTAATGCCTCTTCCAGTAACCAGATTCATGACTGTAACCGTATATTTCCTTGCCATCTCTCCAAATCTCTTTATTTGTCTTTACTCATTACCTTCTGTACACCACTCTTAGGCTAAATAGTTTTCTTCCTTCCCTACCATTCGGCACTAGCCTATGGTTTGGAAGAAGACTATCCAATAAGCGTAATAGGTGTACTCTTCTAATCCTAGGAGCCCTCGCAACCTGAGAAAAGGTAAAGATAAAAGACAACCGAATAATCCTTATTCTGTTTCTCCTGAACCAGAATCCATTCTCGAACTGGAACAAGTTCCTTCGAGTTCGTATGTAACTATACGATGGATTATCCAATACATGTGGATCTTCGTAGTGATACGGGGTGTTTTGGAGAAATTCAAAGGTGAAGTAGGAGCGACGATGATATACGCGGTTTGGTCGTGATTGATAGCAGTTGCAATTTACTTTGCCTTCTTTCTAATCCCTTTATTTGTCTTTACTTATTACCTTCTGTACACCTCACTTAGGCTAATTGGTTTTCTTCCTTCTCCACCTTTCGGCACCTGCCTATGGTTTGGAAGAAGAATATCTAATAAGCGCAATAGGTGTACCTTTTCCTAATCCTAGGAGCCCTCAGAGCTTGAGAGAAGGTAAAAGGAAAAGACAACTGAATAGTCTAATTCAATTTCTCCAGAACCGAAAACCGTTCTCGAATCTGAAACGAGTTTCTTCGAGTTCGTATGTAAATATACAATGGTCTTATCCAATAAATGTGGATCTTCGTACTGATACGGAATGTTCTGAAGAAAAGAAAAGGGTAAAAATAGGAGTGGCAATAAAGTATGCAAATCTGATAATCCAAAATCCAAAGTGTTTTAAGAAGGTACGGTTAACTTGGTTTATGAGTTCTAGTCTAAGGTCGGGCCATGGTCGCTGCCAAAGAGAGAGAGAGAAAAGAAACACTCAGCATGCACTCTAACCTAGATTAGAATGGTTAATCACTTTATCTAATCAGGATGTCTCCCACTGTATTCTCAAATTCTCCTCTAAACCCGAAAGAAGAATTAGTCGGGATCATCTAAAATCACCCGAGGAGTAAACCAACTCATCAGTGGGAATCGGGATCCAACTATCATCGCATGATAACTTGATGGAATCCACTCAAGTTATCACACTCCAGAAGGTATGCGCATGCCTGGCAAGTTTCAGTTTCTTTAGAAACTCTCGATGTGATTTTTACCCCATGCTTTTATGACCTTGACTAAGACCAACAAATCATAAGTCAAATGTCAAGATCTACCCGTCATTGTCCAAGTTAATTTGAACCCACTCATACTTGCCTTTGATTAAGGCCAACAAGGCTGTATGGCTGTCCCAAACCAACGCATCTATGTATGCAACAGAAAAGTAACAAATAACTACCATACACTATGCCTTGACTAAGGCCAACGAACATAGCATGAATACTAAGTTCTACCCGTCTGAAATGACGGAGGGCTACGAATGGTTTTTGGTGAAAAACCTTTAACGTAATGAACTTGATATCATTGAAGGAACCGGATAGCTTTGCAAATATATAGTGGCGAAAACTTTTGCTAAAGAAGTCACTCCCGGTGAAGGGATTTCGGCTCTTTCCTCGTCGAATGAGGTGCAAGATATTCCGAACTGAATATCACGATGCAAAACAAAAAGTAATCGACTATAATGAAGTTATTACCCTGACGCAAACTTCTGCCCAAGAGGTCACTCCCGGTGAAGGGATCCCGGCTCTTACCTCATCGAATGAGGTGCTGGATATTCATAACCGAATATCGCTATGCAAAACAAAAGAAAACGTCTTTGTAATAACAGCTTTTGAAAATTGTTTCAACAACATCGAATTGGTTTGTTTTCCTTGCATTGATCAGAATCAACGCAGTCCCATCAGTTAATCACACCAGAAAAGAACGAAAATAAAATGTACGTATATACCATCCGCATTTGCCACTGGGCCCCGTCATCACCCGTTATGTTACTTAACTAACGACAGAGCGGGGGCTGGACTAGCGCGAGTGCAAAACATATACAACATCTACTAGTGTGTAGCGAGTGCAAAACATATACAACATCTACTAGTGTGTGTGTGTGTGTGTGTGTATATATATATATATATCGTCCCAGGCAAGATATAAGCAACATCACAGAATAACGATAAGCATCACAGAACAAACGGATAATCTGGAAGCCCCGGGTTTCCTTTGTGCTGCAAGTGAAACCCGACGTTCCCCTGTCGTGTGGATAGCCTGTGCAATGAAAACTTAGACTCCTACGAGCGCGGAAAGTCACCCGCCAAAAACAAAAATGAGGCAACCCCCTTCATCAAAGTGAATGGGCCACCCGGCACTTCAAGAAATCCGGTAACTTGAGCACCCCTCCGTGGATCAACATGTACCCCCTACGAGTGCGGCGAATAGCCCGCCAATTCTAGAGTGAGGCCCCGTCCATCTCAACGCTATGAGATGCAGGCCCGTTGCCCTCTAGAACTCGGCTATTCGTGCACTCCACCGCGGGGTAATCCTAGTACAGAAAAGAAAATAATATGTACAAGGTGACATCGACCTTAACTCGGTCGTGCCCCAAATAAATAATATACAAACTGGCAGTGACGGCAATCCACATGTCGGACGATCGTCCCGTAATATCAAATGTACAAATGAAACAAAACTGCACTACCATTGCACCCAAGGCTATCCATCACACAATCTACACAAACCATAACTAGATATATATCCACAGAAGCAAGTAACCGAATCAAGTGTGTAACCCCGTCTAATTGAGCATATAGCAATTAGAAAACGTTACCAACACATCCACGCATGCAAACGAAGTCACAACATTAGAATTCCAAAACACAATTAGCGCACATCCCAAATATACTAAGGATAAAAAACAAGTGCACTAAACATCCAAAAAAGTTGAGTTTTAAGCCAATTCAGAGGTCCGAATCAAAACGAAACGCGCCCGAACCTTCGCGGAGAGTTATAGCATGAAATTAACTTTGAGTCGGGGGGCATAGAGGGGTTACCCCACCCCCGAGGCCACCACGAGGTGGCCAGAGGGTGAGGCAGACCCAAAACTGCCCATGCAGGGGCAGTTTCGGGTCCCCACCCCCAAGACCACCTTGTGGTGGTATTGGGGAGTGGGCCCAACCATTAAGTCCCCTCGGGGTCTCCCCGGGGTGCCCACGCAGCACCCTGCGGCTTCTCAGTTCAAACCGAGAGCCTGCGGGGTGTGCAAACATCTCAAAACTAAAAAATTCGGGATTATTTTTCGACAGTTTTCGATGCCCGAAAAAACGTGAATTCTAATGTCGCAACTAGCTAGTTTAAGGTGTTTGGATGGCTCTGATACCATGATGGGTTTTGCCGGTGCCTCGGCCAACAAACCGTGGCGAAATGCGGTACAAAAATTTTCAAAACTTTGGCGCAAACAAAACTCGCACAAGATCGAACCAAAAACCCTATACTAGCAATATGTAAACTAGGAGTTAGATGGTTATACCGAACGGATCGTGTCCTTCAGTCTTCTACCATTTCAAAGCTCCTTGAGGTGTTGCGGATCAGATTTGGTTGCCGATCTTCCTCCATCCATCATGATCCACCCAAGAGAAACAGTGCAAGTTCCAGCCCCACCTAGCGAGGCAACCGACGCTCCAAGGTTGCTAGCATGGAGAATGAAGGTGTAGAATTATCTCACTATTGTTTTTCTCTCATCAAAAATGCTCAAAGAGCAACCGTAGAAGATGAAGGAGGTGAGGAAACATGTGGCATGAGCAACTCAAGAAATGGATAAGTGATTTTCTCCAAGTGAGAAAATCAAGCAAGTAAAGAAGCAAGTCAAGAAAAGAAAAATGAGCAAGGCATGTAAAGAATTGTAGCTGCCATTTCAATCATACAATGAAAAAAATCTCTTTTCATTTATCAAATAAACTAATGTGGTGCCATACCTCTCTACATACCATCAAGCCATGCTTATGCCAACTCACCCCTCCACCTCATTTGTAAAGCAAATGAATTTCCTAAAAAGAAAATCATACAAATGAGGTGTCCATATTCTAGAAACTATTCCGTATAAATACAAAATACAACTTGTTATATGTATCGAAATATATATACGTGTATTCGTACAAAAATACGAATAGCCAAGAGAGAAAATGAATAGTGAACAATAATACTAGAATACATATATATAAATTATTAAATCAAAACCTGATTTAATAATCGGCTTAATCCTAAGCTGCTAGTATTATCAACCGTCCGATTAAAGTCTGTGTAGCATGTACTCGGACACCTATATGTACCAACATACGTCATCTACACCATATCGCCTGAACCGTGAAAACCCTTTGTGTGGGACTCTAAAGACTCGTCAATACACTGGCAGTGGGTTTAACCACAAGCACGTCAGTGGCACTAGCTGTACGTAACGGCTACCCAGGTATTGAGTGAAAGGAAGGCCGACGAGCAAACTCATCCGTACTCTACCGAGCCTGACAGTGACAATCTCCGTACAGTCCGGTCCGTTCTTCTATGAGTATCGCATATCGAGTTTAGGGGGTGGATAAAGTCAGACCCCTAATAACGCGACATTTATTGTCGGTATGAAGTCTATCACCACCTGAGAAACTATCGATCCTAGATCAGTAATTATCGACTACCTTGGCCAAGGATTTCTGGTGATGGCCACTCGTGCACTCCGCGACATCAACCCCCAATACCGGGAGAGACGAATCCCCTGATGATCCATTCACCGCCTCCATGTGGCTCGGGACCCTACCCAATTAATACCTGTTTGCATGACTCCTTTGAGCTGTGGTAGGGTAGTAATCAAAGCACAGTGGGAACTCACATAAGACAAATGATGATCTCAGGTCGATAGACTAACCTGTACACATATCACCAGAGAACTGCTATCTAACAATAGGTATAATACCAACTAGCATGTTCTTGGCGAGTCTGTCCGGTGAACTCATAACCCAATGAGCACCTGTATACATCTTAGGTGAACCAACTAACACCAATGGTTTGTGAGCCCGACCACCGCCCCTCGTCGGGGTCTCAATCCGTATACACTAGTCTACTCTCGGGGTATCGATGCCTAGTCTCGAAACTCCCACGACTAGGAACACTTTAAGGATGTGCTTATAGACCACCCATCTTCCATGTATATGATCACCATCATGCTGCTGGTAGTCAAGCATGAATCCTATGGGCTCTATTAACATGTAATAGTGATCTGTAATCTCACCTAAAGCATGTACACGATGATAAAGACAAACCAGATAGCATACTATCATCTCGAGTAAGACTGTTCTACCGGTATAGGTCATCCCTCAATCATTGCAATCACATGCCTACGATCCAATAATTGACTTGAGGGCACTATAGCCAACACTTCCATCTGACGATTGGTATAGTACCAACTGGAAGTTCTCCGCGAGTTCGTCCAGTGTACTCACACCTAGTGAGCACCTGTATATGATCTTAGGTGCATCTGACCAATGGCTGCGAGACCAACCATTGCCCCTTTTCGGGGCTAGAAATGTATATACTAGTCCAATCTGGAGTATCAATACCCAGTCTCGATACTCACGCGACCAGGGACCATTTAAGGATGTGCTTATGGACTACCCTGCTCCCATAAGTATGATCGCCATCATAACGCAGGTAGTCAAGCAAGATCCTATGGACTTTATCAACATGTAACTACAATATGTGTATGACATATGCCATGTTAAGATAAAGTCAAACCATAATAGTATACTACTGAATCATGTCTTTATCAATATGTGTAAGCTGGATAAAGCAACTATAAAATCAAATACACATATCCTGATAAAGACAACGGAAACAATATACCCTATAACTGAGCAAGAATGTCATGTACATACATATCCCTAATATCCACATGTATACATATGCAATAATGGCCTTTAGGGCATACATATCCAACAATCTCCTATTTGCACTAAAGACCAGTAATTGGTGTACCGAATACCCAACATCTGCACTAAGGCCAGCTGCTAGCGTACCGTATACCCAACATCTCAAAAAGTCGCTCGAACTGTGCTTGAGGGAGGGCCTTTGTAAATTGATCCGCTGTATTTTCTTTAGTGTCCACTCTCCGCACCTTGATCTTTTGCGATCAATGATCTCCCTAATCAGGTGATACCGTCTTAAGATGTGTCTAGATTTCTGATGGGACTGTGGTTCCTTAGCTAAAGCAATAGCCCCATTGTTATCACAATACAAA